>CM067086.1:11948434-12583077 GCA_034008185.1 Gorsachius magnificus
CCCTGGTACAACTCTTCTTGCCTAAACTCTGTGAAAATGAATGAATGTGGTGTCCATCTTGAGAACAGCTTTTATGCTTGTGAAGAGGAATGAGCTAGGAAGCTCAGGTCTAGCTGCTGTAAGCAACTGCAACGCAGCTGGGGCAAACACCTTGTTTGTTGGCTGCACTTTTTGAATCCCATTCTTTGGTGCCTATTTTTTTCTCCCCAAGGAGTGTGTATGGGGCCTAGTCACCAAACTTAGAGCTCTGTTAGGTAGAGGCAGCTGCAGCACTAAGGCTTAAATACGGCCATGCTGAGTTGGAATTTCTTTCTGCCCAACTCCCATTTGTTTCAGCAGTCAAGGGTTTCTTTCACTTGAATGGGCCCAAATGCCTTCTATTCCCATTGAGGTTTTTGGGGTAGAAGGAGGTGGAGGATGTTCACAATGGAGACAATGTCTTTCCTCTATTCTAAATCATGTAGTGCATACATAGGTGTTAGAGTAAATGTATTCATGTGAAATACTTTAATATAGGCAGGTACATAAACAAAGTGTAAACCACCTCTAAGGAAAAACAAAACAAGCAAGCAACCAAAAATACCTCATTCTCTTTTCCTGATGTGCCCTCATGTGAAATCCGGCTTCTATTTAACAGAAACAAGTGAATGGGGAGATAAAAAGCTGAGGAAGCGGTTTTTGATGTGCTGCAAAACACTCTGCAGCAGCTACTGAAAATCACCCTGCTGAGTACATTGGAGCTGCTGTATGGAACATAAAAGAGACACCTAAGTTAAGTAGTGGCTAATATGTGTGAATTGAGTGCTGTAGAGAGTAGGGATGCTTTTAGCAGGATGATTTTTTTTTTTTCTTCCCCCCACAAAAGAGAAACCTAAAGGCTCAAGTCCTGTTAGAAACAGAACAACTCAGCTCCTGAGTGATATGAGGTCTGTGCAGAACCATGGATTAATCCCTCAGAGAGGATGCAGTCTACACAGCTTTGGTTCCTTTCAGTAAGCATAGACATGAAAGAATTGTTCTGAAGTACATGGAGAAGGGTTTGTATAGTGCATACTTAAAATTTCCTTAAAACACTTAATTGTGTTCCTTTTTTTTTTTTTTTTCCCCTTTCCCCCTCATATGCCTAATGCAAGCCTGCAACAGTGGTAGTGGTCTGTTCTCTCTAGGGGCCTGACTATAGTGCACCCGCTGTATGTTGCAAGTCCCAAAACAGTGAGCGTTTAATCATTAAAGCACATGAACTGACTGACTCCACTAAAGGAAGCGAGCAAGCACGACTGACGCACTGAAAGCTAACACTACATTTTGCTGCTCTGACTGGCTTGGCCTCCAAATTACAGTGTTCCTGAATGGTTCCTGCAGTCTGTTCTCACCATTAGCATTTGGAACCCTAAAGCCAAATGCAGACAAAGGTAGCCTTTTAGTTATTTCTTTTTTTTATAACCATTTAGTAAAACTTGTATAAAACTCTGACAATTGTGTTTTACCACTCGCTCACCATAAAAAGGTTTATCGTAATACTGCACTTTGGGCTAAGTGAAAGGCAAGCTGCCTATCTTGTTCCCTTTCCCCATCCTAGGTAAGACCTCTACTTTTCAATTTAAAAGCAAAATATTGATAGCCTAGGATAATGTTTTTCATCATGATACATAAAATATAATTCTATGGGATGAAACAAGTTAAAGGGGAATTCTGCCCAGTTGAACATCATTAGGATCAGGATCATTGATGATGAGAGGCAGCTAAATGGCAGTAGAAGTCTCAAGAGGATAAATAAATATCTAGGTCAACTATTTTACAAAAATAGACTGGACATGACAGCACTAACAAGTTTGGAAACTCAATGGGTTTTGCAATGCAAATTGAAGCAATTCCTACTGGTACCCTTAGACAGGTATAAAACTGATGAGTGCTTCATAAGTGTACTTTTAATGTAAACATGTATCTCAAGTCACCCATCCTGTTATGGTCAATAGCTATTGGAATGTGACACAACACACATAGTGGAAAGCAGTACTTTTGACTTCCTTTAGAATTATTGTACGTTCTGCATAGCTGCTATGTGTAAGAGGTTTTGTTTCAAGTCTTTCACTAAAGTAGAATTTATCCAGTAACATGGCATCTAAGAATACCATTTGATGTGTCTGCAAACCATTGCAGTACAGGGATGGTCTGACACATGTGGTAGGCAGTCCCATGCGAATCTGTTGTATGTAAAAAACAACTTGCTTTTAGAAAAAGCAGCATGTTGCAATTACACACCTGCATATTCTAGGTTAGAGCTGGAGTGCTAATAATCTGTGCAAAGTAATTAGACAGTCTTTGCTGAACTGTTCTCTGGGTTTTGTTTTGGTTTTTTGGGGGTGGGGAGGTGGGGGGGTGTGGACGCACAGTTCCCAAACTGCTCCCTTCCTCTATTTGTTCTGCAGGGCAGTAAAGTGGGATGTGTCCTCTCTGCGTTACTGGTCCTTGCAGAACCTGGCTTAGTTGAAAGCTGTCATATGTCTAGAAAGCCTTCTATCCTGAGGGCTACAAGTGGGACAGAGTATTGGTACAGCTTTCTTTGCAAATACCAGATATGTTAAGAACAGGTTTTTTTGTAAAGAAATATGTACAGCGTACATGCACCATGTCACCTGGAACTCCTGCCCCTCTATACCATTCCTACTGCAGAACTGGGGTTATACGCCATGTTACGCTCGTCAGATAAACTCCCCTCAAAACAAAGCATGTTCTGACTTTATGACAAAAGATGCATTAAGAAGTTTCTGTAAACATATACCTAGATCAAAAATGTTCTGAACAGCTCGTGAGTTTTCTTGTCAAAAATCTTACCTTACGGTTACTTATCTTTGGTGCTGAGTGACAGGCCTTTTAATCAGATGACACTTTACTGGTCACGGTGTAAAATATTTTTTTTTTTTCCTGGCTGTATTTAATAGAAATTTACCATGATATTTACTCTCTAATTTTCTTCAATAAAAATTCTCTTCAGTAAGATCCAAGTATTTTCTGTTCTTTGTTACTCTGAGGTCAGATTGTCAAGGTTGTGTTCTGATACATGAGTAAAAAAGTACTCAGCAAGAAAAGAACAGAGATGCTACTTCACACAGTTTAGGTATTTTAAAGGAATAATTAGCATGTGGATATGTGGCATCATTAAAGCCAATAAACAATTCACAACATCTAATTGACTTGGTCAATTTAGTCATTGTTTTATACTTGGTACATCTGCTAGATGTGATCCGTGACATTCCAGTCATTTAGGTAGGTGGGATGGGTTGGGTTGTGTGAGCTGCAAGCTGTTGTAGTAGATTTCCAAATTTCCCAGAAATAGCCATGGAGAAAGGGAAAATGGGGAAGTAAGGTTGCTGCTTTAGACTGAACCAGGGCTTCATGAGCTAGTAAAAGCTCTTGGACATGAAACTTAAGAGAGGGTTTGGTCACCTGTAGAAATGAGGGATATTAAATGAATGCTGGAGGTTGTCAGCATTACTGAAAATCAGACTGATAGTTCTTTTTAAGCAGTTACTGTAAAGCGTACACTTTTGTTACAGAGTTTAAACCTACTTTTTGCTCATCACATTAAAGCTCACGTTATTCTGCCTAAAAGAGAAAAAAAGAAGTGCTCTTACCAGCTTGCCTAACCACAGCTATTTTAGTAAAAGGTCGTACAAGGTTAATAAGCGTATCTAATCCCATATCACGTATGCTATATAGATTGTTGCATTCACTACTCTATAATTTTCTACTTGTACCTCAATCAGTGACCTCAAATATTTACATGTTTGCTCTACCTTTGAGGCAGAAACTCTACTCTTTGCTATTGCTTTCATACATTTGAATCAAAGAATTATGCTGAGGTACAGATAATACAGATGATCTCCACTCCAAACAGAGTGCACGAGCTTCTCATTCATTTCCCCAGAATACTGGGATAAATTTTCAGTGACTGTGAGCACGCCAAATTTAGTCCTAAAAAAGTTACTTGATTTTTACAAGTCATTCTGTCTTCTGTGTGGTCACTTCTGTATGGATGTTGCTGCAGTGAGAAAGTGTTCATAGGAAAAAGTGAATAATTAATCCCATACAGTAATTAATGTATTTTCAGTATTGCCCCTTGCTTGGAAATATTGCATGATGTTACTGAGTTTAGAATTTCTGCTTTATAGTTGCATAAAGGATATAGTTATATATGATGGTATATATAGGTAATTGATTAATTCCTTCTCAAATCTAAAGCAGTCTGACAAATTTTCCAACTCTTTGGTGAACAGGTGCTCTGTAAGTTAAGCAGATTCTGTAACATACTCTTTGTTGTTAAAGTCTTTCAAAAATTAATTTTAACTTTAAATTGAAATATTCCTCAGTGAAGTACATTGTTAACTGTTGCTCTTCTTCAAAGGCACTTGGTTCCTAATATATTTGATAATGACTATTGTGAAAATAAGATGCATTTAACTGCTATTATGTGTGTGAAATATTATATACAGCAGTGTTATATATTAAAAAGGCGTTGTCTGTCAGCTATTTAGATTACTATTTACAGTTAGAGAGACAAATGAGAATCTTTACCAGGCACTTTTAAAATTTGAATTTCTTTTTCCAATATCAACTAAAACTAATTGCTGTGTACAACATAAACTTAGGTGGAGTCATAATACCATTTCTTAAGGAAAAAAAAAATTTTTTTTTTTTTCCTCCTCCTCCTTGCTTCTCCTCCTGCATTTGGGTCCTGTTGTCAGGCAGCCATCTCAGCACGGTCTTACATCCCCTCGCTGGTACCCAATGAGTAAATACCATGAAACATCCTCTGGCAATGGACTTGGATGCATTGCTCAACAGTTACAATTTAATGTCTATATCACACTTTGTCTCATTCCCCTACAAAGACCTCTGAGTGTTCAGATTTTACATAATCATAAATGCTAAATTTTTATATTGCTGCAACAAATTTTTAATACTGCAGCTGTGACAAATCAAATGATACAGCCTAATCTGTATGTCCAAACTAGGTTTTAGTACCTAGTGGACTGTGTAACCATTTTCTGTTTGGTTTAATCTAGGTTGGCTACATGAATGTAGAGCTGTCTAGAGGTTCTGAGCACAGCCCTCTAAAGGTGTAATAGTTAAATCTTCAGGGTGTGGAAATAATACTGTTAAATAAAGTATTTAAATAAAAGCAATTAAACCTGGCAAAAGGAAATGCAGTTCCATACAGAGAATGTAATTGAAATAGAAAACAAATTACAGAGAAACAGCATAAAAATAAGAAATGGAATGTATGGATTTATACCTATCTAATATTTTCCATATCTATATAAAATTTTATCACAGATTTATAAGAGATTACAGAAGTCCATTGTTAATAGCAAGATTAAGAAAATAATACCTTGCAAAGAAATAAATTCAAGCCTTCACTGAAACATAAAGAAGCCGTTCAAGATACGATAGCTGAAAACACATTTTACTACAGAAAATGGTGATAAAACTAAGAAAATTGCAGCAGGCTTTGGAGTAGAATACATTAGCCAGACTAGAAAGATCATTAGGGATTTTTCAGAACATAAACACAAATCATTACTGTATCAGCTGTGGCCAGAAAATCTTTCTGACATATTATTAGAAAAAACATCTGCAGAAAAAAATATTCTAGGTATACAACATGATTTTTAAAATTCATTATCGAACACTGTTTCTGGGGGAAGAGGGGCAGTGGGAATTAGTTTAAAAAGAGAATATTTTATCTGAACATAGCCCTGATAATTATGGCTAAATGCAGGATTTACAGATGAACATATTGTTTGGTTTTGTTTTGGCAACAAATCCAGATGATGATGTACTATGTAGATCTTCTGAGAGCTAGGATTACCTAGCAAGTCCTTTGTAGAAAAGGGAAAACTAGCTTTGTGCTATGCGGTTGATAACGACACACATGGCTTTTCTGATGACAGCTGCTGCGCTGAGGAACAAGTTAACAGGCCAATTCATACAGGAATAAACCGAATGCCTTGTTGAGAACTGGCACTCATAAAAGGGTAAGCTCCAGAATTGCATGTTGGTGATGGATGATTCTCAGGCTGACATTTTCTGAACTTTCTTCTCCTTATTAAAGGGGATGGTGTTTGTAAGTGTTTCTCCTGTGTCTTCCTCTTGCCATATACTGCCTACTGTCTGACTTGGTAGCATTCAGAAAACTTTAAATGCAGAACCTGCTAACCTGAGTATCATAGAATCACCTCGGTTGGAAAAGACCTTTAAGATCATCGAGTCCAACCGTTAACCTAGCACTGCCATCCCACCGCTAAACCACGTCCCTAAGCACCTCATCTAGCCTTCTTTTAAATACCTCCAGGGATGAGGACTCCACCACCTCCCTGGGCAGCCCATTCCAGAGCTACTTAGTGCTCTAGCTTTGGTGATACTCTGAAGTTCTGAATTAGAACTTAAGATGTGTTTCTACACTATGTAAGTTAACAACAACAACTGCTACATTTTTTACCTCCTTTTACTAGCAGGAGTGTTAGATACAGGTAAATCCTGTGTTTCTACATATCTCTGGAGTCTTGGGTGAGACCTGGCCAATAGAAAAGAATCCACAGTTAATGCTCGGCACCAATGTTTTCTCAAGGGTAATTTTTCTCTCATTAAAAAAATAGAAACTTTTTCTTACAAAGCTTTATTTTCATGGGCTGGATTGTGCCATACAGTAGCTGCCTGTGTAGAGAAAAAAATGTTATGCTATAACTAGGAAAAAGATAGGAGTGCTGGATACATTTGCTTTATTTGCATGTTTTACAAATAGATTTTGTGAAAAGCCTAGAAAAGCTACCTTTTTCTCTTTCATTCTGAGATTACATATAAATGACCTCTGCAAACAAGTCAGCCTTGATTTATCTGCTTTGATCTAGGCTTGCTTCAAGATGTCTAAAGTAGAAGACAAAGAAAGGCAACAAAGATGCTTCAAAGTGTGGTGGAATATTCAGATGGTGGGGAATTATGAAATACACTAAAATGAAAAAAAAAAATAGGACTTTGCTTAGGATGTAAATGAAAAGCAGCAGTATCTGACTTCAGTGATCAAAAGTATGAATACCTGTGAATACCAGTGTGAAACTGGTAAATGCACTTTCTAAGGAAAAAAAGGATTAGAGTTAGAAAGTTGCAACAACTACTGTGATTTTATGTAGGCACAGGAAACCTGTCAGATTCATTGTCACAGGCATCAATGTTTAGTGACTGACTAGCTGTTTTTAGTGAGCTGTGTTAATTTTAAGAGCGCTGATGTAACAACTTTTTATAAGCATGCTGAGATGATCATTTAGACAAATCAAATCTCAGTCTTCATGAAGAGAGCACATTAGGGGTCAAGAAGGGAATCCTGGTGTTACAGTGACCTGCTGGCTCAGAATAGAGCTCACTTCTGTGAAACAGCAAGCATTGACCACTGCCTGTGGCAGTCTTCTAGATGAGGTAATTAATCTAGTTCATTAATTTTCTGATTTGTGATGCGGCAAATTGCATATTCCTAAGTTTTACCTTTTTGTTTGATTTTGAAGCAACTGTATATGTTTGTGTATGTTGCTTTCTAAGGCCTGTTCTGCATTGCTTGTCTGTACAAAACTCCTGTTAACAAGTCTTCCTTCCCCACTTTTGATTGTGTACAAGATGCAGTATTAGTTTGGTAATGAAAATCCATTCATGGCACACACCTGAAGATAGTGCCTAAGAGCACCTTACTTCCTTACTCTTTCTGTTTTTCTCCTTGTGGATGAACATACTGTTCTACCATAGCATACCTAGAAAACTAATGTAAAGAAGAAAAGTTCATGTTATTACGTACCAACCGTAGCATTGAGAATATATACTTACTCATCTTCAGCCAGACAAATAAGAAACTCCTCTCAGCACAACTAGAAAACCCAAGATTCTTCTATTTTCTCTAGGAAAGATGAGACATTTTCCCTAGGCACCTTAACAGAATCCCAAAGATTTATGGGGCTTAGATGAGAGGATAAAACGTATTTCTATTTCTTTGTGAGATGTAACTCTTACTAAAAGGTAACTCCTTCAGAAAACAAAAATACTGAATGACAATTTTATTTCTTGTGTGTGTGGTGTATTCAATTAGTCTACATTTTCTAATCTGTGTGCTCAATATGAAGGCTTCCTAACTCATTTTAACCCTGAAACTGAACTGCTTGCATTGTTATTATATGCTTATGATTAAACCAATCTCTAGAGACTTAAGAAATAAATTGAGTGCCAACTGAAGAAAATTAAGAAATGAATTTGCACTAGTATTTCAATCGATCTGCATATTCTAACGTGGGAATTTATGTTGGTCTTTTGGGGACTTTAGTCACAGTATCTAGTTATTGAAAATGGCTTTTTCCCTAGTAACCGCACAAATCTGTTAGCTGATTATAATTGATATTGAGAACGGAATGTCCTTGCAGCTGCAGCACAAACCTTGCACAGTTTACTCAGATAATAATGGAAATAATCTATTTTTTTGTCTGTTATAGTGGGTATTGTCACTGTCAAGTTCAGGATGCCAGAACAGATGGCCTGATCATCTCAGAAAACCCTTCTTTTCTTGTTGTATATATCATTATTGAATCCTGATTTGTCTTCCAAGTGAACATTTTTCTCAAGTATTTGCATCTTGGATTGTAGGGTGTTACTTTGTAGCCAGACCTTGTTTACATACATATTTTTCTCGTCTCCATTGGAATTAAAGGTGCAACTTCTACTGCCTGGATCAGGACAGAGTTTTGTTTTCATCTGGGAAGTTAGAAAACGTAAAAGATGTATGCTAAAGGTAAAAATACTTCCATCCATCTTGCAGCTGAGGAATGCAGAACCCATGAAGTGATTGTTCCAGTAATGCAAAGGAGGGACCAAGAACAGAGCTCAGATCTCCTGAAACGCAGCCACTTCATTTGGTAAGTGTTGGTTATCAGTCAAGTTCTGGAAAACAGTCTGGATTTGGCCATTCTCTTGCATGTCTGTCACTATAATACCATGCAGTACTTTGTCAGCAGAAGCTGTCATCTGCGATTTTTGGATGGAGCCTATCTGGACATCTGAAATTAGGAAAAATCAGGTGGAACTAGAACACACAATTTCTTTGTAAATAAATGTGTTTAAAATTATATGCTAAAATATGCAAATAGGGTATCTGTTTTGAAGGAGAAACACTGTATGTGTTAACTTCCTTCTAAATTAATTCAGCACAAGTGTCTTTGGAGCTTAAATGTAGTCCTCAGGAGAGTAAATACTGCATAATGTGATATGCTGGAAAAGACTTGAAATGCACCCACTAAAAGCTCATTTTACTGCTGTATTCACACACAAACTTTCTAGCTGGCAAGTTCTACACCTAATTTGCAAAGATTAAAACTTGCTACTAGAAAACTACCCCAAATAGAAGACTAAACTTAACTTATACAAGGAAATAACTGCAAGCAAATTTAACACCCGTTGTTAACACACAATATCATATAGTAATATTTGTATTTAATATTTTTTCTGCATGTGTTTTCCATATGAATTTTCATATTTAAGTTGAAATCAAGTATTCAAAATGGAGAAAGACTGAATGCTTTCAGATTTTTGTACTTCTAAACATTTCCATTCTGCATAAGCGGGACTAAAGAGTTTGTAAGACACAGTTCAAGGAGTATAAAAACCAAATACTCCAATATACCTGTTTTTAAAAAGTGTTTAGTATGACAAGAATATTGGTTAAGTTGCACGTGAATTTGGGACAAATCTACTAGAGCAAAAAGAGTATTACAACATTAGCTATCGCTTTCTCATGTCTAAGCAGAACAATGGTTCAGGTTCCTTGTCCTCCAGCTGTAACACCTTGTGCAGTTATCCAATTAGTTAAAATATTAAGTACGGGCAAGCTAGGGTAATATTTCATCAAAGATGGGCAATGAGTAGCCAAGTATAGAAAAAAGTGCCGAACCCATACACCAACACTGCGCTGGGGCCCTTGGGGCTTGTGGAATTGCCCTTTTGTGGTTTAGGTTTAAAACTGACCACTTGGCACCACTGGTTATTGAAAAATCAGATAACCTCAGTAAAAATATGGGGTTTAACCTAGTCTGTTGGCTCAATTAATAGAAAAATAAGGTTCTGGTTTTCCTTATTTCTCCTGGAGGATCAAAATCTGTATTTCTTTCAATCACAACGACTTTCTGTTCTGAGCTGCCAGGCAGATAGCACTGCATAATTACATAGCTGTATAGCAGTACCGCATGTCTTATACTGCAAATACATATTGAGTGTATTTGCATCCTTTGGGTTAGAAGTACAGCATAAATTCAAATTTTTGAGAAATTAATGATCTCTTTTTCTACCCCGTGGCTCTCATAATGGAAGAATCTGAAGAAGTTCATGGGGCCAATTGTTCCCTTAGACACACAGCTCTCCTGAAATGAATCCCTCTTGTACACCAGTGTCCTTGGCTAATGTATGGGTTGAAAACTGGGAGTGGACATTAAAAAGAATCTGACTGCTGGTTAACGGTGTTTGTTAGCCTCCAATTCTGCACTGCGTTTGCTCAGCAAGGGGGCATATGAAATTGGCACAGAGATTCTTTGCTTGCTTCATGGGCCTCCAGTTTAATCCTGCCAGGCAGTCCGCACCCTGCATTCCCTCGTTTGGGATGTGGTTGTGGGTAGTGGTTCTAGCTAGCACTGGTAGTGCACATCCTTTAATTTCGTAAGATAAAGCCAGGTAAGAGTAATTCAGAATGACTGGGAAAGGCTAAAATCTTTAGGAGGAACAAGATGTAAATGCTTTCGGTAATTTTAAAGTCTATTATTTCTTTATATAGCTACATAGAATATCTATTTATTTATTATTTAATACCTATTTAAATGAGATCTGAATCATCGTGTTTATCTGTGGAATACTGTAACAACTGAGTAATTAATTTGCTCTCATCTGTCTTCCCTTTTCCTTTCAAAGCAATGCCTTCTATGATATTTGGGAAGTTATACATATGGTAACTACATCTGTCAGCAGCAAATTTTATTTACAGCTCCTCAGGATGGCATAAAGCACCGCCTCTGAACACTTCTGAACTGGAAGATTTCCTTTGGAAACCTCCAGCACTGACTAGAAGCACAGTTCTCCAGAACATGTAAAAGCAACGTTAGCATCGCAGGCAGGTGCGACTGCTAGTGGATATGGGTGCGCGACAGTGCTGAGCATGGGCTCTGCACAGCCTCTCCCTCCCACGAGGCCTGCAGTTAGTGTCCATCCCCATAGGTGCATACTCTTCTTACCTTCTATGGCAACCACACTGGAAGTTGAATTACTGAATTGCTTGCTGTTCTGAAAAGAATTCAGCGTGGAACAGCCTTAAAAGGATTAATCTCTTAGGCTTTTAGCTCTGCCTTGTGTCCTTTTCTTACACTTTTTTCCTCTCTTTTTACACAGAGCCCTCACCTGTCACGTTTCTGACAACAGCAAATTGTGACAGCGGAGCTAGTCTGGTTACAAGTGTAAGAAACGCTCATGTCCCTATCCAACTAAATACAAACAAGACAACACTTCAAGATAAAGAGTAATTACAGAAAAACTTCCTCCTTTCGCCTTCACTATGCTGCTGGAGGACTCCTAACATGCCGTAAGTGTACTTTCTGGATGACCCAGCTTCCAACTCCTACATCTCGGTGCCCCTTCTCTGTCACACAACAGACCATGTAACGCAACCCCCAAGGCAGTCCCGAGGACAGCCACCTTCCCGAGCCCGTGCACCATAGCTGTCATGCACCGTGGCTGTCGTGCACATGCGCTGCTCACCTGATGCCTCCCGCAAGCATTCGGTTAGACTGGGGAGCAGCCTGCTGCTGCCAGCATGTCACACATATACCCTGGTCCTTCCCATAAACAGCTCCAAGGGGGTGAGCAGGATCAATTGTTTAGCACTAAATATGGGGAACTCAGTGGCAAGTGAAGTTAGTTTTTGCTTTCCTAATGGTTCATTATGCCAGAGCAGCTTCCTTGGTGTCATGTTTAAATTAATATTTTAGTAAAATTCTGACCATTTTTAGTACCTTGTAATTCTTGTAATTCTATCCTCTCTGCCTTGTGTAATTTCTGGTGATTACTTACTATTTTGCTAATATTTTGTCTAACTTTGTTCTGATTAAATGAAAAAGAGGTGAGACAGACTGAACTAGGTGAACTGTCAAACACCTAGAAGACTTTTCAGCATAAAAGTATTCCCAATGTAAGCATTTCCCTAGGAGAAGACTTGACAAACAACCTGAACAATAAAATTCTTGAACACTACCCAGTTGACGGGAGTCTTTTCAGGGCTAATTTACAAAATTTGACATAATTACAGTTATAAACACTTGAAGAAGCCTTAGAAAGAAGAATGTCACTGAAGCCTACATTTTATTGGGTCTTGTTACATTTGGCAGCTGTACAAAACTGTGGAGCATGGAAATTTGCTCAGATGGATCCTGATTATACAAACACGTAATACAAGCTCTGAAAGCTTGATGCAAGTTTGTCCTGTACAGAAAGACACCACTCAGTCCCCCAAGGCCTCTGTCTAGTCAACCAACACAATGCAGAATGAAAACAGTGTGCGGTACTGGAGGTGGTTCCCTCCGTATAAATGCAGGTTAAACCACTATTTTGTCCACAAGGTAGCAGTGGACATCTGAGTGTCTGACTCCAGCTGCCTCCAACTGAAGGTAGCCACATAACTTAAAATTTTAAAACCAAAGTAAAAGATAACTTTTAAAAAAAGAAATCAAGTTTGATATATACACACACACCTCTAATCAAAGATGCAAATTAAGAATTAAATAATAAAGCAAGACCACTAGCTGAGAATGACCACTATTTTCTACTTTTGTCATAAGGATTTCTCTCATCATTACATTTCAACAATGCAAGGGAGGAGGAAAATGTTATCTGAAGAGTCCTTTTTCCAAAAAACTGTACAGTCTTCTAGCAACCAGACTGAAATCCATGCCCCACCACCAAATATCATTGTGCCTCTCAAAATATAGAGTGCTTTGCAGAAAAATTAGAAAGTTTCCTCATTCAGATTCTAAGATACATGCCTGGAATGTAGGGCAAATACTGATTTTTGTGCTGGTCAGGGAAATCTAGTTCAACTGGTTTATCCTGCTCTGGTTGGTAAGTCCTGTTCCCATTCCTTTTCTGAGACAATTCTCTACCCCCACTGCTACATTTCTAATCATCGATATCCTCAGACATTCTTGTTGAATGGCTAGAGAATCCAGAGAAGTCAAAGCATACTTGCAGCCAAATGAAGGTGCTATAAAAAGCTATGGCCAGCATCTACTTTTTAATTAGTATTTCACAAACTTCAAGACTACATAAAGCATCAATACTTACAGTCCTACTTAGTTTCAGTAGTTCCGTTCACTGCATAATATGGAAAATAAATACCAGAGCTTTAAAAAAGTAATAAAAAAGACTTTTCAGATAGACAGCTTCCAGTCTATGCACAGAAACATATCCTTTCACCAGACTAAATGGGAACATTTCAAATGGAGTTCATCAGTTGATCTTGGCAAGCCTTGATTTCTCTAATTAGCTTTCTTCTAATTTACAGAACATACAAGGGGCTGTGTACCATGCTCTATGTTGAGAAATAACAGTGTTTTAATTGCATTGGGTATTAAAATCCTTTTTGAACAGCAAGCTTTTAATTATTTCATTTGTCTCTTAATTTATCATAAGGAAATAACTAATTAGCTTTCACTTCTCCTGGGCAGGGCAGAAGTTTCTTTGTAGAAGACTTAAGTACAATCCATAGAGTCTGGCTTAACAACAGCACTGTACTTTCATTGGGAGACTGTATTTGGAACATGGAATGGAAATACAGACAGAAAACAAACCTAAAGTAGTTAAATACCATTTTTGAAGCTTTTAAGGGTGAAATTATCAGTGCATTCTACTGCTGTCCCCCAAATCAGATTAACATAATTAGTGTTACAAAATAGCAGCAGTATTCTGGAGTAGAAACCATTAATTGTCACCAAAGCATTGGGTTACACAGAGCAATCACTGAATAGGTGGGCAGTACTAAAATGTATGAAATACTATTTAAATAAATATGTTAATTATACTTTTTTTATAACGGTACCAAAAATCAAGTGCAAAGATGGCCACGGTGAAACACCCCCCACCCCCACCCCCGACAATTGTTACAATTTGAGAGAAGATATAATTAAAATTCTGCCCTTGAGGAGACTGAAAGCAAAAGCTGGGATGTCTTTCCAGCTGCTTGAGAGCTACCCTTTGAAGACAAAGATCTGGATTACTTTCAAGTGTAAATATAAATTATGCTAATAGAATGCTTTACTGATTACTGTCCAAACGCTCTCTGCACTAAGGTAGATGCTAAACTGTATTACCAATGTCCTAAAATATGCTGATCATGGCTGTTGAAATCAAAGTAAAAAAAAACCTAATGAGTTAGCAGAAAAGGTATTTGCAAACCCACATGGATGATACAGAAAAATTAAATGCAGGCATAAAATTGCCTTAATGGTGAGCCTCAGCCCAGGGACTGGAGTAGGCAACTAGATTTGTAGCCTCAATACTGCAGAGGACCAACTGGGACCAGTCAAACTCACACTAGCTGTTAAATTTGCCACAGAAGCTGAATCAGGTACTTGTTTTAGAAAGTATTATAATCTCATTCTATTTATCCTAAGCAACCAGTGTGTCAGTAGCTGACATGGTAAACTTCCAATGCCTTCTTATTTTAGGAAAATCTTACCTTCCTTTGAAAGACCAGATTTGACTGTCTTTAGCTTCCAACCATTCGAACCTGTTTTGTCTTCAGGATAACCTATGTACCTCTGTGGAAACACTGATACACTTTGAGTCACCTTGCCACTTCCTCTTAGCTTAACTGGACAGGGTGATCTCCATAAGCATTGTATCGCAGAACATGTTTTCCAGCCCCAGAACTTTTCTGGCTTCCTTACAGTTCTCCCTTGTATTTCTAAATCAGTTATGAAGTGTGGACACCAGGCCTGGACTCAGTGTCCTATCAGCATTCTCATCACTGTGAAATCACTTCTCAGCCTTTACTTGTGCTTCTCTCCCTCTCTCAAGCATTAACCTTCTTAAGTAAGAAACTGCAAAAGTAGCTCATGATGAGGCTGTTATCATCAATGACTCACTACCCCCTTTTCTGAGTTGCTACTTCCAAAAAAACAAACAAAAAAGCTTTCTGTTTCTTGTTCCTAAATAGGTTACTTTGCATTTGACTCTACCAAAATCAATTTTCATTAAGATAATTCTGTAGCAGTCAGTCTGCCTTAGAAACAAATAATTACAAGTTTTATAACCTCCTGAGGTAGCTGACATTGGAATCAAATGTAAACATAGCTTCCTGGCTCTGTGCAAAGAAAGCAAGGATAAATCTGGTTCTATTCCGTTAGCAAACAGATTACTCACACTTTGGATACCGAAACAGAGCTTTTGAATTTTCTGAAATGTCTGCTGAGTAAGAATTACCTGAGTAAACTGCCAGTAAAGCTTCATTCTCTTGGCTTTGGCATAATTGCATTCAATGAGCCTGGGCCTGCTGTTCACATCCACCAGGCATCTGTTGTCATCATCGTCGATAGTGGGACTCAGAACACCCACATGGAGCTGCTGATTGCTTGTGTAATAAACATTCTGCAACAGGAAGCACAAACAAGATTTGTGGCCTCTAGACAGAAGCAGCACTTTTACCAAAAAGCTAATGGCAAAGACAAATATGCTGAATAGCAGTCGGCTGACCCCATAGAGGCTTTTAAATCATTTCCTTTCAGGCAGGAGGCAACACAACATTTTAAGAGTTGTTCCAAATTAACAATTAATTGTTAATTGTTACCAACAAGTAAATGTTGGTTAACTACTTCACAGGAAATATGCAAACAAAACTGATTGTTGTCTCATTGTGTGCCTTTTTACTTCTGTTCCCTACAGTCATGCACCATGGGTCTTAAAAGAGGAAGATGTACACCCTCTGGCAGGAAGCGGGGTTAGTTTGAGCATTGCCATCAGCTCTGATGAGGCTGTTTCATGTGAGTGTAATAACCTAACTGGAGAGGTAAGAAAGCAAAGAGCAGCACAGTGGTTCAGCAGGAAGGATCTCAATCTTTTATATGACAGACAAAAAGATGGTAAAATGCTAAAAAACAAATTTGAGGCAGCTAACCAGAATCCAATATATACAATAAAAAGTTATTAGCAGTTGGTGACAGACAGATACATGGCAGGACAGAGAACAGAATGGCCATGTTTCAGGCTCTTCGTTCTCATTGGATATGTTAATATGCACAGACACAAGAGACTGGAAAAAAGGGCCCAGACATTGGCTGCTCTGGATTTGTAGCAAAGGAGTGCTCTCATAGGCCTCTGTGATTACAGTTATGACTGAAGGCATGAGCCTATTATATTACACAAATTCTTTCAACTCAGTTTGACTACAGACAGATATGTGGGAGGTTTCTCAAGAAAAAAAAAAAGGGGGGGAAGGAGGGCAAGCTTGCCAGACAGAGTCAATGATAATGTGTCCTTCTTGAAAATAACAGGTTACATACAAGCCCAGAAAGGTAACACAGGACTATGCCAGGATTGTCTGTTTGCTAATCACAAACAGAATTTTGCTAAAATCAGACCTTCTTCTTGAAAGGACCGTGAGAAAGATGAAATGGCAACATCATGCTTTAGCAGCCTTATCTGCTAAAGGTAGGTGTAAGGCTTTGACACGTCTAGTGGTATCAGAGTCACAGCAGACAAGAGCTGGACAGAAGCACCAAATTAATGTCCCCATCATCTTACTGTATCCATTCCCTGTGCCTGTAACAAAAGGGGAGCTGCAAATTATGCTGTGTGTATTTGGGAATCTTTTCTGTTCCTGGAGGTTGATGATACTATCTCCTGGTAACACTGTTGATGTTGTAGCTTGTTTGATATGTGTGTATTCTTATTTGTGAAAACTCTGATAAAATATTAATTGCAAATAGGAGAGAAACCAGAGAAACAGAAACAGAACAAACCAGGACTGAGGAGAGATTTGGGAGCTTCACGTAAAAAACCAACTTTGAACGCTGAAATCAGTCAATGCAGGGATTAAATAGAGATCAAAAACAAATGGTGGTGTTTCCGTGCAAGACCACATCCTCTGTTCACCCTCCCAGAACACTTCTGGGGCAGAACCACAGCAAATGTAAACTGACACAGTTGCATAAAAGTTAATGAAGTTGCCATTAATGGTTTACACTAAACAAATGTTTGACCTCCTTCATCAAGTTTCATTCTTTTCACCCCACAGAAATGATAACAGAAATCTGAGCTGGCTGAACCAAGGTGAGTCTAGGTTTTGAGTCTGAAGAAAGTCTAAGAAAAGTTGAATAGTTCAGTCATGCCTTACAGGAGAAGAGAAGGGTAAATAAAAGGACCTAGCAGAGCACATTTCCAAAATGGTTGGCTATTACTGATCAAAGTAAACTCTAAGAACTGCGGAAGACCATACCACAACACCCTCCACCCATAAGCTAGATAATTAACATTCCTGCAAACAAAACTCATGCTTCAGAAGAGCAATAAACATTTAGAATGCACTTTCTAGACAGACCAACAGCAACTATTTCGCATAAGTTTAAGATCTATCCAGATGCTTTTTTGGGAGAGAGATTGAGGTAGTGATATAGCAAGGCAGTAAGGTCAAGATGATCTTTAAAGGGGATTGTTAGGTTACGCTGACTCTACAGATGAACATTTTGTGCAGCTCATTTGCCTCTTACCTAAATTTACTACTGGAAAAAGGAGAAGGAAATTGTCAGTCATTTGCATTTTTTACTAACAGGAAGTGATTTGTTAATTCCATTTTTTTAGCACATTGTCACCACAGAAAACACGATAGGAGAAAATCAAGGGGGTTTGCAATTTTTCTTTTCTTTAAGATACACATCAGACACTGAAAACAAATGAGCAGGCTTGGCTGTAACTCTGAGAAGTCCATGCTACAGCTCAGGGTTGCTTGTGCAAAAAAAGCTGTGTACCTGCAAACCCTCAGGGCTGAGCTGTTTTTACTAGCTCAGTCGCCTCAGCCTTTCACAGAGTGGCCTGAAGGTAATCACTTCATCTTCCTGGATAAAGCAAGCCCAATTCATAGTGCAACTCCACCAGCTTTTTTTGATGTCAAATCAACAATGGTTCAGTCTGAGCAGAAGCAGAATGGTGGCTTCTGGCTGCAGGAATTACCCAATTCTGTTTGTTGGCAAAACTGTACAGAAATAGAACAATCAAATGCAATTATGCTTAATAGAGATAATTAGCAGGCTGTTGATTATCTTCAGAGAGCTCACCCTACTTGCTAATATCACTTTGTTTTTCATTGTGAACCAGTTTAGTGAAAGAGGTGTGAAATCTTGTATTCTCACCTAGTATTGTGAAAGGCACCTTTCAGCTCTTAAGCAGCATGTAAAAATAAGCTCAAACTGAAACAGACTGTGGCAATTAGTCCTTCTAACTAAACTCTTTCAGGGTGTTGCTTTGCTTGTCCAGCAATATGGATATTATTTAATTACTCTCTATATTATTATAAATATTTTAGTATCTTTTCCAATAATACCATATCTTATTTCAGAACTGAAAACAATGCACAACCTGGTAACTCGACTACTATGTTTTTCTAATGAAGGGATCACACCAAAAGAGAGCACATGCCCTCTACAAATTCTACTTGAGCAGCATGCTAGTGAACAGCGACGTGTCCGTTTGTGTTGCACTTGGTCAGAAAAGTTTTCTTAAAACCTATGGACAGTCCCTGCCTCCTTTCCCCCCGCCCAAGAATAAAACAGTCCCTGCACTGAGCCAGTGCAATAGTAACTACGTCAGGATGAAGGGAGGACACCCATTTGATAAAACAGAATTGACGCTACTGATTAAACCTGAAATGCTCTTCTAGTCTGAAACCTAAAGCTGTTAAACATAAAACCATAGTACAGCCTCCCTTTAAATAATTTCATATATTAAGAAAAATATTTTAATTGCTTTCACACTATATATATCTCCCTGTTTCTACTTGATTATTTTAATTTTCAAAAATACTTTCTGGTACAGGTTTTTTGTTTTCTTTTGGGGGGGGGTTAGTTTTGGGTTTTTTTAGTTTAAAGATGGTACACAAATTACCTTCTTGGAGTGGGCAGTAAGAGATTACATGAACTGAATTACCATCACATAATATACTTGCTAGGTATGCACATATATGACTTTTTATTGATCATATTTTAAATGGACTTGCAGGTAAAATACGTTCTTAAAGGTTAAAACCATGTTCATGTTTTATCATCCTATGCGTAGCCCTATAAAAAACAGTTTCTACTTCTGATTTAAATCAGTTGTTAAACAGATAAATGCCCACAGCAGTACTTACTTCTTCAAGAGGATGCTTTTAACAAGCAACAACAAGTATGCTGGCTGTTTTGCAGTCCACTCTATCACTAAATGCACAACTGAGGCACTTTTGTTTAAAGCACTTCAGAAGATACAGTCAAAACACATTTTACCAGCACATCTGTTTCTACAATATTGCAACATCACCATCAACTAACAGAACAACATAGAAATTTTGCAGTAATTTAGGAAAGTAATTTTTTAACAATGACTCTTGGAAGTCCAAATGACTGAATATTGAATTTGGGCTATTAAGTCATTAGGGTAACTTTGAACATTTTACTGAGAACTTGGGCCTTTTGTTTCTGCTACAACAGCAAATGTCACAGCAGTCCTTGTTCAAGGGACTGGAGGCTCAATAGCCAAACATTTGCTTAGTTCCACTCCAGAGAAGACACTTGCTGGATGCTGATTTACGGCATTCATTCAAAGTTCCTCTGCACTTTCACTGCAGATGCAGCCTCAGCAAAACACAACCACGCATTTTCACATCACAAACACATACATACCCCCTGGGGAGCTACTGAATTTCCACAGAAAAAAAATCTTGTTTGGATATTGGTACCGAAGCACATGTGTTGTGGTTTAACACAGCAGGCAGCAAAACACCACACAGCCACTCGCTCACTGCCCCCCTCTGCAGTAGGCTGGGGGAGAGAATCAGGGGGAAAAAAGTGAAATTTGTGGGTTGAGATAAAGACACTTTAATAGGACAGAAAAGGAAGGGAAAAAAAAAAAAATAGAATATACAGAACAAGTGATGCACAATGCAATTGCTCACCACCCGCTGTCTGATGCCCAGCCAGTCCCCTAGCAGGGATCGCTGCCCCCCAGCCAACTCCCCCGTTTCTATACTGAGCATGATGTCATATGGTCTGGCATAGCCCTTTGGCCAGTTGGGGTCAGCTGTCCTGGCTGTGCCCCCTCCCAGCTTCTTGTGCCCCTGACAGAGCAGGGGAAGCTGAAAAGTCCTTGACTAGCCTAAGCACTGCTTAGCAACAACCAAAGCATCAGTGTGTTATCAACATTCTTCTAGTACGAAATCCAAAACACAGCACTATGCCAGCTACTGGGAAAAAAAATTATCTCTATCCCAGCCAAACCCAGGACAACATGATTAAAAAAACCCAACTCCCTTATGCTGTAACAAAATAAGCCTTACATTTCATGAGTCTCTTCTAGTCCACAGCACTTCACCATCTATGTCTTTCATCATAACAGTACTGATGTACAACTCTGTCTCCTGGGCAACTGGAAGGGGGCACCTTTGCTCAAGAAATCAAGTAGGTTCAACAAAAGGGACTTATCTCAAAAAGTGAAATTACAAGGATTCAGCATTACTGTCAGTTAGAAACTCTGTAAAATGCAGGCAGGATTTGTGATCTCCAAAGCGTCAGAGTCAGCATGGGGCCTGAGCCTTAGGCACTTGCACATCTCCTTCAACCACACTCCCACCAGGTGCTTTTCAAGGGTGGATGAGTGCCGGTCACAGTGACAGGCTGGCTCTGGAGGCTGCCACTTGCTGCCTGCTTTCCCTGCCCTCACTACAGGTCCAGCTGTGTTTGGTGTCAAGAAACTTCCTCTGGAAGCCTGGGGCTGGCAGCAGATTAAAGTGATGCAAAATAAGACGTTCAAAACAAAACTTGGTGCTATTAATCTGCAGGTTTACAGCAAGCAAATGATTAAAGTAACAAAAGCTTTGTACCTGGGTCTGAAGAAAAGCGTATCAGTTGCCTTCAAAGCTTGACATAGGTCTCTGCCACAAGGCTTCTGTTTCAGTGTCTCTTGTGTTCTCAGAGAACAGCCTCATAACTAATCACCTTCATAACTGATCTTCCTCTGGACTGTAAAAGGTGTGTGGGGGTTACATCTGCTGAGAAACTTGGCCTGCAAATATCCTTGTGCCTGTAAAATGGCATCTTCCAACTAAAGAACTAATAATTCTGTCACTTTCTTGAATTTATTTTCCTAGAAATGTACTATCTAAGGCCATTGCTTCATTTCCTTTTTCCTTCACCTAATAACCTCTCTGATTATTCACAAAATACAAGACAAGCAAACTGAGATTGGTATCACATTAATAAAACTAGTAAAATGGTTCCCAAAATCTTTATATAAGGTGAAGGAGTGAGATTTAGAGTCATAGAATTTTGGGTTTGGGTTGGAAGGGACTTTAAAGATCACCTAGTTCCAACTCCCCCACCATGGGCAGGGACACACCTTGCCCTAGACCTGATTGCTCACGGCCCCATCCAACCTGACCTTGAACGCTTCCAGGGATGGGCCATCCACATCTTCTCTGGGCAACCTGCTCCAGTGCCTCAGCACCCTCACAGTGAAGAATTTCATCCTAATACCTAATCTAAACTTATCCTCTTTCACTTTAAAACCATTACCCCCTCATCCCATCACTACACTCCCTGATAAAGAGTCCTCCCCATCTTTCCTGTAGGCCCCCTTTAAGCATTGAAAGGTCTCCCCCCGCAGCCTTCTCTTCTCCAGGCTGAACAACCCCAACTCTCTCAGCCTGTCCTCATAGGGGAGGTGCTTCAGCCCTCGGATCATTTAGTCAAGGCATACTTGTTATTTTTTTCTAAACAATTTTTTCGAGAACAAAAGGTATTTGTCCTAAGAAGACAATAAGCTAAAAGATGAAAACACAAATGAGTGGTAGTTGAGAGCTGCATAGCTTAGGATTCTTAAGAAATAATGACTAGGAACTATTGGACAAAATTTGGTGTCCTAAATATTTTCCCCACCTGCATTTCCGGTGAACTAGTTTGATGTATGTTACTTTTTCTATTTAATGTTCTAAGCCTAACCATTTCTGAAAATTTGCTCGAATATCAGGAAAACTTACAATACAATATTGCAAGGAAAACAAAAGCTGTATACATTACCGCTACTCAGACAAACTCCAGAATAAAGGAGAAGCAACTTCACCCTTTATTTGCCATTGGACCAAGCCATACCCTTGCTCATTTTTGGGGAACGCAGGGACTTCCCCTCCCTCTTGACGCACTCCCATGTAGCAAATTGGCATGGAAGCAAAAAAGGAGAGCTCACGCTTGGAGTCAGAGTCTCAATTGTTGCGTTCAGAACAAAGGGTCCTTTTGACCTTCTATTCCACCTTTCTCCTCCTAGACAAATTCTGCTTTCACCTGTAATCTTGAATATCACTTGTACAGCCAGCCAGCCAACTGCCAGAGAGTTCATCCTCTGCTAAGCTAATGCTCACTGGGAAAAACACGTGCACAGCACATGCAAGTGCCAGAGGCATAACACGGGCATAGCGAAAAGCACATCTGTGTAAGAACGCTCAGAATCAGAAAAGAATGAGTTTGTGCTTTATAAAAGTTTAGAGCTGAGATAATGTATAGTGAAGCTGGCATATACATGTAGCAGGTACTTCTTTCCTGGTGTTGGAGCTCATCTGACAAGATGCGGCTACCGTTGTTTACATGGGGGAAATCATGCTAAGCACATTTCGCAAAATCCTCAGTTACTACCTTAGTTCCTTCTTAGTAGCAGCAAGGCTCAGCCTAGCTGGGTGGAGTAGACCAAAAGCTTGGGACAGTTTTCACTGGTATGGACCAGCCAGTCAGGGCCTGACAAACCAACAGGCGTTGCTGTTCTTTCTAGAAAATTACCAACTGGATTGCCGTGGCAGGTTTCCTGTTGGGCTAGAATGATCATTCTGGTGGGATACTCACATCTTATGTGCTGTCTTGCAGTGGTGCAGCACAGAACACATCCTAAATCTGCCACGAGAGCAGCAGAGACCCAGATAATTCAGCCAATTTTTTGCCCAGTGAAAATATTTTGAAGACCTACACAAAACAGAATCTGCACACAAACCCATGAGCCTGTAGAGTACAAGGGGAGGTAAATGAGCTCTGCTTACTTGGACACAAATACATGACTTTGTCCTCACAACAATGTGATGTAGAATTTCTATTCATGAGAAGTTTGCCCTGAAAGGTCACAGTGTGATTCCTGTTGCAATTAACACTGGAATTCCACCGACTTTAACTGCAATAAGATTTTTGGCTCCACGTTTATTATTAAACTTTGAAAAGCCACCAGAGTTGATAAAGACTTCAGAGCTGAAGTGGGTTGCCAGTTGCAGTAAATTATTCATTGAAGCTGGTTTATCATGTAGGAAAAAGTTACAGTAAGATGTTCAACTTTACACAAGGTGATTATCTGAAGGATAAATTGCCAACTCCCCACTGGAAGTTTAAAGCAATACACACCAATTTTCAGGCTGAAAGCCATTTGTAATCCTTATGGCAATGTTCCCAGATGAAATCACGCTGGAGACCAGTACATGACTCTGCATTTATAATGAGCAAACTTAATGCTCAGCACCAGCAGTATTTATTTGCTACCCTGCTTCTGGCATAATAACTACGAGGTATAAGAAGCCTGATTCACCACTACTTTATTCCATCTCTGAACCGTATTTTTCTTCAAATGAGTCCATGAAGTCATTTATTGTCAGGAGTACTATATTAACATACTAGGTCTAAAGTCTCACAGCAGATTCACACTCGACTACAACTCTAGCTAAAGAGCAGTCTGGTGGAATCCAGTAAATCCAGATTTAGCTAACACTGCTATTACTTGGTTATTTGTATTGTTCCTGAATTATTCCAGCATTTCTTGTTACATAAAACACATCTAAACAAAAGAATGTTCCAATCCTGATAAGAAACTCTCAACAGAATCCAATGCAGGAGTGACAGGAGCGAGAGACTGTGCTGTCCTGTAGGCACAATCAGCAGCATTGCTGCATCTTGCGCTGCCCTGAAAGACACTGCTGAAGAAGTACGAGCATGAGGACACAAGCTGAGAATTACAGAAAGTTACCCCTAAGCCATAGGTCACCCTTTACAAGATTTGTGCTATTTTTCTGAGGTAGGTTTTCGACTGCTACAGCCTGATGATACAACTTTAAAACAATTATAACCATATGTTATCCATGTTGAGGTTCTATTCACTCTGAAACTTGTCTTACTGATGAGCTGACAAACAGACAGTATACCAAGCATAGCAACACCATAATTTAGACTTAAATTGTAAAGCATGTAAGGAGGAAAGCACTCACTATTTCACCTCAGTGTTTAGATCTGTACCTACTGAATTAACCCACCAGCATACTGATTATCTGACCTACTTGCTCTCCTTCATGCCTGTGCACTAATTAACTTCTGAACTCTAAGCAACAATCAATATTTGATAGCAATAAAGCCAAGGTGCTCAGAAACTTCAGATAATATAGTGTGATGCTACAAATACAGGCTTAAAGATACAAAAATGTTAACATTATTTTAATAGAAAACAGACAGGAACTCAATGCCAGACTTTTTAATTTAAATTCATGAACCTATATTGCAGTAGAATACCTAATTCTGCTGTTGCCTACTTTGGTATTCTGTTTTGGTTTTATTTAAAACAAGCAAATAAAAAATCTCTTGCTTAAGCTCCACTTTTAAAATTCAATAGAACTGTCAATCATTGTTTTTATATATGCTTTCAGTACTCATTTCCATAGTTTTCTTAATGCTGGTAACTATAGAATTAACAAGACCTTTTTACTAGATTCACTTCCTAAAGCTTCTCTTGGTTTTGCTCTTATCTCTGCAGAAGTTCTCTACAACTCTTTGACGGGAAAATAATAGAAGGCAGTAAAAAAAAAATAAATCAGAACCATTCTAGCTTAGACACTTGTGTCCTTTTTTAAAAACGCAGCTGTCTTACAGCTCCTGTGACTTTGTCCTATCTGAATTATCCTTTTCCCTCTCCCGCCAATCCGTCTTTACCCTTCGCAGTTTTCTTTGTGGATTCCTACACAGTCCTTTGCTTTTCTTACCCTGTTTTCTTCTTCTTCTTCAACAGACACTCATCTGCAAACAAACCCAGCTATCATCCCCGTAAGCTGATGCACTGGTCCATACTTTACACCAGAGTTGACTCTTCCTGGCCAAATTAAAATGTGAGCTAGTTCATTGCCATCTGTGTATAAACATTTGATAGCTCAGCATCAACAGGTTTAAAGGCAGATTTTTACCTTTTCACAGCTACACCCAAGTGCTTCACATTACTGCGGGCACCATCACAACCAGGAAATCATGCATTTATATAACACACATCTTCATCCTGAAACTTTTCCAAAGTCATCAAATCTCATTATACAGCCTTTTTTTTCCTGCAAAACATCTCTAAAATACAGCTTTACGCTTGCCTTCATTTTCAAAGCCCTTCTCAACCCCTCGTCTTTTTACTTATCAGCCTAGGAAGTATCAATAGCTTATCTTCCAACTCCTAATTAGATCAGGATGCTAGCCTTCATCGGTCATATTTTTCAAGCAAATATTCCCGGAAGCTAGGAGAAGTAATGCTGGCATCTTCCAGGGAACTTCTCTTCCTCTGTGCATTCCACAGAATTTCCCTTTGCCCAGATGTCTCATAAAAAAAATCAATAATTTTGGTTACCTACCAAAAGCATTACCCAAGGATGCTATGTCAATACCTTCTCTTCTGCCACAATCTCTTGTTCCTAATATTCTATTTGTAGCCTTTAGCTCTTCAAGTCAAGGGTGTACTTTTTATTCTGAGGCTGTAGAGCACTTAATAGAGTAGATTTCTGAGTCATTATTGGGATGCCTAGAATTAAAATAATAAGCATGAAAATAAAAAAACCTAGTGCCAGGGATGAGTCAGGTAGTTTACCACTTCTCAGAAAAAAAAAAAAAAGTATTTTTCCTAGTGGTATAACCTTCTGAATGTTTGTTAAAATAATTGTGTTTTTTCCATTATTATTACCTTTTTCTAAGCTGAATTTGATAAAATTTTGTGTCTGCAACTAGTAAGTCAAGTCAGGCAAACTACAAGCAAGTGCCACACCTTCTTAATTAAGATACTATACTAACCTTGATCTTAAGGGTTTGGGGGTTCTTTATGGTTTGGGTTTTTTTATTTTAATGCAGCCCTGCCATCTTTAATCCTGCATGGTAGTGAGCAATGACTACGGACACAGAGGTCCTTAATTCCTCTTGGCTTCCACAAGTGCTGTGAACTTCTGGTGTTTTGTGGAAGGGACAAAGTTACCTGTACAACTTCGAGATGAATTCCCAGTTCCCTACAGATATTACTTAACCGCTATACCTAGTGGCTCTCCTGGCTCCACTGAAAGCAATCACAAATCTGTTTCTAATTTCACATGAGCCAGATCTCATCCATTCTTCTTAGGATCATGCATATGTTTAGTTTAAGGTTTCCAGAGGTACCACACTGACCTCAACATGTGCAAATACAAGAAAAATTGTCTAAAAATTACTTATTTTGGTGCTGGAGACAATAAAATGCAGACATTAAAATGTCTACATGAAAGTGAGGCATTATGTACAGAAAAGGAAAATTAAAAGGCAGCACATTTCAACCTAGGGTGGTTAGTGAAAGTCTGATTATCTTTCTTCGGGCTACCAGCAGGGACATACTTATTTTTCCCCACAAAACAAGAGTTCATCAGTCAAACTCAAGTTTATAAAGTGATCTTCTTGCAAGCATCTTTCAGAGAAGAACAAATTGAAATGCAAAAGCAACTGTTCTTAATGTCTTAAAAAGTCTCACCAAAATGTAGTAGTTTTTTAGTCTGCTTCTACAACAAAAGAGTAAATCCCACAGCAAGAGGAACATAGCTTGATTCATTCACAGAAAACCTAAAATACATCTGAGGTAATTCCACTGAAATCAAATGAACTGTTAGGATCCAAGAGAGTCTTTCCCCCTCTATCCTTTGCATGTGATAAAGTTTATAGATGATATGTAACAAGCAGCATAAATACACTGACCTAAATGAAAACATGTGCTGATTTTATACAAAGGCTGCAGTCAGAACACGAGTGGAACATCTTGTCAAAGCTGAGGTGAAGCTGGAACCTAAAGATCCTGTAGGACTCAGGCAATGTAAAACAGTGAAAGGTGCTTCGTACTCAGATTTTCAAAACCACCCCAGATTTTATGGGAAGGTGGGCTACCTGTCATTCCATCTAGTCTGGGCTAGCAGAGTAGCTGAAGCCAAGCTACAAAGAACCCAGTTAGAGACTTAAGTTACAATGGACTGAATACACTGAAATTAATGCGCAAATTTAAATAATAGCCTAGGACATCCCCCAGTCTGCTGTGGCTCCCTGACAAAAAGAGAAGCTCTGAAGGTTTCACCTAGTCCTATTAGCAGTGTTTACTTCAGCAGCAGTTTTAACATCCCACTTGACCTCCTAACCTCTCAGTGCTTGGTCTTAAATAATTATACTCTAAAAGTCTTATTTTGGGTATTATTGAACTCGTGAATTAGTGAGGAACACAATATAGCGAGCACTAGCTATCTGGGGTACTACTAATGTTCTAAGACAGTGACTAGTTAGAAAAACCTCTGCAGTGCAGCAAGAGGACCTCAAACACCAAAACAAGGAAAAGAATTTTCCTTTGTTTGAACACAGAAATGTGAGAGAAACTCAGCACAGATACACAGCACGCGCACAGACAATTTTCTTCAGTTTTCAGTCTCTTGCATGGCTTCAGCATTTGTTGTGTGGCTGAGATTGTGACATATTGCCATCTGGGAACTCCGTCTTGAAGGCTTATTACTTGCAGGTATAGTGTGCATTTCCATACATAGAACATGCAGCGCTGCAGTTTCAGTGGGAAGCAGTTCTCCTGTGAAGCTCTGCCCCTTGAGCTGCTCAGTGGATACTTCTGTAGTCCCTTCCCAGGTTAGAATCAGCCATTTTTCAGTGTAAAAACCTGACACTATTAAAGTTTGCAGAGGTTTTGCCTCAAGTTTTCATGTCATATGCAGTCTACAAATACAGAACAGGCAAATACCATATATGGCCGACTTTCATGCTCAGTAGCATTATTTTTAATAAATTACTCTGTAACAAGTGGAATCTCTGCCAGGCTTAGTAGCCGTACATTTAGTATTTAAAAACACCAGTGGCACTCTGTCATAACATGAGTAAAATTTCAGATATCTGATGCCTATACTATGATTTCCTTTTCTTCAAATGACTTATGTGACTTAACAGCCAACTTCACAACAGCGTATTAATGGAGGATGAGTTAGTTTGAATACCGATGATGCAGATATGACTGATAACCACCAAAGAAAACAAAAAGCAGAGAGCACCTGTACCGCTTTTTTGTTGGTCATTTCTGTCATTGACAGTTGAGCTTTTCACTTTTTATAAAAGGTCGAAGCGTCATTTACATTTCACGTTAAGTTTGTGCCAATTGCTTTAACAGATGAGGGCCTTTGGCGTGGTTATTCAGTGGAGAGGGGTGAGAGGAGCAGATTGGTGCAGCTCTCAGTCCCAAGGAGAACAAGGGAAAGTTACTTTGTTCCCACCCTGGCATGTTCGTAGTATTTCCCCTCCTAAACCAAGTTAAGCTCGTTGAGCTGAAGGAAAGAATTTCAGATATTTTGTATGGACAGCATCAAAATCAAAGCACACGCTTAAATACACTAGCCTACAAAAGGTAAAAACATTACTCCTTAGCTGTAAAGGATGTATTTCAAGTGACAAAGTCTATCGCTTCAACTGATTTGTTTCAATCCTTATTGTTGGTCTCTCTTTAGAGATTGACAGAAATTAATGAAATTTTATCCAAACCAACTACATCCTAAAAGAAAATTTCTTTCTTGAAACATTTTTAAGCCTTCCAAGGCAAGTGGAGAAATACATGTACCTTAATAGAAATGGCACTTTTTCTGCCGACCAAATGTCTTGAAGTAGTGGCTCCACTGTTTGCAGGGTGACAGCAAATAACACTCAGAGCAAGAAGTCAGCATCTAGAATTTAAATGAAGAGTCTGTATGCTATGACCTCATGCAAAAACTGTAGCTTCGATCCTGCCTGTGTTCATGAATAAATTGCAAAGTTCACAAAGCTCTGCAACGAAAATCGAAACGTGTCTCAGACTGGAATACTGTGCTTGCATCCCAGAGATTCCTCCTTTCTTCTGCTCTTCTGGTCCCCAAGAAAAAGGCAAAGAAAAAGCATCGCTTGATAGGTTTTTATCACTGAATGTAATTTTAGTGCTACTGACATTTTTTAAAGGAAAGGTAGAAATGAGGAAGGGTATTAGAAGTAACCATACACAAAGATTTCTCACCATGAAGTACTTAAGTTTTAAAAATACTTTCTAGACTAGGAACAAATAAATAAATAAAGCTGTTTGAAGGGCAGAAAATTGCTTTCATGTCAAGCAGGACATTAATGCCAATACAACTGTCCTAGCTGTGCGGAAGCCTTACTATGCTTGGTCGAGTGAGCTTCATTTCTCCTGTGAGTAAGAACACTGCCAACTTCGTGGTGTGCCCCTTGTACAAATTGGGCTGTAAACCTCGGCAAGAAATGAAACGGTAAATACCGAGACATACAAAGGCACACTGCTTAATTGTGCAAATAGTACAACACCTCCCCCCCCCGTTTTCCTTCATTAGGGCTCGATTTCTGGGGCCTTCAATCACACTGCGAAGGCTCACATGTAAACTTAGGCCTTACAGGTACCCACAGGCCAAGCAGAAGAGGCTCAGCTTTTCTGAGTAACAGCTTATTGGGCGGATGAAGCAGGATAATAAAACCAACAATTCTAAAACCAGGCCGTTTAAGTGACCTTCAAGTACAACAGTGAATAGCTAAAATAGCTACACTAAGCTTCAGGCTGCCAAGGTATCACCAGGCTGTGAGGCTAAGCTGCCTTTTTTATTATCTGATCTAGATTATCCTGTAACGGTATCTGCAGGACACAGAAGTAAAGAAGAGAAAAAGCCCTCTGTCTTGCTGTTTAGAATTAACATGAGAACTAGGCACATCCTTTTGAGTGTTCTAAAACAACAACAATTACTACTGTTAGCAGCCTCCTAATTTGCATATGAATACAAACACTAAGAAGGATTATTACATCGTACAATAAACTATTTGTGATTTGTACTATTTTGCACAGCTGATTCTCCCCAAAGGGAAAATCTGTGTGCCCCCGTGGGCCCTCTAGGACCAGATCCTCCTCCCTAGGAGCGCAGGGCTGGCAGGGGCATGCATGGGAGAAAGAGTGCTTCGGGAATTAACTACCCTCTCCGTGCTCCTCCCTGATCGCCAGGGGACAACAGCCTGTGCCCAGGACGGAGGAAATGCCGTGCTAAGGCACTGCCACGGGGAGACACACCACTGCTGTCCTGACCCATGCACCCATGCCGAACTGTCAGGAGGGAGGGGATTCCTATTCCCAGACACTCATCTCCAAGGCCCAGGTAGCCCCTGCAGAAGCTTATGAAAGAGACCATTCAATACTCACATCCTGTCCTTTCCACAACCGGGTTGTCGCGACCACAAAGCTAGCACAATCCACTGAACCAGCAGTTACGTCCTGGGTTTCGTCAGCACCCCAGTGGAGCAGGTGACCACAGATCATGGGGTCTGTGGTCTCCTGCTGTGGGTTTTGGAAACCTTACCGTTCTGTGGTAGACACATGCTGGCCTTAACACTGCTTCAAGGCTCTTGGATTTCTCAGCAAAAGGGAGATATCTCCTACACTGAACCTCTGCTTACAGTAAGAATGCTGCATAGGAAAATGTATTTCACTGAGGGGGTTTCTCTATATTGTATGTATTATGTTGGTCTGTGACATGAATTAAGTGTAGCAAAACCACAAAAGAGCATTTGCAGAGTTGAATTTAACTCAAAGCCACATTAGCTGTGATGGTTACCTGAGACCATGGAACTTTTTTCCTGATAGGAACTTTTCTTCAGCCCTGGCCAGACACAATCCTTGGCTTGGAGTTAGCAAACATGGGAAGAGACAGAATTATTTCAATGTCACTTGTATTTGCCCATACAGGGGATTCTTCACTTGCCCAAGATGAGCTGGGTTTCATCTGCTTTATACAGACAGAACAGGAAAAGAAAGCATCATGAGATGGCAATTTGCTCTAGCTGACCCTGCTTGAGCAGGGGTGTTGGACTAGACGATCTCCAGAGGTGCCTTCCCACCTCAACCATTCTGTGATTCTGGGAAATAGCCTCCCATAAGCACAAGGCTGCAAAACAGCTGGAGAGCAACAAAGTTGGAGGGACCGGAAGAATCATAAGAGGTAATGTTTGTCTGATTAACAAAAAAAAATATTCAGCATTGATTTTTAGAAGTTTGAAGAGTGCCAAGGAAGGCAAAGAGAAATAAAGATCAAACCTGCCACAGTTCTTGTAGGTGTTGGTTTTTTCCTCTTAGTGACCATCACTACAGAGTTATCATCTCGGGTAGTATTTTCCAAGATTACAATATTCCTTCAACTTATTTACATGCAGTTATGAATGGAGTCTACAGTAAGCAGATTTTACTTTAGTCGAAATCAAGCTACATACGGTATTAAAAATATATTTGGAAGCCAGAAATGGGCATTCTGCAGCAAACAGTTAATTCATGATTATTCAGCGTGGCTCCTGTTGCAAATGGGAAATTAGGTACTTCAGAGTATGAACCATGTACGCCACACATCTGGCAGAATAACATTTAGCTCACTTGACAGTTCATATTTAAATTTGCCTTGAGTGCTCAAGAAGGTCCCAGTTCTCACAGTCCATCGTTATGCAAACACTTACAATTACTCCTGTTACTTATCACATTGAATTAAAAAATGCAATCTGGGGAAAAAGCAATCTGATTGCTTCAGAAATTCTTAAAAACCCTAAATTCATAGTTACTAACAAGAAGTAGTATAAACTTGAAGAGATGTTTAAATCAATCCAACAGGTGAAAAGTGTCGTGACTACACTGGACACAAATAAATAAAAACATGGTTAGTCAATCATTGCCACAATTCTATCCAGCAACAGTAAGTAATTATATGATGCATATATAATGCTGACATCACACAACATTGTGAAGTCAGTTGGCACCCACTATCTGCCCATATCATGAAAAGACTGTGCAGGCACATTACAACAAAGGAAACCTTTTTATCACATTGTGCTACACTAATGCAATGGTATTTTATAATTTCTATCTGAACAATGGGAGACTTCCCCATTTGGACACATTTGAGGACAAATGAAAAATTTAAGGATTTGGTTTTGTATTAACAGAAAATAGAAGATCTGACTAAAACCCCAAACCGATCTGAAATTCACAGCTTTGATTTACCATCATTGGCATGATCTCCTTCTTAGATACTGAGTTGTGTCCCTGCCCTTTGGTCACACCCCTCCATGCTAAATGCAAAGCAGCATGATCTATAGAAGTTCCAGGTTTAATGTGGTAACCTATCTCAGCTTTCTGCAGTTTTTTATTTAAACTTCATTTTATTTTAACAAAACTTGTGAGTTCATAAGCTGTACCGCTATTTTTGCCTTCCCCAACTGATGCCATTAGTGAGTCAGCCAATGCAGACCTCACAATTTTAAGGCTAATTTCAGAGTTCGAAAGCGCTAAAAATAAACGCTGAATGGAATATGCGTGCTGAATAAATCACATCAACTTTAACATAGCAAGAGCAACAAAGCTCCAGTGTTCGCAATCAGTGCAGCTCCCTGCTAAACAAATACAAAGTTAATATTGTAGTAACATCTGAATAACTTAAATGCATTCATCAGCTTTTTCACTTAATTGCTCTAAGCCTTTATGGACAGCCAGCTGAGCAGATAGGCTTGGCATAGCAGAGCTATCCCTCTATAATTTGTTTAGTCACATTTTAAGAGAAAAGGAAAAAAAAAAAAGGTGGCAAATGATTCAAGAAATGTAGCAACTATTTTTTAAGCTATAAGGTTCTTTACCTTACAAAACCACGCTAACCTCCCCCAAATTATTTAAAGGCATACCATTGTCCTTCTACTGTAACAACCGGGGTTATTTCTGTACGTTCTAAATTGAATCAAAATTCAAAGAAGTTGTGTCACTTGCAATCACCTGCTGTGATTGCCACTCAGCTGACATGTTAGTAGATTTAAGAGCCAAAGAGGACCATTAGTTTTTTTTACTTTGATCTTGCATATGCCACGGGCTATATACTTCCACCTGCCTACCTCTAAGGCCAATAATTTGCATTACATTAAATTACAGTTTCCAGAGTTGTACCAGCTTTGATATCTTCAGCAGCTACTGTCAGTGCTTCGTATGATGGCTCGTCATCTGCTCTGACATGAATATGCACCTTATTCCTAATTTGTATCCAACTGGCTTTAATTCTAGCCATTGGTTATCAAAACAACGCTAAATTAAAGTCTCTAGTATCCCATATTTTCTTTTGGGGAAAATACTTCTACTCTGTCAATGTAACCAGGTTTAGACTGAACTCAACTCTTGCTAAGAGCCAGCTTGATTGCTGATTTCAAATAAATTATCTGACAAACATAGCTCTCTTCTTGGCTTACAAATCAATGCAGATTTTTTTCAGTTACTCATAACTACTCAATGAAGATTTTATGTGAACAAATAATTTCTTATATTCTCTCTGCTTCCTGATTGCAAAAATGATAGTTAATGAACAAGAGAAAAAAAAATCCCTTGTTCACAGAAACACACTGTGGACACAATTGTTCTGTAAACTTTTCCGCTAAAACCCCTGCTCTGCAAATGGTGAACAATACTGGAGAGAAGCTAAGCTGAAACTGAACTGCTGATCAGAATTTGAATGAATGCTGTGAAAGTAATATGGCTCGTGTAATTACAAAGGGAGTTAAATATACTTTCATGGGGACTGAATTTGGTCCATGAATTCTAAATGAGCCAGTGGATGACTTCAATTAATGGAATGACATAATAAAATTATCAATAAAACTAAAGAAATTATAAAGTGAATCTTCCATCTATGGTATTAACTACCTTCTCTAACAGTTATTCACACACTGTCAAGAATTTGAGAAACAAAAATCTGACCTTCAGAGCTTTAACTCTGATGAAGTAACAAATGAGATAGTACAACATCAATCAAAAGAATGTTTAAATTGACAACCATCTGACAATTACTACAACATCAATCTCCAAGTGCTATACTTGTATTCCAATAACTATGTTGGTTTTATGCTGAATTTATATTGTCAGCGACAATTGGTTTTAAAAACTGCTGATTGAAAAGCCAATTTGCAATGAGAAGAGACTTCTTTAAAATATGGATAACTCTGGTAATTGCTACATAATATGCAACTCTGATCTACTTCAAATTAATGCACTTACAAAATGCTCAAATAGTATTCGATTATGAGACACTGCAGGTACCCAACACAGCTGTTTTAGTTCTCCAAAAGCATTAATTAAGAACATTTGCAACTTAGCAAAGGAAAGCCCTGTCCTTCTTTTTTAATTGTACTACACATTTTTTGAGATGAAAATCAACCGAACTATGGAAATTTTTACACCTATTCCACCTGCCAGAGAAAGATTGTTAATAGAAAATGGGAAGTTAATTTCACTTTTAAAAAACATTTAAATTCAACACTAAGTAGCGTATGGAATAGCAGGGTACTGTGGGTATGTGGCCTCAGGATAGCCACATAATACATTTGTATCAGGAGGAAAAAAATACATGGGCCCTTGTGTGAAGTACCACTGAAATGGTTAAGATATAACTGAGTAAGATGGAGCATGCTTTTCACCAGTCACATCATGTCCAAGGTCAGAGCCAGCTACGGCTCGCACGTGTGGACAGGAGGCATTGCTTCTAGCAGTTCTCAACTGCTATGCTGTTGGCAACACTGCTCTGGTACAAACAGGACATAAGAGGAGTCATTCTGTCCAGACATCAAAAGTGAACCTCTAGGTGGACTAAAGCCGGCTGCGCCCCGGGGAGGGCAGAGCCCACCGTACCTGTGGCCCGCCAGTGAGCTCCCAGTGGTGGGGCGTTCTGCAGGGCCCCCCTGGGTGTGAGCACCACACAGCACAGCACGGGTGTGCTGTCCCAAGGCCCGCACTTCCCTTCTGGAGGGATCGTGAGGTGCTTACAGCCTTGGTAGCAACACCGCTGATGTCCTCAAGCCAGTGAGCACCACTTCACTGATGCTGAGCTACAAGCCCTAATCCTTTCTGAAGATACTTGGTCCCTCTGCAGCAGTCCTTTAGGACTTTCATGGGTCTAGGACCCACGGTGAGGAACACGACTCATCACTCCAAAGCGCTCATTTGCAAAGTATTTGAGAGAGATCTCCAAGCGGCCCACCTTTAGGCTCCTAGTGCATTAGCCAACCGTTGCAAAAGCCAGCAGGAGCTTCACAAACACAACAGCCAGTTGGTTCAGGGGTGTTACTTCCAAAGCCCTCTGGCACCAGCTCACTGGGTGTGTGTAACAGAATACTGTAAGCCCACACTCCTCAACTGAACCAAACACGAAAGGCAGTGTTACCTTTAATCGGCTTAGTGTCCAACATGAAAAGCACAGAATCTGAATCCAAAAACCACTGCCAGATTTATCATCTAGAAGCTCAGCAATATTTCACCTTCATGTTTTCAAATATTTTTATGTTTTAACTTGTTGGAATCCTTTTGGCAAAAACTATCCATACAAAAAATTACATATTCTAACACAAGAAAAAAAAATTGCCTGAGAATGTATGTGCATTTTTATTTCCTAGATGAGAACAGTTTTGAACTATTGTATAATATTCAGGCTAACAACTCTAATCTCTTCTAAATTAAAACAGTACATGAGAGCTTGAAATGCTCTGATAGTTTTAAATTCTTCGGTACTGCACTTGCTCACAACAGTTTGTTTCAATTATATTTTCATTGCAGTTTTTTTACTACAGATATTCTGGGAAAATTGCCTTAAAAATGTGAACTAGGGAGGAAAGTTCTTAGAGTGACCATCACAAGCTCAGTAACCATGATCTGTATCTTACAAAATGCACAGAAATAAAAAGATGTTAACTTTAAATAGCCTGAAATCCAATTCCTTTGATATTCCACTTACCCTCTTTATCTTACATCAGCCTCACCTATTTAACAAAACGCTGAATAAATAGTTTCCAGTCAAACTATAGAGACAGCAGATATATGTCCCTCCCTTCTGATATCAATAACAAACAGATCAATAGTGGACAAGATAACCAAGAAAGATGATAATGATGCTAACGTAGGATTTAGTCAGAGAGGCAACAGAATTCCAGATGAAGAGGATAACCCAAGGGCTGAGAGGCAAGTACAAAAATTAAGGCAATGCAGAAAACATGATAACATGATACATAAAACATGAAGTGGAAATACTTCATAAATTATTCAAAAAAAAATCTGGTAAGAACCTTCTGTAATGTACAGCAGTATCAACTAACCAATTTCTCTTAAAAAAAAACCCCAAACAAAACCCAAACCAAAAAACCAAACTGAAAAAGGCCCAGCTCTGTGAGCTGTGTGGTACAACAGAGGAGAACAGAGGTGTTAATTTATTAATCCTATTGCTTCTGTGCATGAGCATTCTTGGTGGTCCCCAGCGTACTACTTTGTGCACTCCACAAGTTTGCTTACTCCTATTTTTTGCTGACATGATGCATTATTCCTTTCTGAAGTAATGTGATGAAAGCTAAGTTTATCAAGTCGAGGTAAATTACATCAGAATTTTTGCCAGTTGAAGTTTCTATTATCTCTACAGAAATCCTGCTTTACTAGGCAAAAGCTTTCTGACTGAATGTCTTTGATAGCACTTTCTGAGTACCCTTCTGACACAAGTTCTGATCAGCATTTGCAATCTTTTCTCCCATTAAAGGTCAGCTTATGCTTCTGTGCCTTTTCAGCACATCTTGTAATGTATGTAAAATTGCACCAGTACCTCTACTGTAAAATATTAAATAGTACAGCTATCTTAAAAGAATTCTTATCCATTCTCTGAGATGAGCATTTCCCTTTTATTTAGAAGAATGGATGGTTGAACAGATACGGCATATTATGGACAACTGCTTTTATTCCTGTTGTATTTTGTGGTTAGGGGTTTTACTTGCTTTTTCAAACATACGTAATCTGTGGCACTGGCCAAGTTACCTTTGACTTTTCTGCTGTTTCTACCTGCATAAAACAAACAGTCATTTTTCAGTCAGAAAAATGTGTATCGATTAGCCAATATTAATTTAATAAGACCTTGGTTTTATTAGAGCCTTCTTAGCTCTAAGTTTTGAAATAATTCAAGTTCTTAATGTTCTTTCTTTCTGGTCCTAAATATTCATAGCACTCAAAAGAACTGAATTCCTTTTTGAATTCTTCCTTTTTAAGTTCAGCTCAGGTCCTGGAACCTGAATGTCGAGATTACTGCTTTAGCCAGATCACTGGTTTCAACTTATAGTAGTATTTTCCTTTCTCATTATTCACGCTCACCTTCAGTAGTGATCCTGCACACTAGGCAAGAATATAGATCTCAAAAACATCTAAGTCATTTGTAAGTCTTTTAATTCTAGGCCATCCTATTGAAACAAAGAAAAAATTTATTTGAAACAAACCCATTTCTCTAAGAGTGCGTAAATGCTACATGCATCATTCTCCCAAATGAGAAAATCAATGTTACTCTTAGGAGGAAAATGATTGCTTTTCAACTATTTAATTTCACTATGGTTGGAGTTTCAATTCCAAATGATCAGTTCTCTCAATTCTCACAGGCATACACGATGTTTTTACACTACGTAGTTTCAAACACAAAAATAAATAAGCAGCAATATCCCTTCCATTATTTCCAAATTGAAGGATGCAGAAGATATTTTCTCTGATCCAGAATAATGCAGTTCTACAGCTTTTTTATTTGCTTTTGTTTTTAATCAGTGAAGTGGAACACACAAAAGACCTATCCTAGGTCTGAAACCTGAAGAAGGACCCCTTGTGCTCATTCTTTTGAATTCAACTGTCTTTTACCCTGTGAACAGAGAATGACATTCTTTATGTCTGGTACTTTCATAAAACGAAGAGACAGGTTAGTCTCTGGTCTTACTATCACACAGACCTATGGCCAGTTGCAAAATACAGTCTGCAAATCACTCACGAGTCTATGCTCAGACAACGGACCTAGCGATCAGATCCATACTTGTACTTTACCAGCTAGTAATTCAACCCCACTGATCTTCACCTGCGAATGAGCAACTCTCTCCAGTTTAAGAGAATCTCTCCTACCAGGCAATAGATACTGAATTTGAATGAGGTAAGCAATACAGAAGACTGGGTAAGGGTCATAGAACCCATATCAACAGAAAGGCTCTTGAATCAAACCACAGCATGCACAGAAATAATTTACTCATGGTTCAGTGCAACATTTGCTCCAAAACTAGAAAACAGATTAACAGATTCTCTCTCTGAAACTTTGCACTGAAGTAAATAATGAGAATTTGGAAGTAAATAATGAGAATTTGGCCAGAATCAAACTTAAGGAAAAAGATTTAAAAAAGAAAATGATACACGACTTGAAATTATACAGTACAGTCTTCATCCACAACATGTCCCCAAGAAGAAAGTGTTGTACTGCCTGTGCTAGGCCAAGGAAGGACTGGTTGGGTTTGAAAACCTTTGAAACATCTCTGTAGCCCCCTGATGCACCTGACATGTATTTTAAAGAGGCTGCAGCTTTGAAAAAGTGCTTGTTGGATTTAGCTTCTCAGGCATACATCAGAAAAACTCTACTTTGAAAAGGATTGCAAAAAACTAACAACAGATTTTGCTTCCATTACAAACAAGGTCACAATTTCTATTAACTTTACTATGATCAAAATCAGGATTTATGCGCCAAAAGAAATTAACAGAAATATAAACAGTCTCAATAAACTACTCAGCAGGAATGTCTTACATAAGACATTAATTGCCATAGCAAGCAGGCCCTTTACAGAATATGTTTAAAATAAAAATTAGAATTCATTAATGCTTATAACCTTGCTAGGCAGTTTCACTAACTCTGTAACTTTATTTTCTATTACTTGGTCATTTACTGAACTGAACAACCTAGATTAAAAAAAAATAGCTATTCTAGTTCCAGAAGCATTTACTGCGGAAATACCCTTGTTCCCAGAAAGCACGTAGTAGGTACATAGGTCCAGTGCTTAGGGCATTCCACAACATTTAGAGAAGAAGGCAGAGGAAGACAACGAGCCTGACTCTGCTCCATCAGACACAGCCTCTGGCAGAATGGGAAGAGAAGCACAGAATCCTCTGCAGGGACACGCGATCTGCAGCGTCTGCAGAGAGAGACTTGTAAGGGAAAAGGCTGCACCACTGACAGAATCTCAGGCAGCCACTCTACAAACCATACAGGGCTTAACCGCAGCACCCAGCACAGCCTGAACTGCTCGACTGATGTCTGCTCTCCTGTATGAATCAGGCCGACCAGCTAAGCTGCCTCTCTTGATGCAGCTGCTTCACTTTGTGTGACTAATGACCTACTCTCGCTACCGCACGGTGTGACTTTTCACTGCAAAGTATCTGGACCGAGACGCAATTGAGTGTTTTGTACAGTTCACTTTCCGTATAGCACTCTGTATATGTAAAATAATCATCATGAACCAGGTAATTACTAACTTCAGACCAATGTGTTAGCCGGTCCTTAGAAAGGAACGGTACTGCGCAGAGCAGATGTCAGATCAGCCTGTCTTATACACAGGCGCTGAACGTGTCTAACATTTACTTTGAAGACAAACATGAACATCAACCCTGAGTTTGCATGTGACTGACAGCTGTTAAAACAGCTGCTGTGCTTCTTTTTATTGCTTAAAAAAGACTCCTTGAAAATGGTTATTGTAGACATCTCATCTTCAGGGCAGTGATTTTTCAAGTTTGAAGGGTCAATCATTGATCCACATCAGCAGGTTTTGTTCTGTTCTTCCTTATTCCCTGACAACTGCTGAAACGTGCTATTACCAGTGGCTGCTAGATGTGGGGCCTTCTCTTTAACTATTTTCTTGCACAGAGCCTCAGTTTGCAATGCTTATGTGTTTTACACACACACTTAAGAACAGGGTCCTCCTTCTAAATAACAAAAGACCTCTTATTTTCTGAAATATATGTATTTCATAGTAGTTTCTTAGAATGCTGTAATTTTGGCCCAGAATTAGTACAATTTCACTGTAAGCTTAATTTTCAGCTGTAGGAGAAAAAAACCCATGTATTCATCTGTAAGGCAGGCTCAGGATCTGAGTCATCACAGCTATACGCCATTCTTAAATTTCAGAAACTCCTTTATCTGAAACTTTTCAGGACAGCAATATCGTGGTGCTCTGTTGGCAGCAGAATCAAGACTGTCAAGGAAAAGCAGCCGCAGAATTCAGTGTTTGGATGATTTGGGTTTCTTTAAAGCAAATGGAAAGGTGTCAAGGAAAGCCTGACCTGTAGTGGAGGATATACTCACATGCTATCTATTAATTTCTCCTTATAAAATGGAATATAACGCTTCTTGGTCAGCATACTTCACATGCACAGAAAGCCACTCCCCTAAGGTAGCTACTGTTTTCTGCTTCCAAATTCCCTAAACGCTCCTTTCTGACAAAGCACGTGGCTCTTCTCCCAGCTTTCCTGGCACTGATGATTGCCCAATACAACGTGATTTTTCACTAGTCAGAGGCATCTAAAGAAAATTTTTGACATTGGAACAGACTCATTAAAATCAAGGCTCTACTAAAACTCAAATTTGAGATGTTTATAATTGTAATGTCTCAATAGCCTAAAGATCAAACTAACTCTGCTCTAGAGATGTCTAAATTATTCATTTAAAATAAACTGACAAATCTACTTTGTTTTTTTTTTAAAGTTATTTGCAAAGCTATTTTAATTCTTTTGATAATTATTTGCTGAACATCTTAGGAATTGTTCCCTCTCCTAGGTTTTAGAAATTGGACTAATAACTATATGGTGTTTGTGATCAACCCTGTACTTTTTTACTCGAATATAAATGCCTTCGGTGATAGCAATTTTCACTCATATATATTCTTGTTTACAAATAAACAAACATCTGTGTATGAACAGCCACCATGCTACAAAATTACATTGAATAAAAAATATTTTTTACAAAAATACACTCTCACGCCCTCATGGATCATACAAAGCATTTTTAGAAGTTCATGGGAGTTCTTGTAACTGCTGTTTCCAGTACTTCACACACTGTGCTTAGAATACAATATAAAGCTTTCAGGTCAGAGTCTCACACGGTGTAAACTCGCATAACTCTGCTTGTTGGCATGACTTCCTTTCATTGCCTTCAGTGGTGAGGCAATATTTCATACCAGATAGGGCTGTAGTCATCGGTTTCTGAGTGTCAGTTCTGCAATCTCTTGCAAGAATATGAAAGGATATGAACAGCTGTCCCTTCTCACCTGCATTCCTTTTCTAGTAAATCTCCCAATTGAGTCTTCTGACCCTGGTCCTCAACTTGAATTCCTCAAAATCTAACTGGTTTGTATTGACTTTCACATCCCTGGATGAGCTCTGTGGTTTAACTGCTTATAAATTGAGAAATATCTGAGCCAGAAGCTATTGAACACGGGAACACAGAACTGCCCATTATCCTCTCAATCACAAACACTTTTCAAGGTAAATCTGTACTTAAAATATCACTTCATTGACTGATGGGACTTGTTTATTATACAACAGTTATAATCTCTAATACTGTGGTGTTTCATTCACAGCAAAGAATCTTCCCAATTATTACTCAGGAGTAGTTTTAATGCAAGTGACATGCTGTCATCAGTCTGCCTTCAAGATTACAGGCCTGGTTAAATAGCAGTCTTAAACAACACCAAACACCCAGGCTCAGGCGGTTCCCCGAATTAGGAAGAGAACGCAGTCAGGCCTGGGGCATGTACTTACTGCAACTACAGGCAACCATCTTTTCCACTGAAGATGGGGGCACTGCTGGAAATGGACCTTTTAAGGCCTAAACATATGACTGAATTGTAGGTTTGCTTCAACAAGTTCAAGAATTAAAACAGTACCTTTACCCTTTTCTGCATGAACCACTTTAAAAAAAATCGGCAAAAAATGCACAACCTCACATGAACTTTGTTTTGTACTGTTTTGCCTCTACTACTCTTCTGTCTTCCCTTCTTTCCTTTGCATTTCTCTCTTCTCACTTTCTCCTTTACTGCCAGTCCACCTCATCTCCCAATTTTCCTGTTTCCCTCTATCAGCACACTGAAGGGGGGCTGCTTCCTCACACCACCCGGCTATTCTCCAGTGTAGTGTCTTTGGCCAGGAACAACTGTGGGCTGTTGTACTTTGCCTCTGAGCTGTTCTCATGCAACTAAATCAACGTGAGTTCTACCACCACTGAACAGTGTAGTAGGAACATATTTTAACTACTGCTGTTAACTGTTTTACCCCGTTGCATTTATTATGTGAGCTATTTTAGTAGTTGCAGAAGATGGTTTCATTCAGCTGTTCTAAGAAGCAGCAGCACTGCACCGCAGAAGAGGCTTGATATGACAGGCTAAGACATGCACTAAAAGCCCCTTCCAAAGGGATGACCATCAGCACACCAAAGGTACCAAAACCACCTTATGGCCTTGCTTCATGCACAGCTAATAGCTGACCTGTATCCATGGTGGCTACGAGAAGTAATAGCAGATGCTCAGGTGTGATAGCGATGTTCTTGCTGATGAATCTGGGCAGTTATGCCAACATACTGCATGCTGCTGTACAGATGGAGAAAGGGGGAACAGATGCACCAAATTTAGACAAAGATCTCAACAGAATCTATAATTACCCGGGCAACATTTTGTAATGAAAAATAGGGCAGGACAAAATACAGCTACCTTGGGAAGCACTCTCTGAAGACAGAAGGAGGGTACAAAACATACCTAATTGTGGATTCTAGTTTTTCAGGTGCCCTCTGTCTTTTCAGGCCAAGCCAAACAACCTGCTATGAGAAATTCTTTCTCATTAGTAGTATCAGAGGACTATGGAAACAGACATTGTTTTCTGATTTTCCACTCCGTCGTACTATTTAGCCACATGTAAGATTTGCATCAGTTTCTCTATCTGTAGAACAGTACTACAAAATAAACACAGTTACAAAGCGCTCTAAGATACTTGCAGGAATGAACTATGAATATGCTAATATTAGTTACGGAAGACATATAGAGTGGATTGCTGAAAGGCTGGGGAATCTGAATCACAGAAGTTTAACCATCACTAATTCTGATGTCTATTTAAAATAAAACTGAAGCACCACAGAGAAAATTATTTCTGATCATTTCATTGCACTATTTAAGGATATTTCCTTGCCATTTTCTACTGCATTTAATTATGTAGCTACACATGATGTTCTTGATATTGTTTGCAAAAAACTGAGCATTGACTTTTAACGTCATGTATGCAGTTGCCTTTCTGTTGACTTCAATTATTTGTTTCTTGTATAAAACATGCTAAAAGGAAACAGTAGTGTTACATACAAATCTCAAACTATCACTTCATGTCAAACACCTCATCTAAGCCATTTCCCACGCAAAAAGATGAAAATCCAAAAACACCTGAAAGAGGTTAGTGGGAAGAAAAAAAAAAAGGAAGCTAGCCAATTTAGAAGAGAGGCTATAGCAGTAACTAAGAACAGCGACTTAAACTGCATATGAGGGAGTGGTTCCTGGCAGCCAGATACATTAATGCACATCTAGATGCAACTGTGCAAAGGCCTCCATGGTGGCAGCTCTAAAACTGGAAATGGAATAGCTGCAACTTTAAAACTTTGCACCAGAACTAAGAACAGCACCATCAAAACCCTCAGCCATACAAGCAATCCTGAATCCAGGGACTAATCTTTCTGAGTAATCTATTTTGATGAGGACTGCCAGGCGGGCAAAATAACCCCCTTTATATAGCATTTCACCTCTACTAGAATATGATTAGCATCTCACCAATATCTTTTGTGGTTACAGGCAAGTTCACTAAGACTAAAAGGAATATTTATTCAAATATTTCTGATATGCTAGAGGAAATGTAAATAACTGCAGCTCTACTTAAGCAAGAGATGAATATGTGTAATGGAAATTTCACAGAAGAAAGCCGAATAATGTTTGTTAGTGCTTTCCCTGCTAATACCATAATCCCTAACATAAAGTCTACTTTTTTTAAAGAAAGTTCTCAATTATTACCGGGATCTTGCTCATATATGGGCCTTTTTGGGCGTTGTTTTTAACATCACTAGTTACAAATTTAAAAATATAGCAACAGGAAGACGACAACATTGTAATTATGAAAGGAGCAGAATCTCGTCAGGAAAAGTTTCCCTTGTCTCTTTTCCCTCTGTCATTTATTTGCTGCTATCTTACTTATACAGAACTTCAGCTGACATTCAAAGGTAGTTCTCGATCTGGTGAATACTGAACTGTGCTAATTGAAGTGACTTTTGTTGTTGTTATTGTTGTTTGTCTCTTAACTATAATTAAAATTTCTAATTGGAATTTACAGCTGTGCCTGTGGTGTGCTGTTATCACAGATGATATGCCAGAAGAGTTATGGTGCCCTCCCAGAAGACAAAGAATAATGGCTTTGGCTCACAGGTAAATTACAGAGTTCCTTAGTGAACACTAAGGACTGGCTTAAAAAAAAGCCCTCCTGGAGGCACACAGTGGTAAAAACATAATTATGTGACAAATAAGCCACAGCCCATACAGTGAGCGAGTCTGATGGATGGGATTTTCAGATATGTTTGTCTTCATCTTTCATAATTTACTCGAGCATGCTACCACTAGCAGTCAATATTAAAGGCCCTCAGCAAAGCAAGCCAGCACAGAACACCGTTGCAACAGGTAGAACTTGGTGAGGAAGTACAGAACCGTATCTGCGTTTCACCAAACTCATGTCTCCAGCTCACTATGAGATCCAGGTACAGAGGACAAGACTACCTTTGCTGCTCTGTGTTTATGTCTGAGATTTTAGGAGGATTCATTTACTGTACAGTCAAATCACACAACGGACAATTCCACAAGTAAAAACCACGTTCCAGAATTTTAGTGGAGCATAATAGGGTCCTTTTGAGAAAACAAATTTTAAAAGTAGTCAGAGAAAAAAAATTATTCAAACTGGAGGGATTTTTCAGTTTCTCCAATCACTCCCACAAATAAATCCATTTCCTTTATGTTGCTTTTGCTTATGGTACTATTCAGTTAGATAATTTGCACACCTCTCTTTGACAAGCACGTTCTAGACCATGTAACATTTTTACTGTCAAGATTTGCCTAGAAACACTTTCAGCTATGCCCATATACTTAGCCACTTGGGGAAACACAATGTTAACCCTCTCGTTTGCCAAGTTAATAAACCCAGCTGTTGTGCAAGAAAATTGAAAGGTTTTGGTAATTGGCATGTAATAGAATAACAGGACAACAACGGAGAAAAAAGAAAAGGAGCCTTAGAAGAAGGGCTTTCATAAGAACAGGGTTTGGAATTTGACATGGCTGTCTGGTGTGAAGAAGGTGGCTGTACATTTCAGATTTGTGAAAATGAGACAGTAAATATGTCAGGTAAAAAAGATGTTGCTTCAGGTAATGTATAAATGAACTGTGAGTATACATACAAATGTATGTAAAACGTTTTAAAATGCATTGTTTCATTCATACAACATGCACAGTTAAAGATGAGAATGGAAAGCTTTTATCAACAAATCTGCGTCAGTGTTGACACTGACCTTAAATTCTTTCAAAATGAATAAACAAACTTCATTGTCAAAGCCCTAACATACCAGCGAATCTCAATTTACAACAGAAATAATGTTCTAACTTTCTATAAAAGATACTAAACAGGAGGTATTGTTGCAGGAAAACAATGACAGCTACAAGATGGTTTATCCTACACAGTCTACGAAGAGCAGCAGCAATACGAGAGATCATTGACAAACCAACCTGTGGTGTCATCCCATGGCAGATGTACATGATTGGGATATTCTCCGTGTCTGGTCCTTGATCAAGGCACAAATCACTTTTCAGCGAATTCTGCAGCTAAAATAAACAGAAAGAAAAAGAAATCAAGCAAATCTTACATGAGACAAAGATGGTGTGATTACTTTCTTTTCTTTGAAAAAAAATCCTATGCAATTGAGCAAGGAAATACACAAAATTAAAAATACTTGTTGCAGTGAGGATATCGAAAAGCAAGCTCCAGGACTAAATTCTTCCTTGTAGATAATCTAACACTACTGATTTCAATAATGTTGCACAAGGTTTCAGGGAGGGTAGATTTCAAAAAGCCTGCAGAGGCTGCAATAATTTTTGATATAAATTTTAAAATATTAAGTCTAATGAGACTCTGGTACACACTACATACAAAAGAATTTTTTTTTACCAGTGCAGCTAGCTGAGCAGTGTGGATGGAGTTTCAAACATAGAAGAAATCCCTGTAATTAAACAGCTTTTCAGAATCACTCAGGAGATTCTTTTGATTTCTGGAAATAATTCAAAAAAATTCTTTCTGCTAACTCTTAGAGACTTCTGGCCAATTGGTATGCACCAGCTCTTCTTTGCATTATTCCGGGCTAACCCACGCACAGCAATCGTAGCTATGAACAGACTGCAAAGTACTTGGCCCTGTTGATCACAAAGCCCTATGTGTTACCTGTGGAGTGCTGAGGCAGAATTTTCTGAAAGTGAAGTGCTAAATTAATGAGCACAGATAGCTGGAAGGTCTTTTCAGAGTTTGAGGCCAAAGATGTGGACTGCATACCCATGGGCATGTATAAAGGTGTTCAGTGATATAAGATAAGTTCAGAGAACATGACAGAATTGCCTGATGGAGGGATTGAAGAGGTGATGTGCTTTGCAACCATCTCTGATTAACTGTCAGCTATGTACAGGGGCCTCCTTTGAGGAAAACAAATTGATATGCTTAGAAAGGAAGTCTGGAAGTGCACTAGTATGTAAGAAGTGTGGACAAGCCAGAGACTGAAACCAGGCAGTGAATAAAGTCAAAACCATCAACTTATCTCTGCAAGATTTCCAACTCCAAACCTAACTCTAAATTCAATAATAGACAGGAGAGATCTCAACATTAAAGAGAAAATATGCATTTGGTATCAATATTGGCCTTATTCTCAGCTGCAAGCCTCAAGAATTAAATAGCGTTTCCTCTCTCAAAGCTTTATTTCTTAGCCATAAACATAACCACAACCATGACTCTAATCATAATCAGATGTTAGGCACCGCTCTCTATCCAAACCAGTGATAAAAACCAGCCTTATTAATTCATGCCTGGATCCATCACTACTTTTGGCTTTTCAAAACCTCTCCCACAAACTCAAATTCTAATGCTTGTCCTAGCCCTAATGTTATAACCTTTTCCACAACAATCCCCATAATAAAGGAAGCTAAAAAATCTGCCTTGACCAACATCAGCGTGCGACTTAACTGAGAGGGCTGACCCAGCAGTCAAACAGATGCAGAGACTTTAGAGTCCCAAGCTCTAAAAAGAAACATGACCTTAACCCTAACAGCAGCTGTCTGGTGATCAGGCTCTAAAGAAAAAGCAACAAAACATTGTATTACTTTTAACACCAGTCCTCCTCTTAGGAACCTTGAAAACAAAAAACTAAAATGAGGTCTTCAGATTTAATTTCTTAAACTCTTATCCCAATCACAACTCTACAATTAGTTTAGAATATTTGTAGATAAATGATCCCTACAGAAAACAGAAAAACAAACAAGCCAGTAGCCTGTTAACTAATAATGCTGTTTGAAAATCTGAGGCCCAGACTCTTAGGAACAAATGCTTTCCAAAATCTAGTAGCTTTGTGACAACCAGCAATTAACTTGGGGAATGCTGTTTTAGACTACCAAGACTTATTCTTAATAACAACCCAAAACATACCCAGGTCGCCAATCCCCATACTGAAAAATGGAAATTATTGCTCAATATTGCATATTCTCCCTTTCAAACTTAGAGCCTTATAGAATACAGAGAGAAACTAGATTACTGAAATTTTGAATTTGCAAAATTATCTCAAACATCAAGCTGAAATCAGGGAGCCAGTCTCTATAAAAATACATCAGCTTTTGACCCACGGACATCGTGCTCTCCTAACTTTAAGGGTACTGCAGAATTTGGAAAGAAATTTGGCTCCCAAACCCTTACTCAGCCACCAACCCTAATCCTAGCTATATGCTGCAGCATAAACTAGACATGAACAATACAACTATCTTCCTAACTCTCACAGAACAGGAGGAAATTTAGGATTCAGGAAATAAACATGGGTGGTGACACTGTAGATGCCTATATTCTAACCCTCACCCCTACTCAGATAACTTTTGTAATTACTCAGGGTTTAGGTTTTTTTTTAAAATTAATTATAATGACATAGTAGCAATATCTGTTTTCTACAAAAAATGAAGACAGTTGATGAATGGAAGCACTTAGAGAATCAGCAAGCAGCTGACTTGCATTGAAATATCACAACTTGCTCCATTATAAGACATGCAAGTGAATAGGAAAGCTGACATGAAGGAAGAGTAGAGATCCAAGCAATTCTGTTACTAAAAAGATTGCAACAGTTTACCTTTTTGTTTTATACACTAGTATTTCATAAAACAGTAAGCTTTGTATTTCATAAAACGTTCCCCCTCTACCTGTACAGATACATTGCCATAGCTGTCCACTACTTCTTTTGTGATAGTACAAATAATGAAATAAGGCCTACTCCTCACATCTTTCTTGGCTGATGAGGCTACTCTTGTTCTTCAGACAAAAGACTGCATCATGTGCATTATTACGCAGTACCTAAATATGCACGTTCTGCTGACCAGTGAGTTCAGTATTTCTGTAACAAACTCTTCTGATTCTTTTTAGTTTGTATATTGCCAGCGAGGAATCTTCAAAGGCTGATGCAAAAGTCTCAGCAGAATATCAAATCATAGGGTGCCTGTTCACTGATTTTCATTTTGACTTACATGATGCGGAGTTAATCCTGAGACTATGCAACTAGTACCTTAGCTATTCCACTGGTCTTCTTTGTTTTATCTAGTATCACTTCTGCCTGCAATCAAAGAGTTTTTAGCCAGAGGTACCTACAAGCAGAACGATGCACCTAGTAGCTGCTATGCCTCCTTCTCAGGAAAAACTGCACCTGATTAGACCATGTCATTGCTAAGGGCAATTCCACACAGTCTACAGAAGAGGCTCCTTGCACACAGGTGTGATTTTGGCATTGTTCTGAACTATTCTGGAAGGTAACCATTATCTCATGCATTTAACAATGACCTAAACCTTTGTTGGAAGTGTTTTTCATGTCTTTTTTGATTGTATGAAAAGCCGTCACGATAATCTTAATTGATCCTCAAAGGGGTCATGGAACTTGTGGGGCATACAGTCACTTCAATTGCCAAAACAGAACAGCTGCTTTATGGCACCCTCAAGGGTCTTCCCAGAGCCATACCGGCAAACTGCGCAACTCAGACTTCTTTTTCAGAAGGAATGTCTCAAACCAAATCTTTCACTTGTATAGCCTGCTCTTACTAGTCAATGTTTCCTAATTGGGACTTGCATGCAAAAAGGCAAATTTAATTCACAGGAATCAAGTTTTGTGATATGACTCTGGATAGAGAATGTGAAAAGGACGTCCTAGCTCTACTAGCTCATATTAACTTACTGTGCTCATCTTTCATGTCAGGCACACCTGCCTGTTTAGATTGCCGGTTTTCTGCGGGCAAGAATTATCTCTGCTTTTATTAGCTCAGTTCAACTCAAGTGTGATTTCAACATAGACAAGCACAAGCACTGCTTGTCACACAAGCAATGATGATGATGATGATCCCAAAATACAGGCATTTGAGGTTCTAAATTAAGATTTGGCTACAATATTAAGAAGCTTGCAGTTGAAATACTAAGCCTATTTTGTTACTTTACCTGCTGCCACAAACCTTCCAACTGACAGCTCCAATGTGTCTAAAAAATCATGCCTTGAGTATCTCTGAGTGGAATGCAAGCCACGAAACAAACAAACAAATGAACAAAAAAACAGGGAGGAAGGTAACGTTCAGAACACCTCAGCATAAACTACAGCAGAGCAGCTGTCTCCGCCAACTAACCAGTCTAACAAATTATTTAACTGGTGATTTCAAGTTTACCTGATCATTCTACTTAGAGACAGGCACTGTCTTCATTAATTACTTCCACTATTACACCTTCTCCCCCACCTTTTTAGAATGGGAAATGTAAACAAGATCCTTACCACCCCATAGGCGACAGTATCTGAATACATTCTCATTTCTGGATACACGCTGACAAGATACCACCTAAAGGTCTTGCACTGGAGCTTTTTCCTCAAGGCCTTCCTCTCAGAAATATCACCAATATCAATTCCGGAGTCCTGTACATAAAACAAAGGACAGAAAAAGCAGAAAAGACATCAATGATACACTTCTGTGTAAACTAATCATCCAGAATTGCCCTGATTGCAAGGATGATTACAACCTATGCTAATTATCAGTTTTTGTTTGTGAAGGAGTCTGTTACCCACACACACTCCAAAAGTGCCCCAATTAAATATGATACAGGTCACCATGGCGGGGTCTCTTTCAAAGTCTGCTTTGGTCAATGGAACCACTCCTACTGAATTCAGTGGGGTTTAGATCTAGCTTCCAATGAGTATCACTGTTGTTCTCTAATTCCCTGGCACTTTACAAATGCAAAAGTAATTGGCAGGAAGTAGCAAGTTGCCCTAGAAACAACCTTATTGCTGGCATCCCACTGTGGCCTAATCATTAGTATATGACACTTTCTGGCCATTTCTGAAGTCTGGGTTTACTGCTTCAATGCAAAGAGCAGAAGCTCTGCTCACCTTTCTAAAATATCACATTAAATTTCTCTTGTAATGTAAAAAGAGAAGTTGCTATTTTCATTAAAAGCATTTGCAGAATATTCTCTCCCCTAATTTTTATTCTCCTTTACATTTCTCGCTAAACCTAATTTCTACTTATCATAAGAGCAGATCATAAAGCGTGAGTTTCATAAAGTCCTTGTATATAAAAATCAATAATTTATTACATTAAAATCATGCAGCAGAAATTTTTAGAGAGGGATCTAAGTGCAAATCCATGGCTGCTATTTGACAGGAAGTAAAATGAGACATTTTGCTCCACACTGTGCTCTACCACTTCTGCCTCACAACGAAATGCAGGATAAATAAATTTTCATAGGGAAATCCTATAATCTATCTACTTAAACTACAGCCTTTACTAGGCCATAAACGCCCCAAAGATTTTGTCAGCCACCAGATATGATTTAAAAATAACACTGGAAGCATTTAATTTTCTTAGTTACACATCAAAAAAGTATCTTTATCAGTATCTAGGTTTCTGAGCTGCTGAAGCAACAACGCTTCCTACATCCCAAAGCACTGAATTAATGTTAATCTGGAACAAGTATATTTTATTATGGAAGCATTTTCTAACTAAAGTAAAATTGAATTCCATGTTAGCAAAGCATACTAAAAAGTAGGAAACTGAGGTCTGGCATAAACAAGCATAACTCAAGTTAATCCTTAAAAACGATGACTCCCCTCCCCTCAAGCCCTCCATCATTCAGAAAACTTTATGTGGAACTACTCCTTAAGCGATCATCTGACTTTTCAAACAAGTGACTAGACAGAGGAACGTGCTGTAGGGTGCAGTAAGACAACCAACTGATCCCATGAAGAAATCCTGCTCATGCATCTCTCTGACTGCACTTGCTAGCATATGTGCCACTTGTGTGAAGGGAAAGGAAGATGCCAGCACACAGATGTTTGACTTCCAGCACTAACAAGGCTTCCTGGGATCAGGTACTAAATTGGTCCAGTGCACCCCAATTCCCTTCTCACGCAACCCTGCAGGCACCAATGCTTGTTTCCTCACAGTTATTGTATAAGCTAAGAAAGAGCATCTGGGGCCTCAGTAATCACATCCTCTGATGCAGCTGGAGAAGGAAAATAGCTCACAGGTAGCATACTGGCTTTATCACCAGCAACAACTCAGTGTGTTCCCCAAAGCTGAGCACATGATGGGAGGGAAAAAAAGAAAAAATACAAACCCAAAAATATAAGGGAGGACACATGGAGAACACAGCTCTTGCTTCTGGGACTTGAAAAATCTTTCCTTTGGATTTTAAGTGCTTTTCCGAATCTATTTATCTAAGTAGTTACAATGCAGAAATCACCACGGTATCCGAAATCCCCATTTGAAGCCCTCAGTAGTTCAGAGCCACCCACAGAGATCCCAAGAGGGCAGTCACAGCACACTGCCAGAGGAGTTGAACTCTTTTTTTATTATTATTAGCTCTCAAAGACTAAAACCTTTGGAAACATCCTACTATGGGGCTTCTCAGAGATCTGGGAATTCTTCCATGGAAAAAACAGGTTCTGTGGTTAACATTTTGGAATAACGTATTTCATGGAAAGTCCCGACTGTTGTAACTGGACACATTTCTATTACCTACACAGTCTATCACCAGTGCACTATTTCATCAGTTTCCAGATAGAGAATTACTCCTGTAGTTATCCACTTGTGTAACAGTATTTGGCCATGCTATGTCTGCCCTCTCTGCATGTCTCTCTCAATGATGTCTTGACATCTTTTTGTCTAAGCTGAAGCTAGGTTTGATTTGAAAATTGTCCCTCTGGTATTTCACCTTTAATTTAATCTTGAGGTAAGCAAAGATGAAACAGAAATATTGCCATCCAGTCTGATATCTACATTTGACCTAATCCATCGCCAGCCTTTCTCATCCACCATCTCTTTGCCCCCTGCCTATTCAAAGTCTGTATTACAAGTGTCCCACAAGCTTTAAGTTATTTTTTAGGTTGCTTCTTTACACTGAACACTCCTTCCTCCAGTTGGTGTTTCTATACCAATCAGAGACTGCATTGCTCCCAACCTTTTGATGTACAAAAGAGGACTCCCACTAACGATGTCGGTTTTCTTTATACTGACAGATTCAATTACAGTGCTTGGGAGTGTAATTTTGTACTGTATTTTCCTCTTTCCCTTAAAAGGCCAGCAGCTTTCCTTAAACGTGTACTTGATTCCTCTCTAATCAGTTCAGTACTCACAAAGTTTCGCATGGGAAAGGAAAAGAAGTCCCAGGTCTTTGGAACTCTCCCCTGATTCTTGGCAGCAGGCCTCCCACAATGAACACAAAGATGGTTAGAACAAATTACACAACTGATTTGGGATACCTTGAGCACACGTCAGGCTGTCAGAACAAAACAGAGCCTCAACACTCTTCTAAGTCCTTCCCTATTTTCCACATGGCAAAAGATGGAAGCTGGGTGAAGAACACTTGAATGTACCCAGCTGTAAGTCACAGACCCCATCTGACAGGAGAACCTTCTGATGGTCACAAAGGTGCTATACTGTCTCTGAACATCCTGTACCATTTACTAGGTAACGAGTAGATTCAGGCTGTATAGGCCTGTTACAACTGTGAAAACTAAGCTGTTTCCCAGTATATTTTAAGTAAGTATGCAGGCATGTGTGTGTTTATTTGGTTTTCTACAGTGGTGAGAAATACAAATGAAGGTTCTTTGTGCTGCAGGTTCTGTACACACAGAGTAATAGATTTCTCCCTACAACAGAGGCATCTCATTACATTGCAGAAGAGGCCACCACTATTAAAAGCTGATTTAGCACTAGCCATTTCCAGCTTTTAAGTCTGTACTACAGTATGACAGCAGTAGCCTTTGTGAAAAGGAAGAGAGAATATAATCCGCATTGCAATTTATTCAAGGAGTTCAGTGCAATGATTAGTACATTTGTGGTGGGAAAACGACTGGAGATTGAAGTACTAAGAGAACTTGTTATTCCTCTTCAAAACTATGAACAAAATCACTTTTGGCAGTACAAGATCTACCATGCAGACATCTTGATGTACTTTGTGACCCGAATAAATCCGTTCAGTCCACACACTGCATTTATTTTTCCTTTGTTTAATAAAATATGTTTCCTTTGTTCAATAAATGAGTTTTAAAATTTGTTATAACAGGCTTATTTTTTCTGACCTATCAGCACAATCAAGACTGTGTTATTACTAAATGGAAATTTAACAAGTAATAACACCAACTTATCTTTGTATTCTTTATGAATTTGATTGCCAAATTGCATTCAAATCTCAACTTTGCACAAGATTAAGCACCACCACTGTCATATCTAGATGAATATTATGCAAATACATGTATAATACTGTCGATCCTGGTTAGCAAAAGGAACGTCTTATGTTTTGTGTTAATGCTATGTTTGCAAGCCAAAAAATTGAAACATGATCGATTAATGAAGATCAACCAATCTTCAGGAAAATAACCAACAATAAAAACCAGAAACTGAAATTTAAATCTATCAGATTAATCACAAATAAAATTAATTCAAAATTTTTTTGATGTAAAATAAGTAACCCTATCTCCTTGAAAAGTCTTTATTCTTGTATGCAATGCTGTGCGACTACTCAAAACAGGGACACTTAAAGGGTAACTTGGGTTCTGTCAACACAGGACTAACTTCCAGAAAGGTCCTTTCCCTATACCAGATCATACAGGATTTTTTTCACGGTACTTTCATGGTATATTACGTGGCTAATTCTGCAACCTGAAAATAGGACAAAGACTTCCCCGCTTTGCCAAAATTATCTGGTTTTAACCATGAGAGACAAAGGAAACCATTGAAAGCAGCTGAATCAACATTGGCATTCATATATATATATAACTGGTTTTTGGTTTCTAACGTTTTTTCCTTATTAAACTAAAGGAGAAGGACAGCATTTTATTTCTCAAACCAGAAATTGCAGCAAAACCAGCTTCTCTGGACAGTTGCAAAATCACTCAGAGAGATTTTACAGGTATTGTATTAAAGAAAAAAAGAAAATGCCCAAGTTCATTTATTAAGTCTAGAATATTTGCTTTTGTTGTAATGATGAGAACTGCACACTAACTCAAACCTCAGTGTCAACTACATCCATGGTTTCCAAACTCTAGGTGGGAACAACCTATTCTACATGGATCCTGACTATTTTCCAGAATAGGTAAGTCACCTTTCTCAGAGCCCTATAGCTCTTCATAGGTGAAATACTATTGACTACAGAAATGAAGAACAATTAAAATCAGATGTCAAACTGAACTCTCAGGTTAGCCATCTGACATTATCTTTTCAATGCAATGGGTGAACCATTGCTCATCTATGGAAAAGAAATCTGCACAAGCAGGCCAAAAGGGAGTTGCAGCTAGATTCTGCAATATGTCATGACATCCACCAGCCACCTGTACTCTGATGTGAAATTACTCCAGAGTGATACACCCACACTTGAACTGATAGATGTTAAACCCCTCGCCCCTTGGCAGAACTCCCCTCACAAATCTGGTGGAATTATAGCTCTCTCTGATGATAAATAAGAGACTCAGATTCAAAAAAATATGTGTAATATAGATTTGATGCTACTTTTTTCCACATTTCTGCAGCTACTACATTAAAATCTCCATGAAGAGTCATTAGTGAGGATGATGAACTTGACAAGAAATTAATTTTTAAGGAACGCAAAGACTAAGAAATAATTCTAGAATAAGACACCACTACATATGTATTTCTATATGTAAGTGTGTATGTATAGGCATATCTTATTCCTATATGTAAGACATAAATACATATATACATGGAAACAAAGAACAAAATCCCAGCAGAAAAATCAAAATTCAGAGCAGGAACCAAACCCAAAAGGATCTAAAGCCAAAGCTTGCAAACACCGGTCTTTGTGACTCACCTCCTGGGGTATGTTCCACGCCATATAGACATGGCTCTTAAACTCATCCATCCAGACTTCAGCCACCCTTAGTGCATTTCTTCGGACATGAGCAGTTAGATCTTCTGTGTAGGGTTTATGTGCTCTTTCAATGTGGGCAATCCTGGAGCAAGGTAGAACCTCAACACTTCCTCCACATTGCCATACCTAGAAGGAAAAAAGACATTCTGCTAGTGAGAGCTCCCTACACCACTGCTGTCCTTTAGTAAATACACTGAAATTATTTCTATACTTGCCATTGTTACAAAAGAGAATAAAGACCCAGGACTTATTTGACCATACAGAAGTTTTTTTTTAGACAGTTGTGAGATGAGAGAGTTATTACTTTGCCTTACCATGAACTATTACTACTACTTAACCTTACGACAGAATTATTACGTTACCAGTAGCCTCTCATCACAATCTTCCCGTATCAATTTAGTTATTCTAAAGATTATTAATAAAATTATTTCTAGGGCATCCAATAGCATCTGGGTTCAAGTTTTAATGCCTTGCAGGCATTTCTCTAAGATTACACACAGTCCATCTCAATGCATACATGCACTATTCAGAACCTCGAACTAGGCAGCCTTATGTAAAAGGCAAACTAAGCCAAATCAGCTTTGTATGATCACTGAAGTTTCAGGTTCTAGGACAACTGGGAACATAAATGCATCTTACGCTTTACTTTAAACATAACTCAGAAAGGATCGGGACTATTTCTTTTGAGAAGGAGTGACAAAGACTGTCTAGTGAGAATGTTCTATGAATAATTTCAACACACACTACTCTTATAAATTATAATACATTTGTAATGTAGGTTATTGTACCTGCTCAAGTGTGTTTCAGTTTTGCCCACTAACGCAGCTGAGCTAATGTCCATAATGTTAATCATAAGTATTGCATTCATTTCTGATTTTCCCTCTTTCTGCTTTCAACAAAAGAGAAAACCACTTTGGCAGCCTTAACAGTCGGTGAAGTACTTGAATTATTTTACATAGAAGCTCTTTTTCTGTGTATCTTGTATTATGTAAACTTCCTAACAAGGTCAAGGCAGCCCATTCATAATGGTTGAGTGGATGCTGCTCAGGTGAAAACCTAGATGTACTCAAACTGTTTGATCCTGCTGAATGAGTACCTCCTTGTCCCAGAGGCAGGTGTACTCACTGAGAAGTGACGGAGTTTGCCTTATGATACTGCTAGCAGAGATTCCTGAGGCTTGGTATCCCACACCAAGAGAACAAAAAATGAGAGCGAGGGTGCTCCTTCCTCGAATAGCTCATCCAGGAGAGAAGACTGTTCTGGTCTCCCTCCTAGTGGCCAGGGATGTGTGCTGGCAGAACATCATGTTCTGGAGCTGATGTCAGACCCCTCAGGTCTGTCCATCCTATAGGCATATGCTCTACTAAGGAGACACTTTGTTCAGCCATTCATTTTATATATTTAGACATCTGGCTTGAATACAGCATTTAGGCATTTGGCAGCTCCTGAGACCAGAAAATGTGGCATGGATTCAGAATGTTTACAAAGCCTTTTCTGAACTGGTGCCTAATTGCATTCAGCATATGCTGGAAGAAGAGATAGAGCCTTGGTTTTCAGAGCTCTCTGGAAGATGAGCTATCCCATGAACCTACTGTACAGTCAAGAAGGGAGCTGAAAAGACTTCAGCATGTCTCTGTGTCCAGAACTTGGCAAACTGTAAGACTAAATAAACATAACCATTACCAACATCAGGGGAAAAATTGAGATGATCATAAAAATTTAAAAATAGATGGGCAACTGACCTGGCACAAGAATAAGTAATCTGGAAAACAGCATTTGTGTCCTGTCTTTCTAAATATTGTATAAAGTAGGCAATCCAGTTTAACAATCTAACAAAAATAATAGTTTGTCAAACATTTAATTCTATATGGTTCAGCTACATTTCCTAATAAAGATTAAATGTGAAGTATCATAAGGCTTTGCTCACACAATGACTGCTTTCAATCCAAGCCATTTCTCAGTACAGCATTGACATCCAGCTATAATTTTTTTCAGAGTTTCTCACTGTACACTGTTTAAATTAGTATCATAAAAGACAAGGAAGATGTAGAGATGGTCATAACTTAGCTTAGGACAATTCACACACTGCATGCACTGCCTCCACCACCTAGTCTTTGCTCATTTTAACTAGGAATGGCCTTGATTCAAGTTCAACATGTGAACACCAAATCTTTTGTGGGATTTTCAGAATTAGGTCTGAAAGCCATCTCGACAACAAGCTGAGACAAAAATTCATGGTCTATAATAAGCTGAATTTCCAAGTAAATGTCTAAGATCTGAAAATTTGTAGAGCGGACTCATCTATAATTTTAGTACTGACTCAGTAATCAGTAAAATCTAATTTGACTTTATAATGAAGTCATATCTGTTTTCAAAAAACATCCTGAGCTGACAAAGTCTTTAATGTAGTTTGTAAATAACAATTACCCACTACCTGAATAAACACCAATTAATAAAATCTGGTGACCACTCCTTTCTCTCAGACACTGTCAGTTTTTGTTCTGTTTCCAAAGACTAATTAATTATTCTGCAAGAACCATGGATTCACTTAAAAATTGAATGCTATGAGGGAGCTGTCAATACAGATGCTGACAGAACAGGTAGGTTGTATTAAACAGCTTCAAAATCAAATCCTATTATTTCTAAGCAAAAATCTCCTGCGATCCATGAAAATGTGATTAGCATGCAGCAGAAGTGGACTAGAGATATATGCAATAGTTTCCATATATCAAGGTGAATAAAAGTCCTTTAATTAATGACTTTTTAAAGATGAAGACATGAAAACCACATGTGATCTGAAAATCATAAGTTACAGCATTGCAGAGCTTGCACTTACAGCACTAAACAGGCAGCGCTACTCTAGATGAAGGCTACAAAGCCTTGCAGAGCAGTCGCAGAGTGAAAGCGGATGCAATACTTTGTAAGGGCAGAAAGCACAATCTGGATTTGCTCAGATGGTCACAACTACCATAGTGAAGCCATAGTACCTTTCTCTCCCACAAACATTCTATGTCCATTAGATTACAGTATGGTGAGAAAGCTCCTTTGTCCAAACATTTCATTGCACTTAGGGAGAGGCCAGTTGCAAAGAAAGAAAATGTAGGGAGGCATTAAAGCGGGATTTTCAAATGCCATGAAATTCCCCTGGAATCTCAAGGGATTCTGGATTCCCAACTCCCCAAAACACAGGCAAAATCTGCAGCCAAGGAATGAAGGGCTTTGCTAGTGATACACTAAATATTAAACACTATACTGAACAGGATATATGAATATTAAACAATATAACATGATTGACTGCTACAGAAAATGTTAGCTTCTTTTCATTCTTCCTTGATTATATTTGAAATAATGGAATTTCTTGCAGCTAGGTCAAGAACACCCATCTATTCTTTCTTTCTTTCCTTAGGCCAACTGTCCACTTGCATCTGACTGCTCCTAGCTCCCCCCATCTCCTTTACTCATGTCAACAAATCCATGGTCAACTCCAACCACTGTGTTGGAGCCATTGTGGATGGTTTATCAAGACATATTGAAAAGGTATAATCCTCACATCAGAAGTGAATAGGAGAGACTCATTAATTACTCTGAAACAACACCCTTTGGTCAAAGGCAATTTTTAGGGTTTTTTTAATTAATATTTTAATACTAAGAAATAGATTTTCTTAAAGACTCAATTTAGAGGGAATTTGCAAAGCCTTTTAGAGTCATCTGTTCATAATCTAATAGAATTCCTGTAGACAAGAGACTGTCTTTATAGTTAAGAAATAGGAATAGCAATTGAGGGGTCAATTCCTCACAACTTCACGTTTCCCCTGTGAATTTCACAGCTATTTTTCTCTGTCATTAGTAATCTTTATTCAGGTTTCATCCATACTGAATAGCACCTTTCTACTGCTCCAGCACTGTTATTTTATGTGATGGCTATAAATAAATACAAAGGTTTCAAATCAGTGAAGCTTTTCCAAATTATCACCCATGACTTTAGTAGGAAGTCTAAAGATAAAAGAGATTCAAAGACCTTTTTTAACCAGATGGAATGGTTTGAAGTAAAATGTTATATCTCTGAGCATACTGTCGCTGCAATCATTAATACCTAATGACAAGCTTGCCTGTACAAATTGCAAGGAAAAAACTTGATGAATTTGCTAAACTATGGTTAAAAGGAAATACAGCACTTTTCCTGTTGTCCATAAAGATATTTTACCTATGGTAGCAAGAGGTGGAAATTGCTAGCAATAATCTCAATTTTCTGCCAAATCCCTAAACATACATTTACACTTGTAAAAGATAACATATGCTTCCATCATTGTGATACAATAAATAGCAATTCACATTTCATTCTGTAAAAGCATCAATTGCAAAACTGTACCATTGGGTCTCAGGCTGCATCTTAAGGCAAGGACCTTAGAAAGTTTTCAAGTGCGAGGGACTGCGTATCTTTGGGAATATTCACTATGATTGCTGGAGCCCCAGCAACGCAGAAAGTTTGCTTTTCTTTGGAGGAATTTCTTGAGGTTCTGGTCCTGATGGCTCACTTTGCAAAAATAGTCTTTTAGAAAAAGAACACATCAACTGGAGTTTCCCTTCCAAAAAGCTCTCAGAATCCACTTCAGGGTGTTTTCAGTGCTCCCTCCCAAGAGTACCTTAGAAAGGGCTCTTTATTCTTGAATTCCCTGAGGAGGTTCGTATGTTTGGTGTAGCCCCAAGAAGGGCTTAGAAAGCTTCCTCCTCTTGAAAGGGTTCCTTTATCACTAGTAAAAGGTAGTAAAATTCCATTAAAAAATTCAAGCTGTAAAGGGACAGTAGTAGTGCCAAGGCAACTTCTACATTTACAAAGCTGGAAGACTAAGCAACGCCTATGACCTAAACTAAGCAAAGCAAGTGGGAGATGATAGGAACATTAAATGAATAGAGAATCTATTTAGAAAAAAAAAAAGGTGTGGATGGGGGATGGAAATCTTTCTCCCTTTTAAATTTTCAGTTGTTATGACTTATGTGGGGAATTTGTCCAAGCTCTAAGCACTTCACTGAAAGTACATTCACATGTAAGCTATAATTGTGGCCCTACATCTGTGTGAATTTATGTTCACAAAAGTTTAAGCAGCCCCACAGAGCAAACAGAAAACACGTTCTTTGCATTGGAAGAGCCAGGAAAGCAGAGGACACGTAAAACTGCAGAGAACACACAGATGATGGCACAATGGATCAGCTCAACTTCCACTCTGTTGAATGAGGAAAGGACAAAAATATTGGGCAGTCCAGCGGGATGGCACAAGTGGGGCAGCTACAGACACAGTAACGCACCACATGGCTTCCTTAACATTTTGCAAAGGCGTAAGCCCTAATACTGCTATGCTATCATCCCTGACTCCTTCCCACCATGCTGAGGGCAGTAGTGACAGCATTTGCACAGCCTTCAGCGTGCGGCAGAGATGGGCGACTCACACATCCTTAGAAATGTCTAAATCAATCTGGCCATCATTTTTTTTTGAGCAAATTCCATTCACATCTGGAAAATCTGTTTCACTAGACAAAAGGTCTCCACTTCTATTTAATTTTTAAATTCACATGCTTTAGTAAATACTTTTCAATTACATTTAAACATATCTGAATTTGCATATTTAATCAAAACAATTACAATTCTGAAGGTGATACCTCTCTCGAATATTTCATGTATGCTTCATTATAAAATGATACAACACTTCTTTATTAAAAGTGTTTCTTTTTATCTCTTTAATCACCGAGTGTTCTTTTCATGTTGTGGAAGCTTAATCTAATAAAAAAATAAAACCTACATGATGCTGAGCACTTTATGAGCATGTACTGCATTCATTAAATTTACACTGATCATGTAGTTTCTCCAAGAACTGTTATGACCTTGTTTGAAACCACTTCACTTGGACTGCAAACAAAACTTTTTAATAATTAAGTGATTTCTCAAAAAGCTGAAGCAATTTCTATTTTCTGTGAAGTCTGCAAACGACAAGATTAGAAGAACTCATTAAAGATGCCCTGAAGATAAAAAAAATAGTGAGTGTGAATTAATCACTACTGTGGATACAAACAAACACTCACCAATATCTTTAGAATATATTTTGGGGAACAATTTAATGCAAAAAATATTTGTGAATCTTGTTAACCTTTGTCATTACTAATAATCATTTACTGATAACCAATAATGAGCTTGAGGCTCTACAGGCAAGTATGAATAAACTAATTTTATTCAATACCATGAGCTAAGTCTGTGATAATTTTGGATCTGCATTTTTATTTTGGCATCCTGACAAAAGGAGAGGACAGGGAGAATGGTCAGATACAAAGATCACTGAATTCAACATTGATGTTTCCCGTAGCAACCAGTGGGTTTTGGATCGCACCCTGAAAGTTTCTGGATTGTCACGTACATTTGGGTGTTTGTCTCTAAACCTAGAAACTATACTCACTGGAGGAAATACATTAATCTTTATTTAGGTCATATCTCCACTGAAGTCAGATAATCTTCACTAAATAACTGCAGTAGTGATGATAAGTACTGATGGATTTGGCTAACTTTCCCCAAATTCAGCAAGAAACCATGCACAACTTTGCTTATTCCACTGGTGTCAAACATCTTCCTCTCATTGAAGAAGTCTGCACAAACACAGAATCCTGGCCTGAGTCACATAAACTTGGGATTATAAAAATCAGAATATAGGTGGACAGGAAGAGAAAGAACATACACTGCTTAACTGAAGCTATGATTCTGGTTTACTCCCTGTTTCTAAGATGGTGAATGGGCTGGAAAAGAGAGTGTCATTGGCATGTATCCCCGCAGAGTGGGAAATTAGGGTGTAACTTAATTTCAAGAGGTGACTGCCTATAGTCACAGCTCAGAACAGTATGCACAGAGAAATCAGAGACTGAAAGGAGAGATTTTTAAAATTACTACATTTGTTTTACTGAAGCCCTGTGAAGCTTTTGAAGAGTATTCTACTTCCCATCGTCATACAAGCCTGTCATATTTTCAGAAAAACTCATCTATTTGTGTGTGAGAATAGCTTTTTTCCATAACCAAGCTGAAAATCTTAACGTAAAATGTAAGCAACCTATAAACACACCCCACAATCTAAAAGACTCTTTAAAAAGAAATAAAAGGTTTAACAAACTAGAGCTGCTCTCAATTTTTACAATGTAAATTATCCCTTAAATCTTACTTTTGAAGTCATCATTAATTGCCTCATAGGCCTCATTTTACATTAATGGTGCCTTTATAAAACACTCTCATTGAAAAAGTAATACAGGTAAAGATTCTTCTAGTATTAAATTGTCAGTACTTTTCTTCCTCTTTTAGCTAATTGCTTTGTTATGTACTTTTTCAATTGTTTTATTCTGCAGGGATTAATTTTGCACATATCTTCATGAGCTGTGAAATTTTACAATGTATAGTTAAACTACATACGTTGTGTTGCTGGTTTACAACTGCAGGAACTACTCTATGCCTTGTGTTACTAGGAGATAACATGCTTCAAGGGTCGCTGAAGGCATACGGCTTCATTCAGTTCTTTTTCAAATCTGTCTATCTCATTGCTAGGCACAGCAAATAAGTGACACATAAATCACTTAATTGCCAAGTTTAAGTCATGAACAGGAAGTAAAAGAAATCACTTTTCATCTTAAAAGGCAAACAAGCAGCAAACTGAATAACCACATCACAACTGCTTTAGTATTCACGGAGCTTATTGCACTGCCCATCTTTTATGCTTTTACCTTTCTCTCCCTTACCACTGCTGTACTTAGCTTGATCAGTCTGGTTAATCTTGCACTAATTCTAAAGACTTGATCAGTACCAGAATACCAAGCTAAGAATAGAGTAGAATAGAATATTATATTTTCAGTTGGAATGGACCTACCATGATCGTCTACCCAACTGCCTGACCACTTCAGGGCTGACCAGAAGTTAAAGCACATTATTGAGGGCATTGTCCAAATACCTCTTAAAACACTAGCAGGGCTGGGGCATTGACCACCTCTCTAGGAAGCCTGTTCCAGTGTTTGACCACCCTCTTAGTAAAGAAATGCTTCTTAATATCAAATTTGTTAAACAGGCTTTTCCCTTTGTGAACTATACTTGATGATTGCATTATTCTTTAAATGCTTTTCAGTAGTACCCAGTATAATCTTCATAATTTCCCAGGAACTGAGGTTAGGCTAACAGGTCTGCTGTTCCATGGGTCTTCCCTCACACCCTTCTTATAGATTGGAATAACACTGGCTACCTTCCAGTCAGCAGGGACCTCTCCAGACTGCCAAGACCTTTGGTAGATGATCAAGAGGGGTCTTGCCATAACATCTGCTAGCTCCGTCAGTACTCTGGGATGAATCCCATCAGGCCCCATGGACTTGTGAACATTCAGCTGCTACAGCTAGTCCCTTACAATGTCAGTGTCCACAAATGGAAAGTTACTGTTCCCACACTTGTGGTCCTCTGACTCAGGGGACTGGGCAGCGCAAGGTGTATTATTAGAGACAGAGGCAAAAAATGCATTGAATGACTCTGCTTTTTCTTCATCCCTACTAGTCGGATGACCATCTTTGGCAAATTATCGGTCCAATGTTTTCTGTAGACCACCTCTTGCTATTATCATACTTAAAAAAGCCCTTCTTGTTACCTGACACAATGCTGGCCAAGTTTCAATTCTAACTGAGCTTTGCCCTTTCATGTCTTCTCCCTGCGTATATGAACCACTGCTCTGTAATCTTCCTGCAAAGCCTGACCTCACTTCTGGAGATCATACAATTTCTGTTTCCTCTTTTTTTCTCCATGAGGAGAAGCTGGTCTTCTTCCCCGCTTGCTTGACTTGCGATACAAGGTGCTGTGATGCATGTACAGGTATCCGGCCTTTGCGGCATTGACCCAAACATGCTGGATCCATCCTGGTGAATCCATCCCAGTAATCTACTCAAGTTCTGTTACAGCACAACAATCCCTTGCTCTCCCACACTGGTCTTCATCTAATCTTAGATTACTAAATCAGTCTTGCAGTACTAAAAACTCTCTATAAAATTGAACTCTAGAGCCATCTCCCCTCAATATCACGTTAAAACAAGTAAGAGTATCTTCACAGACTAGGCCATGAAGAATTCTAACACCAGAAGCAACAACTGCATTGCCACCGTGCCGTGACTTAAAGTGCAGAAAGATATTAAACATGAGGCTATCTTATAATAATGCACTAATTAATTTGCATCTCGCCTGAGTTCACTGATTTGTAAGTGCATATTGACTTAAACTGTTTTACTTCTTTCTATACCACTGTAACCAACAATTTTCTCTCATAAAACATCAAGATGTCTATGTTACTGCCCAGTTGGTAATGTGTAACCACACAACATAAATGGTGAAAAAATATCTGTGAGAAATCTCTAAGTGCCTCTTACTCCTTACTTGTAGGGTATAGTGATGCCACGTGTTAGCTGGTGCTGTATCAATCATTTGCTTTCCAGTGAGAGCAGCTAATAAAACGTTCTCTTCCCAGAAAGAGCAAAAATACAAAAATGACTCACTGGTAATGTTGTCTATATGTATAATTACACATGCTGTAGCTGCAGATTACCTGCTGAGGCATTCATGGGCAAAACAGGGGAAAAAACCCAATTACTCCACTGCAGGTTTGACACAAAATCAGAACAAGCCACAGAAAGCCTGTTTCTGTTGACATTGTGACTGACACCCGTTTGTAGGTAAACAATGCCTTATTTTATTCTCAATAGAGGCTAGGGGTTTTCTCCTGTTGAAATTATGACCCTGTAAACAGAGAATTTTAGTCTGTGTGATCTTGGGATTCAGGTTAACACAGTGAGGTACTTCCCAAAACAAAACTAACCTTAGCAATAAATCTGTCCACACTGAGAAGCCACTACTGGTTACACAGGGTGCTAGGCAAGTACCTAAGCCATACTTGCACTGCCAAGGAATTATTTGTATCTTGGTGAAACTGCGGGCTGTGAAAAGCATTGGCTACTTCTTGTAAGAAATAACATTTGGTCAATCTTTACAAATTTTTCTTGCAGAGTTCAGTCTAGAAATGATCTCTTCTTAATTCACAAAATGGATAAAAATAAGAGAGACATCTCTAAAGCTTTAATGTAAAGTTAAAAAGCAGTATTTAAATGTTATCTAAAAGTAGCAACTAAGAATATTCTTACTCCTGTATTTCTCAGCCCTTCGCCTTTGCACATCATCAACCTAATACTGTTGAACAGCACCTGTGATCACACACTAAGGATTTTCTCTGTACAGCAAATCATTCCCTAGGGGGAAGGACTATGGCCTACTTATTAAAATCAGTTAAAAACATGGCTTTAAGTCCACAGCAAGTGGCGGTAGCTGAAAGTGCAAGACTGGGGAATATCTAGATTCGTTTTTCTGAAGGGAATTTAGGGAAGATTTACACTGCTCAGTGGAGCGCCATGAAAGGGGACCCGGCAGCAAGGACAAAAAGGGACACCATGCACACATGACACATCCCACTGCTCACTCTCCATGCAAGCAGTTCCACAATACAGCAGCTCAGTGAAAAATACCCTCGCTTTCTTTCCCAGCCATTTCTACTTCTTGGCACACCAGCCTCTCAATTTTCCTAAGACAACAGTTCATGAGGCAGCATGATAAATCACAAACTGATTAATATTAGAATCAACCCTGCAGTTTAAAAAAAATAAATTACAATGTAAAGGTTTACTTCTGAACTGGAGACGTTCAGAGACAGTGGGTATGGGGCAGCCATTCAGACAACCACGCTGGCAGAGCCAAAGCAAGAGTGAGAACAAGAGGATGGCAAGGAAAAGCAGCAGAAAACGTAAACCAGCATAGCTGTTTCACCCTATGTATTGTGAAACTACACCCTAACTTGTACACTGTGCAGAGGCTTTCCTTAATAAAAACAGACATCTATTTGCATGTAATATATTCATGATTTTATGTTATTCATGGCCTGTATTAGAAACACTGACAGGTAAAATTGCTGGAAGCTTCTAGGGAAAGAGGAGAAAGTCTAAAATGTTTTCAGACAAATATGGAGATTTGAGGGGAAATGTAAATATCTGCGCTTGCTCGTGATTACCGAAAAGAACACCCTTGCAAGGCCATATTATAAGAAAGAGATCTCAGGTGAGAAACAGTCAGGATACACAAACCCTTAGGATTGGAAATGACTGGACATGTAAGCCAGCAGTAGGCTTCTATGCACCATGTTGAGAGAGACTAGGTTAACCAGTCAGCAATGAAGAATCATGACTCTAGAAGTTGGGGTGGGGGGGTTAAAAAAGAAAAAAAAAAAAAAAAATTGCTAGTTAGAGCCAAAAGCACCTTCAAAAAAAAACAAACCCCAACCAAACCCCAAAGAATATTGGGACTATTTTCTGGTCAAATAACTAATTTCTGCATCTCTGTTCATAAACTGCATTCCCCTAGTTCTCCAGCAACATAAAAAGCATCAGTTTCACCTAAGTTATATAGACAAACTGCCAGACTAACAAGAAATGAAGCAGATATGTTTATTATCATGTTATTTTATGCAAATACAACTAATTTTACTATGGCAATATACCGTATAAAAGTAGTGAGCCATACTCAGTGGAACTGTAAATGCAATTTTCCTCCTGGGTCAGCTGATGTAAAGTCTTGATGTATCGTTTAGTGGGTGCAAGATCCATTCCTTTTCCCTTAAAGTGCTATTACCTTCTAACAAAATTTCCTCTTACCCATTTAACAGGGCCATTATATCCCTGTAAACAAATTCATCTGCAAGCACAAAGCCTTTGTGACATACATAATTACTCTAAGTCAAAGCCTGGGCTTACATTCCCTTGATTCTGATGATGACTTAGTCATCATTTGCCTTAATCCCGAGGCAAATCACTGAATATTTGTTCAGGCATCCCTAAAAGCGGTACAACTAACTTTGTTGTAACAGATATTTTAAAGCTTTATCAAACATGTCGGCTACTTTAAAAGACAAAATGACTGCTAAAGGCTTGTCCTTGATAGAAAATCTTCTGCTGACCTCAGCAGGAATGGGAATAGGCCCTTTAAGAAGCCTACTGAAAACTAGACTTGACCCATCTAATTGATTGCATCTAATTGATTGCAATGGATTTGAAAGTACAAGTACTGCTTGTGCAAGCACAACCCAGAAGCAGAGCCCAAATAACCATGAGAAACGCCAGCCTTACACTCACATTTTGTTTCCGCTATAAGGCTGTGATACAACACAGTTCCTATTCGGTCTCTTGAATAAGCAATGCAATTCCAGTTTGCCCTCCAAATGCAATCTGGTCCCTTAAAAGCACACTTAAATGCATTCAGTTGGGAATGATTGAACATAAACCCAAAAGAAGCATTAGTCATCCTAATGTGAATTTAAGAATATGATTCTGGGGCACAGTAAATGAATCTTTCAAAAATCCCAGATAAAGTGACCAAGCTGCTCAAAAAAGATGCTGTCAAGTCTTGCATCAACCAGCCTGCCTTTGTTTTCTTATGGGGCAAGTAAATAGCTTTGCAAGAAAGTATTTGCTTGAGGAGAAAATACAGCGTTGCTTCTAAGATTCAAAATGCATTCATATTTTGAACTCATCTGTCAGCTTCTAGCTCAAGGCACCAGAACCCTATTAATATTTATTTAATAATACATGTTTAATATTTTACAAATGTTATTACAAAACCACAGACAGGGGTAGTATTCTTAGAAGTTAAAATAATACACTGAATTAGAGACAAATAGAGCTGAGTAGAGAAACTAATTCATCAGAACAATTCTCCAATCAGAGACCTGTTTTATGTGGCTTGTTGCGGTTTACCAGCAATAGATGCTTCAGATACAGTTTCCAATAGTTGGGAGTTTTCTTGCACTCATGTAACACAAATAACTAGATATTTGTGCAGATGATGTGACAAAAATACCTCCTGGGAGAGAATATTTGTGTCTACATTTTGTCAGGGTCTAATTCCTGCCCCTGCACAGTGAAAACCCCATCAGTTCAACTGAAATAAAAAAAAAAAAATATTTCAAGATTTTAGAAGACACGGTAATGTTTTCTCCTTTATAATGAAAAGAAATCCTAAATAGGTAGACTTTGCTTCTCAGAAGCATCTCAGCTAGGAGATTATATCCTGTCTCAAATTACTGAAGATGTGGCTGCTAACAAAGCAAATGGAGAATAAGGCTTTGTCTCAGTGCATAGGGACAGAGCGAGCGATTTACCCAGTCCCGTCATCACACAATGCTGCAGCTTGTCTGCATATGAGTTTGGCTCACCGTAGTTTTATGTCCTCTGGAACAAAATTAGTAATATAAGGACATAGGACCATGCTCTGCTTAGCGTGTTTAAGATAAACAGATAGGTCAAATGATCCTAACTCTTGCTGCTATTTCTGTAGTTGAAAGAAACCTCTCCTGTTCCTGTAGACGTTTTCTGTTACATGCTTATGCATAAAATTTCTGAATGAAAGAACTGACTTCCAGGCCTAAATACTGCCAAGAATGGGAATAGGCTGTGTGAAATTTGCTTAGAAATTCAAGCTGTGAAAAAAATTAAGGAAATTTCACTAGATATCAAGTCCCTCATATCATAGGATGTGATACACAACATCATACTTCTTGACTAGCCTGGATACCAGGCCAGTTTGGGTACACAGTGTCTGCTTATCCACCCCCACATGATAATGCATGTCACATAACAGAACACTAGATGAAGCTAGATACTTCTTAAAAAAAGAGAAATGGCAATGAAAGATAAAACACAGTGAGCAATCTGTAGTCACGGATTGGAAAGCGTAATTTTAAAATGGAAGCATTTTATTTATTGCACTGATACTGTAATTATAATGTAGCTTTTGCAGAACAATTACTGTCTTTATTAAGTGATTCTTCATAAGCCTCACAGTTGAAAGCAACACAAGTAATCTAGAGATGACTGTTTGGTGCAGCGGAGACAAAAATGTAGTTCAGAAGCAGAGACAGACCATCTGGCCTGAAATCTCCTGCTGACTAGTTTTCCACATATCCCGACCTAAAGGAAATGAAAGGCAGCCCTTTGGAACTGCAACTCCAGGGACAAGTTCTTTGGATGCACCTGAATGACATGGCTGCCGACCATAATATGAGAGCACATTTGAAGCAGCCACCTGTATTTTGCCGAGACGTGGTGCATGGCACTAGGTGTGTGCCAGAGTCAAGTGGCTGAGGGAAGGAGCTTGCTTTTCAAGCTTAACATCTGTAGAAATACTACTATGCTTTCCAGAAGCTCTAATATTGCACTGAACATTTATATTCACCCCGGTATTATCTGGGATATGCTGAGAATTGTGAGAAGAGTTGGTAATAATCCAAAAAAATTACAGCTCAGTAATTTGTTTTGATACAGCCAGGAACACAGATCCAAGTCAGGATAAAGTTAGATGAGGCAGCATACATTATGCTACCTTGCACATTACAATCTGTTACAGATGAAAGTATTTTATGTAGGTCAGGCACTGCTTCCCTGGAGACAGACAAAAAGCCATAAGGAAATCAGAGCAGTGTTGGGCCTTATTCCAGTGATCCAGTCTACTCCAAAGTTTCAATTATGCAGAGATTTGTTTCTCTCTGGTCTTGTCTATCAAAGTACTCTTTCCAATCAACGTCTGCAAGGCTAATTATAGAGGACCGGACAGCATATATCTCATGATGCAAAACTAGATAAAACTCCTCGCATTCACAAGGAGGTAACAGTTTAGTCAGTTGGAAAAAGAAAAGAAAAATCAAAGTGACACCGATTTTCAACTCATTGTAACACTGAGCTGCAAAATCAGGTTTCAGGAACAGAAGGCGGCGCTCTGGCCCTCACAGTGAGGAGAATGGTGTCTTGCATTCCTCTCTCCCTTTCCTTAAAACTGTGCTCTAATGTAACTGAGAGGGGACCTGTGCTTCAGTCTTGCTGCAACAACACTTTATCTCTGAAAGGTGGGAGAAAAAGAATTTCAGGAACCCAGAAGTAAAAATGATTATTTTTTCTTATATCTCACAGTCTCAGCAGAGAATTCTATATTTTTGAAATAAATTCTTTTTTTTTTTTTTGCTATTGTGTAACAGTATGCTTTTATTCTGGCAACTAAAAACCACAAAATAAAAGCTTCTACTAACATTTCACAGCAGAGTTCAGAATTTAATTTTATAAACACATCATACCATTTTTCATTACCACCTATCTAAGAAGTTCTCTTGCACCAAAAACCTGAAAGATTCTCAAGCAGAACAGCACTGTACTTTCAGAATGGTATTTAGCTGTGGAGATAAAGAAGTACACAAATCACACACAATGCTGCGCATTTTAGATTGGATATTAGGGAAAATTTTCTTCACCGAAGGGGTTGTCAAACACTGGAACAGGCTGCCAGGGAAGTGGTAGAGTCCCCATCCCTGCGGGTATTTAAAAGACGGGTAGGTGTCGCACCTAGGGACATAGTTTAGTGGCAGACTTAGTGGTGCTAGGTTAACAGTCGGACTCAATGATCTTAAAAGTCCTTTCCAACCCAAATGATTCTATGATTTGATGATAGTAAACAGATGAAGCATGTATGATGGAAGAAGAAAATATGTGCACTTACGCACTTTATGAGTATCTTAATTCCCCTCCAGAGGGAAGGCAGCATAAATGCCTATATATTCCAGTTTGGTCCATAGTGATTTTCGTAATTTAAATAAACCGAGTAATCTAGAAAGGCTTTTCCCATTATGCCTGCAAGAAACTATCCTCCTTACCAAGTCTGGGATCACAGATAAGCAGGGAGTTTTAGGTATCATCTCTGAAGAATTCTAGCGTTGTTACTTGAATGAAAGAATAATACCAAATTCTGTATTTCTATCCTTGTCCCATATAAAAACTTTAAAAACATATAGGAGCTTTTGCTCTTTTTTTTCCCCCCTCCCTCCTCAAATACAACAATTCATACTACTACAGAGCAGTGGATCTCCTTTGCATGCCATCATCCATACTTTTATTTACTGTTTTTTTCCCCCCACAATAAGCAGCAAGCTGTATTTTAAATGTAAGCCACCAGTGTTGTCTATTTATGCTCCTTACCCTGATTCCGAGCTCCACATTCTCTCCTCCATATACTTCCATGCCTTCATCCAGTAAGCCAATCTCTTGGAAATATTCTCTATCTACTATGAAGCATCCAATCAATGCAGGACTTCTGGAAGAATAGAAGACCAGCAGCAAAGAAAATTAATGGAGAGAATATGAACAAATTTATTATTCAGAAATAGACTGTAATTTCTGGGTCAAATGGTGTGTCAAGACAGATTCGTAGGGAGGTGTTTCTCAAACAGATTTATTCAGCTTTGTCTTCTGACGTTCTTGATTCTGTGGTGAAATAAGCACCACTGAGGGAAAATAGACTCAAAATCATTGGACCTACATATTCACCAGAACAGGTAGGACTTCAGTGCTAGCAATACTAGATCCCCAACTTTGTTTCTGAGGCACCAGCCATTCTAGTCTCTGTCCCTGCTAAGTCCTCAGGTCTCTTGTCTGTGATAATTAACAAGGATACCCAATGCTGCAGAGTTTTGTGTGTTTAGCCAGGAGCTAGGTTCAGCTACAGCTAAGAAAACTTCTGTCTGTAACCTTATGTGAGAGAAATTATTTCTTGAATAGGAACACCCAGATAAGGTTTTGCAATACAGAATAAAGAAATGTCTGCCCTCACCAGCACACTGTAACATTAGTCCATTGTCCTGAGCCAAATTTAAACGTCACATATCTTTACCAGATCAGTAAGCTCTATTTATGTCATGACCTGAATTAACCAACTTTTACTATGCAGAGCCAATCTTAAGAAGGTAAGAGTTCAGGCACAGAGAGTACATTTTTACCTTTACGAGGTGCAGTGGAGAAGAATACGAGTAACTTAGCCTTTTAATTTTCTTCTACCTTATATTCCACAATGGCAAGAAATAAAAATGTTTTTTCTGATTATTAGGCTGGTATCAGGAAGTCAGGTAACAACAGGATATTAATTAGCAGTACGGGGAAATCATCCTGCATTTACTGGGAACATTCAAGCTGCAGTAAGCATAGACGTCTGCTTTCAAAGAGATTATAGGATGTCTTAATCACAAATTGTACAATTCTACAGCTATGTACACATTTATGCCTTTAACGTCAAGTGCTATAGTTCCTACTCTACAACAATGGAAGACTGTTTCTGATGTATTTATTAATGAAGAAAATAGCAATAGTTAACGTCACTTCAAAAATTATCATATTTTATGACAAAGGACTCTTGCTTTTGGTGTGGGTTTTGAAGTATTTTTCAGAGTACCTGCTTCCCTTTTTTTTAATTCTAGAAGCATATTGGAGGCATGATAGAAGCCATCAATCAGTATATGTGGCTTGATTTTTTGTTTGTTTTAATTATCCAGCACACACATGCAGTGTATTGCCCTGAATAAAAGGTACTGGGGAAAGGGCTAGGGAATAAACCTTAACATCCAATATTCATAAAGGACATTCATTCCACAATCCTTACATAGAGCAGAGGTTTGGGGTAAAATGCAAAAGTAGATTTGTTCTTTATTCTGAGTTTAAATACTTTTAATTTAAAAAGTCACCATAATTAATATAGGTTTGCCTCTCCAGGACTTAGTAGAATATTTCAAAGCATTTTCATAATGTTAAGAGTGTTCATTAACACTGATAAACCATTTCTAATGATGTGGCAATTACCATCCCTTATGTATGTCTGTGGCAAACCTGTGAATTTTTATCTCCTACTTTCCAATTCTGAGTCCTGTTCTAATGACCAGCATGTGGGTCAGTGCAGTGCAGAGTGTTTAAGTTGACAACTTCCCCAAAAAGCTGTCTGACTGAAAAGACAGAACTGCTGGATGAAAGATACTCCTTACACTGACTGCATGGACGCTGATTGGTACTGATGACCCCCTCACACTGCCACTGCTATTTAAGGTTCTGCTTTGCAGCTGGTGAAAACAGTCTTCACACTTTCCTTCTGCAGAGAGCTAGAGTGTAGGTACCAGTGACCTCCTTGGTATGAATGCATAGCCAGAAGAAAGGCCTGGAATCTCAGCAGAGCTGCTGAGGGGATCCAGAGGCACTTACTCCTCTCCTAGAGATAAGGATATTGCTCTGTACCAGCCTCACAATACTCTAGACATGATTAGAAAGCAGAGAGCTAGATTCTACCAAAGCAAGTATCTAATACAGTCTTTGCTCACACACTATCAGTAGACCAGCATTAACTCCTGGGACATAACACGGCTGTAAAACTATGTGACGGTATTATAAAGAATACAACTGTCAGATCAGTTTTGTTTATATAATGCATTTGTAAAGAAAAATCTGTTTCTGGCCCATTGCCACTAAATTAGCAGACAAGACATTTGGTGAAAGCAGTGCTTGCTGAGCATTCAAGTCCACCATTTCACTTTGGCTATGTGTTTTGCCCTATGCTAATAACAAGGAAACCTATTTAAAAAGATCTACTGAAAACAACAGTTTTCTTTATGACTGTGTAGCAGTCAAGGATGAAAGCTGAAGAGGACAGCTCAAGGACATTTAACTAATTTAACATCTAATTTAACGTTACAGTCAGTAAAACCTATTACATAGCTGAGACCACTCACCATCTGTCATATCTAAAGGAGCATGGCCAGTGACACACTAATGTAGGTCACAGTTGCATGTTACCTTATTGGAGCAGTTGTGTTCTCCAGTTTCCACCACGACTTAGGAGGGTTCAGATATCGGCACCACAGCTCCCAGTCAAACCCCTGGGCTGAGAGGGGATACTCCTCTATTTCAAAATTATCATACTTAATGTTATCGAATGATGGAGAAATGACTCTTTTTCTGTTTTCTTTTATCCTAGTGAGCACCGGTTCAGCCCTAAAAAAAAAAGAAAAAAAAAAAAAGGTTAGGACAGTTAAGACTATGTCAGTAGAAGCATAGCACTGATGGAAATAGCAGCTTATGTTGTATATTTTGGAAAGGGCAAAGTCTATAGTTGTTACCCATTCAGAGCTCCCCTTGCTTTGAGATGGAGTTTTGACAGAGCAGGATCTGCCCCAAAATAACACACTGCGACATTTTATCTGGGATGCCTTACTATTAACCTTGATGTTAGCTGGTGAATGGAAGAAATTAATATCTGCATATCATAGAGCATTTACACCCGTGCTACCAAATAACGATAACTTCAGGCTCTCAATATTATCAAGGACATCAAGATCAGAGTTAATAATAGATCTATCCTAGGGACAGAAGCTACTGCCTTTTTACCATCTTTTTTTTACTCAAGAAGCAACAGAGATATTAAATCCATACTGAACAAGTTAAAATACATGGTTTCACTTATGTGCTACTTTTGCACAGTGTGGTAACCTCAATGCCAACCTCAGTGCCAAAGTGACAATTCTTTGTTTACTGTGTAGGACATAAAAAAACCATAACATTTTTAATTAAAAGAAGATAAATTTGCCCCTATGGTCAAAGGGCTGAATTATTGGAGGATATTTTTAATGTGCAGTTTTCCAATATATTTTAAATACATTGTAATGAGACCAGCTGACAACTCACACTATAAAAATGGATCTAGATTATGTTACATAGCACAAATACATTTTTCATGCTTGTGTCCATGATTGTGTCTGATTTTCCATTAAAAGGATCAGAATTAATGTTAATTCAGTTACATGCTAGAGAAGCTCCATTCAGTAATTTATAGACAGTGCTTGGAAAAGGTCCCTTAGTCAGCAATATTTGAGACACATACCATCCCACATTGAACTCCACATGGGCATCAAAGAGAGCGACTACTGGTGCTGTGGCTACTCTCCATCCACTAACTCGAGATCGAATCAGCCCCTCTTGTTTGCTGTGTCGAACAACCTTGATGAAACCAGGCTTACGGGCATTCACTTCATCAACATACTTCTTTAGTTTCTCCTTGAGTTCTTCTGTGGAAAGAATTAGATGTTAACAAGAAGCATCAGCTCGACAAGATGTAAAAACCTGTTCTTTCAGCAAAAATGAAGTCTTCACACATGAAAATACTCCCTTTTGATTTAACTACTAAAAATTCTGAAATAGTCAAGTATAAAAGGAGGCAAACAAAAATAGGACTATAAATTATATAGTAATAAAAAATTCCAAGAGTAACCATTTAGCCTACATGACTGACATCAGAATCCTGCCACTGTTTAACATTAACATGCCACAAAATAAAGCAATCATGAAGTACCATAGCTACATAAATGCACATTAAGTTACTGTAGCAACAAATAAGTTAACTACCTTATATTTCCCCCAAAATATGCCCAAGTATTGTCCATGAACTTTCTTTACCAATATTTCAAGAAAAAAAGTAAGAATGAAATGAATTATTAATCCTTTTTCCATTTTTCTTTCTAAACTTTGACAACTCTTTTCTATCCCTACTAAAAAGTTCCATGACTTCTGCTCTTTACTCAGGAAAACAAAGACCAGTAAAATACTAGAAAATAATCATTCCTAATTAAAATATGGTAACTTTTTAATCAACAGCTATCATATCTCTGGTTTGAAGACCATTGCATGAGAAAATCCAATACGTAGAGCTGAAAGATGCTGCTCACTATTATTATTAACTGAAAACACTGTTCACTACTATTCCTTATTAGCATTGCTATGTTCTATTTATGTTACGGTACCATTCAGAATTCCCTTGGTTTTAGTAAGTTCCCTTTCTCCCAAATTTCTCCACAAATCCAGAAATGCCTTTGCTGTGATGCAGAATAATGCTCCTGTGGTTACGACGCTAAACTGGATATCATCAAATCTGCATTAAAAGCTCAACACTGCCTAGCCCTTTCCTTGAAACCTTGAGCAAGCCACTTAACTTCTCTATAACCAATTCCCCACCTGCAAAATGGGATCACTGCATTTATTTCTTCTTTTCAGTCTATTTAAACTTTAAACTCTAGAGAACAGCAGTTTTCTTTTTCTCTGCGTTTGGCTGGTACCTAATGCTCTGGGGCCCTGTGCTAAGGGGAGGTTGCATCAGACAAGGGATGGCACCAGAGCCCAGCAGAGGAAGGAGCAGCGCCCTGTAGTCAGCAGTGTGGGAGGGAGTACAACTTCTGTCACATTGGCTGGCCCAAACCATTTCCCAACAAGATACAATGGGGTTTTTCTTTTAAACCTGACCAATGAGACTTTCTCTTCTATTGTTTTGCGGGCATTAGCAGTGCAATCTGCTCCTAGCTACATGCCAGGGGGATGTTTCTGCACTGAGCCCAGGTAGATTCTCAACATGATAAGCCAACCAGTCTGGGAACTAGTTGCCTCAAACAGATCCGGACAACATGCACGCTAGAATGTTTAACGCAACAGAAAATTAAAAGCAAGCACACTTTATCAGCCACATTAAATGTTCATCCTTCGAAAGGAGGTGGATGTGTCCTCTTGTCAGGCTGACAAAGAGGAACACAACTGTTTCATAAGGGGTCCTCTAACCTAAAGACTATTACAACCCATATGACCTTAGCAGACCTTCTTCTCTGAGGATACAGAGGAAAGGACAAGACGGTCAAGTACAAAGACTCCTTAAATTCACTCCTCTATGTAAAGGCTCTCAGCCACCAGGTGTGATGCTCTTGCAGCTGGTTCCACTGGCATTGCAGGACTGCGCGTACCCCATACCTTTGCATAAATGAACTCTCTGCAAGAAAGCGAGAGAGTACCAACTAAAAGTTCTGATATTTACAGTTTTTCAATAAAGAACAAGAATTAAATTATCTGATGACCTGTCCAACACAGTACTTAAACTGAAGATATATTTTAAGAATGGACTCAATATATTCCTACAATTTTCCACATTATATGACCAATATCTATTCAAATTGTTTATCTATGACTGCATCACCTTGAATAAACAATATGAGGCATTAACACACACAGCACAGAGCACTATTCTAGTTTGTGTTAGATTTGCTGCGTTTTGATCAATACACTTTTTTCCCATTATAAAGCCAAAAGATCATAGTCAGGTTTTCTATCATGCTTGTGCAAAGCCACATGTTGTTACTGTTCATCCCCTAACACACAGACATTTGTAGCAAGCACAAAACTATCAAACCAACCACTAGCTAACAGCACTTTAAATTCCAAAGATGACATTTGTATTACTGAAATTGTGCACATCTAAAAATAGTGCAAAACAGTCCTCTATTCCCAAAGCGTAACATTGTGGAGGGTGAATATCAAAACATGAAGATCAAAGCTTTGCTCTCGGTGTAAGTGGCTGTTCATAGCTTCGCAGTACCAGGAAGCTTTATTTGCCACAACAATGCAGCATCACCATAGAGTATAAAATATATAATAGGAAAGCAGGCTCTAATCAAGGACTTGAATATCAGTACCCTTGATAAAGTCACTGTTCTCTCAAGCACCTTCGTTTTTAGCAAGTGGGCTATTCTTACTCCTGTCATATACTTTCCTAACGTGGATTGACTCTATAAGCTTGAGCAAACACAAAGTCTTTTTCATAGCTGGGTGGAGTAGGGAAAATAGGTGGAAATGGAACAGAAGCCAAAACTTGGCCTGCCATCAGCATGACTTCAGCTGCATATTATAGCTGTGACATTTACTAGGCAGTACACACTTCTAATTTTCTGGTTACACTGCAGCTTTTTGCAAATTAAGTGAATGGCCTGAGAGAGTCTCAGGGGAACCTTGGAGTCAGTCAGTATGGAGGAATCCTTCCCTGGACTTCAGTATCAGCCTCAAGGGACAAAGAAAAGTGCTGCATTTTACTTAATCTTCAATACTGGCCCACAAGCAGTGACTTACTCTGTAGCATATCCACAGGAGACAAAGCAACATTTTGCAGTCAGGTATTTTCTGACCTTTGTTATTTAAAACAGATTAGCCTTGCTTTGCAAAGGCAGGGTGCTGAGCAGAGCATTATGCGCACCCTTTGTGTTCAAACCCCATTGGGCAGACTCTCCCAGAAGAAAAGATAAGTCTACAAAAAAAATGTATCATTTTCACTCAGTCACAGGGCACAGCAGACATATAAATGAAGCTAAAAAAGCCACTATTTGGGAAGAACATTAAAGATGCCCTAGCAGGATACTTAAGTCAGTTTTTTTCATGCATTTCACATTTTCCTGAGTTTTACATAAGAAATCTGAGTTCAGTTATCTTTGACAGTTTTAGAGCACCCTGCCCAACTGGACTGAATGATGGGACTCTTCCCCCTAGAACTGATCATACACTTTGTGATGGCACTGATGGTCTTCAGTCATATATTTTTAACCCATGCTCTGTTTTTTTTCCACTTCAGATACATTGCCTGAATAATAAACAGTCTTTTTCATTAATTATTGTGCTTCACTGCTTTATGCCACCATAGGGAGAAGAAAGGGAATGAGCAAATGTGTCATCTTCAATACACTGTTGATTCGGTTTCTAATTATGGAAACAAACAGGCTTATAAAGATAGATGCATTTGCCTTTCAGCGCAGAATCTCTCAAATAAGGACTCAATTTGATGAAGCTGAATAAGTATCTGCAATTGGAGAGAAAGAGCAGCCATATATGGAACAGGAAAATGGTGCTTATCCAACGCTTGGAAATATTGCACTCTACCACCTGTCTCTATATGGTACAGATGTCTGGAAAGCACAGCACAACTCTCCTCATAAATGTAGAAAACATAATTAATGTGCTATAATTATGTTTAATATTAACATAATTAAGTTCTAATACTTCTAAGAGGTTCTTGTTTGTTTTTAACAAATCCACAAAGATTTTGTTTGTCAAGTTTCCCTATTCAGCACCACAAAGCAGTGCTAAAGAATTCACACAACTTTGCCATCTTAGGAAGGGGCAGAAGCAGGGCAGGATGGAGGCAGGGAGCATAAGGAGTCAGAAGATGTCAGCCATCCCACAGCTACAGAGACTGTATGTGAAGGGATCATTTAGTTCATAAAAATCCCTTCAGATGCCATCTTCGTTTCAGGATTTGGTCTGAAAGAATGGTGGGCTTGAGAGAGACCTCAGCAATGCAACCTCTCTCCTTGCAATACTGCAGCTTGCTTGGCTTGTGCGAGTGGCCAGTCCTTACTCAGAGGGGTGATCTGGACCACAGTCCTGCGTCCTCTTTGAACACTGGGGGGGTGTGGCAGGCAATGCAATGTGGAAAACATGTCTTACATATGCCCCCAGGGACTTTCTCAGAAGGAAAAACATCTACAGATCATGCTCTTCATCCAGTTGCATGCAAGTGGCCTCTACCCTCCCTAAATTGGGAAGTTGTTATGCTAGATGCTCAATGATGTAAGGTGCTTTAGCCCTGTGGGACTCCAGCATCCTACAGCAGCTGTGGATCTGTCCCCAGACTTCAAATTTTAAAGTTATTGATACAGTGTTGTCATAAATAATAAATTACTGCCTCACATTCACAGACAAGTAGCTTAAAATACAGTCAATTAAGCCTCACTTTCAATAACTTTCACGCTTTAATGTACTCCCAATTCTGAGTGCTTAAATGAGTCCTCACATCTCAGAACAATTACATTTGTAAAGTCTGACACTCATGCTTTGCTGAGACAGATGCATTTTACTGACTTTTTGAAACTCTTCTTAGCTGTAAGTTTGCCAACAGAGCTAAAATGATAAATAAATAAATAAATGCAAGCTTTTTCATAACTTTATGCATTTTCTAAAGCCTAAAAGTCCCTGTTGACTTCAGTGCAGCAGAATGCATGCTGGATGTTATTGCCATCTCTGCAAGCCTTGTGCTTTTACCTTTAGGGAAAAATTTATTTTCATGTCAAAGGCCCAGGAATTACCATGTCCCTCTTTAACCTTGGCACTTGGCACAAACATGGCTTCTTTTACTGTGAAGGGAAAGAAATTATTCTTCAATACAGAATGGGGTTTAACGTAACAATTGTCCTCTCTGTGCCAGAAACTGTGGATTGACACATTATATGAAAGGGGCAAAATCCTGCCAATTCATTTTTTTTATGCTCTAGCTTTGTGTGTTCATTGAGCTGCCTCAAAGGCTCACTCTGGTCCCCACGTAAAGAACCACACTGGATATTTTCTTGGATCACAAAGGACGCTTTTAAAGGCAAATCATTACAGCAGCTGCAGGAATACAGCAGAGTTACTGCCTGTCTCGGACCCAAGAGACCACTGGTCAGTTTGCTCCTGGCAAGGATCCCAAGGCCTTCCTGAACGCCCTATGCCGTAGGTCAGCATGGGATCCACTGCCTGGCAGCAAGGCAAAACAGCCAACTGGCAGAGTACAAGTCAGCACACCATGAGAGCTGCTGCCATACTAGGAGCATCTCATCAGGTCCGTCTTGCTTCTGCATGAAAGGCAACTAAACTGGCAAAAAGACAGAATTCGCACATACCAATTAATTCTAAACCGAGATTTTTCCATCATCTTTAACTGATTATTTGTGGCCCAAAGTCCTAGGAACAGGAAGAGCTGCTTTTCCACGCTTCCAATAACGATTTCATAGCCTTTAGAGAAACAGAATGTATTAACATAGCTAACTTTCTTTCTGGCAAACAAAGAAAGCCTGTTATATCAGGTTTGCTGCAAAAAACAACCCTTCTTCCCTCTCAGTCACTCTGTAGGCATACACCCTGAGTTCATGTAATAACTTGAATACATGGCAGCAGCTACGTGTGTAAGAAAAACCGTTTGATGCACTTTATCTAATAGGCTTGTACATTGGATTATGTCACTTATTTCGTATGCAGCTCAGTGCTTCATAATTTTTATTTTCCTTTCCTCTGGCCCCTTATCTTTCACGCTCAAGTGATCACCTCTCATCTCTGTAGCAGAAGCAGATAATTCCAAATGGAAAATATTTATAACCAGATAGAGGCATGTCATTTGTAATGCACATGTGTATGTAGAATGTTTGCAACAGAGGGCAACAATGCACAAACAGATAATGAGTGCCTGCTGCGCCCATGTATTTAATAACCTCATGTTATCTGGTAATAGATAAACCACCCAAGGGAAATTACCAGCGTGATGCAAGGAATTGATTTGGACAGACCTCAAAAACAAAAAAGCAGTACAGTCCTCTTCCTCCATTACTACACCTAACTTGTATTGTTGACAGAGATGCATAATCTAATCTCAGAAGTTCAGGCTATCCACACGAAAAGCCAGATAGCGTAATGAACTTTCACAGTCGCAACCTTTGCATTCAGCAATCCAAAGTCTCAGCCGCTGTCAAACCTCCCTAGGTCTATTAAGATAAATGAGGCCAACAATTCATTCAACTACAAGCCAAGGATTTCTTTAGCACATGAACAGCACCCTTCTCTCTCAATAAAGGCAGAAAAAAAAAATACATTTCCCCTCTGATCCCCTACACACAAACACACACTTTTTCAATTGCCCTGGAGAATCTAGTACAGCGGAGAGGGAAGCACACATTTCTTTCGAAGGGCTTGATGGGGGCTCCTTTGATCTGTTCTCAGGACCTCTCACAAACATCATGTCTATGAATGAAAAGAGCTTAGGTGGACACTTCACTGAATCCTCTTGCTGGTTGTAAGGTCCTGGGAATCTGACAGCATGAGAACCACATACCAGCAAATAATTCCACTTCAAAACAGTAATCAGTAGACTAGCACACCTCCCAACAGAAAACAGGCTGTGCAGAAGATACCTGTGCCAGCAGCTATTCCTTGAGTGATCTAACAGACATGTACTCTACTTGGGTTCATTTGGGTTTTTTTATTAAATGATGCATAGTTCCAATCCCAGGCATGAAAGTGGGATACCATCCTCCAGATCATTAAGTCCTACTGAGAAATATTGCTGCATCTTAATAAATCCCAATAGTATGGGAAGAACAATGAAAATAATCTTTTGGAAACTGTGGCAGCTGAACACAATGTTATGGAGAAAGAAATACTGCATGTGTTACTTTTTGTTAGTACTATTCTCTTGTAGTAATGTCTTTATAATAAGGGCTGTAAATTCCTTTTATTTCCCTTTTATTATTTATTGAGTACTCTTCAAAGACAGTACTCAATTTTTGTCCTAAGGTGTATCCTCTCATAAGTATCACCGAGCCTCCATTCTAGCAGCAGAGTGCGTCTCAATACTTTGCAAGACAGAGATAAATTGAGATGCCAGATGAATCTGCAAGGTCACACCAGAAGCTGCAGCATGGGAGGAACAGAACCTGTGTCTCCCAAATCCCAGGGCAGCATATTAACACTGTATGATTTCCCTGAGGCTGTCATTCTGCAGCTTGAGCCATGGCCCACTGGAGCCCAAAGAACTCTGTGCAGATGCAAGAGCTCATCCACATCGCTGGGTCAGGATTAAGAGGCAGCCGATAACCAGAGCTCTTGTTAATGTCAACAGACACACATTGTAACAAAGGAATTAAAAACGGCCCTTCTGTTCCCCTATCAATGGCAGAGACATGCTTACCTCTGAGTAGAGTAGACCTTACTCAAGGTAAGTGTTAACATCAAGAGAGGAAAAGAAAATAAATCTGCTGCTCTCAGGTGAAAGGACTGATAAAAAAAGCACAAAGTGTCTTTTCCTAGATTATAAAATTCCCAAATTAGAAAGTTCACAACTGACAATAAAAGCCAGCTGGGCGCGTGCGTGCTTATACCAGCAAACATGCAAACACAAGCTAGAAGTAGAATGGGGACTTTCCAAGTGCTGCCAATAGTTACCAACTGCCATACAAACAACAACGCAAGGGTACATGGGCTGCTACATATCTCTTCATGGCAATACCTGTTCAAATCTTCAAAATATCTTTAAGCACAGATATGTAATTATATAATCTTAATTGTTCCACTCAACTTACTGACTGCTGGATGCTTGAATTAATCTCAGCAGGAATGCTGTTCCACTCTGGTTTACTGTGTATGACGGCTTCCCATTCAGAGACTGTTACTGGATTCATTATAGCTACAATAATATGATCACAGTGATGGTTAAACCTGGTCAGGAACAAGCACTATGACTGAAATCAGATATTCACATCACATCTGATGCAAGAATGATTTCTGATGTTTATTTGGATACAATAGTTTTAGAAAGGGGCCATAAAGTAAGAAGTACACAGGCACCCAGATCATGCGTTAGAGGTGACACACTGAATACAATACACTGCTGAAATAACCACTGCCAAAATTCTGAGTTCATAATTTCATTTCTTGGTGTTCCTGGATTCATTTGTAAAATGACCTTTAAATGTTAAAGAGAAGTGCTTGAGAAATGCATTCTAGTCCCAGCTGGATAGCAGCTGTTTCCAGTAATCTAAGTGGCTTTTTTTTTTTTTCAATATACAGTATTTAATTCTAATCTATTTCTTGGATGTGTATGGAACAGAAAAAAATCACTATTCAGAAAAAGAAACTAAATGCCTGAACAGAGCCAGAGCAGACTGTATAAATCTAGAAAAATACAATCTGAGAGCACATTAGAAATATAGTGTACTTCTATAGCCGTAAGACACAGCAAGCCGCCTGCTGTACTGTAAACTTGATAAATAATCATGACTCCAAGAAACAGCAGAGCAATTCATGTTATGATAACAGATTCATAAGGAAAAGGAAACTGCCAATTAAAACACAATAGTCCAAGTGTAACTACTTTATTTCTGGACTGGATTCAGAGGAAATCAGTCATGTAAGTTGCATTAAAAAGAGAATATGCAAATACACAGTTAGAAATGTATGGAACAGAGCTGCTTGTTGTATTCCTCTCTGGATCAAGCCTCTTTAACAGCAACTAAGTTGAGAACAGGACTGTAAAAGGAAGATGAAACAGAAAGTAATCCCAGAATACTTCTGGTTAGAAGGGACCTTTGCAATCCAAGCCCTGACTCAGAGAAGGGTCAATTAAACAATATTAAATATATCATTCATTATTAAAGAGTTATTTAAAAGAATGCCAAAGAGCATTAAAAGATGGGGTTTGGGCTTGTATTTAATAAATGGGACTTAGCCTTGCATGCCACATTGGTTTTTATGAAAATCTTACTTTATGTCCGAAATGAGAATCCAACTTTATACTTTATGCATAGAATTACCTCCCTAGGAGCAAACCAGTAGCTAGCATGCACCAAGCCTGATGATACCGTGAGAGTCAGGACAGCAATAATGCTATTTCTCCTTTTGAGACCTCACTCTACAAATCCAACTGCGGTTAAGAAAAGGAAAAAAAACCCCAACCATCTGTGGTGCATTTTCTTAACCTGGTTCAAATGTAGAGTTGCCAGCTCTTCTTTTGAATAAGTGACCCATACTCTACCAGACAACTCTTATACATCAGGTGTAAAATGCTCTGTCCATATTCCAGGTCAGAAAGATTGGTTTCTTGACTACCTGGGATCATGTTGTGTGACCCGCTACTACCTACTCCTTTCAAAAGTGGACTGCCACTTGCAGTTCACCACAGCAATAGCAATACAGCACCTAGCACAGCAAGGAGAAATACAGCCTGCCTGGGCAGGAGGGCTCTTTTTGACAGATGGGATTAGTTCATAAAAAGGACTTGTTTTTCAATCAGCAGAGCTGAATTCACACAAGATGTTTCTGTCAACAGACAGAAGAAAAAAAAAAAAGAAAATTCTACCTATATGAGCAAATTTTGTTTATTATTCTAATGGATAATACATTGCTGGCAATGCAAACAAGAATAGATGGGAGAATACAATTTGCAAGTAAAAATTTTACAGGCTGAAATACTGGTATCACTGAAGTCAGTGAGAACTTTTCAGAAAAGTGTTGTATGTCCAGGCCCTGAATGCAGCATCACACATGACAGCAGGTGCAAGTTATTATTAGCTGTTGTAAAAGCCAGATCTCACATACACTCATATTATACCATATAGTCTTGAAAAACTGTGACGAACACAATGTATTACATCGCACATCCATCAGAGTCTGCTAACCTGGCACAAAAAGGAGCAAGACCTATCCCACCACCTACCAAACAAGCAAAGAGCAGCTTTCACTCTGTGCTTCCACTACATCTCTAGGAGGAATGTCACCTCACAGACCACTGCCAGGTTCACTTGGGACAATCTGGTAGGTACCTACTGTGCTGTTTAAGTCATGGGTTGTAATTCACAGCATTTGAGTAACTTGGAAGTTACATCATCTCCTTTTTGAAACTTCCTAAAAATAAGGACAAAATCCAAATAGTTTTTACTCCTCTAAAGCACCCATTCAAATCAGAAATAACTTGGTTTGAATACCATATGAGCTGCAGGATTTTTTTCTCTCTAAAGACTGAATCTGGTTTTTTTTGAAGAATCCACTATGTACATTTTCAAATCAAAGCAACAAATTCTGGCTTGCTTCTTTCCCAGCATATTTGATTACTCCTTAGGAGTAACACAGTGCTGGGACTATGCCATTCAGTAGCTGTGGAAACCTCTAAATCCAGCATTTATGATCTCCAAGTAAAGGACTGCTTATTCTAATAGTGTGTCATCCACTGCTTCCTAAAAATCCCGAACTCCAAGTATTAAAAGAACACAACAGCATACAATTTGTATCTTTAGATGAAATATATCAGCATGCAACAAATTATTCCAAGTGTTTCATCAGCTATTACAGAAAATTTCTCTGTAGTCATCTAATCACAATCTATCCATTAGTTTTAAAGAAATGTTTTGGTTTTAATTGTTATATTACAATTGTTGTTCGTGTCCTGCCTTTTTGCATCAGAGATACGTGAGGAACAGTAGCAGCAACCCTTACGTTTTCCAAAAAAAAGGCAAGGCATTAAAAATAACCCAGGCAGTAATTTGAAACTAAAGTTGATAATACCTTTTCAATTCACAATACAGGAACAGCATTGTTACTGGCATCCTGCTGCAGTCTGTGAAAGATTTGGTTAAATCCTGCTTAATTGGGAGCATGTTATTTTAAAACTAAAGTATGTTAATCTGGCTATTAGCATGCCTCACAGCGGGGTGGAAGCCTTGCTTGCATAAAACACGCACATAGAGGAACACACACCTTGCCTTTCCTGCTCCCCAGAAACACCCAGTAGTAGTGTTAACATTCTTTGCCATTATAAGCAGTAGAAGTGTCTTTTCACACTGCCAGGATACAACAGAATTCCACTGACTCCAGCACTACCCCCTGGAGTGAGCAGCTGGAGACTCAGGTGAGTGGGCTGCTCCAGGTTTCTGCTTTACAGTGCAGATGGCTGGAACTACCAAGGAAGGACAATATCTGCTCCAGACTACAGGAAGCAGTCTGGGTTACCAAGTTCAAGTTCTCATCCTGTCAGCAAATGCAGAACTGGTTGGGTGCTGGCTGAGAAAGACACAAGGAAACACAGGGCACTTCTGGACCTGCTGCCTGAGATTCAGCAGGCAGCAGCCCTCTCTGAATCATTGGTCACGCATCAGCACCCGACACTGCCGAGTGCAGCAGCTTGTGAAATGCTAAGGGTAACAGTCACAGAAAATGGACTGAAATCAAAAGCACAAACTGGGCACTGAAAGGACTTAGATCTCAGGAGATCCCACTAAAGAAAATTTCCATAGGTGAAGACAATGCTTAAATTTAACAAAAATGTTTAAATAGCTTCTAACTTACATTTTTTTCATTGAGCATTAGGCAAAGAAGAGTCCAGAAGAATATTCTGGATAATTATTAACTTCTTAATTATTTAGATACATTACAACAGGTTTGTTCAACGTTTGTTTTCTGGTAAAGATTACATTAATTTTGTTTATCTCCTTTCTCATTATTTTTTGTCATTTAATTTTAGCTCTTTACTTCAAAATTTACCTTCTAAAGCAACGCTTTAACACCTGTGGTCAAAGCAGAGAGAATCCTGAGACCATCAGCCACTGCCCAGTAAGTACAACTCAGGATGTGTCAAACTTACTGTTCATGTGTAAAACCACACACACAGCCATTTGTATCCAGGCCCTCTCCTATCACATTTTTCAGATAGCTTTATTTTCTCAATAAATGCAGCAAATTTAAATGACTGCATGAAGTGCTCCCAGCATAATTTTTACTGACATTATTATTTCTTATACACATTATACTTCTGAATCCTGACATTTATATAAAATACTGCTTGGGAATTTTAAGGTGTTTTTGAGATCTTTTTACAGAGGACTGTTAGCACCAGGCACTGTCTGTATCTCACTTAGCTAGCTGCGATGTGGTCTGCAGCACCGTAAAGCTACCAGACTCCATTTATTATAGAGATTCAGAGGCTTGGGAAACTATCACCTCCTATCCAATTCTTCCAGTGTATCATTTGACCTTTCATTGTGAATAATGATTTTGCACAGATACAGGCTAATTTCCTTGGACTGGATTTTGATTTGCAATGATTTGCAATTTGATTTGCAGTTTATCCACATTTTTCAGAATAGTTACTGTCTGACTTCTCAGATTTAAACCTTTCAGCATCTTCAGAAGAATGCCTCTTGCACAGCTAAATTTCATAATGAAATTCTGTGATTGAATTCTCTCCAACTATGAACATTAAATTTCTACCTTGTCTGTGTATTGCAATATGTTGTATTGAAAACTACTTGACAACTTCAGATTGGGTAATGATCTCATTTTCCTATATGACATTCATCTTAGTTAACCTCAGAGGGTTATTATACAGCTATATTCTTCTTATTATGTCAGAGGAGAAGATTGCTCCAGAGGTAGTAAACTCAAGAGTTATAATTAATATCCAAATCTTTAAAATCCTGAGCAGCATTTATTCAATAGAAATTTTGGTGATCTTTCCAAAGCTCAAAAAGCCTCAGACACGGATGTCTCAGCTGCATAGCAAAAAGCTCCTCGAAGCATGTGACTTCCATCTTCAAGGGCCCCACATCACCCCCCTTTCTAAATATGCCCTGATATGAGAAGTCACAAATGCGTAAATTGTGCTCTACATAGCAAACGTGGCCATGCTACCCATGTTGGAAGAGTTAAGTGGCCTAAAGAAACTACAAGTTAACATAAAACTTTTGTGATGTTTTGGGAGTCAGACTAATAAACGCATATGAACGTTACACAGCCAGCCAGCCTGATGCATTTTCCCAAGTTCTCACTCTCTGTCACCAATGCTGGAGATTACAATTATAGCCACTGTACCACACTGGGAGAAGGCAACATGGACATTTTGGACTCCACCTTGATCTCCAGACTGTCACCTCATCCATGATGTGAAAAGCAGGTTACATGTCACCTGATCAAACCAAAGGAGAATGCTGCCTTAGTGTTCATTGCCCTACTAGCATTGGCTAGCGGCTACTTCAATCTATAAAGCACAAAAAAAGCCTATATACAACATATCTGCTTACTAAAGTTGGGGTATAATTACTCCTAATTTATTGCAATGCAAATCTTTGCTGTTGGATAGCAAAGTGGCCCAGCTTTATACAGTTCTTGCCCACTTGCACTCTGCACAATATTTCCACTGAAGAAGTTTATATGCTCATCGGAAGAGCTACTTGCAAAGCTGTTGTCAAAGGAACTGGCAGGGTTTGCTACCAGAGCTACATTTGCAGCTCACATGAAGACTGGGAACCTGAATCACATGCTGCAATTCCAATTAGGGAACTTGAACAAGGAAAATTAGAAACTCCGGTAAATATCATAAACATAAAAAGCCAAAATGCTTGAAGAGGTAAACAAGGAGTGGTCAGAGTTCAAACTGAACTGGAAACTGAAGACTAGTCAATGTTCCTGCCTTTCACCACAGACAAATCAGAGTGATTAAAACAATGAAACACAGAGAGCTAGTAGGTTTAAAAAAATATCTTTTAAAAATCCAGCAGATTTTTTTTCCTCTGTTAGACCATCCAGAAGAACAGAAAACCCCAAACCTACTACACAGCAAAAGCAAATAACCTTCTGAAACCAAAGACAACGACCAACTCGCAAGAAGTTACTCTCAGTCTTTTTGCTACGCTACAGATGAAAACTTACGTCAGACTTCTTTTTTATTTGCTATGTGAGTGAATCTTCTCCATAGCTAAAAAGTAAACACTGTGGGTGTTAATTGGAAGCATTTGTGAAAACTAATTAAAATTGCTGTGCTGCAATCGTGCTTCAGAAAAGGTTTTTTGTATCAAATCCTAATAAAGATTTGTGTTGTACATGCTTTGTTTAATCTCTTCAGGTAGATAAACAAAGAACCTATCAGTCGCACCTCAGCAAAGAGAGGGAGTGGCAATTCTATTCTAATCAAAGGACTTTCTTTATTGTTAAATGTAAGGCCATTAATTAGGGGCCTTGGTACGTGTTATCCCCAGATACATACAACTCTCAAACAAAGGGACGTCAAGATAAGCATTGGGAAAGTATATTCCCAGGGAAGACAGTCATGCAACACCACTTTTGGAAAGGTATTGGCGCATGCCAGAAGCTGCACGAGCAGGTTGGGTACGGTTTGGAAATGAGCTGTTTCTGCCTTGTGGTCAGCCACCTTGAACAGAGCTGGCAGGTTCTGAAATACTCCATTCATGTAAACTTTCGCTCCTCACCTCAGAACAAATCTGTTTTGCGTATCCTTCCAATACAAACCCATGCAATCATTGCTTCCATGTGATCACTCCCTAATGAACTAGCCTTCTCTGTCCTTTTGCTCTCATCAAGACTACCCTTCCCTACTGATGTGAAATGGACCTGATATTTGATATATACTAGCACACAAACTCCTCTGAAATTAGCTGGCATGAAAAGTATGTAAAATTGGATGAGCTATGCCTCTGTTTCCTCTTGTCTGTATCTACATGTAATGTCTATACTCATCAAACAAAGCCAAATTTTTCTCCACCCTTCTGCTACTTTTGTTTTGGAATTCATTGATCTCTTTGGTTTGATTTACAGTGTACTGAACAAAATCAGCAGCAGTACCAGGGCATACCTCTTAAAGGTTCTTCATTATTCTCTTCACTAAAATGCAGTCATTTCTTTCTCTTCATAAACACTTTGTATTTCACTATACATGACCAAACACCATTCAAACCTCCTTGTTTAAAAGCCCAAAATATCCACTAGCATAGTATTATCAAGTATACGTGATTGGGATTTACCATTCAACAAGTAAAGACCCTGTTCTATAAGGACAGGACACCATGGCATCCAAGGACACAGCTATACTGTGCAGTTCACAGCACATGCAGCCACCTGAGCTAGCATTAATGAATTGCTGTGTCTGCATATGGAGCGCTGTGCAGATGTACCGCCTCCAGGTCTGGAAGCAGCTTGACTGATCTACTTGCAAGACTGAGCCTACAGCACAGGATTGGGAGGAGAGTTTGTAGATGTTTAATGTTTAAGGTGGCAACGACAAAGAAATGGTCTTTCCAGTATAAGAGAATGGTAACATTTCTAATAGCAGTAGTTCACAGGTAAGTCCACCCTACAGGTTTTGACTGCATTTTCCCTTGGAAGATTGTACTCCAGCCAGGGATGTGTTAGAGCTCTGGCAGAGAGCTCTGTAATGCCAGAGGAAAGGACCTGTCAGCTACGGTCTTCCGCCTGGAATGCTGAACAAATATTTAGCTATCCCAGACCCAGGCCAGGCAGCATACTTTACAGATAAAGGCTGAGACCTTAGATCCATTTCAAATTGTTAAAACAAGCTCAGCAAAGCATGGGATGGGCTGCTATGTACAGTATAACATAGCTCTGTGGCTGAGGAAACATGCTGCAGCGCTCTGAATTAGTGGCAGTTCCCTTGGGTGCCACCCCTACCTACCTCACGCCACAGCTGTCCAGCCAAGAAGGGACCGAGCATCTGTGCCCATGGCTGGGCACACCTTTCGGGCTGACTTGGCTTACCCAGACCCTGAGCTGGCTCGTACACAGCTATCTCAGGTCCATGTCCTAGACAAGCGCACTACCATTTTAATTTTTCATGCCAACATGCCATTCTTAAAATACTACTAACTGTGCTCTTAGAATCTGTATTTTTAATAACAACAACGTTTTAGTCATACGAGACACTGCTCTGAAGCTCTAGCCTTTTAATTGTTGAAGGGAAGGCACTTTTACAACTCCTTAGCATCTGGCCATCAGAAATACTTCTGCAAATTAAGATGACAAGAGCAGCTTTGCTGAGAACTATCCAGTGTCTGAATTAAGCAAATACAGTTAGTGAGGCTCAGCTGGGCTCATAGATTAAAAGAGGTTATGTCCATATGCAAAAATGCAGTCAAACTGTTACTTTTAAACTCTGTATTTCTGGCTTAAATTTCCAGTCACGATAAATCTTTTTTATTAGTGTTACAAAGATATTACTGATGTTGGACATTTTGAAAACCTGACTGGACATGGTCTCGGGCTACTTTCTCTATCTGACTCAGCTTTAAGCAGAGGAGAGGGACTACATGATCTTCAGAGGTCGCTTCCTACTTCAGCCATCCTGTGACTCTGTGATAGAGTTCACATCTGCCTTGAAAAGAATGCATTCATTTCTTTTTGATGCACACCTATCTTCTGATAAAATAAACAGGCAGCCATAGAACAAATTACAACACTGAGTAGATGGTCTGAGAGCAATACAGGAATTGGGATGCATATGATTTAACCCTAGAAACCTTCTGTGAGCTAGCAACGTCCAGTCATAATGTCACCAAACCCAATTTTAAGAATAATATTATTTTCAATTTCATAGACAAAGTAAAACCTTGCCAAGAAATGAAGTGCATACTTCTGAAGCTGTAGGGCCAAGGTTTTAGAAACAGATACCTGAAGCGTGACTCGTAAGCCCGTGCTTACAGCTGAATAGAATTTTTCTGATTTTCACAGATCTGCACAGAGACTCAACACCACAGCATTCAGCTGAATGAACAAGCCCACCAATAGTGAGATAATGGGAGTGAGTCTGTTTCACCAATGTTTATGCAACTCTGCCTATCAATGACTAAGCAAAATTATAAAACCCCTCCACTTTAAAACTATATACATCAGTTAATAAATACAAATCAAGATGAAGTTGTTCTGTCAGGTCTTCCAACAGCAACAGTTTGCTAGAGAAACTGACCTTTGCAATTACTTGTTTGCAGATGGTAAGTGAGAAAGCATTGATGTGAAGGAATATGGCAGTCTTGCGCACCATAGGCTGTTATGCAAAGAACAAGCTGTGAACCCCTTTGTGTATATTCCCCGTATACAATTCAAATGGGACTGCAGAGCCTGACTGATTTTTTTCTTTCATATACAGCAATGTCTCTTTAAAAGCACATCTTGGAAAAATTTGGTAGCGTGGATACAGTCAATGTTTGCCAACTATTTTGAATATCACAACATGAAAGATACTAAAGATATCTCTAATTCTGCCTGTTGGCACAGCAACATTCACAGGACTGTTAAGAGCTTTCAGAGGATCTAATTTTTCTGTATTTTTCTAAGCCTCACAAAATTTTGAGGTCAGAAACTATTTATAGAGGAATAAAAATAAATCCACCAAATACAAAGAGAACTTTCTACTACTGGTTCCAACTTTTCCACCTTCCCTTCAACAGGAAGAACAGTTCCTGAGATACTTTTATGACAGTCAGAAACTGTAACAGCCTTGTTAGAATATGAAATCCCTGCCCTGAAAATCCACATGCTGACTAATCACTGAGTGTTTATAAACTGCACCTTAGAGCTCTTCTGTTTTAAAGACCAAAAATAGTTTGATGAACAGGGAAGCAAAGACTGAAGCACTGAACGGACTTTGAGAGATCATCTAGTCCTTCTTGCCACAACACAGAGGGAACTGTGTTTTAATTAATCCTGACAGAAGCTTGTCTCATCTCTTTTTAGGTTTACTCAGCAAATACTGTCCCATGCTCTTTATAGATGGATGAAATGAAGCATAAAGACACATAGATTAACAGTACACATTAGTTTGTTGTCTGACACAGGCAAAAATCATGATACCCCAAACCTACGGTGATTAATCTAGATATTTGAGTTTGAAACCGTAAAAATATCCTGCTTCAGACTAACTACTTACAAGAACCATAACCCATAAAACAAAAGAACTTCAAGAAAATGTCTAAAACCCTTTCCACAACTCTCAACTGACAAGAATATTTTTTCCTCATAAATCTGAAGACCAAGAGGAACTCTTGAGTAACAAACGCTTCTGAACATTCATAAATATTAACATATTTCAGATGGAAAATTCATTGTAGCAACTTTGCTTTTAGAGTTGGTATTTCAGGAGCACCCTTTGATGGGGGAAATGGAATGACAGATAGCAGTATCTCCCATCGCCAAGCTGGAGGATCTTTTTTTGAACAGAAGTTCACTGGAAAATGCAGTATCCTCCCACGAGCAATACTGAGTAGTCACACCAGCAGCCTGTGGGGGGATGATAGCTTTAACAATTTGGCAAGACAGATAGCTGGCTCTAAACACTCCACAGTCATCAGTAACATTTAAAAACCAGCTTTTATACAGAACACGGAAAAAGCATCCAAATTTGCTCACTGCCAAATCACTTGAACACAACCAAAAAAAAGCAAAGAACTAGTTTGAGAAAAAACACTTCAAATACTAAACTGCAGGAGAAATACATGGAAGGTGTTAAGATATGAAGCTATCAATTTCAATAAAAGGATGAAAAAAGAATCTTTTAAGACTTAAAAGTTAAACCAGAGAAAAACCCCAAACTGAGTCAGGGAAAGGTATTTTCCCAAAAAAAAAAAAACAAAACTACTAAAATGCTGACTAAGAATGAAACTTATCCACTGTCTCACACAAAAAGTCTACGGCTGGTTTGTGATTTGCATTGATTTCCCTTTCAGATAAAAGATGATTTGGTTATTTCAATTATTCTCGATTATGTTAAAAGGAATAGGGTGACAAAAATCTGTAGCTTGTCTAATAAATATTGCAGGCAGTTATCACAGTACTTACAGTCCCTTGGATTTTTTTTTGTTAACATGCATACCAAATCTGTGGTAAACTAGCACTGTGTTTATGGAAGACATTGATGCTCCTATTCATGACTTACAGTACCATATGATATAAATATTTTCACTGAATGTAATGACATTAAAGAATATGGGATCCATTATGAGTCTAACTGCTAAACAGCACCTTAACCAAGGAGTGCCTCACTGTTTCTATGTGACATCTCACACAATAATACAAATCACACAATTAAATCAGGCTTATACTCTATTATAGACAATTGGCTGTGAGCAATTAATTACACTTTATGATTAGGGTGACACAGCATCCAGTCCTTAATAAACAGGACAGTTAAAAGGGTTAGATACTTTTCAAAAGGGGACTGAATTTTAAGTGAGATTATCTTGAGCAGACTTGTTCCCATTTTTGCATCTGTGCCAGGAACAGCACAATAGCAAATGAGTTTACTGGCAGAAAAGCCAAATAAACACATTGAAGAGCCTGGAACCTGACTCCAGGGACAGACCTGAGCAAGCAGCATAATTCCTCAAGCCTTCTTCAGAGGAACTGTGATTTGGCAAGTGTTGGAGAGGCATTTATTTCCTAGGGAGAAAGGAAGGAATATCCTGCAGGGCCACAACAGCTATCTGTCATCACTCCTCCCTGCCCTGGGAAGGCTGACCCATTCTGAGCAGTGTGTGTGGTGTAGATCCATCCCCAGCACTCCAGGTCCCCCTGCTCTAGAGACATGCCCTGCATACGCCCGTGCATTCACTTCACTCACCAGGCAGCTCACCCACAGAAACAACGTAAATTTTTGTTGCCCTGGGGAGATGAACAGTTGGAATCAGAATTGTATTAAAGTACATGCTGCAGAATATTTACAGAGCAATCTGACTACATGTTTCCAAAGGAGTATCAGACAGAGCAAAGGTGGTGCCTCACACTACCAAAGAAACATGGAACTATTAGGCAGCTATGCAGGCACTCTGCGGATTAATGTACAGTACCTATAGTGGAATTTTTAGAAAAGAAGTAGTGCCAAGCCAAGAATCTGTTCAACGCTCCCTTCAAAACTGGCTACTTATTCTATATAATTTGTGTATTTCTCAGCTGTCACCAAGTCAAGTCTCTTTTGGGATGCTACTGAGTCATTGGGCTGAAGCTTATGTCAACAAGGGTTCTGCTTGTTAACAGGATAATGCAGGCAGAGTTTACCCCTCAATTTCAACAGTATTTTAAAGCAAATTATCCAAAACTCACAAAGAATGCCCTTCCATTTCTAAAAGAATCCTTTAAAAAATAAGAACATATTTATTTTATACTTACTGATGTTTTTATGGGCCTTTTTTAGTCAGGAAACTACTGAGCAGATAACTGATTACACAGGTAACTACATGATACTGAAAGTGGTATCAAACTTTAAAAATACAACACAAAAGCAGAGAAACATTTTTCCCCTATCACAGCCAGTTATATAAATCACAGGAATTTCTACTGTAATGGGTACATATGGCACAGACAGAAATGCAGTTTTCACACTGATAGGAACTTTTAAAAATTGCCAGAATCAGAAATCCACTTTGTTCAAGTAGAGATGGGTAGGTAGGGGAAGTTAAGCCAGCAGAAAACTTGGCTCTGATAACTAAAGAAACCTGCTGTGTTTAAAAGTTTTTGAGCATGGACTGAAACTTATTTGAAATAAAATCCATTTCCAGCATACAGATTTGCTAACTCAGGCTATATCTGGTATAAATTAAGTGATAATTTTTCTGGATTGAATGAATCACTCCCATTACTGCTGTAATACAAAGAGGAAAGTGAGCCAGAGTAGCAATGTAGCCGACAATAGTCCATCCAGAGGACTTTGCATTTTTCAAGAAAATACCCTATGTGAACTCTAAACCAAGGGGTGTATACAACACTGTGCAGCACCATAAAAATTAATGCAATTTGTGGAATATGTTTTGTCATATATCTAAGTCTCAGTACATAATATCGTATGTGAAAGATACAAATCACACGCTGCTGTTTTTCATGTTACTTCGATAACTTTGATAATCCAGTCCCAGGAAGTCAAATGAACTATTGAACATACATCATTTTATACATCATTTTTTACAGTTCTACTAAATAATTCCTCTACTTACTTTCTTCCTGACCTAAAGTTGATTGAGCTATTGTGTAGTAATCCACAGTTGATTAAACTCAGTTTGATATATTCTGATGCAACAGGCATGTTTTTCTAGGGCACTTTCCATTATAAGGAAAGCTGATTAGACCCTTTTTTTCCATTTTAGTGTAACTAAGTAATCTCTCTCAGTGTTCCTAGTTTAGGGCCATAAAATGAAGGTTAGTTTAACAGACCATTTTATTAACTCACCTCCCCTGAGGTTTTTCTTTTTACATACTTTAAAAGACCCCTGACTTCCCAATTTTTGTGCCTTATTACAAGAGTGCTAAAAAGAAGAAATATTGGACGTGGCTAAGCTATGTTGAGCATGCAGTCAGAATTATGTATCTCTGAAAGTGACTGAGGCTTAGTTTTGCATTCATCTTCCTGCTAGTCTCCGTAGGCCAGTCCCTCAGACAGGAGTTCCAAGGAGCTGAAACTTCTGATAAGAATGGCAGGATCAGAGGATCCAGTTACATCCATTTGGGAAGACAGCTCTGTCTTTTAACGATGAACCATTTCTACTTTGAGGAGGTGGGATATGTGACCTAACATCCCCAAAGGATTGGATTTCCTTCATTTTGTGATAACACTCTCTGGACTAGTTATAGGACTTTATGGATAATATTTTCTATGTCACAAGAACATGTATCACACTGCAGAATGCAACCTATTAATGAGAAAGGAAGTCCTAGGAGGCAGTCAACACCTTTCAAGTTCAGCCCTTAAACCAAAACCAAAATCCACTTACATTACATTTGGTAAAGGTGTAGCACTGACATAACCAAAGGGTAAAAAACCTCTTCCTATAGAAAAAAAAAAAAGGTAAAACAAATCCCAAAACTTTTAAAGTAAGGGAATATCCCCCTTTTTCCCCCCTTCCATTTTTAAGAATAATTTTCAACTGAGAGCTTTCACATCTAATCTTGTTCTTTACATTTGGTGTGATGCTTAGTTTAATCTCAGCATCATTTTGAGAAAGGCAGCACACCACAACTTAAAAGGAGCTGTTTGTGATGGAAGCTTGAATGCTACAATTATTGTACCATTCTCACCTCAGGGACTATGAACGTACATCTGAAAAACCAACAGAAAATCCAATTCTACAGTGTGCAGTAAAATGGTAATTTTGACTGCCTTAAACTGGATTTACTGATCTGTCTTCTGCTGAAGTGCTCATGCCTGCATGATGCCTGAAGCTTTGTAGAGCTGTTGTAGGACCATCTAAGAGAGTACTTCACATGCTCAATGTATTTTCAAGGATATGAACTACCAATATTTCCTGCCATCAGACTCTTTCCAGAGCTCCTACTGGGGCATACGATAATAGAGCCACTTTTTCAGATTTCTTATGTGAAGTCAAGAGAATAGTGGGTCAGTGGAAGTGTTGTCAGAGTTGCATAAAATATTGCTACATTTCAGGGTCAACTGAATATCAGGCAACCTGTAAAGTGCTGCTATATCACTGTATAACAACTGATCTTTTCAGGCTTGCAGGATAAAACTGAAGTACAAATTCTCTTATTTCATCTGACACACTTCTCTTCCTATGATCTGTGATCATTCTCCTGTAATGCCATCTATGTCCACATGTGATGAAGCTCTTTTTACCAAGCCATTGAGTTTTCCTCTAACTTCATTATTTTCTGCTGCTGTTCTCTTCTGGAAGACATAATTGCTTAAGCAAAGAGACAGACTAGATGAAAATTTCAAGAGTCAGCCACTACTTACTTCAGATAGCTCTAGCAATGTGCAGATCTAGGAATTAAAACCAACATACCTCAACAGTGTTTTTCTTGTCCTTACGTAGTCTTTGGGCTCCTCAGGAGAAGGTAATTCTGCACCAGGTGTTGTCTCTCAGTTATGAAGTCTCCCTTTCTTTTACACATCCTACCTTTTTTCCTGGCTATACTATAGCTAAACCATTCCTCTCTGATATGAAAGCAAGTTGCATTGCTTCTGCCTACTGCCTTCTTCCTTGTCTCACTGTATCTCCCCTTTTGCTAGAGATGCTGGCAAACAACTATGAATTCCTTACCTCTCTGCTCAATTTCTGGAGAAAAAGCTTTCCTCATATCTCTTTTCTAATATTGGACTAATGCTCTAAGTTGAGCTGCCATAAGATTTATTCCTAGCTGAATGGTAACCTTCAGGGTCTAGCAGTTCTCCACCTTCCGACATCTTTGAGACAGTGTTCCCAGAGACAACAATTTGATGGTCTCAGCAAGAATCTGTCTTGGACACAAGTTATTCCAGAGGTTGTCATGTCACATCCTCATTCAGTTCTTGCCCTTCTACACAACGTTGTGTGGCACAAATAGCATTAATTTTTATTGATTTTTATTAATGCTACTTGTGGAATATGCTTTGTCTTACATCAGGGCTAGTCTCAGTACGTAAGATCCTGTGCGTGACATGTAAACCATACAGAGAGTCATGTAACTTTTGCTACAGTATTCCTTAAGCTTTATCTGGTTATATGGGTGGGAAATGAGTAAAGAGAAGAAACATTTTTTTTGGAAACTGAGAGATACCTGGTGAGAGAACACAAAACCAGACCCAGTGCTACACAGTTTCACTTGCATGTTCAAAACTCACTGTCAAAGGCACAATGAAGTTTCAAGGGCACAAATATCACTAAAAAGTAATCCTAGATATTTCATATAAGCACCAGGCTACAGGGAAATGTTTTAAACTTGTTGCTCACACAGTAATAGTAATAATACAAGGCAGGGAGACATAGTCACTTATTTGACATGGGGATGTAAGTACATTTTTCAGGTACTGACATCACACTTGTTCATGGTAATAAAAAATGGAAATAATTGTTTATTTGCTGGCACAGGAGTTGTCAACTTGTTTTCCATTTTAGAAGACCTTATTGTTCTTTTTCCACTCTGTGCACATGAGCAAGGACTGAGATTAGGGCCAATAGGTCAGGAGGAATAATCATTCCATATCATGTAAAACTGATAAGACCACGTATTTAGCCACAAAAATATCTTTAAGCGTCCTAAAACTTCACCATAATTCCATTAAAGCATTAATGCTGTTTGCATCTTATTTTCTTGGGTGGTTTTGTTTTGTTTTTTTTTTTACTTTATTTTTCCAATTATTTCTACTGTATGCAAATCTGTTGGTATTTGTACTGCTTGAAAGGACTGGCTCAAATAGAAGATGGCAGCTTCTGAAACATTAAACAATGATTAGACAGGCACTGGGCCAAAGGAGTGTGTCAGGAGCAAAGGAACAATGCAGCAGACGACAGTAAGCTATCTTGAGAGAACTGAGAGCACTTAGGAATTCCATCAAGATTTTCTCTGCTGCCAAACAAAACCAACAATGATTCATGCTGCCATATTATTTAGCATTCATTATGATTCTAAATCATTTATTGAAGAGTTTACACTGCAGTGCAGATAAATCCTGTTGGTTTTAATGAAAGGCAAATTGTCCTTTGAGTTAGCATCGAAAACATCTGTGAGAAAGCTCTGGAGCATCTACCATTCCTCTCAGATTACACTTGAAGGGAAAATACTATTTAAAAAAAAAATAAAATCATTGGTTTATTCACAAATTCCACTGCAAAATGCCATGGAGATGTGGCAGGAGGCTAATGGAGAACACAGCTCCATGCAGGTCCCCCAGTCAGAAGTTTTCATCAGACTGCCAGGAGCAAAAGATTTGCCCTATCCTGTACGAAGTAGGTTGCAGAACTTACTCAAAAAAGTAACAGACTTCTAGACATTTGAGAAGATCATAAAGAACATGAAGGATAAGCTTTTAGTATATAACCTGTATCTCCTTCCACATGGACTTGCATCTGTATTTCTCTCTATTCAGACTCTCAAACAGACTTGCAGTAACTGATGTTAACACGGACTCTGGTTATGGAGGCCTGAGAAAAACAAAACATCTTTTCCAAATAAACTGGATGAGGAAAAACAAGCAGAAATTTTCACTCTCTCACAGCCTAACCTCTAAGTCTTCATTCTTCCTGCATTAATTCTATCATCGTAAATGGAAATTTTAGCTTTTATCTCTAGTTTCATCACAGTTTCCATAAAGTTTTAAACAGAGCTTCCCCAAAGCTTCCCAGGCTGCGACTTGAAGCATACTACTTAAAATATGTTACTTTTCCAGTGCAAAAGGAAAGAACACCATCTGAGTAGTGGTCCTAAAAATAACTAACAGTGAACAAGAGAAGTCAAGTAATTTAAAGTTTGGCCATCCAATATACTTGGAGAACACTTCCAAAAATTAAATGCCAAACATATCTACAGAAGAAATATGCCAAAAGAAAAGTCAACATGAACTGTTTTTTTTATTCACCAAAAGAATTGAAACATCCTTTGATAAAAGGTTCTGCACTTGAACTTTAAACTTACAGTAGGTTCCACAATGTCTTTAAACTATCTAACAATGCCTACATGTGTGCCTTTGTGTATGCCTACTGGGTGAACACAGAATAGTCTGTAATTTATTCACTTATTTTTGCTGACTGTTATCATTTGGTAATACATTCAAACACCCTTAAATACTTCCTTAGGCAAACCTCTTATCATATCTTGGACCCTTCAGCATACTAAGAATTTCTGGGTTCTATTACAAATAAGTTGAAGTGTTTGAAATTATCAGCTCTGGCAGGAAGTTTTACCACCAGTTTAAGTTAAGAAATCAGCATTAATTTTACGAAAGATTTTTTTTTTTTTTTTTTAAAAAAGTATGCTTGGGTTAGGAAGAAGAGGTACATTTTAATAAAGTTCATTTAAAAGGCAATTTGTATTTCTTACTTTATACAGGAGACAATTTTTTAACTCCTTTGCCTAACACCACAGAGTATTTTCCCCACCCCCTGTCAAACTCTCACAATGTTAAGTACCATTCTTTTGATAAGAAAGAAATCCCTTAAAAAGTCATTCAGGCTCTTAACAGCTTACATTACTAGAATATCTCAAATACAAATTCTACTGGATGCAAGGAGATCTCTGGATACTTTATGGGAAAAGATGTCAAAAGGAAATAATCTGACCAAACCACAGCTACCTTACTGACATCAAAAGATACCGGTACTTCTCTCACAAGTTCTACGTGACTGACTGTCACTGCACCGGGTCTGTACATACGGCTGCTACTGAAATTTATGTGTTTGAGAACATTATCAACAGAAATCGTTCAAGCCTTCTTGAAGACAAAATAATCCCACAAACATGAGAGAGGGGAGCAAATGGGGGGAAAAAAGTTTTTTCAATCAAGCAATTTCTCAGAGATCTCTAGCAATTAATTTTAAGGCTAGAATCACAGTGATGGTACTGAGAAGTGGACCAAGGCAGCATTTATACACTGGCATTCTCAGAGTCAGGATGCCACCAGATGAAAGCACTTCCAATGCACATGGGGTGAATTCCTCATTGCTGCTGGAAGATCTTAAAACTAGACTGTTCTTACTGAATTTGACGGCAGTGGGCCACATATGGTTTCTGAATCACACCTGACACAGGTGATGATATTTCCTCTAAGTTTCTCCCAAATCATTCTTTGAAAAGATTCCAAAGTGCCAATGTGCAGCTGTTTATCATCACCTAGAAACTTCAGCTGCATGGTCTGTACTGGGCTTTGACCTCAAAGCACGTATGACTGTTCTCATAGAAAGGATTGTGTCATTAGAGGATGGCAGAACAGACGCAGGGATGAAGAGGAAGAAAATATTCACTGTGCATTGCAATACTTGACATATAGAGTACATGGCATATGTGAAATAGATATATAGTATGAATTGGTACACTGGGGATTCAAGCTAAAACAAAACCACGATGAAAAAATGCCAGTATAGCTTTCAGTTTCATTTGCTATTTGTAAAAAAAGAGAAGATATCAGAAAGCTGTAAAACTGCAGCTGAAATCATCCCTGGATTTTCTTTCCTAGCTCCAGTATTTCAGCATTTCCTATATTGTAGTTCAGGTACTCTACTTTACTACCTTCCATTAGGATTAAATATGGCATGTAGATACCGCTGAGATGACACTTAAATTAGTTCCTCCCACGCTGAAATCAAATACATTGTTATTCCAATCTTAAAGCTTAGTTTAATGGCAATAGGCTTGTCTTATTAGACAGAAAAAAAAAAAAAAAAAGAGCATTATCTGGTGGCAAGGTTAACTTTTTCTCTATTCTGCTGCCTACATTAAACTGCAGGTACAGGAGGAAGAGGGAACTGCACAGGCAGTGGAAGCAGGGACAGGCATCCTGGGAAGAGTATAGGAACGTGGTCCAGTTGTATAGATATGGGGTCAGGAAGGCCAAGGCACAGCTGGAGCTAAACTTGGCTAGGGATGCAAAGAATACTAAGAAGGGTTTCTACAGGTGTATCAGCCGGAAAAGGATGGTTAAAGACAGCGTACCCCCGCTGATGAGCGAGACCGGGAAGCTGGTAACAGCAGATGAGGAGAAGGCTGAGGTACTCAACAACTTTTTTGCCTCAGTCTTCACTGGCAACCTTTCTCCTCACCCCTCCCGAGTTGATGGATGGCATGAGGGGGACCGGGAGGGCAAAACCCCTCCTGCTGTAGGAGAAGATCAGGTTCGTGACCACCTGAGGAACCTGAACGCACATAAGTCCACGGGACCTGATGAGATGCATCCCAGAGTCCTGAGGGAATTGGCCAATGTAGTCGCTAAGCCGCTCTCCATGATATTTGTAAAGTCATGGCAGTCAGGTGAAGTCCCTGGTGACTGGAAGAAGGGAAACGTTGTGCCCATTTTCAAAAAGGGTAGAAAGGAAGACCCTGGGAACTACCGACCTGTCAGCCTCACCTCTGTGCCTGTGAAGATCATGGAACAGATCCTCCTAGAAGCTATGCTAAGGCACATGGAGGCCAGGGAGATAATTCGAGATAGCCAGCATGGCTTCACCAAGGGCAAGTCCTGCCTGACGAACCTACTGACTTTCTATGATGGTGTGACAACAACAGTGGACAAAGGAAAACCAATGGATGTCATCTATCTGGACTTCTGCAAAGCCTTTGACACGGTCCCCCACAACAGCCTTCTCTCTAAATTGGAGAGCTATGGATTTGATGGGTGGACTGTTCGGTGGATAAGGAACTGGCTGGATGGTCGCATCCAGAGGGTAGTGGTCAATGGCTCGATGTCCGGATGGAGACCGGTGACGAGTGGTGTCCCTCAGGGGTCCGTACTGGGACCGGTGCTGTTTAACGTTTTCATCAATGACTTAGACAGCGAGATCAAGTGCACCCTCAGCAAGTTTGCGGATGACACCAAACTGCGTGGTGCGGTTGACACACCAGAAGGACGGGATGTCATCCAGAGAGACCTGGACAGGCTGGAGAGGTGGGCCTGTGTGAACCTCATGAGGTTCAACAAGGCCAAGTGCAAGGTCCTGCACCTGGGTCGGGGTAACCCCCAGTATCAGTACAGGCTGGGGGAAGAAAGGATCGAGAGCAGCCCTGCCGAGAGGGACTTGGGCGTGCTGGTGGATGAAAAGCTGGACATGAGCCGGCAATGTGCACTGGCGGCCCAGAAGGCCAACTGTACCCTGGGCTGCATCGGGAGAAGCATGGCCAGCAGGTCGAGGGAGGTGATTCTGCCCCTCTACTCTGCTCTGGTGAGACCTCACCTGGAGTACTGCGTCCAGCTCTGGAGCCTTCAGCACAAGAAGGACATGGAACTGTTGGAGCGGGTCCAGAGGAGGGCTACTGAAATAATCCAAGGGCTGGAGCACCTCTCCTATGAGGACAGGCTGAGAGAGTTGAGCTTGTTCAGCCTGGAGAAGAGAAGGCTGCAGGGAGACCTGATTACAGCCTTTCAGTACCTAAAGGGTGTCTATAGGAAAGATGGGGAAAATCTTTTTAGTAGGGCCAGCTGTGTCAGGACAAGGGGTAATGGTTTTAAACTAAACCAGGGTAGGTTTAGACTAGATCTAAGGAAGCAATTCTTTACAATGAGGGTGGTAAAACACTGGAACGGGTTGCCCAGAGAGGTAGTGGAGGCCCCATCCTTGGAAGCATTCAAGGCCAGGTTGGACGGGGCTCTGAGCAACCTGATCTAGTTAGTGGTGTCCCTGCTCACTGCAGGGGGGTTGGACTAGATGACCTCTAGGGGTCCCTTCCAATCCAAACCATTCTATGATTCTATGAAATACTGGTTTTAGAAGCAGCTGTTCTGTCCTCTTGGACTTGCTATACTGAATCTGACAAAGAAAAAGATATTTATTAGTTTGCAACATTGCAAGTGTATTAGGACTGCACGAGTTAACTTACCTCGTGGATAGAATAAAAAATAAGATGACCACATACTAACTTTCAACAACTGCTGGCTAGGGAAGATGCAGTTCACAGTATTATGTGAACATTTGAATCAAAACCTCTGATGTTGGGAGAGAGCAATAAAAGCTCTGCTGCCCACTGATGACCCCCGATGTGGACAGCAGTTATGCTATCAGCTTGCACACACATTGAAATTTTGTTTCTCCAACCATACAAACAGACTGAACTATACTATATTGCAGATGATTAAAACAGCTGTCCTTCTGATAGGCCACTTTGTCACTGCAAACACCTGCTGAGCACACGCTTCCACGGAGGCAAATGGTCCAACAGATGCGTGAGTTCTCTGGGATGCACCAGAAGAGCCACGCTTACCTGCATGGTCCTGTAGCCCTATCTCACTCTCACAGCACTGGAGCATTCTTAACCTTCCTGAAAACGAAGGCTAAGGACCTTCCACATCAGTTATAAAGAATGGAGAATGTGACAATTCCCTTTATAAAACAAAGCAAACTGCATGCTCGTTATCAAACAGCTCTCATACAGCTATAATTACAATGCTACAAAAATCACAGTCCTGCCTCCAGCAAGGGATGCTATCCCCACCCCCATGTGTGACTGAATGCGAGTCAACATTTGAGTCTGACGCAGTATGGAGTTCAGATATGGGAGAGTTAGAAACACTGATCTAAAAGAATACAACGTAATTATTTTTAAATGAAAACAAAAGAAAAATGGAGAAAGATGCCTAAAAAGGTGTTGGATAAAAAAAAAAGCAAAATGGGAGAATGATAAAAACATGCCACAAAGGAAGGAGCAGAATACTGCTGGGAGGAGGAGGGAGGGAGGGAGGGATGGCTGAGTCAGGCAGGAGTTTAATTAATGTGGCTAAAGGCAAGAGGGAGCTGAATGATGAGATGGGAAAAATGGAGGAGCACAGTTTGTGAGACAGAGCAGCAAATACTGAGGTGAAGGAGATGGGGAGAACATAAGAGGAGTAGGTACACTGGAATTTGAGAACATGGAAAATAGAGACCCCAACCGAAGGACACAAGCTCATATAAAGGAGGAGGAGGTGTATGGAATGGGTGTGAGGAAGTGAACATCCAAAAAGAGCAGACTGCCAGGGTGGAATGAAGAAAAGGAAAGTGTACTCAGGTAGTAAAGACTGAGGATATAGACCACTCCTGGATGAAAAAAGAAGGAACGAACACAGAAGGAGAAAAAGATATGAAGACTGATAAACCACAGCAAAAAAGGGGCAGGAATATTTGGGACAGATAGCCTTCTTCATCAGCAGCGTCCCTCTCTCTTCTACTCTGTTGCTCACTTCCTTTTGATATCCTACTCCGCCACCTCTTCCCTTCAAAGCAGGAATAAAATACAATGTCACAAGGACTGACAAGTAAGAGGAGAGAGCAGTCTGTAGCCACTCTAGGACATCATCTTCAGAACCTACTGTCCTTATAAAAATCTCACAGTCCATTTATATTAGCGGTTCTTAATTTTTTCCACAAGAGTTTTGAGCTGCATGGCCAGTCCTCGTTGGGACATGAACCAAAGTGTCCACATGCTCCACTCCCTCACACCTCAGAATTTCTAAGAACAAGATTCTCATTCTGCTAACTTCTACTGACTGCTGAAACAGATGGCCAGCAGACCATGTTTTGCTCCTGGTTATTTTCTTCTTACATATTTTCAGATACATCTACAGTAGCTGGCACACAAGCCAAGACACACCTCATTGCAGTCCTAGCATCAGCACAGAAGATGTAGCAGTAAACATATGCTCAAAGAATTGTCTTAATTTATTCAAGTTTCAGTGCTAGAAGTTACTATGCAAATAAAATGCATAGTTTGTAACAACAGCTAATGTTCTCAAATCTACAACGGAGACAGATCTCCTGGGCTATATATAAAATATATGCTTTTTAGCATCTGATTCCTAACTAGCATTACACAGCCCTCTTTCATGTAAATCCCTGCCAACTCTACTGAAAGTTTGCTTGTGTAAAAACTGCAATAAAAAGGATTTCAGCATCAAGACCTTTAATTAATGGGGGGAATGAATCTAGGCAGATAAAGCAAAGCCTTCACAATGCATAAACCATGGCCCAAAAGTGAATGCAGGTTTGAATAAAGTTCGGCTTTTTCCTTGCTTTTACATGTTTTTATTTGCCTTTCAATTTTGCTGGCATTGAGGTTAAGAGAAGAATAAGAAGCCAAACAGAAGAACAAGAAGTCCTGAAGTCCTCCCTAGGAGACTGTTATTAATAGGGTTTTTTTTTAAATCAACATTCATAGTTGTCTGGTCTACAAGTAAGCCATCTTCAAATTATGCTGTAATATGGAACCTAGCATGCATTTGAACAGTACTTTTGAGGTTTATTCATCACTGCTTTTGTAAAGAAAAAAAAAAAAAAACAACCAGACAATTTTCTATTCCCAAGTATCTCTTAAGAATAACCAAAGAAGAAATATAGCTTTCTAATGAAAAGCTCTGGATGATTTTTGAAAAGCTTATTTTTATTCAGTGTTTTGAGGACAATGTTGCAAATCTCTCAAAGGTGATACAGTTGCACCTGACCCACTTTGTACTGCTCTGCGCTCTCTGCTACACTGCAAGTCATAAAATTAGCATTCTGTGATATCCGTCATTATTCCTGCAATTCAATAGCTGTATTCATGAAAATCTCAGGATAAAATGAGAACTGTTAAACTGAACATGTTAGAATATTTCGTTCATAAGCAATGATTCAGAGAAAAAGGAAGAAATCTTACGAAATGTAAGCCTCTATTGGGACATTTATTACTAACTTTAATATGAAAAAATGTCATAGAGGATGACAATTATTGCTATAATATAAAATTTTGTAAGGCATACTCTGGCTACATTAATGCATACTGCCTCCCCATGAAGCTGAGCACATCATGGCTCACAGTGAGTTTTTTAGAGTAATTTCAAACCACCTTAAAATATCTTCAAGAGATGCTTCATAATGCAGCAGGGCTCAATGCCAGCAAAAAGACTCAAAAGCCAAGACAGGGCTCCAGTGGCACAGAAGGTCACCACCCTGTCCCCAAAGGGCAGGACGCATCAAGCCAGAGAGTGAATGAAACACTATTCCAGTAGTGTCCAGCACAAGCAATGCTTTTTCTAAAAACACTCCTGAGATCTAACTAACTATCAGCAGTCATGGGCATGGTCAATTAAAGTTTTTTTTAAAGCCTCTTCTCTGCAAATCCCTCTCCTCAATTGCATTGAGTCAGCTGGAAAACTTTGCTACTTTTGAGGGCGAAAAAGAACAAATTATTTTATTGCCAAGTTATAAACTAATGAGTATATTACAGTTGAAAAGCAAAGAGCATCCTGAGGAGGATGGGAAAGATTATGATCTGACAGACAGGACTGTGATTCTGGATTCTGTGACTTAAAACTACAGTAAACCATCTGAAATCAGTGCAGTAGCAATATTTGATGCCAATGCACATGAGACCCAAATGAACAACACTGATATTTGGTTTGGTTTTTTTAACAAATCTTTTGTTCTCATTATACAGCACACAGGCAGTCACTGAGATGCACTTTTTTCAACCTTTAAGTAAATTAAATTGTAATACTAGTGTACCTAACAGCATATATGAAACATTTCAGTGTTATGCTTATCAGAATTCCACTGGAAAATATATTATGGTGAAATGTACACATTAAGCCATGCATACAGCTTTATGAAAATAAAGGATCAGAGTCTGGGGACCTTTTAAATGTATTTTCTGTTTTTAAATGGCACACACTGGCATTTTCACAGTTTCCTAACTTGAAATGTTTATTTTAAAAAAGGGAAAAAAAGGGAAACTTCAAAAAAAGTTTAATTGAGGTCTCCTGGAATGTAACCAGGAACTTGAAAAACTGCACTGAGGTTTAGAGAAAGTCATAGGTAATTTGCCTGACATACCCTGAAGTGCATGAAATAAAATACTATATATATATGAACTTATATTGTTCCAGACAAACGTATAGAATTTGGCCATACACTTGAATATATGGTTTCTGAAATCAGCCTTCTGGAATTTTAAAAAGCAAGTAGTTCTTCCACTGTTCTCTTCTGAAACAGAGACCTACTGAAATTAGGGATGGATTCAACTGTTCATTACTAGACTCAGAGTTTGGCCCACAGGGAGAATTTATACCAGTTTACCAGTGTATTGCTTCCCCTCAGAAGCAGGAAATTTTGGTGCTCTCCTCTAGTGCCAATCATTGTATCTGCCTTTATTTTAAATGAATGTGCTACGTAAATCCAATCCATTAGCTCAAGAGACTCAGAACAAAACCTGTGTTCCTTTACACTCTGCCTGATCTCTCTTACTTTTTTCTTTCTAGTCACTTCCCATAGTGTGGTGTTTCTTGCCTGTGAAATCCATGGTTGTGGCATCACAGAAAAAATATCTTACATCATGTTATAAAAGTTGCCATTCCTGGCCAAAGCCTGACAGACAGTAAACATACAGCTTATAATTAGGATTCTGACAGGTCTCTGCGAGAAGTAGAGTGTGGAGCCAGACGCAAGCACAAAGCAAGCTTTTGCCCCCTCAGGTAACATTACAGGGAAACCCAGAGTAACCCACTTATCTTACAAGCAGCAACACTTGCAAGCTAAAGAGCTACTAACGAAAACATAGAATGACACTAAATATAAAGGATTAGTTTCAGCAATGCTAGAAGGGAGAAAAAAATTGAAAATAGAATATTGTAAAAGCAAAAGTAAATTGTAAAATAAATATTTCAGGATTTAAACTAATAATAGAAAAGCCCATAAATCATTTTTACAATCGCTCCCTTTCCTACCAAACATCCATTCTCTCCAAATGGATGCCTATTACCAGTTCTTCAGCATACATTATGGGATAAAGAGGACTGTAGGAATCTAATTTACTACTGCAGGGAAGAGATGCCAAGGGAGGGGTTAGAGGAGTAGCAGAAAATCCTGGAGAGAGCTGCATTTTTCTAGGAGACTGAGTATTGCTCTGCACAGTGTGACTTTGTACAGAATGACGTGTAACACCAAGCCAAGACAGCCAAACCAAACGTTACCTTGCTCTCATTTTCTGCCCTCCTCTTTGGAATCAGGAACCTAAGGATTTAAGGCACTGGAAGGGTAAGAAAGGCAAACCTGAATAAAAGGCACAGCCTACTATAAAAATATGATACTGGTACTAACACAAAATGTGGCTGAACAGGTCTTCCTAAAAGATTAAGTGGTACCTGTGATTTCTTATCTATTTCAGGTAAGAAATAATGAAAAAGAATAATTTTGACAAGCCCATAGAGCAGAGTGCAAAGAGTATTTGTTAGTGAGCTTGTCACGGTGACGACAGGCTCTCAGAAACACTGATGTTTCTGACATTGCTCTGCAAGGTGCCCACTGGAATAATTGCCTATAAATTATAGAAAATCAGACTCAAACTCTAAAAACCACTCTCTTCAGAAAGATTATTTTTCTTCTTCTATGACTGCCTTGTGACCAGTTCTGCCATATCCAGAGGCCTCAGGCCCTGCAGCACCAAAAGCCATTCAGATTCACTGAGTTCCTGACATCACATTAACTGTACCTGTTTCAAAGGTGCAGGAATGAATTTCTACAAACACGTTCCAGAGCCCAAGTCCACCAATCAAATTTGCTTTTTATTTTTATTTTCCTATCAAGCTGCCATGTATTACACGAGGGAGTGGGCAAAAATTAAGGCCAGCAAAAGTGCATCAATAAAACCACATCAAATGACTGAACTACCCGCTGAGGCAAATCAAAAGTCTACCTCAGTTTACAAGATGTTTCTGAATCACGTATATGTGTGTGTGTATGTGTGTGTACACATGTTAATTTTGGTTTTGTTTTACTTTGTTCAGAGTTTACTGTTTCACATGATTTTTCATTTACTTCATTGTATTGCTACATCATAAATTGTGCCATAAACTACGAACAACAACTTATAAATCCTGCATGCCAATCTACCCACACTGTTCCGGGAGCAGGTGTTTCAAGAAAAGCTTGGTCAGCTTTAGGCAACTCTAAACACAGTATTATTCACTGGAACTGGAATTAGATTTGACATAAGCCTGCATCAAGTTGATGGGTTTTGTGTCTACTTTAAAGAGTCACGATTTTACTTTTACCTTCTTTGATAGTCAGTAGAAGAGGCGATGATGAAGTGCATAGCCTGGGGTGGGGAACTTACTTACTTGTTTCCCAATAAGTTTCTTTTCTGTACAAATCTGAGATACATTTATGATCAGCAGTGAGTCTCAGGATCTAGCTACAGGGATCACGTAACAGCTGTAACGATGGCAAGGATAAGAGAAGCCCTTTGTTCAGCATTTTCCTTCAACAGGATGAATTCAGATTTGCCTTGTATTTTAGGAGTTCAGAATTAACCCCCCAGATTTTCCTCTAAGTTCAGCATCCTGTGCTTATTAAAATTTCATCACTAAAGCTGCCAGAAAATAAGACTTGTAAATAACGCCCAGCATGGCCCCACTGACAAACACCTAGGCAAGCACTGAGCAATCAGACATGGGCAGCCCAGTCCTTCATATCATGAAGAGCAAAATCTGAGTACACACAGAAGAAAAGCAGCAAGGTAAATCCTGCCAATGAGGAGAGGAGAACTGGAAATCTAAAAAGAAACACAGAAAGACATTTTATACAAAAGAGAAAGTGACTACGCACATGCAATCATACAACTGAAACAGGAAGAGCACAGAAAGCATATAATCTTGGAAGCACTCTAAAATACTAAAACTTATTAGGTCCCTAATCTACTGTTACACTCAAAATTCTGCTGACCAGACACCTTAAACATATAGAAATGGCATTCTATCTTTGAACGTAGTCTTTTTAACACGTCCCACTTGTGCATATTTGAAGACAGACCAGCAAGACCGTGTGATGAAAAAGGGAGAAAATACACTGACAATATTTGAAATGCCAATGGGATGAGCAGGAGCCAGAATTCAAGGATTTATATGTATGATCCAACCTCTATGGACGAGAAAAAAAAACAAGCAAAAAAACCAAGCAAAACCTCTTACCATTATTACTGTTATCATCAACTAAAATAATCTCTTTGAGCAGGTGAGCAGGAGTCCGGTCAATAGCTGAATGAATGGAACGCAGAATCACCGAGAGAGCTTCGTTGACAAATATGAATACAATGCTGACCTCAGGAAGCCTATCAGGAAATGTAAGGTTTCTGCACCTGAAGGAAAAGGTAAAAAAGAAAAAAAAAAAGATTTAAACTGTTGTAAGTCATGATGTCAACACAAACTATTTCAGAGAAATCTATCCCCAGCCATAAGAATGATAAGAGAGCTTTTGTAGGCACGGATCAGAAGGTCCCCATAGCTGTTCAGAGCACGTATAAGCATGAACCAAATGAATTAATATCTAAGAAAATGAATCCCTACAATCTCCTGAATATGCCTGTGCAACCAAGGGCTAGAGTGAGCTCACTTTTCTACCCAAGGCCCAAACCGCTGAAAATTAGTTTGCAAACCAAATGCAAACTCTTGTTTAAATGCACCTTCCAACAGCTGTTGTTCAAGATGTCTTCCTGGACAGCACAGAAACAAATAAACAGGGTTAGCCCCTTATTCTAAAAAGCATTTTCTTAATAGCCACATTAATTATTTTTTCTACAGAATCTACCATCCTATCTCAGTCAAAATCAGGGGCTTCTTTCCCCACTCAGTAACAACACAGCAAAAGATCCAGCTCCAAGGAACATCCTGCTACAAAAGCTAAGATAGACAGTGTAGCCAGAAACACAGCTACAAGGATGGAAAACTTATTTGTAAGCTCAGTCAAGAGGTTTAATCAGAATGAGGAATACTCTCATAACTCGGTGGATTTTCCTGTGCTTTTTAAAAAATACATATTTTAGGCACATTCCAATTCGCTTATGCAAACAGCAGTATGGAAGTGCTGCCCACAACCTTGAAGTTCCTTAATGTTTCGTTGTTTTGTTCTCTCCTTCATTTCAAAAAGGATTCAAATTTTCTGATTTTATGAAGAATAGAAAGCCCTTTTACCAACTTCTATCTTTTAAACTGTCAGCAAAATGTTTGCTTTTTTTAATAATGCCAAAAGTTCATTAAGTAAAAGTAATTAACTCCTTTTCTCTGAAACTGTCAGTATTTTAATGCAATGTTTCTGAACAACAGTTAATTCTAACCTTTTCTCAGATCTGAAACTATTTACTAGGATGAAATTAGGCCACAAGCTAACCCTGGCATCAAGTCTAGATAGGCTCTGTAGATGGAAATGATTGATGTTAATGCACTTGTCTGCCTCCTCACAATGCTGAAGTGGCTATCTTCTCTCAACGTGCCTAGGTTCGCTACACCCAGGAACTCCTGGAAGCTGTGGAAAGCAGTACTAACAGCTGATGTATAGCATACAGAAAGCATGGATGGATTCAGAATTTTTAAATCATGCTTGAATATGACTCCTTAACTAAATTTGGTTTTCAGTTCAAAGAGAAAGCATTGTACTTTTTTTTATTTTGTATTTTCATCTGTATAGTCAATAAACACAGAGAAGTATTGCAAAAGCATTCCTCTTCACATTCTTGATGTTGCACAAAAGTTAAGTTCAATAGAGATGAAGAATTTACATGGATGTTTTTAAAGCTTCTGGAAAGAGTCAGTGCACAGGACACATGACATTCAAAACCACCAAGGTACACATAATGGTCAAAATTTAGCTGGTCAACCAATTCTCTCAATTCAGTCATTAGTCTGAAATTGATGGAAATCACATTGAAGTTATTTAGTATTTTAAGATACTTTTCTCTCTGTCACCACACGAAAGAATTATACAGACATGGAAAACAGAAACCACAGTCTTGAAAAAGTAACAACAGCCGTTTTAGTCTTAAAAGGTGTACACTACAGTTTTTGCTAAGCTGGTTCATTCATCTTTCAGAAACAAATAAGAAACCTGTTCACAGACATCCACAGGTTTTTGTTCCATGGAATCAATGCAAGAGACAAACAGCTAAAATGGTATTTGGATTTACCAATTCCCACTTGTAGCTTGATCTTTAAGCAGTGTAACAAATCAAAACTTACTTTCCAAAATCAATTTGTATTTCTACCGCTGTGTTGGTCCCTTATTTTCACTGGTAAGAGCGCTTTCAGCTTTAAGCATCCGACTGAAAAATTTTCTTTGAAGCTTTCAGGAGAGCTAAAAGCATGTCACTTTTTTTTTTTGAGCACCACTGGACAGCAGATCAGATGTAGCAACAGCTTGTGGAAGTGTCACTGTGTCATTTATAACCAATTGCCCCCCGTCCCCCGGTTTTTTTCTTTAAAGTGAATGCCAATTCATTAAAGATGACCAGTAATAAAATTTCACTACTCTTTGAAAATCAGATTCTCATAAAGGCTTACACTTGGACATCTTCTATACCTGGCCTTTAAAAGCAGGTGCAGTCGTGATTCTTACTGGTTTCAGGGAGTTTTGCTGGCAATCAAGATTTTCTAAGAAGGATTTATCAATAGATTCGTAAGGGAAATCTAAATACTGCACCTTCAGCAGAGGGATATATGTAACCTGTAAAGTACACAGCAGCTCAGAAGCACACATACAAGATAGGAAAGGAGCTTTCTCCATGAAGCACTGTGGGCCTTCTGAATTAATCAGAGCCATAGGTCATTTCCTAGAGATAAGAACATGAGTGGTTTTTATTCAAAACAAACCACTACAACAAGAGGCAGAGGGAGCTGCCTTTTCTTCCAGAAGACAACTAGTGCAAGGCAGCACTGGCTTTCTCTTTTAGCCAGCAGTTCAGGAGTTAAAACCTTCAACCAGGACAGAAGGAGCATGAGTTCAATCTTCTCTGACCTCCCCAGAGAGCCATCTACCTACTTGCCAGCTTGGCGTGATTATTTCCAGTCCCCCTTTTCAGAGCGATTCTACTTTCTGTGGAGCCATTAAATGTAAGCTAAACTGGAGTTACCAAGTAAGTCTTTCTAGCCCCATGTTTAGGGCAAATTTCTTGGAGGAAGAACTTCACAGTACCCATTCCAATGGATGTTCATGCATTTTAAATCCCGGACTTCGCTCTTTATGGCTATGTCCTATCTTCTACATTATACACCACAGTAACTCTTGTGATCGCTTTTTTCTTTCTTTTCCAGGCTAATATTTATCGTTTTCATTTAAGAAGTGCTGCTTTGGCTGAAGGAATAAAGGTACCTTCACAGAGCCTGCAAATCAGGCATCAGGGCACTTTATCAGGAAGCAAAACAGAATCACAGAATGACTGAGGTTGGAACAGACCTCTGGAGGTCATCCTGTCCAACCCCCTGCTCAAGCAGGGTCACCTACAGCCAGCTGCTCAGGACCCTATCCAGGCAGCTTTTAGGTATCTCCAAGGATGGAAACTCTACAACCTCCCTGGGCAACCTGAGCCAGTGCTCGGCCACCCACACAGTAAAAAAGTGTTTCAGTTTGTGCCCATTGCCTCTGGTCCTGTCACTGGGCACCACTGAGAAGAGCCTGGCTCCATCCTCTTTGCAGCGTCTCTTCAGATTTTATATACATGGATGACAACCCCCCACCCTGAGCTTCCTCTTTTCTAGGCTAAGCAGTCCCAACTCTATATACACATATAAGGTTTAAAATCTTCTTAAGGAGAAAAGATATTTCTCCACACCTGCCCCCTGTACCCTAGTGTGAGTATTTTAACCTCTGAAATCATTCATTACAGAAAGGTCACCTTCTGTGGTGAACCATGTCTTAAAGCACTGTTTAAAAATATTGCACAGATGACCGAGTAGGTAAAGCAGGCACAAATTGACTTGGGCTCAGCACTGTTAGATCTGAGGTGAATCTTTGGCAAATGTGAGTTTTAGGTGCCACCAGGGCATCTGAAAATAGGATTTTCAAGGTGTCTATTTCAAGTTCAAAGTGTCTGGGAGGCCTCTGTGCTTATGATCACACTACAATTTTTAAATATTAACCCTCACAGTTTTCCAAAAGATGCTAAGAGCATTACAGATCCAGCTCCTTGAAGAGCAGACCTGTTCATGGCACATGGTGTGTGTGCACGTGCATGCCATTCTGCATTGACAAAACAAATTCCATACGCAATCTGGATATGCATACTTTGTAGATGTCATCTCTTATATGCAAGTTAGATGTAAAAATTAGCATGGACATAATGAGAAATGACTGACAAAATTCTAGTCTCTTGTACACTTTTATAAAGCTAGAACATTTCTGTTTGACATAATAACTGAAATTTCATCCAAGTTTTGAAAACTGGGCTTCAAACGGACTATGAACTAGTTAACAGGCTTAGATATAGTGAAATAATTATCAGAATAAGCCTGTAAAGAACCTACCAAGCCTGTTATTTTAGTGATTCACTTGCAGCCAAAAGGCATAGAGTTATAAAATGGTCCAGCAAACAAAGGTACAGCCAATCTATCTTTTAGCTGTCTAGCTTAGGCATAGTAATATTTGTTATCCTCAGCGATACCAATGTACAAAAAAGATAAAAATGAAACTCTAGCAAAAATGGTAAGATATGTCACCTATCAGATGAAGAGCAAGACAGTCATTTTGGAAAATATTCTAAATGGCAATGAAAATAAACTGAAAATAGTTCAAAGAAGTTGCTTCCTTAAAAACTGATTTTTTCTCCTCTGCTAATTAAGCTAACATTGAGATATATGTAAAATATTTTTGTAATAAATTAGTAATAAACTATGTTCAAAAAATGTTCCAGATGACAACATCAGCGCCCAAAACACTGCTGCCCTATCACAAATCCATGCATAAACTGAAACATTCAAACAAAATTTCTGCTTCTGACACGTCTTCCATTCATTTAACAGAAATTATTTGCATTGTTTTTCCTACCTGCATTCATATACATTGTTTCAAATTAGACCACACTGGACAAGATTTTCCATTGTCTGGCACCTTGTGCAAGACGAGAGCAAAGTGTTTAATGCTGTGAATGTCATTTGACTCCCTTTTTGCTCCACCATACATTAAAAGATAACTACATATACAACAATAGAATTAGGCTTCCGTTGCATCTAATTTCTTTAGTTTTTTCAAATGGATTCTTTTTCAATGAGGTTACATTCCTAAACTGAGTTCATGTTTTTGTTTTTCCATTCAGTCTCATTTATCATCTTTACTTCCAGCTTGAATTCACTTCTTTTTCAGTGCAGAGTTTTAAAAAAAAATGCATTTTCCTGCATACAATGTTTTTCACATCAGATGATAATAAAAATTACCTACTTTTTTAATTAAACAAATCAGAATTAAACCCCCACACCTCAGATCATGCACAGAATGTATGCAGAGCACTTGTGCAGTTTCACAAGTATGTCTGTCTTCCTCTTTATGCCAAGTTTTATGGGTAATAAAATTCCATAATTCTCGGAAAGAACAAGAAATAGCTACAGAGAAAGGGTGCATATAGATGTGTATAAAACATATGTTGAAGGGGGGAAAAAGGAAGGAAATTGTATGGATCAAAATCTTAGCTCCACTAAGCCCTAAGAATTGAATGGATGTGTGGCCACCAGCAACATAGACATTTCAATGACAGCTCTGCCTTGGACTCATCCAGGGACCTTGAACCCTAACCTCCCCCTCCACAAAGTGAGGCTTTCACTACAAAATCAAATCCAGAAAGTATAGAGCATATTTCAGTATTATGACTATGTGATTTTTAAATATAAATTCTAAAAATACTATTTAGAATTACAATAATAAGTATTATCCCAGTGTAGTTACTGGGTTTGCATAGCAAGGTTTTGGTAGCAGGGGGGCTACAGGAGTGGCTTTTGTGAGATGATATCAGAAGCTTCCCCCATGTCCAGCAGAGCCAATGCCAGCCGGCTCCAAGACCCAAGGCCAAGGCCAAGCCCATCGGTAATGGTGGTAGCGCCTCTGGGATAATATGTTTAAGAAGCAGGGAATAAAATCCATGCAACAGTAACTGCAGCTGGAGAGAGGAGTGAGAGAAACAGCCCTGTGGACACCCAGGTCAGTGCAGAAGGAGAGGGAGGAGGAGCTCCAGGCTCCGGAGCAGAGATTCCCCTGCAGCCCCCTGGTGCAGGCTGCCCCCTGAAGCCCATGGGCAGGAGCAGACTCCACCGCAGCCCAGGTAGGACCCCATGTCGGAGCAGGTGGGTGGCAGTGCTGGGGGCGTGACCCCGGGACCCACGCTGGAGCTGTCTGTTCCTGAAGGACTGCACCCTGTGGGAGTGATGGACCCCGGGGGAACCATGCGGAATTGGGGGTCTGCCGTGGGAGGGACCCCACGCTGGAGCAGGGGCGAGCGTGAGGAGTCCCCCCCGGGGGGAACTGACCCCAACCCCCATTCCCTGTCCCCCTGTGCCCCTTGGTGGGGAGGAAGTAGAGAAAATCAGGAGTAAACTTAAGCCTGGGAATAAGGAAGGGGTGGGGGGAAGGTGTTTTAAGATTTGGTTTTTATTTGTCATTACCCTACTATGATTCGATTGGTAATAAATTAAATTATTTTCCCCAAGCTGAGTCTGTTTTTCCTGTGATGGTAATTAGTGAATGATCTCTCCCTGTCCTTATCTCGACCCACAAGCCTTTTGTTAAATTTTCTCTCCCCTATCCAGCTGAGGAGGGGAGTGACAGAGCGGCTTTGGTGGGCACCGGGCAGCCAGCCAGGGTCAACCCACCACAGTAGCTAAAAAATTACCTCTAGCAACCTACTCCGCTAAATTACATTGGGCTAATAACACTAAAGTAACAGTTGTCATGGTTACCAGAAATTTAGAGAAACTCCTGGTGTTCTATTTCAAGCACAACTCTGGTAAATGGAGGACAGGGTACATTATGAATCTCCTTTCAAATATTTGTCCACAAGAAAATTATATTCCTCTAGAATATATGCATTGTGATAAGACAATTTAGCCAGTCACATTAAAATTAGTTCATCATAACTATGCAGCAAGAACAACAAAGCAAGAATGATTACCTGTATTAATAACTTCTCTCTGAGACCTTCTACAAGTATGTATATAAATTATGAAAAATAATTATTTTCTGCAATTTTTGAGAGCCTTTCACCAAGAGTTACACGGCTATCACAGCCAACAATGGCAATAGAACACATTTTTTTTTTTTAAATCACTAAATTACATCATCTATTCCACATTTTTTTTAAAAAACACAGGATGCAATAAAGCATATTACTAAAACATTTGGGGTTAAGGTATTGTTTTAAGAACTTATGTGGGAAGGAGCTTTAGTTCCAGCAGAATAAGAATTTCTCAGAAGCACAAGCAGAAACAGAACTGTACTTTCTTCAAGATCTGGTAACATTTTGACATCAGCCAAAATGGCAAATGGAAGTTCAAGATATATGGGAGGAAAAAATCCCATTCTGGCATAAATGAAATAAATAGGACTAAAACTCTTTCAACAGAATTGAGTCTTATAAGAATTCCAGCTCGACTATTTATGTTAATAATTTCATTTTGTGATCATTCTTCACTTTTCCTTTTGCTATTATCAGTATTTTAAGTATTAACTGAACTATGCTAACAAGGCTAGCATTGAACAACATACAAAAAGGTCTTTTTTTCCTGATCTCTGAGGATTACAATCTATTATAACGGAACTACAGCCAGCAAGACAGTACTTCTACTGCAAATATAGAAATCTCTGTGGTCATCATCTTCCATTACAAGGGAGCAAAGGCAGGCATACAATCATGTGAGGAATTTGAATACAGTTACCATATAACTATAAGCAAACATGGCTAATATTTTTTTTTTCTCCTGGCATCAATCCCTAAAAACAAATTAAAAAATTGTAGTAAGGAAATAATAGATAACAGGCAGGGAACTTGATAAATATGCAGATAAGTTCCAAGATTGTAACACAAGAGTCTCCTAAGCATCTTACAGCATAGATTTAATTGTAACACATTGATTCCCTACTCTGTTTAATAAAAGCTATTCATGTCAACAAAATTATACAGTAAAGGTCCATTTACTTACTTAAAATGTACTTTTATACTTAAAACCAAGACCTTTCTCTGAAAAAAGCAGTAAGAACAGTAAACCGGGAGTTGATGATCTCAGTAAAACTTATTTTTGGATGAACATGAAAAGAATTCTGTACAGCTATTTGGCCAAAAATTGTTAGCCTCTCACAGTATTATGCCATGGATTATTCTGAGTATGTTTTTGTGCAAATGTATGCCAAGTGAAAGAACATTCACATGTTATGACACATTAATAAGAGACTGAGAGAGAGAAAACGAGAGAGCACAGATAACCGTATTGCATCATCTTTCATTAAAAGGAGACAATGGGGAAGATCAAAACCAACAAGCTTACATCATTATTGACTTAGGTTATTATAGCAGCTTGGAAACTGCAGCTGATTTGATATCACTGCTAGTGATTAATTAAATACTTCTAGAGCAGCCATTTGAGGAGATGCATTCAGACAGGACAAACTGAAGCGCAGGGCAGCATCACAGAGGGTGGCCGCTCAGGCAGTACACACCACTGCTCTGAGTCAGTTTGAAGGCAGGCAAAAGTGAGGCAAGAAAAAGAAGAATCAAAGGCAGAGAGTTGAGTAAAAGAGAGAGGGAAATATGACAGAATTAAACATTAGGTAGTTAACAAGAATGCTGAATAATTTGGTAATTTTAGGACTTGTGTCCAAAACAATACAATAGGTAAAGTACCAGGCTTTTGTGCTCTTTTTAAAGGATTCCTTTGAAACATCAAATACAACATGCAATATTTACGCTCTCTTTCATGAGCAGAAACAAAAGAACTCGGTCAGAAATGAACACGGAGCCGTATCCACAACTAAAATAAGCCCAGCAAAACAGAACTGTTTCACAGACACAAGTGGAAGTAAAGGCTTTATGGAGAGCAAAACTCTAGGACCTGGCTTTTTGGGAGAAGCAGAGGTAACGTGCAAATGCCCAGCCTGAACCTCACAATTTGAGATCACATCTTTTTCTTACATCAGTTTTAATAAAGGAAAACCTTCAGGTTTATATTAGTCTGATGTCTTGCACACTACATCCAGGAGTGCATATACCACCATAACATTGATGGACATTTTGGACAGCTGTACACACATAAACAGCTTTTCTCCTAAAATGCATCACTCTCTTCAACCAGCCAATGCTTCCTTTTCCTCCCCTGTAGTTAGATTTGCATTCAGTGGATATCCTGCCTGCTCTGTTCGTGCCCACTTGATCATAAACCTAATTCTGCCGCTCCTACCTAATTCTGCTGCTTCTACCATTGTTCCTTGCCGAATTGAGCCTCAAAGTAACACAATTTGGGGCTGGTGAACTATTTGAAACAAGAAGTACTTACAAAATGGCCAAAGCTTTTCTCTACACAGGGAACAGGACATCATCTCTGCACCTGTCTGGACACTAAACAGCACTGACTCAGCTAGAAAAAGAGCAAACCTGCTACAAGCCAAATGCTATACCATACCATTTAGCCACCTCCAAAGAAGAAAAAACATCTGAGCTTTAAATGCTTCTTGTCCTGCTCCACCCTTCCTGCCCTTGCTTCTTCATACAAATACTGTTTTTACCAGCGCAAAAGAAGTTTGGCTGACTGCAGTTACCCTGACTGCAACAACTGCTTTATGCCTACTGGTCAGCTCCTTCATATCATACGGGCTGTGCAGGAGCAAAACTCTCTGCAGAATAGCTCCTCTGCTGGGGCCCAGCTGCACACTTCTTTTTCCACTACCCCTCTCTTGCTCTCTCATCACATAAGCAAAGAAGAATGTTATCTCTCTTTCCCACATGTGCTTCAGCATGCTGGATCAGGCAACAAAAAATTTACAAGCCAACAAAGTAGAATCCTAGGTGCATCCACTTGAAAGGAGATTTGGTACACAGCTTTGAGATCCCCAACCGAAATTTTAATAATGTCTTTCTGTGTGAGCTTGTTCAACATTTCACTCATGACAAGCTTTGTGGGTACTGCCTGCTCTACTTAAAGTAATGAGCACAACAGAATTATAACTAACGCAAAAGTATTATCCTGTTTGTGCACACAATAAGGGCAACATTGCCTTCCTCAATGCTTCCAAGCTCATTAGAGCCAGTATTTATTTGTTAGTCTGGGACATAGCTATGTTATGGGCTAACAGGTGCACATAAGGGTGGTGAACAGCAGAGCACCCAATTTCAGCAGCAGAAAAATGGAGGCCTTGGGAGAGACAGTATAAGCAATACTCCCTGCAATACTGCTTGTACTAGCTACTAAGTACTGCAAAAACGGAGCCTGCTTCAGGATGTGACGATTACTTGAGAAGGCTGGGATAACCAGGGGAGGGGTTTTTTTAATCGTCTGTATTATAACAGATTATTTTGGACTGTGCTGGGGACTCCACTGTGCTAGCACAAATATTCACCGTTGAAAAATAATGAAATTCTGAATGTTTTATCACAGGACATGAGTCTTATGGCTGTACAGAGGGTTAGAAACCACTCTGCAGTACCTAAAACTAGAGAACTAGAGAAGGTCCCACTGCAAGGTGTGACAACTGCTACAGCCTGACCCAACTGCAATCTGCTGGATGTTTCCATCTGACTAATAGTCTTTTTTTTTTTTTTTTTTCCAGCAAAGTCAGAGTTCAGGGGCTTGGGCAGAGTGCACTGCCCTAACTACTAAATGTGGCCTCCCACCTCTGCATGCCACTCACACTGGAGGACTGAGCAAGGCCAAATATTTGCCCTCTCCTCCACATGTGTTGCGGCTCAGCAATCTCCAATTGTCCTCTGGTTTTCTCATGGCATTAAATGTTGAAAATATCAACCTTAGAAAATGCTCTATGCTATGATATGAGGTTATTACATATGTGGAGTGGCCTTTCTCACTGCAGAACCTTGCAATGAAATGTTGAGCTCCTCTGCTAAGTTATTTTTACGTGAATTCTCAAAGCATTGCAGGCAGAAAGAATGTCAAGGCTGAGTCATACCAGTATGATATAAAAGGGGCTGCTAACACCACACACTCTTGGCAGATCACTTAATTCTCCCAGTCTCAGCTGGGGCCAACCATATATGAATTAGATTAGACTTAAGTTATACGTGTATCTCTGTTGTCTTTCAAACTTGCTATACTTCATATGAGAGGTTATGAATACAGATCACAGATCACAACTGAGCCGAGACATATTTATATGAACGCCATTCCTTTAGCTACCTGCCCACAAGCCTTTGCTGGGATTCCAGTGTCATGCTGACTCTTGCAGAACCACTGCTAAATCCAGGCTAATGAGCTTAGTTAGACCTAGGCTAACTCCATCTAGAGGTATTGTGGTACTTCCGTCATACCTGTGTTTCCCTGCATTTCTAGTCAGAACAGGAAAACCACAACCAACTAAGGTCCAGCAAAGTCTCTGTCTCCATGCCACTTGCTGTGTGCTCTCTCTCTTCAGACCAAGCTGTCCTTGGTTTTCATGCTATGCTGCTTGAGCCTAGTATCTGCCCATGGATAATTTAAATAAATCTGTATAGACTCTGGAAGTGACTAACGCAACTGGCTTTAAAAATAGGTGCTACAAAACCTAAAAATTGATTATTATAGTGGAAAACATACTCTTGCAGGGTAGATTTTTTTCCCACAATAGCCATGCATGTGCTCTCACACAAATGAGAACTTGCACATCAGAAGTGGGAATTATTTTTTCAGCAACATGATTTTCAGAATACCCTGTACCTCTGCACCCCACAGGGTGCTGTATATACAGCAAACAGCGCACATACTACCTGACAACACACTTCATTTCCCTCAGTATAAGAATTTACTACATTTCAGTGTCAGAGAACCTACTTGCTTCTGAACCATGATAGAGACGGGGGGGTGGGGGGGGAATCTTCCTGAGCTACCATTACTAAGCCATTATTTTGTATGCATGCATGCATGAACATATTGTAGCATCTACCATGTCTCTGGCAGGTAGTTAACTAAGGATCAAAAATTTCACAGAAATTAGGATCATGATTAATTTCTAACTGGAGTTTCTTTTAAAATCCCAACTCTAATTTATTTCTTTCAAAATCCCAACTCTAATTTATTTCTTTCAGCTACAGTAACATTCATTTTCTCTGTCTTTTTAATTTTTAAAACCCATAGTTATAAAAAATTTAGACTGAAATTATTCAGGAGAGTCATTTCAAAAGAGGTATAAGAGCACACACGTTTCTGTCATTGATGTCTTCTTCATTACCAAAGATTTATTTTTCCTGTAAATTAGTTTACAAATAATAAAAAAAGCTTGTCCCCTACAGACAGTGCTGATTTAACCAAAAACCAAATATAATTGTATGGACCTTGATTTCCTTAAAGTCATTATTTCAGCAAATCCACAACATAAATATCTCTAAAATGTGACATACAATAATATATAGCATGAATATATTTAAAATTGCTAAACTGTTGCCTGGAATGGTGCTCATATCTTTTCATTAATATCAGACAACTTAATACAGGGTAAAACATACTGCTTACTGCTTTAGTTATTAAGTTATTTGGTTAAAGTAAGTGAGTAAGATCACATCTGGATTGCTTTTGGAATTGGCAAGGAACTAAGAAGCCTTTCACATCTTAGTTACTGGTTCAATTCAGGAAGTACCCTTGATGTTTATTTTAAAGATTATTTTTTTTTTAATGAGGTGCAAAAAAGCAGTTTTCCCTCCACCCATTTCCCATCCCCAGAGCTGCTGATTTTTCAAAGGATCAGATGTATCACCGAGGCTGAAAAAAAGTTGAGCATTAACTGTCTCTGTGAACGGTCCTACCAGAACAGGCCTCAAGTGCACTAAAAGGAAGGTTGTTCACTCCATTGGTCCCATCCATCTCACCAAGCCACAGTGGATGTACTTACCCTGCCTGACATGCACGCTTCCCAGCAGAGAACAGCCTGGTAAAGGAGACTCCATGCTTTCAATTGGTACACATTGCATGACTAAATTGAATATTTCATCACTACAGCTCCAACAGTTTCACCTGCTTACTGATCTTTATCAGACAGTTCTGGGCTTTCAATAAGAGCAGTTCTTATTTTCCTCCTATCTTAGTCAGATCCAGTGATAAAACTGAAATTTAACATTAAAATTTTATTATTTTAGCAGTAAACCACTTGCTATCTAGTATAAATTGTAGGTGAGATTAGGGTTCCAAAGTATCTTGGGGAACTTTTAATGGATACTTACTGGGATTTTCATAGAACTTAATTTGGGCGCTCCAGGGTTTCAGGAGATATTTGAAACTTCCAACCTTCACATATTTAATAGAAATTTCTCATTCTGGACATCATATGTAACCTACCTTCTATGCAATCACACAATACAAGACTTCCAGGTGAAAAAGAGCTTGCTGGCCCTACAACTCGGGACTTATGATGCTAGGTTGAATTACAGCACTTACCCGTTAGGCCTGAGGTCAGGCAGGGGCCTGTCCAGCGGCAAGCGATCGCTCAGGTAAGCGTTGTAGCCATAATACTGGAATTGTTTCAGCGCGATTCGTCTGTTTTCAGGACTGAGATCCTGGCCCCAGTGAGCAAAGAGAGACGAGTCAGTGAACGCTTCAGCAGGATTTTCTTCCAGTTTTGGTGGAGCCTCTACAAAAGACAAAGACAAAAAGAAACAATTTTAGACTTTCATTCCAACAGGCTCTAGGGTATGTTACTTTAAAAAGCATAACTTTAGGGAGAACACCACACAGAACAGCACGTGCTGCCAGCTTACAGCAGCCTGTAAGTCTTCACATAACATGCCCTCACATACCTCTTGTGGTAGTGTAACTATTAGCACCCGAGGCTTAAAATTTAATATTCAAAATACAGTTAGTTAAAAACAATTCTTCTTCATCACAATCAGACTAAAGGCTGGGCCTGATAAATCTAAATTAATTAAATTTCAAAAGGATTCTTATCAGACAACAAGATGTTACATCTTGCTTGAAAAAGATCAAAGTTTTGAAGGGGAAAAACAAAGACAAAGGAAGGAGGAGACAGTCTGTACAGAACACACAAAATGGCTGCTGAAGTCTGTGTGTAAAACAAATTCTTTGAAACTACAGATTCAACAGAAAGAAGTAATTCACTGCACAAACCAGTTTCAGTCACTCAGTAATTTTATGGTCCTGTTTACCAATCCAGCCTATTTGAATCTGTAGTCCATATTTAGGTATATGCAATGATGCTATGGGATTGTAATTTTGCAATATTTGTGTCATTACAAATTGCTTTTGTTCCACAAGGCCACAACTCCGGTTGCTATAACAATCAGAGATGACAGGAAATTTTATACCTAGAACTTATTTTAAGAAGAGTTCCAAGTACACTGAAATCCTAGCATTCGTTCTCCATATTTAGTTGCTCAAGAAGTCTGTGTGAGGTGACTTGTAAGGCCCTCTGTAACAGCGCTATCTCACCCCTCCAACCAGCCCTTCAGCCTTTACTCAGGTGACCACACAATCTAAACCAGAGAACCCCCTCTTTCTGTAAACACTTTATGATATACACTACACTAATAAAGAAAGATCAAATGCCTTACTTGACCCCAATTTGTCATCATAAACTCGTGATTCACAAAGGAAAAAAAGCCTTCATTTTCTGGAAGTCCTGGTTATTTACCAACGGTCTCCATAGCCATTAGCGACTAACCAACTAAATAAAACCTCTCATTTCTGAAAAACTGTACTCACAAAACTAACTGTTTGGTCACACAGAGACTTAGGAAAATAAAAGCGAATCTTTGGAAAGTCTTCAAATGTGTCCACACACAGACACCTACAGACCTGACAGCTGGCTTAAGCTAGCCGCGTGGAAACACCCAAAGAGAATAGTTCATGTACTAGTAGTATATACCACCAGAATCCTGACTCCCAAAGAATGCCAGGAAGCACATTCTTTGATCTGTTACCACAAAGAACCCACAATTAAAAACCATAAATTGAGAAGATTGTTTGACTAGTTCAAGATGTCTTCCTTTTTCCCCCGACAATACTGACAGGAAAGTAATGACACTTGCTTCCCCTGCATTCATTCCAACCTCTGTAAATATATAATGTTTCTTTACTTATCAAAGTACTGCCTCCCAGCCTGAATCCTGAAATTGGCTCCAATTCTTCAAAGATGAAAAACATGCTAAACCCTCAGTCAGACGAGGAAACTACTCTGACAGGCCCTGCTACCGCACAGACAAGCGTGACAGAGGGGAGCTTGTGAGTTTGCATACAGCTCTGCAATTAAGAAAGCTTGGTAAATGCAGATCATTATAGAAGGTCCTAACTTGGGAAAGGCAGAATAGTTTTAAACACCAGTCCAAAAATCAGTGCAATGGGGAAAGTCACAAGTATCTCTTATCTGTTGTTTGACAACTATGCGATCTCCACAAGAACAACTTGAATTTACACAAGAAATCCCACAAACTGTCTTCACATCATAAGAGGTATTTAGATCAAGTACGTTCCTGATCCTGGCTAGTAGAAATTAACATTGCTCAGCGCTTTTCAAGAACATGGACATTCATGCTAATCGAGAAAACTATCCAAATGTATGTTCAACCTCTCGTGTCTTACATGAATCCGGATTTCTCCGAATCAAACACATGACTCATAGTAAGAACAGTGCATGCATATGCATTTGTAACTATGGGCAGCTCCAGGGATAATTTTCCATGGATGAAGAGCCATCCCAGAAACCACCGCCTTCACAGAATCACACTCACACAGGCATCTATAGAATTTTATCTAATGCATTTGTGGGCAAGAGTATTTCCTAAAATGATCTATGAATCTCTTGCTGTCTTCTGACTGAAAAAGCATTCAGTAATCCAGGTTGTATCTGCAAGACTAAGATTTTCCAGCAATGATTTTCGATTACTTTAGTTTACAAGCTCTAATAAACCACTTGCCAAACACAGCCATTTTTTGTATGCTAGGCAAACATGTTATTTCAATACGTTGTTCTACAGGAAAAAAAGCATTAGCAAGAACTTTCAATTACAATTCCAATCAATGGAATTAAGCACACATCTCTGATGACAAAGTCTTACTTCCCTTTATTTGGCTGAAAACCCATGGGAGAAGCGACTTTGTTCAGGCAGTCTCTCACAAGAAATAAAACCAATTATTATAAGACCATCAGCTGCCTTCCGACTAATCAACAACCATATTTGATGCCTTAGTCTCTGAAAACAGATCTTGGCTGGAAGCCTCACAGCCAGTTCTTCTTACCACTTGCTTCTACAATTGCAGAATGATCATGGGAAGCTAAGGCTCAAAGGTGAGCCAAGTAAGTAGTACCGCCTGAAGCAATACTAAGGTAGGCACATTTATCTGCTCAGTTATTACTAAAAAGGAAAGATCAGTTCCATTTTTCCTGTGGGAAGAAAGCTTACTACCTGCAGCACATTGCTGCAAATGTTAATACAGGGTCTTCCCTACATTAACTTTTCATATAAAATATAAAACCTATTGCTTCATCTGATCTCACTGACTGCAGCCTCCAAGGTGGAAATTCACCTTCCTCTTTCTATCACTCATTATATAGAATAAGTCAGAGACACCAAATCAGAAGACACCACTGAAATCCAGATTGTACATGACATGAAACCAATTCCCTCCTAGTAATAAATTGTATTTTTATTAGTAATTGAAGCTTGAATGAACTTGCATTAACACTGCTCTTATAATGAAACACACACCCCCCCAAGTTTCAATAGCCTTTTGTAGTGCAGTGGGTAAAACCAGCAAGGTTTGGGTGAGAAAACTCGTGGGTTGAGATAAAGACAGTTTAATAGGTAAAGCAAAAGCCGCGTACACAAGCAAAGCAAAGCAAGGCGTTCAGTCACCACTTCCCATGGGCAGGCAGGTGTTCAGCCATCCCCAGGAAAGCAGGGCTCCATCACGCGTAACGGTTACTTGGGAAGACAGACGCCATCACTCCGAATGTCCCCCCCTTCCTTCTTCTTCCCCCAGCTTCTATACTAAGCAGGACGTCATATGGTACGGAATAGCTCTTTGGTCAGTTTGGGTCAGCTGTCCTGGCTGTGCTCCCTCTCCCAGCTTGTTATGCACCTGGCCAAGCAGGAGAAGCCCAAAAAGTCCTTGGCCAGTCTAAGCACTACCCAGCAACAACTAAAACATCAGTGTGTTATCAACATTCTTCTAGTACTATATCCAAAACACAGCACTATGCCAGCTACTATGAAGAAAATTAACTCTATCCCAGCCAAAACCAGGACACAGAGGGACTGCAGGAGTGGCCTCTGTGGGAGAGGGTCAGGTGCTGCCCTGTGCCAGACATAGCAACTTCCCCAACAGACTCACTGCTGGCCAAGGCTGAGCCCACCAGTGAAATTAGTAGCACTTCTGTGAAAAAATATTTAAGAAAGGGCAGACAATAACGAGGAAGATGGAACAAGGGTAGAAGGGAGCAGCAAACAGAACAACAAAGGAAACAAGGAAATGAGAGAAGACCAAGGTCAGGAGAGTAGGAGGTGCCCCATGTTGTCTTAATTTCCTAATACCCAAGTTAGTACTTAAATGTTTGTGTTAATTGTAATAAATTAAATACTTGCTTTCTTCAGAGGGCGTACAACCAAGCAGCAAACAAACAAACAAAACGTCTATCCCTCATTATTAGTAAGGAACTGCAGACGAGCAATGTGTTAGAAGCAACAAGAGACAGACCCTATCCCGTCAGAAGTTGTGCATTTCCTTTTACTGATCTCAACTGCTGTAGTGTAGCAGTGTAGCCCTTTCCTTCCTCTCCCTTCCTTCATTTGTTACCTATTTATAACCTACACTTACTTTGTTAGTTTTTTCTCCTCACACATTTGTCTCTGCCAGTTTTCGTAAGGCAACTCATACAGCTGGTACTCAAAGAACAACATGACAAAAAACCTGATCAGACCATAAGGAATTCAGGAAAGGATTTTCATGATTACCACCAAGCATATTTATAGCATCTTTTGATAACAGCTAATAATGGCACAGGAATAGTTCTGCCCACCATGAAAATGCAATTATTTCCAGGGTTGTACAGGACAACCACTTAATTGACCACAGCATTCTTAAGTTGTGAAAGGAAAGAAATGAAGACTTTTGTATCCAACTGTAACTGTAGTAGTCTTCAAGCATCTTGGCAAAATGTAATTATTTAATTACCATTTGCATGATGTAGTTATTTAAATATATGGGGATATTTTCTACCCAACAAATGCATATCTCTGTTCCAGAACCACGAATGGCACCTCTAACAACACCGATGCATTGGCTATGCAAATGTTTAGCAGTGACCTTTCTTCAAAGACTGTCTTCAGTTTTGTCACCAGTATAATTTTATGTTGCATCAACCTATTCCCTGCATATCTGCGTGCAAGTGCTGATCCTGCCCATTCATAATTCCTTAATGAGACTGAAGAAAGACCATGAGAACATCAGTGGCTGCTTCAAGTTTCCAATAGCCTTAACTAATAAGTTCACGAACTCATGTAACAACATTAACAGCTGGCATTTAGCAGATTTAATGGGTAAGGAATATTGCCATATTTAATCCAGTTTCAGTGGTACCTAAGGCACATTGATACTAAAGCATCTATAACTAATAATTTTAAAGCAATTTAGCATCTAAATCTATAATTGGCACAGTGGCTGTTTGTGTTGCATCATGATCCATCTATGGAAGCCTTTAAGCTCTGAAATAAATCAGTTGTCCTCCCTTACAATATGCATCTGCAGTTAACAACTACTTGGTTTACAGAAGAGGCCACAAAGACAGCCCTGAACAGTAAGAGTTCAGCACTTCACAAGTTCACATGTGCTATACCCTCCCTCTGTGCTGCTTAATTTGGACCATCAACTGCTGCCAGTAATACACTTTTTTCCCTCTTTTTTCTTATTTATTTTCCTAAGCTGTATATTGCATAACTTTTCTCCAGTTTATGACTGATGCTAAACTGACTCTGTTGTGATGTTTTTCATTATTTCTCATGCCTGTCTCTCCTTGAAGTTTCATCACGTAAGAACAGCCTCCTTTGCTATTATTAACCATTTCTACAAATACTACCCCAAGGCCTTGAAGTAAAGAACCCAAATCAAAATACGCAACAGAAAATGGCAGCAGAAAGGCCCATCCTTAATGACAACTGGGAAATTCTGGTAACATAGTTACACTGTGGTAACTAAATGAATATGGTTCCGCATAATGAACTAGAAAATCTTGTAAAAAAACTCACTTAACATGCGCAGGGACTAACAAAATAGCCAGCTTCAGCAACAAAGTACACTGACATCATTAGCTCTATCTCCATAAAAACTTTTCAAGCTCATTAAGAAATACTCATTTTTTTCAGCTTCATTCAGATTTCAACTTTTCTTCCTAAGAAAGGTTACCATTAACAGGTTTACAATTAAGAGAGAGGATCAAACCAGAAAAGGGCTGCAAAAATACTTGCAGAGACAGATTGTCATTTGTTGGTACTAGTGCATAAGGTTTCTTTTGGTTCTACCCCTCATTGGACTGCAGGCCTGCTCACAAAAGCAGTAGTGTTTCATACCAAAGCTCTATCATTGTGAAAATGCCTTCCATGGTGTCAGAAGTGCTTTACAAAATCTGCAGTGTGGCCTTATATGCCGATTTCAGTAAGTGCCAGTAACAAGAAGGGATAGGCAGTAAGTCAGCAAAAATATCCTATCTGCAAAAATACCTCTATGTCAGCTAAAGACACGCAGAAGTCATCAATAATTGAGCAAAGCTATACACGCTCATATGTAAGAGGTTCCTCACAAAAGAAAAATGAGTTAGAAATGATGCCAGGATGTAGGCAGAAAGATGTTGATCTCATGCTCTTCTGAGTTCTCCAGTGCTTGACACTGATTTACCAGCCTAGAAAGGAAGGAGCACACAATGATTGAGGAGCTAATGTGGTAACCATACCTTACCTACAAGGTGAACTCATGATGCGAATCTAAGTAGACTACATTAAAGACAAAATAAACCTTGGCTCTCTTTGATGTTCAGCAGCCAGATTTTGTGGAAGTCAGGATAAACTACTAAATGCTTTTATGAAAGAGTACCATAGCTTGAAGAAACTGACTTTCTCGCACAACCTCAGCAGCCTTCAGATTCTTGAGACAATCATAAAGAAGCTCACAGCAACTTTATGTGTTAGATTGCCTCTGCTGGTACTTTGGGAATTGCTTCAGGATTTTAAGTACTGACTTTTTCATAGGCCTAATGGTCTCAGACTCTGGCTCCCAGCCCTCAAAAAATCTATATTCAACTTCCTGCAGGCAGTAGCATTTCAGCTTTCTGTGGAAGAAAGGATCCTTTCATCCTTTTCCTCTATATGCGCCTTCATCTGTTAGCCAATCTATACCCTCTATACCCTCTCGCCAGAGGCAATTCTATGCGACAGGTAAAAATCTCAGAATTGCACTGGGTCATAGAACCTTGACACAGGTTTTGGAACTGTGGAAACTTTACCTAAATTTTGTCACACAGGAAGATACAGAGGGAGATCCCACTCTCGAAGTCTACTCTAATTAGTGCAAACACATTGTTATCATCATCCTTAATAATTACAGTCTGACAACTCCCGTCTTGGAAGGCTGATCCCATGCAGGATACTACTATAAATCCTCTACCAGATGAATGAACCTCTGAAATGAAAACATTATCTCCCGGTTTCTACAGCAAGATGAAACACTGACAAGCAATGGCAGAAGCAGCCCACCAAGACGCAACACTGCATCAGCCACGGAGAAAAGCATACTCAGAGGAAAAATATCTAAAGTTACAGTAACAGAGCTTCCCTCAGAAAGGTTATTTTACACATTCTCTCACCCCCCCAAAAAATCACAATACTGATGATGAGGTGTCAACGTTAATACTGTCTTGTGCTGAAAAGTGAGTTTTACTGTTTTGACTATTCAAGTTAAGTTAATTCACCTTGTCAGAGTCTAGTTTTGTTCCCAAAAAATTTACTTTAACGGAAGCACACCTAAGAAAAAAAGGAATATCTACCTGGGTTAAATTCTGCTACCACTGCTGACTTACAGCTCAGCAAGTCATACTGAAGTTGCCAGGGCTCCTCAAAGGGTCTGACAGAGCCTGTCAGAGTCTGTCTGTACAGAGTACAAAGAGCAGCAAAGCCCTAATCTTAAAAGAAAATAAATCTGATCCAAACTACATACAAAACACACAACCACCCTGAGAGGATTCAACTCAATATCCAGTCTTTGCATATTCCAGCACACTCTGTAGTTAGTGTCAACACTGGACAGATCAGACAGACAGGGGGGAAAAAAAAAAACAAAACAACCCAAAAAAAGGTGATCCTTTCCTGAAAAGCTGTCAAGAAGACATGATAATACTACAGACAGTGTACGAATCAGTATGAAACTTTAAAGATTAAACTGTATATGACAGCACGTACAGAAGGAAATGCCAAAAACACTCTCAACAATTTTTGACACTTTTGACAACTTGAAACACAATTTATTATTATTAATTGATATGTTACCACTAATGCATTTTAGTGCAGCCAATACACATACATAGAGTGCTGCTAACATGTATTTTCATTTGTTTCTTAAAAAAAAACCAAAACAACAACCTCTTGGAGATTTTTTTTTTTTTTCCCCTGAGAAATAATCCCATGCTTATTGTGTGTTTTAAGGTGGAAATTCAGTCTGGCTCTGCTGCTTAGCAGAAGCCCTTTCTCTCCCTAAAGTCACTTACAAGTTCTAGAAACATAAACATCGGATTGTATTTTCCCTGTATGGATGACACAAGTAGATATAAACTAAGAGCCAGAGAGAGCTGTTTGGAATCTTCACACAGATTTACACCCACACCAAAGTGCTCTGCGCTTTTTTTCTCTCATTTTTGGGCAAACAGGCCATGCTGGAACCCTGCACCCTCGGGAAGCCCAGGACAGATCCGTCTGTCTCTCTCCTGGAACCACACTGACAGTGGCACCCATGAACGCCACGCAGAGCGCCTGACCGGCTCCCCAGGGCAGGGGTGCCACGTGTCTCCGCAGCATTCTCCCCTGCATTCTTATCACCTAGATTTTCCCAGTAACTGTTCACTAGACAAGACTGTGGGGAGCTAACTATTTATCAAACACACACTCATAAAGGGATAAGGCTGATTGTGCCGCACATTCTCAACAGCGTACTGATTTGTCATTTCCTTTCAGGGGCTTCTTATCAGAAATATCAGGGTATATTAGATGTTTGGTGATAGAAAGACCCTTGAGATCTTTGAATTCAAATTAAGAAGTTCATATTATCAAGTCTTCTCAGATCTGAAATAATAGAATGAGTTAATATATTGCAAGAGACTGAAAAAGGGATGCTAACATGAACTGAAAGCCAATGACAGCAATTCAAGTTCTTACACAGCAAATGCACAGCCTGGGTATGGCAAGCTTGGTTTTCAAGTAATACAGGTAGAACAGCAAAGGAATGTGAGTCATTGCAGTGACCATCCAACTCATGCAAATGTCAGAAGGCAGCTCACTTCTGCTAAAGAGTCACCTAAGCTTCAGCTTCACTCTGCTGAGGATCAAGGCACTTGAAAATGTAAGAGATCCAGACGCTTCTCCCAATGAGGAGACAGGGGAAGCCACTGGCCCTAGAAGGCTGCAGGTCACTGGTACAGAATACTGCAAGACCTACTTACCTGGGCTATGTGTCCCAAACTTCATTTTATTTGATTGTCAATTGGTGGAGATGTCAGGCTGCAAATGTAGGCAGCTTTCCAGTTTTGACAGCTGGATGTTTGTCTCATTTGTACAAAGCTCTGTCTGTTCTACATAACATACATGTGAGTATGTTCACCCAAAAAAGGACAGACGTTCGTGTAAGAGAAGTTGGACGTTTCCTGCCTTGGCAGACTTTAATAACCTAACAGTTCCTGGGAAGTCATTGCACAAGAGTTACTTTACACTGAAGAAAGATGTTTGAAGATGACTCTCAGAATGTGCTCAGCGCTAGAGGGCAGTGTAAGAAACAAGAAAATTTGTCTTCAAAGAGAAATCTGAAGTTCTTAAGACTTCTTAAGATCTTGTCAAAGAGCTCTCAGACTGCAAGTACTGAACTTACAAGCTGCTAATTAACCAGCAAATTCTATTACGGTGGTTGTTTCCTAAGGGTAAGAAAACATATAGGAGAAAAATAAAATTCTTATTATGTCATCAAGCAAACACTAAACTATACTGTGTGGGTGCATGTATACAACACTTGATAGGAACAAGGTCTTGGTAAGGGCTCTATATTTCTCCTGTATACACTGGAACTAGCCTATTCTGATCTGAAAACACTATAAATCCTGGCCATTGTTGTTTCAACTAGGTATCTTCTCACTACTAGGCTATTAAATTCCCCTCTAGCCATAACTGTGCCATGGATATGAATCAAGCTAGACAGGTCCCTGCACCATTCCAGCAAAGTTAACATAAAGTTACTACAAGCCTGTACGACCTGAAACTAGGGTAAAAGTTTTTAGCTTACTGTAAAGATATTATCAAAGGAAATACATATTTCCAAGTACCATCAATTTCCTCTGATAATATTTACCAGATGAAGATATAGAGCTGACAGGCACCAATACTGCACTCTGAAGGCTTTCTGTATCCCTTGACACCAATATTTTGACAGAGACCAATTTTGTCTTCTCAAATGGGTAAAAGGCTGATTTTCAAAAAAATACGCTATAAGGATATTGAATACTAAGGAGTACCAAGTTCCAAATCTTCAGACTTTCTAAAACATGTTTTTAAGATTTTCCAAATCTCTGCATTCCTCATACTTGGAAACCACATTTTAAAAAAGCATTGATTCATTTAAAGTAAAGCATAATTGCTTAATTACAGGCCTTCAAGATAAAGGGTGGTCAGAAGAATTGTTTATTGACTCTCACTTAAAGGACTCCTGTTGTCTTCATTACAAGAAATACATTTTAAACTACAAACTTATTTTTCTCATTTAAAAAAAATCTGTACTTAAAGCACTAACTTAAATTCAACCAGTAGGCAAACATGCCACAATGTTTGGAATAATAGTCTAATGATACAATAATAATCTGCCAAAAACTGCCTGAAAATTAATTTGGCAACCTTATTTCAGTTTGTGATACACAGATCTCAACATTATAAACTGCAGTGCAGCTGCTACAAACAGATAGTGGTACCTGTAATGGAAACAGAGATGGGCACAAATACCAAACTAATTTTTCAGATAAAGCTGCATGATAGCCTCATTCCAAGTCATGGTTCTGGTTAGCAGGAATAAACCTCCCTGCAATGCTGATTAGATCAGATTGTCAACTACAGTGCTAAACCTGTTTAAGCTCATCATCTCTGGTGTTTGTTGTTTTGAGAGAGTTATGGCACTGGCCTAACATGCTTCCTGCCATGGACCAAAAAGACAGCATGCTTTCACACATAATGGCCACATGTTAATTATTTGTGATAATACTTTGCAAAATTCCCATCAAATTTCATTATCATGGGCACTGTACAAACAAAAAGAACTGAATGTACAAATTAAACCCTAATTTTACAGAACGGCCAAATGTTCAGTAACTTCACACAGACGTTCCACTGACTTTGGCACCTTCGGGAGGACTTGAACAAACGACTTCCATGCGTACAACCTCATGCTTGCCTAACCATTTGTCATTAGGTAAGTTGGTTACATTGCACACTGCCTACTTCTTCCAGGCAAGAGAGGAAGACAACAGAAATTCATAGATGAGAGACCAGGTTGCATCCAGGAAACAGAGAGGTTCCAGGAATAGAGACTGTTTCTACTTGATGCTCAGGAACAAAGCTGAATTTCTAAAACCGACTTTCCTCACTTCCTTAGTACCATGGAAGAAATAAGTGGAAACACAGGAGATCACTTATGGAAGGCATTTACAAGCATTTTTTATTTGTAAGTGGATGTAAAACAACTGAATTACTGTGGAACTTTGGTGGTTTTTTTTTTTGTTTTTTTTAATTCAGATATTTACCTCAGTTTAAATGGGAGTCAGCTAGGATTAATCAAATGTTCTTGGGTAAGACCAGTAACTGAGCACTGGTCATTGGATTAAAGCTATAAAGATTTTTGCTCAAAATGCACACCATTTTTACCACTGGATGGAAGAGGATCTCTCATACAGTACTGGAGCAGGGGTTTCACATCTTTACTCCTCTGCAATCGCCACCATCACAGAAGACAGTGGCAACGTCATCACTGACCACTGTAGGATGACACAGAGCAGTGGACACAAAGCTCTCTACAATTCTCATTTCAAAGGTGACATTCAGATTCTGTAGATACTTCACAATTAATATACACAACTATTTCTTCTGGGTCAAATGATCAATGTTGAGGTCTGCTATATTATTTAGAACTTTCATTCCCAAGCCCATTAAAATCCACCCCTCCTCCTTTTATTCTTTCTTAAGGAGCTGACATGGTGGTCATGTAATGCCCTGAACAAATTCCTACACAAAAAAACCTCTCCGTGTCAAAAGTCCTACTGCAACTGGCACTGAATGCCATTTCATGTTTTCCCAACTTGCTTTGTTCTGTTCTTGCACATTGTGGAACTTCTGTTCCGCCAAACAAAAGAATTGTGTTTTACTAATAGGAAATTTTATTATTACTAGTAGAATGGTTAACAAGAGTAAAGGTTGCTTCAAAATTCAGTTTATTTTGTATTTAGAACTAACATAAAGTTTAGATGATAAACAAATAACTTTTGCATTGTGGGGGGAGTGTGTTTAATTACAATGGTTTAAGGACAGCTTAAATTGTAAATAGAGTGGAAAGCTGCTCAGGGTGGCATACCACCTACTTCACCTATTCGAAAGGAAGAGGATGACTTTCTCCACCAATGGCCCATTGCATGGTGACAGGCTACTGCAGTTATTGCTCCTGCCCGAGACTCACCACTAGCTTCCTGACCCAACCCCATCCTGGCCCTTTCTTGTCCCCGCTTCTTCCCAGCAAGGCAAAAAGGGTGAGCAGAGGTTCTCTGAGAGAAAGGAGAACGGTGGATTTTGAAAAGGAGGAGGAGAAGCAGTAGCAAGCCCATGGATCCTTCCGGCTGGACTCCCAGGACTGAGCAGGGAGGCAGGGAAAGAAGTGGCCATTCCAGGCTGACTTCCAGCCGCCTCCTCTCTCCTCTCCCCCACTAGCACCCAACTGATTCCTCTCAGCACAGTTACTAAAATAATGAAAATACTTGTTCATTACATCCTCCTGCCATCACAGTTGAATATATACATGAATATACTAGGCATTCCTCAGTTCTTAGCAAGTATGGAAATGTTTGCAAAGCAAGCTTGAAGGGTACAGATGTGTACAGTCAATAAAATCTAGAGCACCCTGCAAAGGCAACAGAATAAACCAGCTTCTACTTTAAGGCTTAGTGTCCGAAACCTCTCAAAGACATAGCACAGTGAGTTCCACTGCAAGAAAGGAGATAAAAAGTCTTCACTGATTGTAACTGCACATGTTCCTAAATTTAGGCATCTACTTATATGCTTACTAAAAAAGGAAACTCATCTGCATTTAATGAATAGCAGACTACAGTTTTCTTTGGGATTAGTGGAGTCTGCATCTGTGCAGCTGAGAGGATTTAAAAACTCGGTGTTTTACATCATAAACCCAAATCTATGTCACCTGAAGTAAACAAAATAGCACTTAACTATTTTGAAAACTTTATTTTGCCAAGAGCTGTCAGTCATGCTAGTTAGTCATGTGTACAGCTTTTACTTTCATACAAAACTGAGTAGTCACACCAGAAGTGAAGTCCACACAAGGAAACAGAAACCAGCTCTCTTCTACACTCATCCAACTCTAAGCACCAAAAATAGGCTTCCTCTTTCAGTAATCACATAAAATGAGATTTTTCTCTGCTTACCGAGCTGTATTGAGCTTCCTCAGATTAGTTCTCCTTCACCAATTTCTATTCAGTCCTCTGAGGAATTTTGGTTTGGCCCCTTCTTCACAAACACAAAAATTTTAGAGAGCAGCAGCTCCCCCACTCGAGACTGCCTTTTCACTTTTCATAAATGTTTTCAACATTATCATAAATGTTGTAAGCTGTTTCACCACTTCCATGAAAGTATATCACTGGCTTCTCAGTAAACAGCCATTTTGGTAAGTGGGCCTGCGCTTGGCAGAGCTCCTCTTTCGAAAGTACTTTTCGAACACTTGCAGATGTAATTTTACATGCTTGGAGCTAGTTCACGCTTTCAAGATTTTTCCTAAGCTACCCCGAGAGACAGAGATGAGCTTCAGTTTTAAATGAAACCTGAAGAAATCTGAACAACAACAGGGCAGTTTTGAAGAAGAGCCCACGTGCACTTCTGTAAAAGCATCTTCCATCCCCATTTGCCATTGCTCTTTTCACACTTAAAGCACTAGACATACGCAAATGCAGTAGCAGAGAGCAGTACATTTTAAAGATTTGCAAACTACACTGCAATAGAAAAAGAAAACTAAGCATAATATAGCTTCTCCTCTTTGCAGAAAAACATGAATGACAAATTAAAAGCCCTCCCCCATCTTTGATACCACGTAGATGATCTGTGCTAATGTTAATAGCAATAATAAACTGAGACTGTCAAGATGCCATGAATTCTCTTGAAATAGTAAGAAAAAGCAAAGAAAATGCAATCAAATGTGGTCCTCAGGTTTAATAGGTATTTGGAAAATGCTGTAAGACTATACTTACCTTTAACTTAGTTTTGGAAAAAGGATAGTAAGTCAAAAACATGCTAAAAGAAGACAAGTCATAGAAGACAAACAGCAGTCTGCATAAACAGAAGGCAAAGAGGATTTTCCACATTATACCCAGCAAATACTTTGGTTTGTTTACTGTTCTCAGCTGTATGCACTGTCTATTCTACAACTAGGAACTTTGAGAAACATGTGCTACCTGAGCTTTTTTCCTCTTCTGTGTTATTTTAAGAACTGCAGATAAAATGGCTTTAAAACTTACAACATTCTGCGTTTCCTTTGCAACTTTAAAAAACAAAATAATTTTTAAAACTATTTTTTATTTGAATCTGCATTAACTCTACTCTTCCTCTGCTTCAGTCATGTGAAGAATGGAAGCGTCTGACTCATGTCAGCTCTGCAGGGTTCTGCTCCATTAGCAAGTTTGTAATTTTTGCTGAGTTTATACAAGTATTTCAAAAATTTGATAAATACATCAAAAACCCACTATGGAAGAGGGTATCTCCCCAGAGTTCTCCACTGTTAAGGTCAAGGCTCCTCTAAAGATTGGACTGTAATGAAGAAAGAAGAAGAGTGGAAAACTCCATAAGCAGTGTTATTCCTCAAGACAAGAGGAAAACGATGCACTCAGTTCTCACCAAAGCACACAATTGCCCATGGACTTTGAAGACCATTACATGAGGCAAGAACTGGACACTGAGTGTCACTCCGCATCAAAGAGCACGCTCTTCAGATGAAAGAAGCACAGACACAGTTTTTAAAAGCCCTATCTTTGTATCCACAATTGGGTCCCTCTTTGGAAAAAAAGGCAATAAAACTAATAAAACCTGCAGAATGGGAAGGCTCAATTATTTAATATTTCCTAAGCACTTTGAAGAGATAAAATTGTATCTGTTTTATACTGCTCTTTACAACACACCAGGCTGATTCCTCAGAAGAGATATTATACAGTTTTATGGATAGGGGAGTTACAAAGCCATGAATGATCATTATGGGGGGTGGGGGGGAAGGTGCAATGTCACGATCATTACTGTTGAAAGAGATCTAAAAGCTTAGAACATATGAGGAGCTTCTCAAACAGCTGCTGATTGCTACAAAATGACAGACAAATTCCACTATCATTTACACTAGAAATTAAAGACATACGGAGGTGGTTGGTTATTTTTGTTTGGGTGTTGTTTTTTTTTTTAAGTCATCACAGCCCTGTCAGAATTTTAACAAAAAAAAAAAAAAAAAAATAGAGCTAGATTACAGAATGAATCAAACTTATAGCTAGAAATTCAGTTTTAAACTTGAAAAAAAAGCAAGAGGAAAAAGATGAGGAAGCCAAGAAAAACTGAAATTGCTGCCAAAAAACAGAAACTAAACAAAAATCAAGGAAAATGCCATTTATTATGCAAGATACAACGGGCACTTTAGTTAGTAATTTCTCATCATAGGACTACAAATTTTCCTGTAGACCTACTATGACTTCAGTGTAAGAAGTTATTGAAAAGGGCTGAAATTCACAAATCACCCTCTTGTAAATGTGCTAAATCCACACAGAACAACATAAGTAGAAACATCTTCTGAAATTCTTAATTTATTACCCTTCTTGCAACATAAAACAAAGTTAAAATTTGCCAAAATTCAGCCAGGTCTGTTTTCTTCCTGTCCTCATCCTGCATTTGTAGATCAGCTTCTGGTAATTCCGCAAAACAAAAAGGACAAGGGAAAAAACCCCACCCCTTAGTGGGCATATATTTTGAAATTATACAAGAATTCTCTACTGTTCTATTTCCTTCTAACAACCCTGTGTATCATAATCCTGAAGGGAAATACAATTCTTAAAGATTAACAGTTGTTCATTTTGTCTAAGATGAAAATCGAGACTTTTTGATATGAATTGTTCCAGTCCTTTTAATGGTGCTCACCAATACTGCACCCCAATTTAAGCCAGGGCAAAGGAGTACTGTGCCCACTGCACAGCATGTCCAAAAACACCAACATCTTCCTGAGTTACTGGGAAATACTGTTACTTACTGAGTTAGCCACAGTACTTCTGCAGAAAGCCTGTTCTTCAAGTTATGCTTATCACCAATACAGTCCGAACCTACTATCTGTAGAAACTCTGACAAAAATCACATCAGGACATGTTTTTGAAGAAACACACCTTTTTTATGATTACTGAAATTTAAATTAATCATGTTTGCAGTATGCTTTAAAGACAAGGCTTCAAATGCATTTTTACTCTCACGTTGCTCTCTAGAAAGTCTTTCAAGCACTTTGATAAACATCATTACATTTCACATTCTCTTGTGTTTTCAAGAAAAAAAAAAAAGCATACAACAGAAAATAGCCTGGCAAGGCATTACTAATAATGACTGTGAAATAGCTTAATTTCTAGGCACTTAATGATCTTACCACACTCATACCGTTCAGGTGGGACACAAGTGACACTGAGATGTCAGCATGCCCATTATGAGGCCACTTGGGCAGGCAAGAGAAAATGCAAAGGGCAGAGAGCCTTGCCTTGAATCCTGTCTCCCACAATGACTCAGGCACTTCCTGCTGCAAGGAACTGCCTTCTTTCGCTTGCGATTCACAGCTCCAAAACACTCTCCTGGATTTACGCATCTGTGCATTCTCTTTAAAACAGCCCCCCAGGCCTGACCTTCCTCTCTGAACAATTTGGAAAAAGGTCTTTCTATTTACCTGGTATTATGCATTAGAAGCACCCCTTCAGGATACAAACCATTCAGGCTTACTTCTCTCCCGTGCGTAAAGTGATCTGAACGTACTGCAAGGCTGTACTGGGACCCATGACAAAGCTGCTTAAACAAATGAGAGCACAAGTGCTGCTACTGACTTGTACCAGATAAAGATCTGGAACATTTTAAATAGTCAATTATAGGACAAATTCTCATCTCAACTATATTAAAATGGACAGGAGTAGAATTTGCTTAAATTCACGAAGCTGCCGAAGGATACATACAGTTATATTTCATGTATTTCCACAGAAGTATTTTCTACCAATTCCACTCTTCCACTGTGAAAGAGAGCAGAATCAGACCTGGATCCTAAAGTCTGCATTAAATAAAGGAGTGCATTTAGCAGATATCTCATATACATATAATCCCAGACAGGTGGTTACTAATCCTAGCTGCTCTAAGTAGAAACAGAATGATCCAGGAATGTTAGCAAACATCAGCAAAATGCCTAAAAGCAGGGTAATGAAAACAGATTTCACCAATTTTGTGGAATATCTTTAATAATAGAGGACCAGAGACTTTATTATTATATTATTTATTATCGTTACTTTTAGCAGAGACTATTAGGATAGATAGCAGAAGAATATACTCTGATAAAACACCAGAGAATTGTGAGACATTCAATTCTGCATTTACATAATGCTTTTAGGAATTGTTATGCATGATAGCAGATTTCATTAATCCTGAGGTTATGTCCAAAATGAAACACAGTTTTTTCCATTTGCTCCACCTGCCCAGCAGGTGTTTGAAATCTGCAGGGCCTGCAAGTTAATTACTGATGAGTCACTAAGGTGGGATGGGCTAATTAAACTCTATTTGAAAAAGGAAAGTATGAACAAACCATTTTGCCAAAAGAGTTAGGATATTAGTTGCAGAGCAATAGTGGAGGAAGAAATTCTAGAAGCATCCATCTCTGAAGAAAAGACTGGAGAGGAGCTTATGTTACTTTGGAATAGCTACTCATCAATGAAACCAAAGATTTTTTACATCCACAGTGGAAGTAATTTTCTGTAACAGCAAATGAAGATTTCTTAACAGTTTGTTTCCAATTAATCTTCACTCCTGGAGAAAAGCTGCCCTTTAATACTTTGAGGCTTAAACACAGTTGGCATAGATTGACAAAAATCAGTAAGGGCTCCAGGAATTTTGTAAACAAATCCTAGCTTAAGGAAATGCCAGAGAATTAAATTTCTTACCTGGAAAATGGAATCTGGGATACTTTAATCCAACATTTTGTTTTACTTGAGCTGTCTAAGTGCAATCTCTGAAAAAGGAATGATGAGGGAAACTGGAGCCAGCTAGGAAGCGGGAGGCAATTTCCCTGGCAGGAGAACTAAAGCTCATTGCGTTAGTCCTAATCATCATCTCCAAACCTTAACTGGAAAAGTTTCCTGAAGAAGCCCCACACAGTGTTTCATTGTGCCCCCGGGGAAGAGTGATTTGGTAAGCCTGCTGAGGAGGCATGGCTTTCTCCATGAGCAGAGCCACAGTTTGGCTGGGATCGTTGTAATGAATCTGCTTCTCTCTCCATCTGACTAAAACATGCACATGGAATCCATCTCTCCATACTGTTGACTCCGACTTTCTCAGTGTGATTTTGAGATCAAAAGTTATGTCAAGGTTGCTTCTCTGCCCCACACTGATGTTTAGTCAATGGTCATTGTTTGAAAGAGGTCAGCAGGTGCACAAGGCACCTGGAGATTTAACTCTGAGGTCACATTTGCATTTTCAGGTAATTTACCAGAAAAACATGTGTCTCCTTTTTAAGAGCTTAATGCTCCCAGCTACCAAGTTTTCAGTATGACATCCAGGGCCAGTAAGCTTGCCTAAGAGAAGTAGAAACTGATACCAAGAAAACTCCTACACTAGTTTCACTCCATCCTAGTTTCTGAATAGTGGCCTGCTAAAAGGTTCAGCAAAGGAGTGCTTCTGACTGTTATTAGCGTCTCGCTCTGCAGCTGTATCTATGCCAATGCAGGAGTTTAAAAATACATGCAAGGAAATACTGATGAGACCTTTCTCATCTCATAGAATTTACATGAGAGTTGGTTAATCAGAATCAGAGAACTGAGCACAATCTTGTATCATTTCTTCTCCAGTGAACGTTGTTATAGAAGGTTCTGTCCCTTCAGACATTTGCTCTGACAACGCTTTCTTGTTTATGTACTTTCCTGCCAAAGACCTAGCAAGTTGCGGAGGAACAGATGTCTGTTTTCCTGTCACCACTTTTCTGGTTTAATCTATCATCAGGTTCTCCGGTTCCCCAATACTCCCAGAAATGGAACCGCAGATAGCAGATTTCCACTTATTTTGGTCCTCAGCTTTACCCACAGCCAATTGAAAATTTGCCATTGTTATTTTCCTATATAGCCTCCAGTCTAATTTTACACACTTTTCATAAGCAGAACCTTCTACTTCTGTTCATGATGCATTCTTGGTATTTTTTGTCCGTTCCTTCTGACACCTCTACTCCCTGACGCTGGCCTGCTTTCAAACTGCTGCAAAGAGTAACAACCTGTGGGCACATGAAGTATGCAAAGCTACATAACACTGGGTACAAAAACACCTCTGCCTTAAAAAAAGTGCCTATCCTTCAATGCAAAGAGCTATTCCCAAGACAGCCTGTTGCCTCAGATGAGAAGAAAAAGGAGAAAACACTGAAACTTAAGAGCCAAACTGTCCATGACCACAAGCACATCCTTTGGCCTCCTGTGGAGGATGATGGTTGCACTGGGAATTTACACTAAGGGTAATTGTCTCCTGTTGTTGCTCATAGTATCCTTCAACAGTGGAAAAGGGAAAAGAAGATTTAATTTTCTGCCTAAAATAATTCCTTAATTATCTTTGTACAACTGAGCACTTACAGAAAAGCCAGAATGTTCTCCCCGTGGATCTCATCTTGCCATTGTAAAACAGGAATAGCGCTGCTTCCCCTGCCTTGCAGGAGTATTAAAATAAAGCTACACTTCTGAGCTACTCAGTACCAGCCATCACTGAAATGCCTATAAAAACAATAAAAATCCTCTTTCCTCTCATTAGCAAAGATGTTAAGAGCAGCCATTTTTCATTAATTCCTCTGCATCAGCAGACAGTTTGCATCACCAACAATCTTCATTTACTTGTGGTCCCAGTCCCACAAGAAGTTAATACTGAAGACATTGGTCTCACTGTTTCCAAGCCACCCGCCTCCAACACTCTCTGGATTACAGGGAGCAGATGTTTACTATGATTCCATTTCCTTAACTAGTAACAGTGGATTTGTTTTATGTGTAAGGAGATTAACTAGATTTTCAAACCACTTTGGAGTTTGGATTGTGAGGAATATTTAATATTTCAGCAGAACTGTCTTCCCCGCAGAGTCACGTGGACTCAGATATTGTCTTAACAGCCTGATAAAAATTTGGTTCTACGAAGAACAAATGTTAAATTGTTACCAACAGGGTATCCGTTCCCAACTGACCTAATCGTACAGCACGTAAAGAAGCAAAAATGCTAATTTTCAAGTTAGAATATATTGCACTCAAATAGTTTTGTTCAGGCAAAATCCTTTCTTTAAATTACACCTTTTAGCCCTAACAAAATGTGCACTTCTTTGTTTAATTATACAGCCTGCTTTACCCCTCTCTTTTCCCATTCCCCCTTTTTGGTTTTTCTTGCTCAGAGGTATGCAAACCATCTGTGCATCTAGCATGGTCTAATAACTATCTACAAATCTGTTTCCCTGAAAGTGACGTTACCAAAGCTGGAAGGCCAAATAGTACCAGCTGCTTGCAGGAGTGCAGGCTTGCACCTCACAAGGTCTCTTTAATTTGCTCGCTCCTTCTATGTGGACAATACAGGAAAATGACATGGGACCTCCACAGGTCCCATACTTCTGCTTGGGTCAAAGATCCCTACACGTTTTTAATTTTGTAATACCAGAGCTTGGTGTTTGAGTTTAAATGCCAATATTTCAAATAGTTAACTGAGTTTCACATCTCTCATTTCTTTGCAAGACAATGTCCAGTGAAAATCAGACCCATATTGACGGAACTTCTGAAGAACAGTTTTTTCCACTGACTTTAATAAAATCTCTTCGCTTTGGGTTTTTTTACTATTTTTCTTTATTGACAAGGGGAAAAACCTTCATCTCAGAAAGGCTAATAAAAGCATTATTTGCTTTTATAATGTTAGACCATTAAAACCTGTTCTGAACCTTTACTGAAGAGTTACTTAAATTTTATTCTCATGACACTTACATGATATAGAAACATATGCTTATTTTTATCACTTTTTAAATAAGATTTAAGTGTTTGGAATAATTAAAGAAACTCCAGGGGATTTACATTCTCCATGTCCTGGTTTTGGCTGGGATAGAGTTAATTTTCTTCATAGTAGCTAGCACAGTGCTGTGTTTTGGATTTAGGACTAGAAGAATGTTGATAACACACTGATGTTTTTAGTTGTTGCCAAGTAGTGATCAGACTACTCAAGGACTTTTTGAGCTTCTCCTGCTCGGCCAGGTGCATAACAAGCTGGGAGTACAGCACAGCTAGGACAGCTAACCCAAACTGTCCAAAGAGCTATTCCATACCATATAACATCATGCTCGGGGGGGTTAGTCGGTCGGTCGGTTGCGGGCAGAGTGGTCGCAGCTCAGGCAGTGTGATCGCGGCTCAGGGAGTGATCGCTGCTCATAAAAAGAGCCCTTTTTTTATTTTGTGGGGGGAATCTAATTTAAATACACTCAACAGACACAGAGGAGCTTCTTATTAAAAGTATTTTCTTCCGGTAGCACTCACACATTAATGCTCACAGGTTCCAACCCTTAAGAAAAGCCATGTTCTGTAAAACATGATGGTAACTTCTTTTGAACTTGCGTTTCCTATTCATAACATTAATCTCAGCTTAACCTTAAGTATTTGGATATCCCTTAATATACCTTACAATATATTGCTGCCAGTGTAGGGAATGGTAGAAGCAGAGGACAGGACAGCAAGAAGAGAAAGCGCTTTCATCACATTCCCTCCAATATACTAACCAGCAAAGAGGACCTACTGCATGGAAAGGATTAAATTATGCAGGGGAAAAATGTCAATACAGATCTGTTTTATCTTGGAGTAAAAGTACTCTCACAGAATCACAGAATGGCTGGGGTTGGAAGGGACCTCGGGAGATCATCCAGTCCAATCCTCCTGCTAAAGCAGGTTCACCTAGAGCAGGTTGCACAGGACTTCACCCAGGCGGGCTTTGAGTATCTCCAGGGAAGGAGACTCCACAACCCCCCTGGGCAGCCTGTTCCAGTGCTCTGTCACCCTCAAAGTACTAAAGTTCTTCTGCATATTCAACTGAAACCTCTTCTGCTTCAGTTTGTGCCCATTGCCCCTTGTTCTTTACATGCCGCAGTGTTGTTCCTTCTTCAGTTTTCAGCAATGACTACTTAGATCCTCCTACTGGGGACCCACTCAGCCCCTGCTAATTTTTAATTTAAGTAAGTACTAATTTCTAAACCACACCTTTGATGCAAGTAGTCCTTAATGGAGAAAATAGAACAAAAAGGGATATTGGAACAGTAATTCCTACATTGTTTTAACATTTAAGGAAAAGGAGTTATTTCCTTTATGAGTATCAGTTAAATGAACAGCTTTACATAAAGTATATTCAGAGTACAAGGCTTGCAATATGATAAAATATTATCTTCCTAAGTGGTAATATGACATTCCAACAGAAAATAGTGCTGGAAACCATGGTATAACCCAAAACTTTGTTTCAATTCTGACTGACTGATGGATGATCGTGTCTTCCCAATGCTTAAATGGATTTCCAAGGTCTACCTTTTAACATGATCAGTTGTTTGTCTTCTAGTCTTACTTGACAAATCAAATTAAGTCATTTGGATTTATGGTAGCCTCTTCACAGAATTTCCATTTATAAATGTAGAATTCAAATTTCTTATTTAATATTTCCCATTAAAAAAGAGCAGGAGAATGAGGAATGAGGTTTTGTCATATTTGTCATATAATTCTATTTGACGTCATTCCTCTTTCAGTGATTTCTATCTGCATAATTTAATAGTTCATTATCATATTACAGCCACTGAATCTCAAATAGCTGGTAACGATCATATTTCAGAACCTGTTAGCATCCACGTGCTACAGCCTTGTTCTTCCCATCTTCCAACTGAGCCACTTCCAGCCGGTCAGTGGGGGGAAAAGTATTAATAGTATTACAATAGTAGGATACAAAACCTGCATCATACCATCCAACATTCCAAATGTTCAGATGGATGTTTCCAACCACCCTAAATAGGTTTCTGTGCAGCTTTTAGTAATACTTTATACTAGACTCCATGCACATTATTTGAAAACAACCACATAAGCTAAGTTGTCGGGGCTTCTTTCTTTTCATCTTTTCAAATATTTAAAAGAATGCCTGTCCCTCTAAGGAAATTAGCTCTATATTTGGATCTAAGATCCAAATTTCACAGAATTTCACAGAATCACAGAATGGCTGGGGTTGGAACGGACGTTGGGAGATCATCTAGTCCAACCCCGCTGCTAAAACAGGTTCACCTAGCACAGGTTGCACAGCATCACGTGGGTTTTGAATATCTCCAGAGAAGATGACTCTACAACCTCGCTGGGCAGCCTGTTCCAGTGCTCTGTCACCCTCAAAGTAATGAAGTTTTTCCTCATATTCAGATGGAGCTTCCTGGGTTTGTGCCTGTTGCCTCCTATCCTGTTGCTGGGCACCACTGAAAAGAGTCTGGCCCCATCCTCTTGACACCTGCCCTTAAGATATTTGTAAGCACTGATTTATTTTATCTGAGATGCTGCCCAAATAATACTCTACCTATTAAATAAAAACAGTTTCTATCCAAAGTCAAGAGTATAAGCACGGTTAATTGAGCATGAAAACACATATAGATTCCTTGGCAAGGCAATCAAGCCAGATTTTCTGTCCCCCATCTCATTTTTTCCCCTCTTCTTCCTCAGAGTAGCTTCCATACAAGTCACTGTAATAAGCTGAAATATGTGCTACCTTGTGGAAAACTACCTCCAGAGGACTGAGAGCCCCACAAGGATGTTTGCAATGTCATCATAATTGCTGTTGGTTCTCCATGATAAATCCAAGCAAACGCAGGATTCCTACCAAGGTCAGGGAGGCCAGTCTGCATTATTATTAAAGATTAATGCATATTTAACACAAAGTCTATCTATGAATTTATTCCCTCATATCACGGAAGCTAATGACTCTGTAGCTGCTGGGTCTCCAGTTTCCATTCAGACAAATATTCTTTGATACCCAAACTTACGCTTTTCACAGCTTATTTAATTCTCAGTATTTAATGCAAAATTGACTTGGATATGTTTTCCTATTGCAGTCCTAGAGTAATTTTTTTTTTTTTTTTTGTTAAAAACTAATTCATAGAATCATAGAATATCTTGAGTTGGAAGGGACCCATAAGGATTGAGTCCAACTCCCTGCTCCTCCCAGGACTACCTAACACTGCACCATATAACTGAGAGCATCATCCAGATGCTCCTTGAACTCTGACAGGCTTGGTGCCATGACCGCTTCCCTGGGGAGCCTGTTCCAGTGACCAACCATACCTATATTTACCTTATAGACTTTGCAAAAATGCTACTTGTAATTCTACATATGTCCGAATCTGTAATATGTAGAAAAATGTGGCTATTAGGTTGTCTTTACTACATTTTACAGACTGTCACAACCTACAACCTTGCTGAATGTTAGTTTCTTGCTGATGTATGTTTCCATCAACATTGAAATGCAGCTACTTCTGAATGTGTGAAAAAAGGGGTCATCAGGTAGAAAGGTATCAGCAAACTTGTTCTAAGCAAAGAAACTACTGTAATCAAAGATGCTGGGAAAAACAATTTGGATGAGAGCCACAAGAAAATATTGTGGTTTATTACTAGAAAAAAAAAATCTCCATTTTTAAAGCTACGTATATTGGAGGTCTATTGTATGCCAATTTAAATACATATTAATTTATGCCTGGCTGATCAGGCATATCATAATCCATTATGATATTCTAATATTTCAGAAAGTTTTGTTACCCACATTTTAAAAATGTAGTTTAGAATAGTAAAGGGTAGGTATAACTGGAACATTCCTACAGTTTCTACAACAAAAGCATTTTTCTAATCAGTTAAAATTCACTGAAGCAAATATGTTCATACAAGTGTTTAGCTTATGCATAAATGGGATTAATTATTTGGATGAGAATTCAAAAACTTTTGGAAAGATCATTACTCTTTCTGTGAAATTAAATATCAGATTGTTCTCTTAATAAATGCATGCCTTCATAAAAATCCAATGAGAAACTATTGAATGAGAATTTAGATTAGGTTTGAGAATTCTGTCTTCAAGTTAGGAAGGCAGTTTGCATTCCTAACAGCACTATAAAGCTCATTACTTAACGAGGGCAATCTAGCCAGTAAAACCAACTGGCAACTCAGAAGAAATAGCTTTTAAGTCAAGAATGCTCTCTGATGACACACTACTGATGATGATTTTTATGTCAATGGCTACGAGAGATGCAAAACATGCAAAAGCCAGAGATTTCATCTGCAAGGTCAGACTATCAGATGTACAGAGTACTCCCCAGAATACAAAGGAGAAGATTACTTGATTTTAGTAGTTATCGAGTGCAATTATCTATTCTGTACCTTGCAAAAATTAAAGTCATCTATAAAAAAAAGTATTAAAAGCATTTTCCATGAGTTTGATGATGCTATTTATGCTCTTTTTAAGAGCCCATAAAGCAACTTGTGAAACTATGGTCTCCCATACTTAGGAACTTGGTGATGATGCTGACTAATCAACTTACTAATTAGCAGATACTCTGCAACTGCAATTATGCTTTGCTTCTTTTTAAATGTCTTTGTATGATGTAAATCTCTCTATGGCTCTGTGATGTTCTCGATACGCAGTTAAAACCTTTATCATATTTATTAACTATCCCAAAGACAATTTGTGACTACAGTCTTTCCAAACAGTATTACTGTTTATTTGTATTACTGAAGCTCAATTCTGACTTGAAAATTTTACCTGATAGACATTACATTTGGAAAGTTGATACCTGTTAGGGAAAAGTTTCATACCATTTTAAAGGCTTGACATGGTAATGTAAGTAAGCAAAGCTCCACTAAACAACAAAATATGTTGGTATTTTCCTGTAGAATCTGAAACAAATCCTTCCCTAAAGCAGAAAAGCTGCTTTTATTGTCCTTCAGACATTTCGGTGAAAAGTCCTCCCTCTTTCTCCCCAGCTCTGAATATATTACTAGGATGCTTACTCTTCTACGTGCACTACAGAACCACCATCCCACCATTCTTCCAGCTACTCTTCAGTTTGCAGATATACTTTACAGTCACATTATTTGTTTATACACTTCCTTATCTTCTCAGCTGAACTTCTGTCCTCTACCTGAAGCTTATCTCTTAACAAATAACTGCTCTCTGCAAGTCTCCTCTGGCACATACTACCAGTTAGGCTGGCTTTCTCATGGTTCCTTTCTTTGATTCTCTTGCCAGATTTCCAGTCTCCTTTGGAATGATGCTTCTTCTCCCCTGAAGAGACAAGAACCTTATTTTGGTACCTGTACTTGCTTTGTACTCCATTCAAAAACACAGTGGCTTTAACATATCTAGAAAAGGTCGGGGATTTCCAGTGGCACAAAAACAACACAGGAAGATGTTAAATCCTTTGCTCCCAGTACAAAGGGACCCTCAGACTACTCCAGCTTCATTTCAGGACAGAGAGAAGCCCAGATTCATCATGTAAATTAAGGAAGAGTGACACATTAGGTTCTCTTTCCCTTCAGGCTCTGTCTTCTGCAACTGCTGTACCTGCAAAGGAACCACCAGCAAAAACAGCTCTGGGATTTTTTTTTTCAGGTCTTGTGCAGATTCCTGCCATCTGCACTTCCTCCTTCCCTGAACAGAAGTGCCTTAATTTCCACTGTACCATGTGGACAAGGACAGGTGCAAAGTGATACCAGGATACTGGATCTGTCCAACTTGCCAGAACATCTTGTCTTCACACATGGTCAGAACTTTCAGGGTACCATTCTGAAAACACACTGCAGCTTATTAAAATACGCTACCAAATCCCACAAGACATGCTGAATAAGACCCAGTACTGAATAAAAAGTAGTGTTAAGAGCACTGGGATGCCTTTTCTAGGACTAGCTATTGATTGTGCTTACTTGCAAAAAGTAATTTATTACTTCTACTGATTAAGAAGATGGTTAATGATTCATATTTTATTATCTGCTTAAATTTTTGCATAGCCATCACTCTTGCTAGAAAACAAACCCTGTAACAAATAGCTTTCAAGAAGGTACTGGCCAACTAAAAAAGAGTGACAACCTGAGAAATAGCAACAGCAGAATGAAGTTACCTTCCACAAGATACAACTGGCTGGTGAAGCTGTGCCACAAATACACATCAATTTGGCAGGTAGCAGCTGATGCAGACAGATAACCTATTAACTATTCCAAAGCATCTTGAAGGTCAACTAAATACCCTTGGTGATCTTGAGGTGTTTTGATAGCTAGGTAACCCTCCTGCAGGGAGCAACAGCAGCGACCACATCAGCATCAGGTCTTGACACAAGCATTTAACAAGTAACCTTGTTTTCAGAGGAGAACACTAACTGACATGAGTGCAACTTGTGTAAGGCAAATTTGCTGGGTTGGATTCAGTTTTGATCCTTTCAAAGCATAATCCATCTGTAATAATAAGTACAAGTTTAGTGCTATAACAAAACATTTCCACTTCCACACACAAAGCTGAATTCGCTCATTAACTGTAGCATTATTAAATTCTCACTGTTCAGTGACTTGATTAGGAATGCATTTGGCAAGTGCTCTAAGGAACCACAGATTCTAACGCTCTCTTATAGTCTCAAGTACCAGGACAGACGTCTTTAGTTTCTCGGTATCAAACATACATTCCAGCTACCTCTATACAGCTCAGCTGTACTCGTGCTCCTAATGACACCCACTGGGAGTTGGAAACGCACAGCCTCATCCAGTATTCCCTACAGCAAAACAGAGACATTGATTTTCCAGTTCAAGCAATAGCAGCAGGTTGTCTCGGTTTCCTGCCCAGTTTTATCTTCAGCAAAATGTTTGCATCTTTACAGCTATTAACCTCATCACTCTGTGACATTAAATATTGCTTTATGTTTCCTTTTTAATAGAAAGCTCTGTATTTTTCCTTTTTAATAGAAAACTCTGTATTTCACTAATAGCTTGTTGTTCTTTAGTGGTAAAATATCATCTATCAAGTGCTCAGGGAAAGAAAAGAGCTCTTCTGTTCAAGATCTATTTTCTAAAACTACAGGTATGTTTGGCATGTGATTCACATATTCTAAGTGATCAAAACACAGAAATGTCTTCAGCCTCAAGCGGTAGACAAAGCCTTCCAAAAATGAAGCCTGCAATTGCTGCTGAACTGATTAATAATTAGCATGTGGTATTGGCATTGGTAAGGCAGTAGATTTAAATGCTTAAAACAAATAATGTCTTTAATATGGTCTAGAAGAGGGATTTTTCTAATTTAGCTTTTCTTGCTCCTGATATTTAGGTTGAAAAACTAACCTGGGACCAGAAATAGAGAAGAAATGCTGAAAGAGTAAATGAAATACAGCCACGGAAATGAAAGAGCCTCAAGCATAATGCAGCTGTACCTACCTAACAGATCTTTTCCCAATCTGTTGGACTCTGCAAGGCTGTCAAGTCAAAATTAAGCATCCTTAAGAAAAATCCAAGAGTTCCCTCTTTGCTTGGAAATACAATTTTTAGCTGAGCCAATATAGGTATTTATTTTTTTGTAAATGCTAGGTTTGTTTAAAGCATTGTCATGTGCCGTTTTCAGAAGATCAAATGAAATAACGAAAAACTCAAGAAATATTGCCATCAGCCAGAGAGATTACAAAACGGAAAGCAAGTTGCGAGTAGAAGAGGTTATAAATTATACAGGGTTTTTTTGATTTCACACACTGAAGAATAACCTCAATCAGATTCCTTGCCTGCCAGGAACAGAAACTTTGGCTCTGCTTCTTGACAGCCACAGGTGGTAACAAACAGTATCATCTCAGCAAGCCTTTCTACAAATGGATTCCTCTAATATTGACCATCACCCGGCCATGGCATCTGGCAGCTCCAGCCTGTCCCAAATTCCCCATATTTGACCAGCAAATGCTGAGCTAGGTCCTAGACCACTGAAAATCTATACTAGGTCAGCCTCACAGCGCAGTGGCATTTGATAGACTGAAGTGGGATTCCAATCCTACTCACAGCACAACTGTGAACTCCCAATCCTCACATGTCATTACATATTTTTTTTTAAACTTTTTGGTATCTAAAGCATAACCCTTGAGAACGAAATAACTTCCCATCCCCAGGAGTACACACAGAATTTTCTGCTGTGTTCTTTTCAGACTGTATTGTGGCAGTAGAGCTTTCACCACACTTCAAACACGGCAATTTTGCTTAATAAAGAACACACAATACAGAAAGCCTTGTACTCTGCTCCAGCTGTGCCTTACCCATGCCTCACTCATCAAGAAAACACCTGTGAAACATGACAGATTTAAGATACACCCCTTCCCAAACCAGTAGATCATCAAAACAGATCAATACTCCATAGTAATGGACTGAAGACTAAGCTTGCAGAAATGCCTCTGAAAGGCGAGCAGCTCAGAGGGGGCTTCCATTCTCTCCCCACCCGTCCTTTGGGGTATGTTTGTTTGTGTGTTTGTTTTTTAATAACCATTCACAACTCCAGACAGGTTGACAACTTACTGAAAACGGTGGTTCTTCAGAAAAGTGCTCATCACTTTCTGTGTACCGTCTTTATTACATTGATACTGACATTTAACACTCAATAAATCTGCAGCCCTTCTGTGGAGCTCTGCCTGACGCTTTAACTCAGACTTCTCCTTTTCTGTCGATACTTGTTGAGGTTTTCCAGGAACCAGGAGTTGGTTCCACATCTGGCACTTAATTATCATGCAAGCCACTTGCATACACCCCTTCCCGCTGGCAAGATGAATCGGGAAGAAAGGGTGGGGAAAAAAAAAAAAAAATTGTCCTAAGCATCTTTCACAAAATTTCATAGCTGTTTTTCTCTCAACACACAAAATCAAATTGTGTGCAATTCCATCCTGCTGCAGTTTGTAACTTTCCCAACAACAGTCACTGTGAACTGAGTGAAGAAGACCGACAGCTCTCCCAGCTAGATCCTCTGGTGCCAGTTCATTGTAAGACCTGATGGGGAAGGGTCAGGGGACACTGCTGATTGACAGCTGTCTCTCTCAAAATGGGGTGACATAACAACTTCCCAGGTAACATTCCTGCACAGAAGCAGCCCTGTGAGGCAGGGAAGGCAGAACGCCAACACATAATGGCTAGGAAGGTTCTGAGAGAGAGGACTTTCACACTCCAACTCGGTATCCTTTTACCCCAGGGGGAACATTCAGATGACTTTAAAGTGGCAGCAGAACTCCCTGAAGCAGAGCACTACATGGGGTTTATAGCAGGACTCAGTGCTAAGCACTTTGAATTCACTGAGATACGACAAAAAGGAGAATTCAGTTGTCTCACTTAAACTGGGAGCGCACAAATTATTCCAGAAGACTTTTTATTCAACACCTGATTAAGTTATTGATAACTGTCAACAGAATTAAACCACTGAGGCAATTCCTGTCAATGTTTTTTTTTTATTTTGTTCCGATGTCAAAAATAAGTTACATGCAGTTCATTTGCTCTACAGTGGATTTTCAGAGAAGCCAAAGAGCATAGGTGCCTGAAGCAGGGTTGTCAAACCATCCCACGTCAATGGATACCCTTGGTTAAGACAGGTATACAAAAGGTCAGCAGACACTGTGATGGTGGAATCTGTCTACTGCACCTCACAGAGCATAAGGCAGGAGGATTATCATTAGTTCAAAGGACCGCTTTGGAAGAGAACAGGAGCCCACTGAAGGTTAAGCAAGGAGAGTGGCTCAAGGATTACTTCCTACACAGGTTTAAGATTTGGAATACAGGTGGCAAACCACAGAGAGCAGAGGTTAACAGTGTCAAACCTGGGTTCTCCAGGCCTAGAACAACGACCAAAAGAAAGCTCCAACAAGAAAGGGAATTGTACCAAAAAAAAAAAAAGGACAATTCTGTAATCAGAGGAGGACAAGGAATCAGCTTCCTCAAAAACGTGTGTGGTGGTGAGTGATTAGGAGTCACAGAAGTGTGCTGATAGCCTTCAGCGTCAAACGGGCTGGATCACACTGTAGCACAGTGCCCAATCATTATTGAATGCTACAGGAGAAAGGATCCTAACTCTTCAGTTACTTTCGCTGAACAATGTGGAGACTTTTTTATTGAAGACTTCAATAGACATTCTGCTGCTGATTCTGAACCGATAGCTTGTTTTCAAGAAGTGTCAACCTTTCATCTTCTCTGTCAGTTACAAACTAGAAAACCACACTTCCAGATTCACAGCTGTTGGAAACTGGCACTGCTCCAGCACCAGAAACGGCCTAATTCCCACTAAGACTACAGATGACGTGACCCCTTCACATAGAGGATGACAGTGAATGAAGAGTGAAATGTGACAGTCGATGTATTCCTTGGGGTTAGCTTCCATTCCAAGTCAGAAATGAAGCATATGCAGTGCTTCATAGGCATGCAATGTATGGTACGTAGAAAACCAACTCTTGTTTTATTGTGAGATTTCTGTTCCTTAGTAATGTTTCTTTTAGCCACGAACACCTACATTCAAGACAACTGCAGCTTTCCTTACGAATAGAAAATTCTAGCACTCTGACTGCAGAGTAAATGTGCAAGTCCTAAAATGTAAAACAGAGAGAGCTCACAAATTAAAATGCGTCAAGGAAACTCAGTATTTTTAAATGATAGCTTTTTTGGTCAATCTTGTGATTCCGGTATTTGACTTGAAAATGCTTAGATTTCATAATGCTATACTTATTAATCACAATATTTCATTTCAGCATACAACACGCTTACACTTTAATACAAAATTTGACTCTAGGTTGTAAAGAAATTAAATCTAACTATACCCCCTCCAGAAGCCATTTTTAGCTTTTAGTACAGTACACAGCAGTAATATGCCATTACTGAGATGTGAAGCAGTCACTTTCTTCCTTGGAGAGATTCTGTAATTCATTTTCTGAAACAAAAGCATGAACATAACAGAGAAGTTTTGCATACTGGTAGGTTGTCATCTTGACTATTTATTCATTTGCCCATGTCAGATTCCTTTCATGTAAAGGTTGCCAACTTCAGTATGTCTCCATAATTGCATCATTCTTCCCTGCTCCCACCACAGCTGTACCTTGCTAGCTCTGCTCTCTCCCAGTCTCTCTTTAGCCATGCCTCTTACCTCAGGACAAACGCTGAAGGCATCCTGTGCCAGGATCAAGGCTATTGCAGTCATTTTGTTCTCTCTGCCAGTCCCCATCTTGGTTTTGTCAATACCTGTCTGTGCAGCTCACAGCACGTTTGGCAAGAACACACTGATTTTCTGCCTGGTTCTTTGTTATTTATGGTGCAGTAGGGCAAGGAGTTCTTCATACATAGAGAGAGCCATTTCAAAATGTCCCCCAGGAAAGGGCTCATAACCTAACCCTAGCCCATGTAGCAATCATTGTGGGAAGGTGTTCAAGAGAGCCAATTACTTGCTCATATGAAAGGCCTCCTACGTGTCTCAGCTTACTCTCTGCCATGGCAAGCACTCCGTACTGTTTACATTTAAAATTATGTTTGCCCCAACAGGCCCAGAGGCAGATTCACTGGCTGTTTCACCAACTTTGTGTTGCTGCTTCAAATGTGTTCTATCATTTCATTCCATTCAATTTCATAACCTCCTTGTAAACACAATTGTATTACCACTGCATTTAGCAACACTTAAAATATAGAGATCATCTAATATACAAGAATATGATTGATACGATTTATACAACTGTGTAAAAGAAAAAAAAGCTACCGTGAGCAAACAAGTTGTCATGACACAATCACCAGAAAATTCATTAAATAAAACCTTCTCAAATTTTCAGCCAGAAGAAGCACTTTAAATAAAAATGATCTGAAAGTTGTGGGGCCTGCTCTATTTGTCATAATTCTGTCCTGTACTAACAATCACATTGTCCTGCATCATTTGGAACAATCATCTGCATGATGCAACGCAGTGTAAACCAGACATCTATTGGGCTCTGTACCCCTAGTTTCCAGTGGTATAGATAGCAAAATTATCAGTCAACAAAATATCGGTGCCAATAACTATTTTATAATTAACATAACTGTTCCTGATTAAAACAGAAGGAGAGACTGTCTTTAAGGAGGGAACATGTTCTGTTAGTGGCTCATACAGTATCTCAGCAAGTAAAACAAAGATATCATACCTGAGTTTAGCTTTGTGTCTGATTCTCCACAGCTTTCTGGTTTAAGCAGTTATTTGCACTTGTATAATGGGATCTGATACACCATCACCAGTGGCCGTGACTGAAGAATACTGGCATGCTGGCCTTTTATCCCCACTTCATAAATTCAAACGGGCTGCTTTGCATATAAAGTAACAAAATAGCAGGCCATTTCATAATATACCAATCCGAACATCGTGAGCAAGTAAACACCTAGCCCAAGATACAGAACGTAATATTAAAGGCTACCTAAGCCTTTATTAATGCATTTTTGATAGCAGTACTAAAAGTATTCCATTGGGGATACTGAGTCTGTAGACAATGCAACATCTCACCTTGCACTTTTTGTTATTCATATTCATGTGGGTACTTAATGCCTTAAGATTTTTCGCTAGGCTTCTACACAATATGCTTTTATTCTGGAATGTATACATTGGATAAACAAAGTGGTCATTACATGATTCATTCAGAATCATCTACCATTACACAACTTCAAACATGTAGCACAAGACACAATAAAATGCCAGCACTTTGTTCATTTTCAAAGACAGAACTGATCCTAAAACACCAAAGAAGATACTAAACTAGTATGACGGCATACTAATAATAAAGTGAATTATTAATTTTAATTATCTTTAATTTCACCTTATAAAAGAAATAACCTGCAGATATATCTTTCAGCAAGACAAAATAATTTTTCACTAAAAAAAATCTTACAAGGATTATTTTTTTCTTCAGTACACATAACAAAGGCTTTGTGCTAGATTTTTACTTTGAAGCATACTAATAATGGAGACGAAGCATACAAATGGATGCTTATTGATGCATACTCCTCGTGGATAATATAACACTACTTATTTGACTGATTCATCTTGCTATCATTCAAGTAGATTTCTTAATGTTAAAATCCAACATTTTATCAAAAGAGTAAGATACTGGGTATATTCAAGTAATCAAAAAGCTTCCCTACAAAAGCCTAGCACTGGAGTCTCAACTACATTCCGAGGCAGTACAGATTTCACTTTAACTCAATTTTGGTGCCCTCTACAGGATCACAGTCAAGTGCTGAATTTCATATTGCACACCCATTTTCCCAAGGCAGACTCCGCATGGAAATACAGAATTCCTCTATTTTTTTAATTTTGTAAATTGTAACAGACTATACAGTCTGGATTGATTTTTCTGATTTGACTGTCTCCCCAAGGACTACATAAAGGAAACAAACCTTCAGGCTACATATATGTTGCTACTGTTTTCCTTTTCTAATTGCAAAGTCTTTGATGAATTTGATTCTAATTATTGCACACAAACTGGAGCCCATCCAAAATGTGAACATGAAATACAAAGCCTGTTTTATCCACCAAAAAAAAAAAAATTAAATTAAAAGGAATCCATCAATATTCCTAAAGTGAAAGCCATATCTGTGGAGTTTCTTTTCTCATGAAATATTTAAAGTCTAACAAATATATAAGCTATTTTACCTGTCAGTCTAGCCTACCAGAAAATATTCAACAAAATATTTGCTGTAAGACAATAATGAGTCACCAGAAAGAACTAAAACTTTTGCTGAAATACATGCAGTTATGATACTTCATCAAGAATGATTTCTGAGCTCCAGAAGGTAAGTCTTCCTCAACACCAAAAAAATGTTTAAACCCTAAACTGAAAGAAGAAAAAAGGAAAGATCAGAGATTCAAAATTGCATTCCACATGACCACCACGACTACTGGTTGGTTACTAACTGAAGAATCAATCTTTCTCAAACTCCTTTTCATGATAAACGGCAAAAACTCTAGAAAGTCATTAAATGAAAGTTTCTTCAATCCCTGAAAGCTTCTCGTAATGACAAAATTGACTTCTGTGTAGCTCTACTCATCATACAGTGAAAAATATTAAGAGGGAGGCGTGCTAGCAGATGCCTCTATATCCATTTAAAAATAAAGTTGAACTCAGTGAAATAAATCTCTTCTTAATCAGCAATGTTTTAAAAGCTAAATTACAGCTAGAGTATGTAACAAAGAGATAAAACTCTCTGAATAAGAATCAAAATTAATATAAAGAAATTAAGTTATAATTGCTTGAGGAGAAGGAACTATCTAACTTTATGAGATAGTTACAACAGGCAAATCGCAGTAGTTTCACAAAACTCTAGTTCAGACCCTGTTTTTCTTCTCTTGATCTGCTTCTGCTTGATAATCAGTACTTTTTTGACGCCAAGAGTCAGATATGCAAAAGCTGTAGCTGAAGTCCCAGAACTGTATTTTCACTGGGAGACGATTTGGCCAGAGAAATGCAAGCCCCTTTGTTTCTCATGCAACGCTGGTCATGCACAAACCAAGCACGTATAACACCTCAGTTGTAGGTATTTACATAGACTTAATTCAGAGAAGTAGCATTTTAGTCTTGTGTACTGGCCTGAGAAAGGCTAAAGAAAAATGCATACGCTTTCACTTTATCTTAAATGGGAGAGCTATCAGTGTGTTTTGTTACAGCAGTAAGGTGTAACTTTGTTATATTTCTGTTACTCTGCACCTTAGTGAGAGGAAAGGTATTAACTATTCATAACAGCGAGGTATTCATTGATAAGAGCCTTAGTAACAAAGCAACATAAGCAGAATACCACATGATCTCTTTCCAGTTTTCAACAAGACATCCTTTTGAATGTCTGTACTGTACTTTCTTAGTAAGACTGTGCCAAAAGGTCAAAGCATGACAGGTATTAAAGAGGGTAATTAATACGACGCTTGGCTGTGCCTTACATTCTTTAGAAGGTAAAATGTAAGGACATGTCAGAAAAGGAGGTCAGCTGTAATCGGCGAGCGAGGAACTAATCTGCAGTATGCACTGTGGTGTTTCAGATCAACACAGATTACGTTAATCAGTGTGACCTGCCTGCAGTGACTCCTACCACGTGACAGAAAACAGTCAGCATTGGGCATCACAGGAAGACATCTACAAGTTCCTGCAGATTAACGCTTTCACAGGAGGTGGGGGAAGAGGCATTCAGCACAACTCATCACCTCATAAGAAGTGGAACTGACAGCATAAATAAGATAGATTTCCAAGCAAAGTACATCTTACTGAATTTATATGTCACTGGGGTGTGCTTGCATTCCAACACAAGCCAACAGCAACTTGCTTTTATGCCTTTCTGCATACAACATTGTGAGGTTCTAAAGACAAGTTTAGTTATAACCTCTTAAGGCTGCAAATGTAAAACACCTCTTGTTTTCAAAAGGAACTCTCACCTCCTTCTTGAAGAGAAGCCCACTGAAGGACTTTCATGAATAAATTTTGTGGTGGAAATCCCAAGGTCATCGCTGAACAAACAGCTAGCACCTTTCAGAGGTACTATGTCAGTAAAGCTTTCCCAGTCTCCATGACGAAAGAAACAGCCAAAAAGCTGCAAGGGGGCAGTCCCACACACAAGTGTGCTACTTGATTTGTATAAATAGCTTTCCATTAAGTACCATTAAAAACAGTCATAAAGACCCGTTTATATTCCTGCAATGGGTTTCAATTCCCAGTTTAAGCTTGGTTTAGACATAAAAGGATTTTTTCTTTTAGGCAGAGAGATGACTATTAGTTTCTTCATGGAACTCCACATGCCAAACTCTTTATAGCCCAGGGACTTTATTACATGTATCTTCAGGCCAGAATGTGAAGTTACTGATCTGAGCTTTCATTTTTTCTGCACTCACCAACCTCCATCTGAAACAGATCCAACCATACAATGCTCTTCCATATTCAGTTTTTCTAGGATCCAAGTTCCTTGGATCCCATGTTCCAGCTGGGATTTATTTTTAGTCCAGATGACATTTGTTTTAAGAGTCACAATATGCAAAGAGCCTTGGATCTAGTGTTTACTTTAGCTAGCATTCATTTCTCAGTAAACTTACAGTTAAGGAATATGCCTGGTACAGGACCATTTCTGTGGGCAATGTAGGATTGCTTCAGAAACAAAGGCACGGATGGCATTTATCAGCCATCAACAAAAACTGGATTTCTTCACTGTATTAAGCCTTAACAGTATTTTCATGAAACTACATATTGAGAATACAATAATTGTATTAATTTGTGAGGACAGATACCTGATGAACCACTAGGGTTAAAAGAGTTGGAATTCATGTCCATTCCATTGAGGTTCAAACCTTAAATTTCCACACTTTCCAGAAAAATAGCACAGTGGAAACTTTCCTGCTAGCCTAGCTTCCCATGATTATAATTTTCAAAATTCACTCTTTATCTCTTGCTGCACAGACAACCAGATAATTTTCTTCTGTGAGAAAAGATCATGAATTTTCTTCTTCAAAATATAAAGCAACTGTAAAATAGAAGATGTACATTGATAGAACTGTCAACTTCAAAAGACAGATTAATCCCATATTGCCCCGAGGAAGACTATTCAGGGCCAAGACTTGGGTGATTTCCCTTTAAAATATTCTTATGTCCAAATGAGTCTTTGAAAACATTTTGATAAGCAGAGCAGGGTGAGGATACAACAGATAAATTTCCTCTCCCAGGTTATGAGGGATTGTCTTGCCAGCTGACATCTCAAAGAAAGAACTTTTCAGCCTTAATTTTAACCGTTACAGAGCAAAGCAGCTCAGGTGAGCTTTTATTCCATTAGTAATTGTTAAAACCAAGTTTGTCCTGGTGTTGCCACATAGGCTGCAAGACATTTATAAGATATACCCATAATTCAGAGGAAGGCATCAAGGTCTGGAAAGTCCCAATAAACTGGATTATGCAAGAGCTTCTTATATTTTTCAGCCCAGCGTTTCTCCACAAGCATAGCAGGAGAAAAGGTCAGTTTCCATCAGTGCTCTCAGAGGCTTGGATTCCTCAGGAGAAAACCCGTCTCTTTGAAGTGTGTAACTGCTACACTGCTATGTATCTATATTCTTAGCTGGCATAAAGCAGAATCATTCCACCTAATGCTGTAAAAGTAGACAGAGAGCCCGATGAAAACCTACTCTGTCTAAATAAATAGTAAATAACTTTGTGTGTAGTACAGTATAAAGGTTTTATATGTATTTATTCAAAGTGAGCTTTATAACTGACTTGCTTCATAAATTCACAAAGTGAGTAGCACACTCATTAAAAATATGTATCCATTAACATTTTTCTTGAGAAACGTTTATGCTGTACACAAAAATCTATGTGAGAATAGCAAGACACACTGGATAAAGTTAATTAGAAACAGTACTGGTTGATTAGATTGCTATCTTTCTCTATGCAAGTTAAGGATTTTTATATCATCCAATTTATTACACTCACCTGGATTTCACAAAGGTAAAGGAGTTAAGGAGTTAAAATACCTTTCTCTCACCTTTTGCAGAAAACGTTTTATTAATAAATCAGACTCATGCATAAAAAGAGTACCCATGGAATAAAGTCTTTTGCGTCCATGAAACTGGCCATCTGTTCAGTACATTGATTTTGGTTTAGAAAAAAATAGCCGATAAATTCCTATCTTTTTCAACTCAAGCCTATATTAATTCTTCTCCTTAAAGAACACAAAGAAACCAGGGTGAACATTTTGTGTCCAAACTGAGTAGGTCAGATAAGTAGTGGATTTTATCCAACTAAATGGTAAAGGAAACGATGCGTGAACAAGAAAATTGTAATGCAGCTTCTGACACTTCTGACACTTTCAATTAAGGTTTTGTTTAGTTAAGCACTTACAATTTTTAATGAACATTACAATTCATTTTTAATGAACAGTTTTGCAAAAAAATAATTAACTAAAAGATTCCCAGTTTTCTTAAATTGTCTCACTTCTCTGCTAAAATGTGTTGTACTTGTATTTTACTGTTTTCACACATTTCACTCCCAGATAACTGCACTCAAGAGCAATACTAGATTCTGATGCTGAATCCTTTGCAAAGGAAGTGCTCTACATGGAGTTTGCTGCTCTTTTCATTAGAGACATTTGCACTTCAAAATTCTTAAATTAAAAACCATGATGAATTTGCATTATTAACAGTCTTTTTTTTTAAATAATTCTATTTTGAGAAGACAGGATTATACCATCTACATAAATACATCTATAGTAAGAATTGAAAAATCAACTGGAACTCTCTCCATAATTAAAGCAAAACCCAAGTAAATGCCGACTGTGAACTTCAGCATAATCGTTTCATCTGGCAATGCTCTCCTTCCTGGTATTTACTGAGAATATGTGCCACTATGATATAGGAAAAATCTTCATGGTATTTGCTCATACTCATTTTACAGTAGTACCTGTAAAAACACTACATCTCTGAATGCACTTTTTTGAAAAGTTCTGTTCTGTCCTTTCCTTCCAAAATAATTTTCATTCCAGCTACTCTTGAATTTATCAGTTACCTTCAGATTGAAAACCCAGTGGCTGGGGGAAGGGAGTGGAGAGGCAAAATGCAATTTTATTTTTATTTATCCTTGGATGCATCAGACACATAGAATGCTTTCCCAATCACAGGCTGGTTTGATGGCTGATAATGAGATCTACCAGGAATGAGAATCAGCACAAAACACATGGCTTGAGATAACTTTGTTTCAGAAAAGGAAAACAAACAAATGAAGAAAACCCTACCAACAGCAGGCCTGACCATTCAGTTCTCACTGCAGCATCTCACACTGCATTTCCTTGCTCTAGAACCAACACCGCAGAACCAAAAGGAATCCACGCTTCATGGACCGCATTAAAGCTATGACTACTCTGAGAACAGACATGTATAAAACCATGTACTTTCTTATTACAGTAACAGTTTATGATCTCCTGAAGATGCACACACCTGATAACTAAACATCTCTCAAACACTGAAGGCACTAGTGTTATGCTAGCAGGACAGGAGGTAAACGCAGTAAGATATACTCTACGACACTGAAAAGCCACTTTCTCTCCAGTAGCATATAATCCCCTCGAGCTTTGCCTAGACCTCAGTTTAAAGACTCAAAATTAATGGCCTCAAATTCATTAATATGATCTGAAAACTCACATCAAGATAAAGCTCTCATGGTATGAAAAGTCACTACACTGACAGATTAAGGACTCAGTCTTACAATGTCATTAACAATACCTAGATACAATGTCAAGTGTGTAACTCTCACGATCAGCTTTAAGTGCCCTGGAGGCACAAACACCAAAGCCTCGTCCCAAAGATTTGTACACCTTGCTGTCAGTCCTTAGCACCACGTGTTGTCATTTAATTCTGCCTTGAGGAGATTGAATTATATGCACTAAACCCATTAGAAAGTATTTGCAGTATTAGCTAAAATACAGGACTAAATCTATAATTAAAAATGTGCAATTACTGTATTTCAATGGCAATTTTTTACTTGAAAGAAAACAATACAAATTGCCAACATCCACTCTTAGGGCATTTCACAATTTCAACATTTACAAACATTGTTTCTTTCAACAAGGCTTAATGTCCCTCTTGAAGTTCTTCAGGAAATTTACCCAGGTTTCATTCATTGAAAACACAGAGAGTTTGAGTCATAGCATAAATATTCCAACAGCTTTGCATTTCCTACTAAACAGCAACGCATTTCTATGCCATCCAAAACAAGAATAACGGAGTACCTATTCTCATAAAAATGGAGTATGTTCTTAAAAATGATGACAACTTTGCTTTTATTCTTTTCAATATAAGCTTTAAAATATTTTAAATAGTGACCTACATTATCATACTTTCAAATTTACCTTTTTCTCAACACTTCTCAAACACAGCCCAAAGAGTATGCTTGTTAAAAAAGCAGGAATGTGTAATTTGTAGGTTAAGTCCCATTAATTTGATTTCCAAAGCAGCATGTTCCCTGACTAAATTAATGCATGTTTATGGGATGTCAGACACTATCCTGATCTATCCCCTAAATCACAATTAAATACAGTAGCTAAGATCCAAGGAAAAAAATGTCCTCTCCCTGTTTAATAGCTTGATGCTATTAGCGGCACTGCAGTGTTATAGAACCAATAGCACATTTCTTATTTCAGAATGTCAGTGTACATTTAATGGAAGAGAGACAGAAATTGGTATCAGGAGGCACACAGCTGTGGCAGGGTCATGAGCAATGACCAGCTTTGGGCACTCTCCATGCCGTGTCCCAGTTTGGTTAAACCCCAGTTGCTTTGCAAGTTGAGTGGGTAACATTTCCTCCATGCAGTGTTATGTGGCCAGGTTACCAGGCACATCATTAGTTACTTCCACTTAAAATACTGTGTGTCTCAACAGACTGAGGATGGGCCAAAGGCCAGCCGCATAAATTGCTGGTGCTATACTTCAACCAAAGGCAGTGGAGGACATGGAGGTCTCTCACTTTACATAAGGGATTTAAAAAAAAACCCAAAAAATCAAAGGAGGGAGAAAAAAGAAATCCTAAAATACTTGCAGCTTTCATTTATGCAAACAAAAAGTGATCACAGGAGATAAGTTTGGCCACTTTCTCTAGTTATTATTTTCTTTCTCAGGAGTGCTAGTATACTATATAAATATTACAGAATTAATCCCACCTGTAACTTTAAGTGTCCTGCTTCCAATAAGGTTGATTACGAAAAGATATTTATGCTTGCCTGGAAAGCAGTCACAGTAGAAATGGGCTTTTAAGTCTACAGAGATTTCATAATCATATCCAAGAACTTGCACAGTTTTGTGCTCTCTTTACAAAGCAGCCTTCCAAATCCACCAGCAATATAACCCCCTGCCAAACTGAAAACTCTTTCTTACCTTTGTGCCGGTTAGAGAATTATTTAATCTCTGTAATAATGCCTTCACTTAGCTTTGGAAGATTATTAATGAAGACAGTTAGTGCAACACTGCCCTCAGAAATACCATTAAAGGAAGTCTATACATTTTATTATGAATAAGGTTAACATTGCAACTTTTATTACTACAGTGTGTTGTTTTGCTAGTGAAAATTTTTTACAAGTGTTTAAAAACTTAAAAGCTGCCTACAAAAACAATCAGTTTTTACTCACTTCTCCCTAGAGTCCAAAATTCTAACTACATGATGTCATTTTGTGCCCTTTTTTAACCATCTAAGATAGGTTCCCAGTCTGAAATACAGTATCTTAGCTTACTTGCTGTTTCTGGGATGTATATTTTAAATAAGTTATTCACTACCAGTGCCAACATGCTGACATATCACAATTTTTTTTTGCATGAAAAATGGTACTTTGTCCCTTGTGTTTACGCAATTAAGCAAGTTTTTTTGTTAAGCAGAGTTTTTGCTCCTTCCTATTTCTCACACAAATCTATTATAAATGTTACTCAGCCCATCAATTCTATTTTAGTTGATGCTGCTCAAATACAGACCACCAGACTAAGCAATGCCAGGCTCTGAGCAGCTGAAGAACAGCTAACACTAGCAGTACAGGCTGAATGCCTTGTGGACCCGAATAATAAATTGCTTTTTAAAAACTTTATATGCATAAATACAGCCACACCTTAATAATAACCACCCTGGTTAAACAGAACTCCTAAGTATCTCTGTAAGTGCTTCTTACATCCACTTACACTTGCTGAAATAGAGTCTTTAAGTACCCAGTGCATCCACAATGACATCAAGCTATACTTTGAGTAAGCTAGACTGCTGTTCACGTAAGACTGTTAGTGGGTGACCGTCAGAGATCAGTTTTCTTTGAAATGATCACTGGGGGTAAGGCATCTGAGCCACAACTTCAAAGTTAGCTGAGCTCACACCCCAGTTATCCCAGGGTGTTGTGTGTCATGGTTGACTTTCTGATAGGGATTCAGCTATGCTTCTTCCCTTAATCCTGAGCCACTGTAATCGCATTACTGAGATGGAGTGTCTTAATTAGTTCTGGAAATGGTACAGTACTCCAGGAAGAGTAGGTTAGCTCGCAATGCCCAAGACAGACTTCATCAGAAACAGGTATTCTCTGAGTATAAGCTGGCTCACTGAACTAAGGCACTCAAAAACGGTCTCTGGAAATTAATGGCCTGACACCCTTAAGCTGTTTTCCGATTCGCAACAGCTGTTCTGTAACAGCTGAATTGCCATCCTGGAATCACCCAGTTGCAAGCAACCTCAATACCGCCCATCCTACACAAATTTTGTAGGAATTTGAATCTTACTGGCAAATGGGACAGCAAGGCTCTGCAACCGCCTGGCTGCTGGCAACAGGAGCGTCATTTAGCCCCTTCTTTACCTTCCCAGAAAAACACAGGCATTTGCTTTAGAAAGCGAACAGTGTCATAGAAGTCTTCAACACAGTTCACATGCTCAGTGTCTACCTTTCTTCTGTGTTTTTCCTTTTTTCTCACAAAAGTGACAGGAACCACATCTGGAGAAAAAAAAAAAAACCTGAAGCTGATATGGGACAAACAGTTGCTTGTTATTGTAAAAACATTAAGAGAAAGTTAGTCCGCTCAACCAACTCAAAGTTGCATATGGGTTCTGGGCTGACATAAATGGCAAATGGGCAATAGCTGCCATGTCTTAATGACTTAAATCATCCCTGTAAATTGACACTGCTCTCACACAAGTCTCAAGACTATTATTCAATATAATAAACCAAATCCAAAGGAATTACCATATCAGACAAGATTTTTGGTCGATCAGCTCCAGCAAGCTGCCTCTAGTAATAGCAAAGAAACTTATGCCTTGGAAGAAAACCAACTTTTGTCTGCAATGTACCTAATCAGCCTCCAGTTGAACCACTGCTCACCACTCTCTGTGCCGACTTCTTTCTACAAACAGACCTTCATTCCACCAGGAAAACTCTGCAACTGCAGTATATTGGGAAAGGACTACAGTGCAGGAATATACAGTCTTTCCTCAGTCCAGGGACTGTAAGCCTCTGCACACTGTGGATGGGGCAGATTAACTCCAAAATAAGAGGAAAGTGGCCAATGTAAATGTTATTGCTAAGAAGCTAAAAGTGCATTCAAATAAACAGTATTTAGAGCAGAGCCCATCCATCAGCTTTTTTGTAGACAACACTTTCATATCTATTTCAATACAGCTCAGCAAACACTGGCTGACACGAAAAGCCAAGTAAGCATTACCAAACTATGAGGAAAAGTATCAGTACCCTCACAAACTGTGGAAAAGGAGACATGACTTTCTAAAAATCATGTATTTTCTTTTTAAATAAGGAGTCAATTGAAGCAAGACTTTACAAACAGTCTGATTAAAAGCACTCACTAGCTTTCTCTGAAACACAGGCTTGGCCAAAACTTATTTTCCCATTCATTAGACCAACCCAGTTTTAAGTACTTGTTACGTACATTAGATTATGGATAATGTCCTCCCTCGACTTGTATAGCTCAAGACATCTTTGAGATCTACCCTCTGGAACACAATCTTCTATACTACTGCAAAATAAGCGTGTAACAATCAAGAGCTTTAATCTGTGACCAATGTAATGTATGATTCTGACTGGCACTGCCCTTTGGTCCTAATAAGATTTTCACTACCCGGAGCACAGGGTAGCATAAGCTGAGTGGCTGAACTAATCAGTAAGTGCTTCCACTTCATCAGCTTCACCTGGCCCAGGAAACAGCAGACGACGCTACAGCTTTGCCTGTGCTGCACACATCTAGCTCCTCAGATACCAGGCCCTGGCAGCAATGCATCTATTTAGCAGCGTTGGGAACCCTTATTTGACACAGGCAATATAGCAAACACCAGGAAAGATCTGGGACACAGATATATTCACAAAAATATTTTGTTCCAGTAGCTTTTTGATTAAGCAATAATGCAAAAATACACCCATCAAATATGAATTAAGGCCTGCTGCAATTAAGAGGATGATATATTTAGATAGTAATTTGTAATTTTGCTCTTTTAGCTATGCCCAGACAGACACGTCTGGCTGTACCTTACAAAGCTGAATTAGGTAGTTATCTATAAGAGGGGAAATTAAAATTGGCCAGCAGGGTTGCTTCTGATTATTCCACCTCAATTAGACATAATTATTCCAGATCCTAGCACCACAATTTGAAGATACAGATCTCAACTAAGCGATTCCCAACAGCTCACCAGTTTACTTTGCTCTTATGTTTGATGAGGCATGCACGCTCTATGCGCAAATGTTTGGGTGTCTTAAGGAAAGTTTCTCTTGCAGTGTGCTGGCTGCAGGAAGCTGGCTTTTACCCATGGATGGCAGATGGCATCATCAAAGCAGCACAGCTGTACTGTAAGTAACTCCTACACTAAATGAATTACTGCCTTTGCTAATGGGAATCACTCTATCTCAGAAATAAAAACAACAGAATACAAAGGAAGTGGAAAGGCAAATGGACTACCTTATCCTCTCCATTGCACATCCCTGGTAAATCTGCCAAATGGTAAGTGACCCCAAATTGAGAAGACTTGCACACTACCAGCTGGAGGAGGCAGGGCATTCAGTCACTTCTTTTTTTGAGAGCATGGACTGGAAGACCTAAGCTGTCCAGTGCTGTTGTATTTTTCTAGCAACAGAGAGGACACTAGCAACAGAAAAACACTATGTCACTGCTAATACAGGATGGGATCCTTGTTCTCCAATTTTATTACTGCAACACCTACCAAGAATTTTCTTAACCACTGCTCAAAACAGTGTCCTACTGCTGGTCTGCTCTCAGATGCAAAGGATCAGCCTGGTCACTATGGTGGCCACCTCAGTGCTGCCCAGTGTGCTGTGACAGCTAACATTCCTAACAACCTGTCCTGCCTCCTGACTTACCTTCCAGGCAGAACAACCAACACAGACACATATAACTGCTGGCAGGTTTAAAGGGGCTCTGATGTTTCTAATACACAACAGAGAACCTTCTGCACAGCAGCATCAAAATCCAGTTTGTGTGTTCCATGGGAGACAGGTACAAAGCCAGCGCAGTCCACAAGATAAAACAGCAATGCCATACTCCCCATGTACAGTATTCTGTAGGGCCAAAACAGGCAGCCTGTTTGATGCTGAGAAGATTCCCTCAAGTCTCACCTATTCCAATGACCAAATGGAAACACATAGGGAAGTTTCTGCATACTTTTGCCTGTAAAATAATAGTGATGCTGTTAGGCATATGAGCTACAGCTGGCTAAAACTGGTACAATACATTTACAAATGAAAAAGCTAAAAGCAGGTGACTAGTACAACAAAAAGAAACGCAAGCTTTTATTTTACAGCACAAAATATAATGTACCAGAGAGGCAAAGCTGTATCAAGCACATTCTCAGAAATTACTGGGTCTGCTCTTTTCAAGGTAAATAAATATTATTTAGCATTGCAAAATATCACCAGTTTGTGAAGTGGTTCACAGACCATGAACAGGATGAGCTTCATTGTGGTCACACCATGATTTCAAAGCCACAGACAACTCCTGGAACAAACTGGAAGGAAAACTACTCTGCAAAGGTCAGCATTTCAAAATGAAAAGGAAACAAAATAAAATAAAAATGCAAAAAAACCCAACCTTGCTTAAAGAACACCTTGTGCCAGGTCAAGGCTGAACTCAATATGTTATTTTTGCAGAACACCAGCCAGGAAGCCAGTAGACAAATCTCCTCCTTATTCTGTCCACTAAGAAGATAGCTGGGCTATGGAATAAACAGAAGCACTAAAGTCTCACTTTTTGCACAGCTGCAGAAGCTGGTCCACAGAAGAGTTTAGAAGGGGGGGGGGAGGAGGGAAAGAGCTACTGATGCACTGGTAATGAATGGTGAAATTATCTGCTTTACCAGAGGATTGACTGACCTGCACTCTTCTACAAAGGAAGTTGGTCAGTGTGAGAGGCTGGGGGTAGGTACCTAGACAGATTCTCAGCATGCTACACTAAGCCAACAAAAACTCACACCAACAAAGCACAACAGAAAAAGCAAGAGCTTTCCATAGGTTGTTGGCTGCATCATTTACTAAAAAAAAAAAAAAAAAAAAAAGCTATGGAAGAATTCTAGGTATTGCAAAAGGGGAAGTCCTATGTCTCATTTTTTACTTCTATTGCCTAAATGTGTTCAAATTTACAAACCCAAACAGTTTATACAGAACTCCCTATCACCAGTACAAACTAATTTTTTCATTATCTTGTTGATGTTAAAATCACTTAAGAAATGCATCTCCACTTTGTCCGTGACCTCTCTATATTGTCTGCACACCAAATAAATAAGCATTTACTTTGTTTACATCTGTATCAGGAAAAAAGGTTGTCCCAAGTTTTTAAGTAGTGTTGTTTTAAATGTGACTGCTGACTGGAGACAAAACACTATGTGAAGTGGCTCACAGGGTTTATGATTGTAGATTTATATTTGTTTACATAAAAAGCTATTTTTGCATGGAAAAGGAGAGAAGTTGTTCTTTGTCAGGAATAAACAGAACTTCTTCAAACTCAATGTCCGTATACAACTGCCTACTATCTGAAATCTGGTACAGTGATAGTTAATGACCTCGTATATAATACTGTGGCCAATCAAAACTGATCAAAACAGACTGCTGACTTCAAGGGTTTCTTTAAAAATATTTTCATTCATCCAACCCATTACAGGGAAATATTACAATTATTAGAAGAAATACTGTAAGTTTGCCCAGCAGGAGAAACAAGATAGAAATACAACTTGCACATCTAAAAAAAATAAATTTTCATTTTGACAGAAGCAAGAAAAAATTATCACTATAAAGACATCTTAAACTATGGAAACAAGCGTTTCTCCAGCTCTCAGACCTGTAGGGGTGGTGGTTGGTTGGTTTTGCTGTTAATGCATCTGATCTACATCTGAATTTGCAAGTTACACCTATTAATTACCTACTTCAGAATATACTTGGATTATTAAAATACACTGCTCTTACATTATAATCTCACCCAAGTCACAATATTTTCAAACATTAACTTGGCCAGAATCTTGAAAATGCATTCTATTCTTGGCACACTTTAAGGATACTGGATGCTAAAACATCTCCATTATGAATTTACGAAAATTTAAACTTGACATATTGGCTCGTTAGAAGATGAACTGCCCTTTCAACACTGGGTTTAAGCCCCTTATGGAAATGAAATGCTGAACACTTAAGTAGACTTGTCAAGAACTTAACTGGTTTCTAAGCCTCCATAATCATAATTGCCAAAAGTCTTAATAAATAAAAACCTTAAACAGTCAAGAACACCTTTGAAGTGAGATATTTATATAGCTTATAAAAATATATGAAAATATAAATTCTGTAGAACATGAACTAAGGGAATTGTTATCTTGAGACGTTTCCCACCAAAGTCAACTGAACAGGCACAGAAATATACCTAACAGAGAAAGGGGACAGGCACAAACTTCCAGAAAAAAGAGCAAAAATTGTTCAAACTCCTCCTTCCCACTGCTCATCTCATGGAAGGGAATTGCGATTCAGTAAGGACACGAAACTTTCTATAATAATATGGTTTCACAAACTAATATAAACCCAGAGTTACTTTGCCAGTGTTGGAAGTTAATATAAATTATTATTACTGCAGCTGGGATCAGAATCTATCCCCTAGATGATGAAGGTAAGCAAGTATTCAGCACTTATTAGCGCTAAAAAAAAAGGGAGAGCAGTGCTTCTTGTCTTCATTCTTCCCAGCTGCCTGACAGAGCTCAGGTAATCCATCAGTCTAGACTCGTGGAGTTCACAATTTGGAAAGATTCTCAGGCAAAGTCAAGGACGCCCCTCAAAAGCAGTGAAGATATAAAGCATCTGGCTTCTTATCAATGTCTTGCATAAGACAAACACTGATGGTTCTCTCTTTGCAGAAACAAGACAGTGCTTCACAGTCTCTTGAGGAGACAGAGTAAATCCTCCAAGGCCAAACTGCCACGCATTTGGCAAATATCCCTGAAATCTTGCAGTAGTCTTTTTTTTCTTCTCCCTCATTTACACTACGTTTTTATGTGGCTTTCCCCTTCTTTACCTCAAAAACATTGAACTCATTAAGTACTTAATAATCATAGAATCATAGAATTGTTTAGGTTGAAAAATACCTTTAAGATCATCAAGTCCAACCATTAACCTAGTACTGCCAAGTCCACCACTAAATCACATCCCTAAGCACCACATCTACACCTCTTTTAAATACCTCCAGGCATGGGGACTCCACCACCAACCTGGGCAGCCTGTTCCAATGTGTGACAAGTCTTTCAGTGAAGAAAATTTTTTGTAACATCCAATTGAAACCTCCCCCCTGGCACAACTTGGGGCCACTTCCTCTTGTCCTATCACTTGTTACTTGGGAGAAGAGACCAACGCTCACCTCACTACAGCCTCCTTTCAGGTATTTGTAGGGAGTGATAAGGTCTCCCCTAAGCCTCCTCTTCTCCAGGCTAAACAACCCCAGTTCCCTCAGCCACTCCTCATCAGATTGTGCTCCAGACCCCTCACCAGCTTTGTTGCTCTTCTTTGGACACGCTCCAGCACCCCAATGTCTTTCTTGTAGTAAGGGGCATTGCCTTTCATAAATCCATGCTGACTGGGCCTGATTGCCTGGTTGTCCTGTACATGCCATGTGATGGCACTCAACATCATCTGCCTCATAACCTGCTTCCCCAGCACCAAGGTCAGACTGACAGGCCTGTAGTTCCACAGATCCTCCTTCAGGCCCTTCTTATACATGGGCCTTTGCTAATCTCCAGTCAACTGGGTACTCCCAGTTAGCCAGGACTGCTGATAAAGGGAAAAATGGGGGGGGGGGGGAAAGGGAAAATGGTAAGTGGCTTGGTGAGCACTTCCACCAGCTCCCTCAGTACCTCAGAGTGGATCCCTTCTGGCCCACAGACTTGTATGTGTTTAAGTGGTGTAGCAGGTCGCTAACCATTTCCCCTTGGATTATGGGGGCTTCATCCCGCTCCCCGTTCCTGTCTTCCAGCTCAGGGGGCTGGGTACCCAAAGAACAACTGGTCTTACTATTAAAGACTGAGGCAAAGAAAGCATTAAGTACTTCAGCCTTTTCCTCAGCCTTCATCGCTATGTTTCCCCCACATCCAATAAAGGATGGAGATTCTCCTTAGCCCTCCTTTTGTTGCTAATGTATTTATAGAAACATTTTTTATTGTCTTTTGCAGCAGTAACCAGACTGAGTTCTAGTTGGGCTTTGGCCTTTCTAATTTTCTCCCTACATAACCTCACAACATCCTTGTAGACCTCCTGAGTTGCCTGACCCTTCTTCCAAAGATCACAAACACTTTTTTTTCCTGAGTCCCAGCCAAAGTTCTCTGTTCAGCCAGGCTGGTCTTCTTCCAGCACATGGGGATGGCCTGCTCCTGCGACTAAGATTTCCTTCTTGAAGAATGTCCAGCCTTCCTGGACTCCTTTGCCCTTCCGGACTGCCTCCCAAGGGACTCTGTCAGCCAGGCTCCTACTTAACAGGCCAAAGGCTGTCCAAACAAGAGCAAGAACAGATCAAAGAACTAGCTGCAGTGATTTGAAAGTCTTGCCTTTATCTCAAATGCAAACCCAGAGCTGCTAGAGACACTGCACTATTCAGAAGAAGGTACAAACTGCAGACTCAAAAGAAAGGTGGTACATAAGCCCTTTGCACTCAGTCCCACACTTCTCCCTAGGACACAGACCTGGGGCAAACCTGCAGAGAAGTCAGCATAGCAAAATTTAAGTTTCCCTATGATATACGAGGGAATCATGACGACTCTAATAAACACATTAATGAACCAGAAGAACTGTATCAAGATGTTGAAGAGAACTGCTTTCATTTTGTTTCCCAACACCAATGGCCTGAGCAAGAAAAGTCTGTTACTATCCTGAAAACCAGAATAGGCCTAGAAATAGAGAATGGCTGAAGAGCTTTACTACACGTACAGCAGCTTGGTGATCATTTATATATCCTTGTGCCTCTCATAGGAAGCTGGTGTCTCGTAAGGCACTCCCTATGGCTACCCCGTATAAATGTTATTTCAGCAATGGAATTGGTTACATCTTGCTACAACTCTTAAGCGCCCGGATTTTATACAGGGAGAGACCACTTAATTTTGCAGCTTCGCAGAGAATGGAAATGTCTCAAAATCAAAAGTTTAAAGTGACCAGATACACAGTTAACAACCCTTACACTCAAATTTATGTGTGCATGACACTAATACGCTAACTCTTTCTTTGCATTTCATCTCCAAATTTGAAGGCCTTTTTCCCATGTACACTGAAGAATGGATTAGGGAGGTGCATATATGTATTCATATAAACACTCATATACATTCATATAACGCATACATATAAATATTACAGCAGTCAACACATAAATGGGTGGGTGGTGTGTGGAGTGGGGCAAATTCTCCACATTAATCTCTACAGTCTATTACCCATTCCCATCTGTTATTATAATATCCATGATTCCCTGTAGCAAACTCTGAATTTGCTGCTATAAGGAATACAAAGCACGTGCTAATAGCACACAGAGCAAGATAAGATGCAGGTCACAAGAAAGCAATGGAAGAAAATCATCATGTACAAGCTCTTTTTGATCTCATGTTCCATAATCAGTCATTTTTGAGGGTGCGGTGTATGATATATTGCTATCTACATCATCCAACTCCCCTGGAATATCTTACACTGCAGCAGGGAATAATAAGACCCTAATCTTCTCCCAAAAGGAGAGGAAATAAGTAATGGGTAAGAAGAAAGCTGGGAGAACCCCGAACATGTCAGGGAGAGGAAAAGTGGCATGGAACAAAAAACGGAAAACACAAGAAGGTGATTAAGAGAAATAAGACATAAATCATATTGCAGAAAGGAAAATGAGGGCACAGAGGAGAAAAAGAATTTGGAGAAGACCTCAGGCACTGGCCTGAGGAATATCTTTTGCACCTATCGCTCACTGCATCTGATTCTATAAAATAGTATGTGCTACTTTTGCCCCATGTCACCGCCTGCAGTGGGGATAAAGCCAGTAACAATTCGGATGCCTCCAAGAATGACAGGAGTGGGGGCCTTCAGCTAATTTAGCAGGTCATTGTCTTTTCACTTATCCACAGCTCTCCATTTATTCTAAATTTTGATTACAATTAAAATGTAACTCCTAAAATAGCTCCTATTTATCCTTCTCCCCCGCCCCCCCCCCTTTTTTTTGATTGTTATTATGTTTTAAAAAGAAGAGGAGAAGAAAAAAAAAAATTTTGAGGACACCCTCCTCCCCTTACCCAAACTGGAACATTCTGGCAACACTACAAACACTACTGCCGCTGTATTTATAGCAATGCTCCGGAGGGCGAGGGCATGGAGATTGCATCAAGGAATTCCCAGTTTACAAGTCTGAACTTCTGCTGTCCAAGATAAGAAAGGTCTTTTTGCTCAGTGCTTCTGTATGTCTCGTCATCAGAAAGTTTGGGTTAATGAATGCTTATCCACAACCTCTATCACCCTTGTATAAAACACTGAGATTTCCAGCACTTCACAAATTAAGATATATCATTAACTTCACTTACAGACTAAGAAACTGGGGAAGGTAGTGGAGCAGAAATGGGCAGTGACTGGTACCTAGCCATGCAGTAAAACAAAGCATGGGTGGTTCTCATTTCTTCACTCCAAAAGCCAGAAGAGTCTGCCTTTATTTCCCCAGTCGTCTTTTCTTTTTAGAATTTTTCTCTCTTATATACCCCACCAAAAAGACCCACTCATCTGTTCTTAGGTAAAACGATCTGACACTAGAAAACAGTATTTCAGATGCATTATCTACAGCTGCTGATGCTCTCTGACTGCACGAACACTCATTTTCAATTTGCTGGATTCCAGGAAAAGGAAAAAGAAAAAAAATATGTATTTTGCAGGAATAACTAACAGACCAGCTTAATTTTGTGGATTTTTTTTTTTTTAAAAAGCACAGCTGGATGCAAAGGCATGCATTTCAAAAAATCATTATGTCTTCTGTAATGTGCTTCAAGGTTTTTGTTTGTATAAACTATTTACTTTGCAAGACTATTACAATCTACAAAAGTAACAGCACTAGAGCCATTCTGATGGCTAGGTAGACATTAAATTCACCACAGGAAACAATTCACTCAACTTTTTCATGGCAAGGACAACAAAAGCAGCGCCTTTAATTTATGACATTGTTTGAACATTCAACTCATTTGGAACAATGTAACCTATGTCCTTATACTGACCTAAGAACCCCTATAGCTGCAAAACATTATACTTCAATTTCATGCACAAAGGAATTTTATAAGAGTTCTTTATATTTATAGGCTAAGGCCATAAAGCCCCACTGCTCATTAAATTCTACCTCCTGCATCGCAGCTCTCTAACCTCACCCAGGTTTACACTGACCCCAGTAACTTGCAGTGTAACTTAAACCAGACTTTCCAAAGCTTAATCCAGATCAGGTTTTACCCTGTAAATTCTGCATCGAACTCAGTGTTTTACTATGGCAGTCTTAAGGACAAAAAGCATTAAGGACTAAAATTTTAAAAATACTCCTGTCATTAAATTTTGTCATTAAAAATCAGTCTCTAATCTGAATTTACTTAGTCTAAGGTTCAAACCTTTACACCTTGCTATGCTTTTTATCTAATGAACATACAATTATCCCTCACTCATTTACACACTCTGGTAAAGGACGGTAAGATTATCCTTTAACCTGTTTTTTAATTAAAAGATAGACTTAACCTTAAGTCTTTGACTTTAAGAGACACTGCTAGTCATAGCATCTGGGCCTTTGGTAATCTGTAACTTGAACACAGCAAACAATAATATTTGACAAAAATCAATCCTGATATCAGAGCTTCACCCTGAAGAAAAAAGCTTCATAAACAATACCTTGCATAGCAAATACCTGGCTGTTCTCATTCTACAGGCCTGACAGTGTGTATTAAGAGAAAACAAGAATAAATGAAAGCCTGACTTTGATTTATTTTTCCTTGGTAGCACTCCAAAGGCAATGCCAATTTTGGAACAAAAAAAAAAAACAAAAAACCACACCAAACCCCACAACTGAATTCTCCACTGACCAATTTTTCTTCAACAAAATTGTTAACTAGATTTTGATCGGTAACAATTTACATTGAGGGACACACAAGCCAGAAATAAAGAACCACCTCATCACTTGGCAAATCAGATTGCTGGCCTTGTATAATATTGACTGTTATAATAAACCACGTCTCACGCTTCTGAACCCTACAAATTTGGGTCTGGAAATGCCAGAGACAGATTGGGGTGGGGGAAGAAAAAAAAAGAAAAGAAAAAAAAGGAAAAATGGAATTACACTATGCCTTCTTTGGTTTTTATTCCAGAAACTTCCAGATGCAGATATAGCCACAGCAGATGGCTTCCTTCTCCCCTCAGGTACATAAGCAAAGGCTGTTGCACAAACACTGGCTGCAAAAGAGGCTGTGCCGGATGCATGGAGCCAGGAACACACAACTCAATCACAAATACTCGTTTGGGCTACTGGACCAGACCGTGTCTAACAGTCTGCAGTTTCAAAGAACTCTGGTATATGCACTTTCTGCTTCAAATCCAGCAGAAGTCACTGAAGCATGAAGTCACCCTTTTGCAGAACCTTGGGTGTTCTGCCAGAGTATGCACAGAGTATGCACAGTATGAACAACCTGACAGACTGACTTGCCCATTTTGTAAGGAAAGAACTACTAATGTTTGGTGGAGATAGCTTAGTTTGCTGTCCATGCATCACTTCGCAAGTCATTTGCTCTTTTCCAGGTTAAAAACGCCTCAGACCTCTGTTTTCTCAGCACTAGAAGTAACCTTTTCAGGACCTGTATTGTAGATAAAACACTTGAATACGTAGAGGCTGAGGCCTCCTAAGGTTCTGTGGTTCAAAACTGTAATTCATAACTGAGGGTAAGCAAACACCCATTTAGAAGTATTGGATGTATCATTACCAGAAGTAATAAACTTTTATATATATATATAAAAAAAAGTAATAACTACTAGCCTTCAGGCCCCTCTTTGGTATTTCATGGCATATTAAACAAGAAACCTCAAGATTTTTACTCAAGTACTTTATAACCCCACACACACACACACAACCAAGTCATCTGCTGGTCAGAAGGCTTCCTGCAGTCAGATGCTGTGCAGCTGTTATCAGAGGACTTTTCCAATAGCCATTTGCTAATTTTAAAGACATCAGTGTTCAGAACTGATGCTTTCTCTTCCTCCAGGAAGAAGCAATTTGCAACATGTGCAAAAGTATTAATCCAGTACTTGTTTTCAAGTCACAGCTGTAACCACGCAGAAATAACTGGAGGAAAACCAAAAAAGCAACCCAGCATCACTAGTTTGCTTTTCAGGTTGCACAAAAAGCAGGTTCACTTTCACTGTGAAGGTGTCTAAAACTGGCAAGGAAATCCATCAAAATCTCTTCCCAAGAATTCAAAAATATTCCACTTTGCTTTCCCATTCTAAGTGTGAGAAAATTAAAATCAAAAACAAGGGAAGAAGGGTAAAATCATTGATTTGCTATTGTTGTTGTTTTTAATGTGACCTTGGAAGCAAAATATCTGTTTTGGCTCCTTAGGACTTTGCCTCTCTTATTTTCACATAATTTCCACACTAGCAATTCGTCTTCCTGTTTAGTAAGCAACCAAACAGTGACAACAAACTTTTCTACAGCTTCTGATGTTTCTTAAATGCCATGTTTATAAATGTAACTGCAGATACAAATTACTCTTGCCACCCGTCCCTTAAAATGCAAGGCTGCCCTTTAAATGTTTATTTTACCTGAAGTTCATCCGTGTTCTGGAAGTTAATGAGTCCCCTGAAACTCCTTCATAAATACTTTCCTTTCTGCTGCATTTCTTTTCTGTAGAAAGCATCTGGGGAACCTCTATAAAGATCAGTGTTATGTAGTAAGAGCCATAACATTTTATCAATTTGTGAGTCTTAAAAATAGAGTGAGATTCTTTGTAGCAGTTGCATACAAGGTAAGATAGCACATAGACTAATTTTGAAGGGCCATTTCTTTCCCATATTAAAAATACAAACAATCATAAGAATGTAGAAGGGAAGGAACCTTTACTTCCAGGATGTCTGTTGGCAGCAGCCCAGGCTTGTACTCTACTGGCCAACCAAAGGTGCGCACTCAAAGGCAACTCAGCAATGCCCTCTCCTCCCACTTGGATCTCACAAACAAACAAACCAACCCACTCAAGGTGGAAACTTTACTGATTGTTCTCAGTGGGAATGGCTTAGAGATGTTTGTTTCATATTCATTGTCAAACATTCTTTAAAATTAGGAAGACCTAAATTTAAGGTCTACCTCCTCTACAGGCAGCATTCATTAGTACAACTGAGACTAGCAACTGTAGACTATACACAAATCCATGGTGGTCTCATGTGTGTCAAAGAGCTGGAAATGACCCAGGTTGTAGCTCAGGTCCATGCTGTATCTATGTGTGTGTGTTTCTCCTGGAATGAGGAGGATGTTGTTTGTGATCTAATAATTACACTTCATGAAGTCCTGTACAACCTTCTTTATTTTAACACTCAGAGATGCCTTCAAAACAGAAGAATAATTCAGCCACTGTTTTCTAGATAGCCCCTCCTTAACATACCCAAGATCATTTGGCTGTAGCATCATGAGTCATGTCATAGGATGTGATTCCATTAAAAGGAGGCAGAGTTACTCGTACTTAAAATCTGATGCATATTGAAAGGGTGCCTCTCACTGCCTTCATGTTAGGATTTTACTTACTGAGCACGGGGGTGGAAGGGCAAAGAACAGACCTGTGAGCTCTCATGAGCAAACCTTAAGAACGCCAGCCTGCTCATTAGTTGCTGTTGTAAATTAATTGGGTTTCAGAAGTGTCTTGTAACAGGAAAGATGATGAGCATCACAAACCAGATTCAGACTGTGTGCAAACCCTCTTTAGATCAACTAAACTGCCCTCACTTTCCTCAGCTCTGGACCAAAAACATGGAGACAAATTTTGCTTTTAAGTTTTATCTGTGCATGCTTTTAATGGGAATAATGTTACTACCTTAGACCTTTTTTTCCCCATTCCATCCTTGACAGACATCTTTCCAGACTGTAGGCTGCCTGAGACTACGTGCATAATGCTCGTCATGTGAGTAACCCCACTGACATCAGAAACCTCAAAGGAGAGCACATGACTAAGCCACTGAAAGAAGTGCTCATTAGAAACATGTCTTTTGGAAAGCAAAATGAGAAGAGGGATATAAGCTAAAGAAAAGCTCTAGCATTTTGACATAAGTTTAAAAATGAGTGTAACTTTAAGGGTTAATACAACTATTACGGTTAGACTGCATATCACAAAAATAATTATTATCATGCACCTTCCCCTACACATACCTTAGTGTCTTATTACAAAGTAGGTTTTCTGTTAGAGTCCTCATTCATATAGCACTGGTGAGTCTACACCTGTAACCCTACATACCAAATTGAACATCTCAGCCACAGAGCTGACAATAGTTTACTGAGAACACAAAACAATGTAATAAAATCAGAAAGCCACTTTCTTCCCCTCTGTAAAGTATAAGAGGAAGCAAACAGATTTGCTAAAGACAAGGTACAAATAACCCAGAAGAACCCGAGACTTATACACCTGCCAGTGACGGGACTCTCTATTGACTTTAAAAAGGCCATTTGATACTAGCTTAAATCCAAAGTTGACAGTCTCTACAAGAGCAGTAGAGACAAAAGCATTGCAGCCCCTGTATGAATTAATTCTGTAATACACAGAAAATGAAAGAGAGGGTGTATATGTATGCAGGAGCGTGTGAAAACGGAAAAAAAAAAATTGCAGATGGCTTGACCCATCTATTTTTAAGAGTGTTTATGGAAGGGCAATTGAGGGTTCAATATTAAATGAATAAGCCTAGCTATGCATGTTAAATTCATCAGCCCTGCATGTACAGTGGTAACTCTTGTATGTACTCAGCACAACCTAAATCCAAGACTGTTTATAATTTATTAGAGAAGAGACTAAATTGAAGGAAATCACAAAAAAAAGTGAGGAGACTTCCTGAAGACCAGTTTATTAAAATCTTTAGTAACACAGTCTCAGGCCCTTTGCCCTCTATAAACTACTACCTGCATATCCAGGAGATCTACTCTCTCTCTGGGCTGCTGTGGTACCCCCAGAGAAGACATGCTTTCCAAGGGCAGCTCACAGAAAGGTGTGCTTGTCTCATGCTAAGAGCCAAAAATAAAACCCAAACATGAGACACTAAAGAAAATGGTTAATTCAGATGCCAAATCTAAGGTACCGGTTCCCTCTCCACTACTCTCCTGAAAATTTGGCACATTTAGCAGAAATTCAGCTTAGTCTCAGCAATTCAGAAGATGAGTCAAATAAAGGGCAAAAAGGAAGAAAGGGTAGCATAAAGAAGTGGGTCCATAATGACTGGAACTAATGACACCTAGTTTCCCACTACCTTCTGGCTGTTATTTCAAATCTCTTATAAGATACAAGCTCTAGATAAGCCTGATAGAGTGTATGTATGTTCAAACTCTTGTTCTCAGTGCAAGGACACGCTACATCACCTTCTGCAACAGGACCATAGGAGGCCATTCTACACCTGGCCAACTGTTTTCAAAAAAGCCGTAAGAACTTAGTGCCTTTGAGATCTCCCCTTTGTAAAGTTTAGCCTAAAAATAAACCAGCCAGGTTCAAAAGTTCCTGCATATGAACATATGTTCTTATACCCATAGGCAACCTTACTGCTTCAGGACATTAAACTGCTCTTCATCTACTTTTCCATAATGATGAAAAATAGAAAACTCTCCACCTTTTTTTTAATTTAAATCCTTATTCCCATCATAACATGTGGTTTACAATTACAGCAATATCACCTTTACAGACCGATTTCATGAAAACAGCTAAGATTGTCTGCACCTTTTAAACTTTGTAGTACGAATCAAGTCAAAGAGGGGGAAAATATCTGTCCTCTACTTAGATACTCAGCAGCCACTCTTGAAACGGGAGACCTTAATGTACTTGGTAATTGAATTTGAAGAAATGAAGAAGAGCTGAAGGTCAAGTACACGTCTTGTCTTCTCTCCCACATCCCCTACCAGCTACACCAATAACATTTGCAATTTCCCTAGAGTACAGAATTGGTTAAGAAAGGGATAAAAAGGTGTCAAGATGAAGGTGAGAACAAGTCAAACCCGAAGGGAAAAAAGAACAGCCCACAAGCATGTCATTTATAGTTAAACCTGCAGAAAATAACGAGCCATTCAGCAGAGAGATCTGATTCATGTTCAGACATCTTAAGCACTGTAAATAACAAGTTGCCCGTGTGTTGCTGGCTCTCGTTTCCAGGCTTCTCACCACTGGCAACACTTGCATTGAACATTGCAAAAACAACAGCTGGAAACTCAAGACTGTCAACTGCAAACATAACAGACACTGCAAAAGCACTGCAAGCTCCTGAACATTTAGCCTTCCTATCTGAAACCATGTAGCCCACATATTTTATCTTACCTCACACTATATTCTTTCTGTCAAGCAAACAGAAAACAGACTCTAAAGAAAAGATGATCTGCAGTCAGAAATGCAGAACAAATCAGCTTTGTTTGAATTAAAAACTAATGAAAGCAAATGCTAAAAACATAAAAGACATCACGTTTCTGTAACTGAAGACAGGAAACATGTTCAGCTGCAACAATAATAGACTTTAAAAAACACCCCAGTAAGTTTATAGTCTCATAGTATGCTTTTTAGTATTTCTAGTGATTCAGTGCTCCAGATCAGCGACCCATTCTGTACACAGGAGTGACAGGAAATACCTTTTGATCTTTCTACCTTAACAACAAATGTATTGCAATAGCACTAATGCTGCGTTATTATTAAATTCTTCCAAGAAGGGCAAAAGCTATTTAAAGAGCAGCAAGGACATGGATTGGTGCATGTTAGGGGAACTTACTGGCTCCCCAGCAGCCTGACCGACTCTCTGCTCAGCAGCCGAACTGGTCTCCCCACACCCGCACCACCAAGCTCTGCGTAAAACAGCTGAGAGAGGGGCAAGAGACACAGCCAGGCTGGGGGCCTAGGCTGAGACACAGCATCATAGATTTATTAGTACTGCAGCAGCAGCACTGTGCATCACTGGCACCATGTCATTGCCCAGATCAGAAGGCACGGTACCATCGTAATAGCAGCATCACTTACACATGCCTGCTACCTCTCTGCCTCCAAAAGCCTACAAGTCACACAGAACAGAGCAGGACTTTATACCACATACCTGTAAAAGCTGGCCCTGAAATCACTCTAGCTGTCTCAGAGACAACCAGTTCCTCAGCTCAATGTGTGACTCCCTAGCAACTTTGAAACAAAAGCATAGCGTAGCAAGAGAAAATTCTTAGCCCAGAACAATTTCTAGTGCAACAAAATGCCCCTACGGTTTGGCCCGCAGCAACATTTTGAAGCTAAAGAAAGATCAGTCCTCAAACAGATCTAATTTAAATAGGGGACTAACCCTTACCAGAGAGCACTAAGCAAAGACAAAGAGTGGAAAAGCAAGATTTAATCCACCATTACTCAGCCTTTGCTTTAGCTAACATATGCTTTACTTAAACACAGGTTTCACTGTAAACGATTTAGTGACCCCTACTCTACCAGTTCTGTACTAAGTTCAGTGCAGGTCATGAGGCAACCTTCCCCAAAGTCACTTTACCAGAAGGCATTCAGGTATGACAGTGGTTTTAAAAATTATTCTTAAGTATTATACACATAGGGTTCTTTAAATGAACTTCAATGAGTAAAAGGAATAAGCAGCAAGAAACCTCAACCAGTTGGAGGATTGATTACAATATTAATTTTAGCCTCAAATTCTAAGAGGTTGGCTAATTGCCTCTGCAAATGTCTGAATCCAAGCAAGGCAGGCATGGCTGCCTGATTAAAGTCACAAGGTCATCGTTTCTACCTACCAGAGCGTCTCTGAAAAAAAAAAAATCATAAAAGAAACAACATAGAAAACCCAAATTGCCTTTTTTGTATCATTAATGCACTAATTTAAATATTCCCACAATACTGCTACAGTTGCATTAGTAGTCTGACTTGCCATGCCACTGCTATATCATCAGCTGACTCTGAATCTCAACTCCTGCTTATCTTTTGTCTCTGTATCACCGTCCACCATGAAATATCATTATCATGTTTTAGGCCTTACTTGCCAATTTTGGTAAGAAAGGTATCTTCAAGCAGGGGTACATCAGTAACTGCTAATCACAGCAGAGCATCTCATGGACATAACACATAACCAGGGAACTGCAAGTGAATTCCTACCAACAAGATGTGTAATTATTGGGCACTTACATTAAGTTTTCCCATTTAAGACCACACTGTGCTGCTGTTATGAGTGGAAGAACAGATTCTCCACTGCTCACATCCCCTTCAATTTACTGGAGTCACCTCACTGTTATCAGTGATGCCGAGAAGAATACAGATGGCTACAATCAATCTTTTCAATCAAATGCTATCCACTTACAAGCTTTTAAATTATTAGTAGCTGGACACCTGAGGTAATGATGGTGCCATCCTTAGTAATGACTAAATTTTCTATATTTGTAAGAGGTGCTGAATCTGAGTAGAAAATTCGGTTAACAGATGCTCTGTAACTTTGATACTTTTGCTCCCTGAAGACCTCCAAACCCATTCTCTTAGTACATCTACAAATCTCTTCTTTTGCCTTTTCTCATGATGTCCTCCATATTCAGAGCAGGTACTTACCACTTGTCAAGAAATCCTTCTTCCCTGCATCTCCCTAGCACCTATATTTATAAATCCTTCTTAGGGTGCTGACCTCTAGTACTGGTCTGGTCTCAGCCCGCCCAATATATTGTTCCTATTTTTATTGGCCTTAACATATCTTACAGCAACACTAAGAGACCTTCAGTAAGGATTCAGGTTCCTTTTATGCTAATACATCTTTTGTCATTTCTTCCATAGGTCTCATGTAAACTTCTTCAGGAAGGTACCTACTTACACTCCCAGAGAATAGCAATCAACAGGTCACAAACGAATTTGTCACCTAACAAAATGAACAGAAGCCCAAAAGCAGATTGTGATCTGACACAGTATTCTCAACAATTGTCAACATTTGATATTTCAGAAGAACAAGGCGAAAAAGCGTACATTCAAGCTACAAAAAGTTCACTCTTCCTCGTAACACTTTGGCTATTTTTTTCTTGGTCTTTGAGATTAGTTTAGTCCTTATTTTACTCCAGATCCTGGATATAAACAGTTAATGCTAACAGAGAAATGATGCACTCTGCTCTTTCATAAGCTAAAAATAAGTTATACTGCAAAAGGCTTCATAAATAAATCCTGAAGACCCTCTTAGGCCCCCACTGAGGTACATTTTCTAGGACCTTAATAAGGGCATGATGCAGAAACAATCTAGTCCATCAGCTTCTGCTGTGAGTAACAACATTTTAGTACTCCACCTTCTACAATTTGAACGTTACAGGGGCTTATCCTCCCCAGTATGTCCTCCTCCTCACATACCTCAGATGACTTGTTAATGATCTGTCCGCTGTTTCTCTGTCTGCATTTCATGCAAAATGTTAAACTAGAAAAGTAACAAAAATTTGGAATATAAAAAAATAGTAATAGAAAGGGGTATTTTGAGCAGGCACTTCATGTAACAAGCTGCTTTTGCTTAGTGACAGTTATTCTTCATTAGATGATTTTTCCACTTATTATCATAACACTGCTGCCAAATCACTGACAAGGAATAGCAGGAAAGGATAACTAAACACTAAACAGACAGAAAAAGAAGAAAGGTGTATCTTGAAATCATACCAGATCTTACATTATTTCTTTTGGCTTCACAGATTCAAGAAAGATTTCAACAAAGCATAATTGTTCTAATAATTCTGCATTACTAAAACAAGCTAGTTTTCAAGTAACACATGGTATTGTGTACACTGATGTAATTAGGACTGTTCAGAAAATTTGTTTTAATACTATACCTCTTTAAAATAGGGCGAAAAGGCACAAAGACAACGATATACTGCGTAAGGGTACATTAGCAAGACCAAACAGTAGTAGTTACCCAGCTGTATGATATTTGTTCCTTGTCTTCCAGGCCTCAGTCCAAAAAACCCTTTCAATAGCAGCCTAACGTCACAGCTACTCATACACTTTTAGTCAGAAAAAGCACTCAGCTATCTCAAAATGGAAATCACTAAATATTTTACAAGATCAAGGCAAGCTTAAATCAACACGTAATTATTCAAACACCTGTATTTCAATCATCTATAATGAGTTACTTTCTGCAGTGTTGCTACTGTAGGTTACATCGACGATCCTGGGAAGAGTTGCAGGTTTTGTTTAGAAGCATGTTTGGAGGTGTTCAGAGTAGGGTTTTGTATGTTTTCTAACATTACGTGTTTTCCAATGTTTTGTTTATCTCATCTGGGATGTCAAATGACAGACATCAGAATGCCACAATAATGTTTGCTTTTTCAAAGAATTGTGACACCCTTTCCTCTCAAACTCACAAATCTACAGCTCAACAGTTAGAATCCTTCACAGGTTCCCATACTCATTAATAAAAATAGATCCCCAACACACAGGGTGAGAGAAAAAATGGCACTACAACAAGAGCAGTGAGATGCTATCTCTGAATGCAAAGCCTACACTACAACCTATTGGCCCCAGAATTATACATTCAGTGCATTGAGGCTTCTACATTTCTTTGAGGAATGAAGAGCAGCACGTTATTAAGTAACAGCCTAAAGCAAACGGAATGACATCACCAGAATTCTTCTGCAGACATCACTGGCTTCTCAATCACAGTACTATTACTTATGCTTTTACTGCTATCTTTTGTAAATTTTAATGTACATTTAGATGAAACATGTACAAGGGAATTACAGAGCAAAATCTCAAGCAGGCTGTGTTTCTATGCAAGCATTCATCTTCTCTACAGGAAAACTTCTAGGTGTATACAGCCTTATCTTCTCATATGTAGCGAAATCTCACAAAAAAAGCAAAGACTTTTGTTAGTTTTCTGGCTGATCTTTCTAGCAAAGATACATTCATCCTTTGTGGCAGAAAGCAGGTTATATAAAAAGAATATCTGAAGAAATGCAATTTTGAGAAACAAAGAATAATAAAAATCAAAGCCATAAACAAGCCATTTGAAATAAAAGTCTAACAACATCTAGGAGAGACTGCAGCTTAACTTCATTTACTCTTCACTTCTAAGCTTTAGAGATATTTGAGACACACAGTTCTGACTGAGAAAAATTCAGAGTACCTAGTGATATATATTCAAGAGTCACTGAGAGAGTAATATCATTTTTATGTAATATAAAGCATCTTCAAGAGCGAGTCACCCTCTTTTGCATGCCATCCTTAGCTGTCAATGCTAGCATTAGTTATATAAAGAAAGATGTAATATTAACAAATTTGTTTAAATTACAGTTTCTTTGCGCAAAATGTGAATAGGCACAGGTCAGATTTACATGACACAGGGATGGAACAATGACAAAAAAAGAACCCAAACAAAATTATTACTACCTTAGTTATTTTCAGAAGTTAATGTGAACAAGATCAGCGAAGTGCGTTTTCATTGTCTGTATCAAATTTGTACAAAATATAGCTGATTCTGAAAAAAAGACCTGGCAGAGGAAATGTTATGCTACTGCTTAGCTTTGGAGGTGATTGTCCAGTGTCATAAGGAGCAAAAGTTTACACAGATCGAAGGGGAGGTTGAATAAGTTGAGGGTGTGGAAAACCACAGGTAGTTATTAAGCACGGAAATCACTCTTATCTCAGTAAATCCATGAGCTGAAAACGGTTGAAGTCTCAGAAGGAAATGGAAGGCATTACCATGCATGCTTGCCTTGTTCTTGTTCTTCCTTCTTGTTCCTTATAGCTGCTGCTCAGGACGGGGCATCTTTTGTCTGATCTGGTACAGCCTTTTTCTTATGTTCTTAGATAATGAAAAGTGGTGTAACAGAGAAACAGACTGGATAGAAATAGTACAAAGAGCACCATACCACTGCCTACAAAAGGCACAATCCAGATGGAAGTCTCCAAAATTTCCCAGAATCTGTCATCAAACAACATTTGATTCAAACTCGCTTTCAAATCTAATGAAAGTTGGTGGCAATCTGACAAAACTCCACTGGCCTCAGCCTACCACCATCTGAAGAGAGAGGTAAGGTGGCCTTCTGTGGGCTAACGCAATTGTTGAAAGGAATTGTGCACATAGCAAGGTCAATAATAACCCTCTGATCTTGTCTGCATTCTTTTCTGTCCTCTCACCTATGCACTTGCTTGTTTCATTTGCATACTACAATTTGTTTGCTGCAGTGTAAATTGGTTAGGGCAGGAGCTGTCACTGATGTTTGTAGAGGGCTTCACACAGTAGGTAGCATACAGTGAAAGCCTCTGGCCTCTGCCAAAACAGGAATGATAGAAAATAAGACAGGACAGCAGCTGAGGGTAACAGCATGTTGGTATTCTTAATTCTCTGAAAGCAACATTAGACCTAACGGGAGCAGCAGAAAGACTAGTAATGCAGAAGGCATTTTACCTGTGATATGTGGCTACTCGCTTTTTCTGAAAGGTAATTTGTTCATGCTCCACAGCTTCACTTATTCTATATTAACAAAAGTCAGCTGTATGATAGAGTCCGAGTTTAGTTTTTATTGTTAACTGAATGCTCATCATCTCCAGCACAATCCAATTTCTCTCCTGATTGCTTCTCTCTTCTGTCTCCTGTTGCTCCATTTTGTCTTCAGCCTAACTGAATACACTAAATGCATTAAAAGGGCTCTTCTATTTCTGCCTGTAAGGTAAACTTAAGACCTGAGCTGCTGTTAATTCACTTTAATTCATGTTAATGCACAGAAGGCAATAAAATTGGCACAGTAATAGGGCATCACAGTAACACAAGGGGAGCTTGGCTGTCACTGACTCCAAATGAGGATATTTTTTTTCTTTGTAGTCTTGTGTTCATACCATTTCTAACTTCAATATTCTACAGTTTTCTTCACTACTCATAGAAAAGTCCAGGTTTAGTGTTTCCTCATATCTCAGTTTGGTTTAGCATTCTTACATCTCAAGAAGCAAGCACAAAAATTAGCCAGGGAATACTGTTTTGTCTCTGATCAGAACGTTCAAAGACAATTTACAGAAGAACGCTATGGTCTCTCTTTAAAGCACATCACAGGAAAACTGTGTTTTCAGTGTTTAAGAAAAAAAAAAATCTTCTCGCTGCATGTCTGAAGTCAAAATAACACACTCCTAAGCTTAGCTACTTTGACAACACTGCTGATGCAACATCTCTACTTGTTCTGGTGATATTCTTAGAAAGAGGTGTTAAACTACTTAAATTCTCATATACCAGTGCAGAAATTAAGCAGTTGTGTAATTTCATCCATCTTTGAAAAGTTACACCAATTCACATGAGTTCTAAATTTGGCTCACAACTGAACACTGCTCTCTCATATAGCTCTTAGATTTCTCAACAGCTTTCCTTACGAATATACGAAGAATTTGTTAAGTTTCTGGGCCTTATTATTCTTCAGATCCCATCTGTGCCATATCAGTTGTATCTTATCAAATAGAAGTAGATTCCAACAGATTTGTATTAATGTAACATCACAAAATGTTCTTGAAATTAGTGTTACTGACCCTATTCTCTAAGTAAAATCAAACAGGATTTGAGTAGCAGAGGGGAATTAAGCCCTCAATCTCAGTTCAACAGAAACCAAATCATCTTCCCCCCCCCTTCCTAAACTCTGAGATTTGTGTACAAGTAAACTTTTGCAGAAGATCTCTCAGAAAACCATTCTCAAATCCTGTGGCATAAAAGGTCTGAAAATAATATGGCTAACGGGAACTTGTCTGATTTGCCTCCCAAACACAACGTGCCATTGTTTTTCTTCAGTCCTACTTTAATACAAAGCTTTTTCTTTCCAATGGCATAAAAGTTAGTATATCTTCTTCTGTCATACATGGCATTTTTAACATATTGTGAAATAATAAAGTGACCAGAAAGGGGAATATTACATGGCCTGTTGGTTATTAGCAGGGTTTTTTAACACTCTCTCTTCCTCTTCTGAAGATCCTCCATATACCCCTCTGAAGTAAGTGCAAGTAACCACGTAAGTAAAACAATTGATCCTCTTCAGATCTCAAGCCTTTACCTCTGCTATACAGTCTTTTTGTAACACTTAAAGGAAAAAAAACACAATAAACCACTTCTTTTTAAAAAATGAAAGGATGGAAAGCAATTAGACAGAAAGAAGCAGCCGCCACATGGTCAAACTAAGCAACATTAGTTTATGAACAACTAACTGGCTAATAAAACAAGAAGATTTGGCTGCCACATGAACAGAATGACAAAGATAAAGCTTTCAAAGCAGTCTTCTTAAAGCTCTAGAATACCTCATGCTATCACAGGGGAAATGGCAGCAAGGAGAAGCTTAAAAACAAAAAAAGATGAGTAGGTTATAGTTAACTGACAACCTGAAGGCTATAAATATTTCCAAATTAAAATGTATCATCTCACTTGATTTGCTGACACCCATGACCAAAAGTAGTAAATAAAGCAAACTCTGCACTAAGCTTTCATTCTTCCTCTCTCACCCTTCCTTTCTACAAATGCAGAGCTCTGGCTCCCTCCCCAAGCTTGCCAAAGTAGTAACTGAAATTGATTTCTGAAGCCTCAGGCAAAACACTCGCATGGATCTGTTTCCTTATGGTCGTAGAAACTTGGGATGGATGCCCTAAGTGAGCACAGACTGCCAGACCAGCTATGGAATTTTCACCTCTATTTCACTGAGCAGTCTGGGGAAGCTTAGCTGACAATACAGCTTGTCTTGTCTGTCGGGGGGGCGGGAACAATAGGCACCATCTGTCCTGCCTCGTTCAGAAGTGCAAGCATCCGAGATGAAGGATCCCGTCAGTGCACCAGAAAACGATAGCTGCAGCGGGGAGCTGAATCCATACTGATTAGCACAGTATTACAGTTCACCTCATGTAGGTACTTACTATGGGCCTGAGCTGAGAGAGAAAGTTTCCATTTCTGCTGCCCTCATGCCATGCAGTAGGCTTTGCACTGATGATATATAATGAAAAATTTAATAACTATAAAGCACTGCTTGTCAAATGCTATATAGCTCATCCGTCACCAGCCATGAGAATCCAGTGATCTGATCGGATGCCATACTCTTGCCAAAATATATAGAGAGAAATTAAAGAAAAAACCCTCTTGGCATCTATACATCACTTAAGTAACACAAAGCACTTTTATATACAGAAATTGTACCCATTTTATGGAGTTGCAAATTTACAGACAGAATCCATTTTACCTATGGGTGGACATGTTGAGAAAAGAGTGCATTTTACATTGCCCTTATTGATGCAGAATTCAAGAATTAATCCAGAGGATAACACAACCACGAGAAAATTCAAGGATCAGACTAACTGCATTTACTTGTTACAGCTGCGGTCAAGTTCCTCAGCTCAAAATTAAAAACCGGTAATAAAACTCAGGAAGGAAAATTTTTATGTTAAAATAAGGTAATTTTAAGACTCGCCTGTTACTTACAGCATATTCTTAAGGAATGTAATTCAAAAATATTAGAAGACAGTAACTTTCCTTAGCCTCCCCTTTCAGCATCCAGATCTCCTACCATAGTCCAGATGTTTGTGTTGTAGCTTCTCCAAAACAAAAAATGCATATAGCCGAAGTAGTCAGTCTTCGGACATGGATCTAACTGTATCTCAGCTACCACTGTTTCTGTCTCCAGCTGACTGCTCCTAAGGAATGAAACATCAGACCTCATAATGAGAACCCTAAAGATACTTTCATAAACAGGGCTACCTTTGTAGGGTTTTTTTGCATTCCCACAGCAAGTTTTTTTTATTTTATCTGCCTGTGGGCATTCAGTACCCTTACTGAGATGAAGCAATGCAGTAATTAGGGCATATTTATCCAACCAAAGGAAGGTAATTTGCTTTCATTTTCCATAATGGAAGGAGATGGGTAGTAGGTGAGGTAAGAAGTTATTACTGACCCTGCCAGAACTTTTTTCCCCAAACCAATGAAAAAAACCCATTCTTTCAGAAAAATAAGGGCTTGAGACAGCAAATGTAGCATTTGCATAAGACAGTCCCAGCAGGTTACACACTACAGAGTAAATTACTATAAAGAAATACTCCATATAGAGGATAATTTTGCTGGAATACTCTCTACAGAACAACTCAAGAGTGAAGACACATAAAAGATGTCATTTTTCATAGAAATTATGTGTGGTTATGTATCTCCATAGATAAAAAGGAAAAAAAAAATTTTAAAATTAATATTATAGTATATTATAATATACATGTAACATAGTATATGTATTATAAATTATGTATATATTTATGTATACACATTGTCTATGTTATATTTTATATACTAAATTTACATAAAACACATGCACTACATGAAGAAAAGTGATGCAAAATTGCAGTGCAACAAGCAGTCATTTTCTAGGCAAAAGCCCAGCAGGTAAGAGACTTTAAGCCCCAAGAAATCTTAAAGAACAGCTCCAGTACATTTTTTTCACACCATCACATTACATTAGCTGTGTGAACAACTGCAAATAGAGAAAAGGGTGGATGTGGAAATCAATATTCTCAGTCAAAACAATAAGGAGAGACTATCAGGCTTATGGAATACAGCTGCAACTCTGGATATTAATTCAGACATGCTGCTGTCAGTGTCCAGTGACACTGAAAACAAGGATTGACTTGTTTTCCTCTGCACTGTCAGAGACTGGCTCTATTTTACCTACTACCACTGTGAATCTTTGGGAAATATGCTTACAGCACCTCTTTTAGTAACCTCAAAATCTGAGAAAGTCAGCTTTTCAGCAAGGCAAAAGGATGACCGAATAATTCATCAGAATATTTAATAAATACCAGGTACGGTAAAAAAAAAGAAAATCATGCATCCCTCCTGTAATTCTGGAATATGAATTTCCAAATATTTTGCTAATATTGGTCACAAAAACATCACCAGCAACATCCTCGAACTACAGATTCTGTTACCACACGGGTAACTTAATCAAGATGCCAGACGGAGTCTTCTGTTCCACTTTCTTCCTGGGCAGTATCTTGACACTAGGAACTACCTTGCACTGCCTGTTTAACTCTCATGAGAATGTCATCCAACTCCACAGGTTTCTTAATGATTTCTGAGAAAATCTCTTATGTATGTAAATCTCAAGGATCAGTTTAAACACAGCTACAAATTTACACCATCATACCTGGAAAGATTCTCATCTCAAAGTGTGGAAAATAACCCCTTCACCCCTCCTGCTTCTCTCCCCCCCACACACACCCCAACTCCAACCAACCCAACTTGACATTGCCAATTCATCCTTCCATTCCTCAGAAGCTGAAAAACCACCAGTCATGAACTAATAGGGAGTTTATTACTACTCTTCAAAGACAGAGTATGGAAGGTTTGGGAGTTCTCCAATTTTCAGAAATGTATATAATGATTTATGATTACCAAGTATACAGTCAAACAGTAAACGAGTGAAAAAGTAGGCTGATTTTCTTCTTACTAATTGCTTCCCAAAAAATGTTATCCCAAACTAAACGCCATTGGATATGTACTAAATTTTTTAGAGAAGCTGAATAGGTCAATTACATTTTTTATTTTGTACTGAAATTTTCATGTTCAGAAACTGAAAAAAGTTATAATACTGTCTGGTGAGAAAACATCTTCTTTTTTTCACAAAATTCCTTTTTTGCTCTAACATCAATCTTCACTTTGTAATATTTCCAAATAAATACAGTAAGAAAGAATGCAACATTCTAACTACTATTCTTTTGCAGAAGTCGAAAACTAAAAAATGCCCTGACCACTTAAAATATTTTCTTTTTAAAAAAATGACATGCCAAAGTCTATGAAATGGAAAAGAACGCAGAGGATCAGGATTTCCTTCATAAAGGTATTTGTTTTGTTTTCTTTTTTTTTTTTTTAATATCTTTACCAAGCATGAAACTTAAATTGTTTGTATAACAAGCGCTACTGGTTTCCACTCCCATTGAGATATCTGTATCATCAAACCAATTCCTCTTTTCAAATAACCGGCATCAGGTATTTCACTCGCTGTGCAACTGCCTTTGGGTGATTCCGTGTAGCCAGGAAACACACCATTACAATGGTATTTTGGAAACAGAAGCGAGGTTGAACCAAAAAACAACTCTAGAGCTTCAGTAAAGTCAGGATGCAGGTCTGAAGGGCTTCTTTCTTTGCGGTTTTGCTTTGAAACACTGGTGTAATAATGGTTTCTATTCGACCTGGTTGTGTATTCACTCCTTACTACACCTTTGATAAAGTTACAGAAGAACACATAAATTTTCATCTCTTTGCCTATGCCACTGCTCTATTATTTTTCACCACCATTTTCCAAACAATACAACAGTCAAGGAACATAACAGTAGGAAGCTAAAGAGAATAAGCATAGAAGGCCTTTACTCCTAAGTCTGTAAATGATCTGTCTGTTCACCGATAGGTAAGAGTCCTTCATCCCTTCTCACATAGCTCTGTGGATGCTCTGTTAGCAGTCAGCCTGATTTCAGAGAACATGCGAAAGCATGCCTAAAAGCATGGATGAGTGGACTGGACTTTTCCACGTCAGCTCAGCTCTATCCACATAGAGCTTCTGAAAGTAGAGCAACAACTAAGTTGCTCTAGCAGTCAACCATGCTCCTCTAGCCTCCTGTTCCCTCCCTAAGCTGTTATACTTGGAATGACTACACACCTGGGTACAACTGAGCCGCTTCTCCTTCTTTGCCAGGTATCATTGCCACGGGGAAATGGCTGTAAAGCAGAGCAGAAGCAAGCTGGTAAAAGCAGAGTGAACAATCCCAGACTTAGTCCATTTGGCCACACATTTCAGACCGCAGGAAAACACAAGAGCAGTCGGTGCTCACTGTTCTGGATCAGTCTGCAAGGCTTAGCCAGGAATTAGGTTAGAGTTACATAAGCCCTAATTCAAAAAGGATTTCAGCTTCGTTGTCTGGTTCAGCTAACACAATTACAGAAGAAGCTTTGTCAATACACTGAAAAGATTTATTCTTTGCAAATGTTCCTGTTGCATTTAGAGTCAGAAGGGAATTAGGACAGAGACAAATGATGCCCATTGTGTAGGCAAAGTTTCCAAAAAAGATGCAGAAATGCAGAGGAGCTTGGGTTCATGCTGACACACCACAAGTGATGAGGGAGTGAACCCTACTAAATTTACAATGGGGGAAAGAAAAAAAACCACATTTTTTCCCCAAAAGCTGTCAGTATTTACTCTGTTAACTGAAATGCAGGGGCTATGAAATACAAATTTGAAAAGTTTTTAGTTAAAGTGGCTACAAAAGCCTAGCATAACTGGCCATTTACCTTAAACCATAAAAGCATTTTAAGCAAACTAACCAATTGATTAAAAAAGCACAAAGAACAAAATAAAGCTATGGCATTCTCAGCTTTCATTGGTTTGAATGTCTCAGGAGGCGTGCAACTAAGCAAAAGGCATCAGAGACAAAGCTACAGGCTCTCTTTCACAGCATGATCTGCTGGCCAGCACACCTTCTTTAACACACACATATATACTGCCCCACAGGATTTGCGGATAGTGTCCCACAGAAACCCTGCCTGATCATCACTGAGGATAGATTCCAACTGCAGCACACGTTGGCTGGACTTTACAAGCAAAAGCTAAATGTCTCCTAAATTCTCCATCTTTCACTTGATCGAGGCACTGTCTAACTCACAGCAAGAAGGAGCTGGATTCTGCCTGCCAGGTTACACAGACAAGAAAACAGGCAAGAGCTTTGGTTAAAACTTTCAGAATTAGGTAAGATATAGTATCAAGCCAAATAACTTTGATATTGAATATATGTTAATATTTGAATCCATAATGCTGTTCTCTCACATATATTGTTTAAAAGCTTTTTTATCTAGGAGAGAAGTAGTTGTACTGTTCTATGGAAGCATACAATTGATTGATACATGCAAAGTCCTCTTCATCTAAGAGGCTTCTGGAGCACACTTTTGCAAGTAGGTTCTGTGAAAAAAAAATTATACCTGTTCTGTGAAAAAAAAAATCGTGTATATCAATCCCAATTATAAGGGCTGAATCAGAACTCATCTATCTCCAACCTCTGGCATATTTGAAACACACAGCATCACCATTTCCAGTGATACTTCCAAGTGCTACTGATGGTCTACATGTATTTATAAGTCTATGGAAGACACAGATATTACTGACTAACACAGAGAGCTGGTCAGAACAGAGAAATTGCTTCACAGCAGTTTGCCTTTCAGTTTCACATCTGCTATATTTAAATAATTGTCATGCATGCAAAACTGCCTGGCATGCCTCTCATTTTGGGCCTAGAACGTGCTGCAAGAGCACACTCACTCTTTACAAAATGCATTAGCACATTCATGATGGGTCTCGAGTATTCCTTCTCAGAACATAAAAGACAATTTTCAATTTCCACATGATACTTTAATTATAAAAATTGATTAACATTCTTGCTCTCCAGTACTGGTCATACAAAGCACAGCTCCTGATGACCACAAAGAGATTCACCTGTAGCACACAGCAAAATCTATCTCCTGTTTAGTCATTACATTCCTACATCATTACTATTCTTTTCCAACAAGAACCATATTTAATAGACTTCTGATCAAGTCAGAAGACTTGGGGGGGGTCTGAATAACAAAGTGAAAACAAAGAACTGAGAGAAGAGCCAGCAGCTGACCACAGTGAAGGCACACACCAATGAGTCCCATTCGGGTATCACACAAGAATTTAGCATTCTCTCATGAAAACAAGCAAAAAAATTTTATGTGCGGAGTTCAGGCAGAAAGATCAAGGACCTTAAAAGTCTACAGCAGAACACAGAACTGATGCAAACCTGAACACAGGCTTTCTGTCATTACTTGAACCAACCTTTGGTTTTATGGGTTTGGATCTTTAAAATTCTTCAGAGAAAAGGAAAAAAAAAAAAAAGTGGAATTGCCCGGATACCTCCAAGAAAAGTAGAATGACATGTAACACGGTTGTGGGAGTATTAGCAGATCCTGAGAACAAATATAAAACAAGAAAAGTACGCATTAGTTTGAGCCTTAGAGAAGTCTGGATTTAACTCAAAGGAAAGAAGGCTGAGGGTTCCTGGTCACTGTCATGGAATGCTATGCTAACCGAACTAGAGCGCCATAAAATTTGGTTTCTGTTCACACCAAATCTCAGTAAACATGCATTTCGCCATGGGATGAAGTTCAGCTGCTTAATCTACAAAGCAATGCCATTTTTTGGCATGATGTATGTACTGCCAAAAACACTGTCTACTTCATTTTAAGACATTTTCACCACTTTGGAAGCCAGCTGGAAAGGAGAGTATCAACTTGAAAAACTTACGTGCTCAAAACACCATGAGTAAAATTATCTTCCAAGAAGAACAAAGCTCTGAATGCAATTTTCTTTCAAATATGCCTGAATTTGTTTTCACAAATCCAATTATTTCTCTATAGTGTGCCTTCTCATACTGTGTGGTTTCAGCCACGTAGACATACTCCAGGTACAAGGTACAAGCTAATTAGTAGCAAACTATCCCAACACTAAAAAGGAAAATAAAGGAGATCTGTTAATACTAAATAACCACGAGAAAAGAGTTGGTAAGAAAAAAAAAAAAAAAAAACCACAAAACAACTTTAGCTTAAAGAGATAGGAGAGTAAACTCTTCTTTCAGAAATGAGAAAATAAGTTTCTCAGAACCCCACAATGTGAATGAAAGTAGTAGGGTACCAGAATTCCTGTGAAAAAGGCTTACAAATAAGTGTGAGATGACCATTGAACTATGGATGGAGTCTCAATTCAAGCAGACATCAAACTGGGACATGTTAGCCATTTACTAAGCTAACAGCTGATCTCCAAGTTTTCCCTTGATATACTGCAGCCTTTAAGATCAAGCTATTTGAATTTACTCTCAGAATTTTTAGCCTGAGGGCTTACTGGTGTCACAGCTATCTTAAAATAGGGATCAGCACTGCACAGAGATAACAGCACTGCAGCATAAACACCTGCCACCTAAACTGACAGCTCTTCGAAGATGGCTCTGGACACCAATCCCAAAAGAGCTAACAACAGCTGAGTTAAGCTGGAGGTTCACAAATGGGACACATGAAGAGCCCAGAGGTATACAGACAGCTACCTCTCTCAGCCTAAAGTTTCACTGTCAACAATTTAAAAAGCAAATTATATTATTCTATAGTTAAACTAATTACTCAGTAAGAATCTACAAATCATCTCCTAAAGTTAATTAATGCACGCATCTTGATTTGTCAGTCGTATCAGTATACACACACCAGCCGAGCGTACATGTAACACAATCTTATTGCTACATCAGCAGCCTCAACCACCACCATGACTTTCCTAAGCTAAATAGAGACACAAATGCAATGTGGTATCATTCGATTGACACCAGTGGTGTGACATTATGGCCGAGTTGAGCAATGACAAGTATGCTTTTTTCTGTATTGATCTCAAAATATACCAGCCTGCAAAATCTACAGAGAAGTGCAAAGCCAAAATTAATAGTATCTTCTAGCCATACTGAGTAACTTACTGTGAAACAGCCACACTCCCACGCAGTGAAGCCAACTGTGCTGAACATTTAGCATTTTTAATTAAATAGTGACATCAAATTTTTAAAAAGTACATTTTATCAGTTCGAATTAAACCAACAAGTCCCCCATATAACCATAACAGGGAAATGATAGGGTTAGTGTAGAACTCCCTGACTTCTCATGTTCTTTGTTAATCAGTTACTTCACCACATGTAAAATGAGGCCACACTTCTTCAATCAACTCTTTTCTGAGACACCACTATCTATTTAAAAATTTATGCAAGGCTATTAAGTTTTGCAATGGTAAAAAGGTTAGAGTGCAGTAGAGAAGTCAACTGCAAGCTCTTTGGGGCAAAATTCACATATTTCAGTTATTACTAAAAATAAGCTGAATGCACAAAGAAACAATTTCTTTAAGCCAAATAAATATCATTTTGTGTATCTTTTAAAACAAATGGAGCCTTTAAATTTCATACTGCCTTCTCTGTTTCTTTATTATTCCCCAGTATCGATAAAAAGAGATATAAATCCAGTCAGAGCAGTGATACTGCAGCTGGGATACTGTAAAGAGGTATAAGACAAGAAAAAAAGCATTGGGTAGTATGGTAACAAGCAAGTGACAATGCAGATACAGAATTTCTCAGAAAAGATGTTTAAAAAACAAAGCAGTTTCCTTGGGTTCCTCCATGACACAGATATTTAAATAGAAAACTGGATGTTAATAAGAATATAATTTGGCAGCAAAAATTAATTAAAAGAGAGAGTCTTAATGGCAATGAAACTGAAGACTCGCCAGGCAATCTACAGAAGTTTCTCATCTTGCCACAGGAAACCTAACCAACAGGGTCATGAACAAGAACTACTCATAAGCAGCACTGTTTTGTTACTCTACTTAAGTAACCAAATGCCATCTTGTTGCTCACTTCTATTTAATCTGGCAATATATCAAAGCATTCCATATGACTGGAAAAGTCCAGAGTCTTACTTGCTATTACTGCCCACCCATAGTGATTGCTGTAGCAAATGACCTGGAACACTGTGAAAAATAAGGCTGAACTGGGCCTGCTACTACCACCTTATGTAACCAAAGCAGAACCTGAATATTTAGGCTCATTTCATTCTCCTGAGATACTCTACCCCTTAATGAAAATAAATGCTGAAGCACGTTGCTGCTTTGGGACACCACACAGTAGCTCATCCAGCTGTTTGAACATATCTATGTGATGGTTAACATCCTTTTGTTTTATCATCTTCTGCTCTGCAAGCTTGATGATTCTGGTATATCAGGGCTCAAAAGAAATGCTGGATGATGTGAAAAAAAAATGTAGCTATTTTAAAGTTTAATGGTTTAGAAACCTAAGTCAATTTCATTAGTAACTGTTTACATTCATTTATAAAAGCTTATATGCAGTACAAACTCCTAATTAAACAAACTAATGTTGCTGTGCTATCACTAGATATTTTTTATGGCTCAGTTACAGCAGTCAGAAATCTCCCACTGTAAGGATGTAACAACAACAACAAAAACCCTACATATCAAAAACATTTCTGTGCATTCCATAGGTTGCTATGGAAATATTTTTCCTTCTATAATATCAAAGTAGCTTCACACACCCAAGCAGAAGACTGGTTGCTCAGTCATTAGGTTGATTCATTTTCAGAAGCTCCCTCCATTTACAGGATGGTAACAAGCCAAGACCCTCATTAAACAACAACCAAAAAAAAAAACCAACACCTGTTACAAGTTAGTATAAAGAAATTAAAAAATCTAAATTGACAACTGGGAAGATAAAGCAGGTAAAGACATAAGGTACATCCCAGGAAAAATGGAATTTCATCAATCAGAGAAGTTCTGCAGTTTGGTAGAAATCTACTAAGTTCACAAAAGAGAATTTCTCAGCTCAGTGCAAAATGTGCATTTCAAGGTTAGGTTCTCAAAAACATCTAAGGGGGGGGCAGAATGGAGTATCAGAAAACATACCTTATCATGAATCATTTCTTTGACCGCAAGTACTTCAGCAATGCTCAGGTACATGCAGAAGGTTTAGAAAGCAATAGAAAAACAAGCCAACTTCAGCACGATTACAGTTTCACAACACAGGATACCTCAAAGGTGGAGAGCTGTGACGGCAATTAAACATATCAACCTCAGAGTCCAGAGACTTGGATTCAATTTGCAGCACTTTTATAGACATCCTCAGGCATACGACATCTACACCCATACATCTCTGCTCCCTATCAGAAAAACAGCAATAAACAGCACCTTCCTATTTCAGGAGGAATGATGCAAGGATAAATACATTACAAGCATGTGAGGCATTCAGACATCGTAATAGCGGGAGTAAACATCCATAAAACAGGCAGAAGATTTAGTGATGTACTTGTATGTACATAGCTCCTTTTCCTTCCTATACCTTCAGGTAGCTGAAGTGGTTAGAGAACGAGTTGTTCTCCATGTCCCTCTCCCAGCATCTGCTATCCCCAAAGAGCCTGTGGTCTCTCAGGACCAGGTACATCTCTTCCACCATACCTGCTAAAAGCACAGTGAGCCCCACAACAGTCAGGGACCATTACTGCTTTAGGTTTTGCATCCAAATCTGCTCTTCAAAAATATAGGCCCTGTCTTCCCTGGGCTAACCTGAACATGATGTAATAAGCACAGCTGCCCTTACTGCTGACAGATGCTAACAAAAAACTCTGTCACCCTAAAGTGCTACTATTCTTTATATATCGTCCCTTTAGTCAATCTGTAAGCTTATGGGAGTGCATATTTAGCACCTATTAAAATCTTCTAGGAGTTACCCATCAGGAATAAGTTCCAATCCCTTTGCAAGGATCCTATCTTACCTACTAGTGAAGGTTATTTTGCTTAGATGACTCCTTTCCCCCAGAATTTACTTTCATTGGTGGTGGAAAAAAAATAAAATAAAAAAAAAACCACAACCAACTAAACCAGAAAAACCCTGCACTGTTTACATGTGGAACTTAGGACATTTTCAGAAGCCAGACTCACAAATATCTGCTGATATAACTACTATGAAGCCTAAAACATTAAACACCTTTTTCAGCTACCTTTTTTAGTGTAGGTTTTCAATTTCTAATTAAAAGAACCACTGCATCAAATTTCAACAGAGATTAAGAAGAGGAAGTAATACTTTTGAAAAAGTAAAATACCTGCTTTACTTTTCAAATTACCATGGATAAGTACAAGATTTAAATATGCATTTCAATAGATATCAGAGGCAATAGATTGATGATTGCCTAATATTTAACACACTTCAAATCAAAACACAAGAAAAACATATACCTGATGTTCTAATTACATAGGGTGGTCACCCCATTAACCACTGAAACCTAAGTTCCTTGGCAAATGAAAATGCAAATAGGTGCAGGAGAGCAGAAGGGAGATCAAACAGCAGCTTGGGTTTAACGTGCTCAAGTAGTGCCTCACCACCCCCTTACTAACAGGGCTGCTCTTTGGAAGCCCCAGGACTCTGCTCTGCCCCATCTCTTACCTTCCTGTGAGCATTTAATTCCAGCAAGTGCTTGCAGAAGTTTGAATGCGACTATCAGAGGTGTTGCCCATCAGTCTGAATGGCAGTGCTGCGACCAAGCATCCCCAGAAGTCAGAACCTCAATTTGCCTCAAAGCACTCCATAACTAAACCAGGTCAATCTGAAAGGTCTGCTTCACCACAGGAATAAATGCAGACGGTTTTACAGATTTGATTCATAAACTGTATAGTTCCACACCTTTTTTTCTAATTATAATTTTTGACCAGAGTACTTAAACATTTTTCTTGCTAATAATTAGCAAAACCAGAAGTCAGTGGCAGAAGTGACATACCTAAGATTTGTTTCAGCACTCACTGAAATACATGGAAGCAATTTTTTCATTCTTTCAGTATGCTTTGAATTATACCAATGGATGTGAGATAACAAGACAACTGCTAGAACCTGAATCACTACTAGTAATACAAAGAACATGTTTCTTTTTAGATAGGCCTTCCATGGAAGAAAAACTGGAAATCCATAATCACGTTACCAGTCCTACTCAGTCGTCCTAAAGCAGCACTTTCAAAAGGGTCCCAAATCATCAAACCTAACTCATCATCCAGCCATCCCATGTTGACTAAACCAAAGGCAGAATAACCTCTCTCTTGCCTTTTTAGGCACAACACAGCAATGGATAGAGCTTAAGTGATTTTCCCACTAGAGATAGAAACAGATTGCAAGGAAAGTCTAAGTGGCTGTAGCTAATAATCTTACCTCTATCCACACTGACTGACAGCAGAAAGCATAGAGCGCTTGTATGTGCCATAATCCTCCAGTAAACCTCTTCTATTCATCAAACTGTGTCTATATACATTTTGTTGAGTCGCCTCTGTGCAAACTATTGACCAACTATTTAAAAGCAAAAGTGGTTTAATATACTGTGTTCTAGTAATATTGCTGTTTCCACTTAAGTAATTTTTTTTAAAATTTTCCTAGCCTTCAATTTCTACTTCCAATATTATTTTGTTTTATATAGATTTAATGTTTAGTTTCAAGCGTATATTTTCATATAATACTGCAGATTTTCTTTCAGTTCCTCAAAGCCACCCCTAGGAAATAAGTATATTTGGATGCCTTGTAAAAAAGTTCTTAATGACCGAAATTCAATGTAAGTGAAAAACTTTTAATAGGAAATTTGAGCAGAGGACAGAGATCATGCAGCAGAAAAAACTGCATGTAGACACTATTCAGCAGTTCCAAACCACAGTTCTCTTTTAAAAGACCAAATGTGTTCATTTGTAGGGAGTAGATATCTCTATGATTTCACAGGCACTATTCTAAGTTGCAACGCCCTGCAAAGAAGGTACATCTCAGCAGAGCTGGCTGAACAAATGAAGAGCCTTAAATGAATTCCAATTACATAAAATGAAGCACACAGTCTTCCCAACCTTATTTTTCATTTGCCCTCTAGATGTGTGTCTAATATCTCAGTAAATTCAAAGACGGGCCTGAAAAAATGGTATAGTACACATTTTTGACAAATAACACTGAATTAACACTTTCTTTAGCCATCTGAACCTGTGAAATTGATTGCTGGTTGAATACAAACTAAGCAAGACTTCTAGCACTAGCAAATTCTAATACACGCTCTCTTGTAACTAATAAATACCGGATAAATGTATCATCTTTCATCCAAGCCATCACTGTGTTAAAATTTTGTTCTAGGCTTCTGTGTTACCGCCTACAGAAAATTTTTTCATAAGACTTTTCCATACCTCTCACAGGCAAAACCTGCAGTTATTAAGACCTGCCAGAAGAAACCAAACCAAAGAAACCAAACCCCAAATTCTAGAATCTCACAAGTTAAATTTTCTTCCAAACATTCAGCGCTTTCTTATCCAAGCTGCATCTTTCTTCCTTTCATACAATAAGGGTTAGTATCAATAGCTATACATGGTTCATAGCACAATTGTTTATGCCCTAAACACTGTTTATACTTACAAAATTAACTGAAGACCCTGGCATTATAATAATGCATTTGGTAAAACTACACATACTAGTATCTCTGTCACACAGGAAACGCTTTATTTATGAGATTTGTTTCCACCCCAGATTGACAGTTAAATTGTAAGGCTGAAATAGTATTTTTCATTGAATAGAAAATTCAAATAAATTTTAATGAAGAACCACTAAAACGTTTGGCACTGCAGCTGTCAGCAGTTAGTCCCACGATGCAGAGCAGCATCTAGTCCAAGAAAAAACTGGCACTGCAGTGCAAAAGTTTTGGCTAGTCCTCATTCCTTAACTGTTTTTAAAAAAAAAAAAAAAAAAATTTACTCTGGACAAATTAAAGGAACTTTAAAAAAAATAAAATTGTTTCATATAAAAAAACTACGGAGTGCACATGCACATGCAGTAAGAGTGATGTGCTACACTTCCTGTTCACTTTAGATTTTGTAAAATTACCACTCCAGTTCTGTCCCCTAAGACCAGAAGGACGCCTGCTCTATTTTAGAGCATCTTTTGCTGATATTCAGAGCTTACTTTTGGTGCAGTAAGATTTGAAGCTAGACTGCAGCTGAGAAAAATCTCCCACCAAGAGCTGGATTAGTTGTGAAGGTTTGAACCATGACTGTCCGAAGCCCCAGGCAGGAAGCACAGCCTTCATGCTCTCTACTCAAGAGCTGCCTCGGGGAGAGGCTGTCACATCACAGACCCATTTTCCCACCAGGCTGGGACACTTCCTACCTGTTGCCATCAGCGTTCCATAGAAGGAACCACTCCACCATCCTAAGTTCCTACCTAGCAATGCTAGTCAGCCCAAAGTGCAGCCCTCATTCACATACCTGTTACTCCCGGGCATCATAATATTTTTCAAAAAATAATATTAAAACGTGTACGTCTGTAGGCATAATGTGTTTTGAATAACAAGTTTCAGCACCACACAGTAAAAATTAGAACAATTCCATGGACAATGTTATATGACATAGAAAACTTCGTTTTTTTAATTTCCCCTTCAATTTACTCTACAGTTCCCAGCTGAAACAAAATTATTTCCTAAGCATTTAAATTTAAGAGAATTTCACTCTATTGGCTTTAGAGCAGGGTTATGTGAAAATACTAATTGTACATGGCGATGACCAGAAGTAAGAGGATTTGTAAGGAGACTGTGATGAAGCTGAATGTACAGTGATAAATTCAGAAGTAGACATTTAAATTTAGGAAACTCCAAACAGAAGCTCCATCATACAATTCTCTTTTTCCCTGCCATTAATTATTCAGAGATACCAGATAGGACAGTATAATGTCAGCATTAATTTACATGTGAGTGAATATGAATGTATGCTCCTGAATTCAATGTATCCAAAGGAGAGGAAAGGATCCTTCCACTCAAAATGGTACAAATGAAGAGACATACATCATTCAAAACCCAGTCTACCAATACAGTACACCGAAATAACTATGTTGACCAATTCTAGAACACCACCAGCCTTTCACAGCCGTTAAGCACAATGCAAACATTTTTACTCTAAGCTTGCATGCAAGGAAAAGCACAGAATGACCAAGTCCCTGCATTTCAAAGTGGAAATACTGGAATGGTGCAGATGACAGCCCAATAGCATAGCCAGCTTGGGCAACGAAAGACCAAAAAGATTGAGTACTGGCTACAAAACGTGAACAGACTGAGTCAGAGGTCATGAAAGAAAAGCAGCTCTTCCGCAGGAGAAAAAAAAACCAGAACTCAACTCCAGGCAATCAGAGACAGCTTGGGCAACTTTGCTGAAAAGCCCAAGACCCATGCAGGTGAATTTGGTCCCATGGAACATGAAACAGCTGCAGATTCTTGCCTGCAGGTTCAAGACTGAACCTCTAACACATCTAAATACAGCACGCCAAGTTCAGCCAATGTCTTTTGAATATTCAAACAACCTCTGTGTTAGAAGCCATTTCTTCTGGATTACCCATGCTCTGATATTCACCACCTTTTATCAGTAGAACACTTTTTACACTGTTAAATCCACACAAACTCATCTATTTTCCGTGCTACCCTCGATACTAGTCAATTTGCACTTCTTTACAAAACCAAATTCTGAAAGTTTTCAAGTAAAAAGCTTTCTACTCCAAGCTAAAAAAACATCGGCACATTTTAATCAAATTCTGGTCCACTTTCAAGTTTTCTATTTATTGTTTAAAATTCCATTCCTAGACAAACCAAGTCCTTTACAAACATCCATAAATTAAGTTGCAAAAGGTCCACCTCAAGCAGATCACTACTAAAGCACTGTATTATAACCGCAAGATCATTTTGCACCAGACTGTCGTAGCAGTAATCTGATTTTGTCACACAAGAATATTAATAGAACATAATAACTACAGGTAAATATTTACACATTTCATACATACATCCATAATGTATATATTAAATATTTGTAGAATAAAGGATATTACTAGAAGCTATTTTTTCTGACAAAGTAGTTTCATTACACATTTTAGTAAAAGTTGGTATTGTCAATTTTGTTTCTATCCATAATGTTGTGGTAGGACCATACAAAGAGTTTAGGAACTCTAACGTCATAATAACATCAAGATTTCTAAAGGAAAATTCTAACTGATGGGCCAGATGTTACAAAAAAACATTCTCCCTAATTTTAATTGGGCTTATAATTAATTTTCCAGTTAATTCTTACTGGCAGTGTCTTTCAAGAGAACTGTTCTGTCATTAGTGGCTAGTGTGAAGAACGGTTTCCATAATAACTTCAAGAAGCTTGCTAAAAGATTTTTGACATTACAGTAAGAAGATACCAACACCTTCAATTTTTCTGCCACCTTGAATTTCTCTCTTCTTCTATTTTACAATTCAAATCACTTCACCTACATTTAATCTGGAATTCTACTTTTTTTTTTTTTTTAAATTGACTGCTTAATGAAATCAAGATCATTCTGTTTTGAATGCTTGTAAATAGGATATTAATATATTCTATACAACAGGAAGCATTTGTTAGATTTCTTGTTCTATAACATCCCAGCTATACAGAAAGTTCTTCGTATTTATATGCAATTTTCTTTTATTGTATAAAAAGGGATTCAGACTGCTTTAAAACCAGAAACTAAAAGATCAGTGTCTCATTCTCTGTGTGTACAACTTCCATTGCAGATGACAGTGGTACTTTCATTACAAGACTTGCAAGACCAGACTCTAAGACGACTATGTACAAAGACAAGGAAAATGCAGGGTTCAAAGAAAACTGTCTTTGCTAAGTCCTCGCTGTTATTAAACTAAGAGCCTAGGGTTTTGGGTACTAACCCAGATACTGCATCATGTAGAGATTTAACTGATTTGCACTCTAAAAATACCAAAAATTGGCAGACACCTACTGGGGACATTTGTTTTATTACAAGCATGATTAGAACCCAGGTTTTATTTTTGTGGAGTCCTAGCTGCCAGAAGGATAGTGCCAATTCCATTAACAAGAATAATGGTGATGATTTGCAAACAACCTGAACTTCCTTTAAAAACCAATATTTTTTCCCCTTGACTTTATTAATAATCAATACCATAAAAATACTAACATTTCCCAGGCTGTGAATTATTTCCTTAGAGAAGCCACTTCCTTCCCAAGACCATTCTGTAAATGGGAAGGATTTGATTTTTCAGTTTGCCAAAATCGTAGCATCAAAATAAAACTGATTTTCTTAGAGAATTTATACCTTCTTGCAGGTGGATGCAGGTTGTTTGTTTAATTAAGTCAGGGGTCCGGCAATGGCAGGTGCTACAAGCTGGCACTGCCCAGTTACCCAAGACCACAGCAGTGAGGTGAGTATCAACATAAGCAGCCAGGAAGAAAGCAAACAAAAGGAAACCCTACATCACCCGCAGCAATTGTTTTGGTTTGGTTTGTTGGGGTTTTTTTTACTTTGTCTACAGGGGCACTCATTATATTTTACATCGATTTGAAACTCAGAATTTATACTTGTTGTTCAGGTGTTGCTGGGATAAAAATCTCAAGGGCTTATCATCCATTAATATCTCTATGCACTGACGGTTAGCTAACAGGACTTAAAGGAAGGAGGATGAAAGAAGGAGAGAAAGTGCAAAGACATTAATCTACAGAAAATCCCATGAGACAAGGTCAGTACATCGGTCATTGTCTGTCTGAGGTGAGAAATTCAATAAAGTCAGAAGATAGGCTATCTCCTGATGAATCTTTGTAACATCTTTTATTTCTATAACAACTTTTATGGCTGGCACAAGGTAAAACACTTTGTGATAAGCAGCTCTTGTTAAGTCCCAGCCAGCTGCAGCTGCCAGCCTCAAAATGCCAGAGCTAGTTTGTGGCCTTAAAAAAGTCTACCAAAATTTGGTGATTCCACAAGTTTTTCATAGGAAAGCCCCAACGGTACAGAATTAATTTCTTAACACAAAATGTTTATTTGTATCACAATACGCTCAGGAGTCCCCATCACATTCAGGGACAAATTTATTCTGTCACGTATGGCTACACAGGTGAAGAGTAGCTATTCTTCCTCAACTTCATGTGTGAAGAGTGTAACCTGTTTCTGGACTAAAAACATTTTACTACCACTTTTTTCCACACAAAGCTCAGAAAGAACCTGTGTTTCTTTAGCCAAGATCAAACCAAGGATCCACAAATGTTCCTTATCAGAAGTAAAATTTAAACAATATAGTTCATTCCTAACCATTGTGATTCCTAAAACAGTGTCTTGCTGTACCTTCTAGGAACAGGCAGCCAATAATAAAAAAAAAAGAAAAGATCTGGTGGCCCAAAGTACAGGTGCCCAGTTAGTGTAGAGACTTTTCTCCCCCTCCTATTCCAAACTAGTGGGGCAGGAAGCCTCAACTGTGAAATAAAACAGACAGAATTTAATAACCTGACCTAATCAACACTTTTGAAATTAAATGAAGCCATGATGTCACCTCTGCCCCTGAAAAACAGGCTGACTATTTGTTTTCTATGGGACTGGTTACCAATTTCTTGGATAGCATTAATGTCACACAAGCAAACATCATCACACACTTTTTTTTTCCATTGATACATCTAATGCTGTTAAGAGTTAGAACGCCATGACCTGAACTAATTCTGTACTGAAGAAATCCTGAAGAAATAAAAAAAGACATCAAAGGCTGCATGCTCACAAAACCTTTAGGTTAAAATTTTGGGAGCAACCTCTGGACAAACACCCGTGCTGCAGACATATATAAAAAGCTCATAGAAGAGTCTTAAAATTAATTTGAAATAATGCATTCTGTGATGTCCACAAATTAAATATTCTTATTTAATATTAAATGAATCCTAAAACCAGAAAAACTTTATGAGTTAACATACCATATTTTGTTTCCAGTGAAGTGGATAGAACCAACCAGCTTTAATCTGCCCCTGAAGAAGAGAAGACTGAGAGGGGACCTCATCAATACATACAAATATCTTAAGGGTGGATGTCACAAGGACGGAGCCAGACTCTTCACAGTGGTGCCCAGTGACAGGACAAGGAGCAATGGGCACAAACTGAAACATAAGAGGTTTCAGTTGAATATGAGGAAAAACTTCTTTACTCTGAGGGTGACAGAGCACTGGAACAGACTGCCCAGGGGGGTTGGGGAGTCTCCTTCTCTGGAGATATTCAAAGCCTGCCTGGACAAAGTCCTGTGTAACATGCTCTAGGAGAACCTGCTTTAGCAGGAGGGTTGGACTAGATGATCTGCTGAGGTCCCTTCCAGCCCTTGCCATTCTGTGATTCTCTGTAATGCCTCAAATTATGTGTCCATCTAACTTGAAGGTGTGCAAGAATCTTGTTTCTCTCTGTTTGCTTTTTTTTCACCTTGAATCTTCCCATTTTATATGGACCCATTCTGGAATTAAATATATATATACTGAATAAAATTAATCTGACATAGAAAAACTTTCAAAGGGATCTTCAGGGAAATAAAAATATGAAAGATAAATATTTAATAAAAAGGCACTGAGGTGAGACTTGCATGACCTTCAGACTCTCTCCTGTCATAAACAGATCAAAAACTGTAATCTGACATTACCAAGTCAGGTAACAAGCTGTGACAACCAATTGGCAACTATGCATGATGTTATGCTGTTCTAAAGCACAGGGCTATTTATATTCACCTTTTCATTACCCAGTCCAACTCATTAGATTGTTTTATTTGCAGATTAAAAAAATATATATACCTGTGGAATGCCATTAAATCCAGGCTTTCTAAATTGCAGGCTAGCATTGTAGCTACTGGAGCCACCCTTCTTGGACTGCATTGATTTTATAGTATTTAAAACCCAACACACAGAAGCCCAAATTAGCTGTGAACAGGCTGGTCTGCAGGTATGGCACAGGGCAAGGCTGTATGTCCAAAGGCGGGGATGGCCCCCATTAGGAAACCAGACTGCCAGGGAGCAGGTCTGGTTAGTCCGGGCAGCAGGTCTGGTTAGTCCGGGCATACGGCAGCACAACACAGCCGCTCTCCTTTGGTATCAGAGCTACACAACCTATCACCGCTGCATTGCACGCTGCGGGCAAAGCCTAAGCTCTCTGGGAGCAGGTATTTACGGTATGATTTCTGAATGCCTAGAACAATGAGGCCTGACCCAGTTAAGGCTCCAATTTACCATCACTGAGATGACAGTAATAAAAACCCCTGATAATTAACAAGGCAGACTGATTTACACCCGGCATAATGTATTCTTAACCATGTAGACTAAAATTTATTTTTCACTTGATCTCAAGAGAACTGGAGACTATTTAAAGAATTTTAAAATATGTTAATTACAGCGCATCAGCTGCTTCTAGTCATCTTTGTTTTGTGGGGGGTTATCCTCCTTTAAAGACAATACACACATTCAAATGTTCACATATGGTATTGGCTTGAAGAACAGCTGCCCTTTTGGATCTCCAACGGGTAATAGATGACACACAAAATACTAAAACAACCTTAAGAGAGGTTCAGGTTATCTGTGAAACAGTTCGTACTTCAAGCTTTTTGTCTCATTTTGGACTTAAGATAAAGTCTTTAAAAATAAAAAAATTCCATAATCTTTACATTACAAATTCATTCTCAATGGCAGCATTTAAATGCTTTCTTTTTCCTTCCATTTTTATTATTTTTCCTGCTTTCATTTTTTTAATGGAATGCATAAATAGTGTAGCATTTGTGAAAGGCACTAGATCAGTAGCCCTAGAGACTAGAGTCTAATTAGGTTGTTTTCGGAGTGTGTGACTTCCTTTTTCCATTCTATAAACAGACAATGGCAACCACCCAAATTGCACCCAGGGTACCCATAACAGACAGAATCTGCTTCCCGCTCAAGTCAAGGGTCCTGATCCCTTGCGCTTTGCATTTTTACTTTTCCCACACTATCAGAGAAGGGACAGCGTGGTAACTTCAGACAGCCACCCTTCACCAGCAGAAATGATCACCTCGGTAAGGGAAGTGGGCGTCAGCTCTAAGCTACAAACCAGAAGCCCACGCCGCCTCTGTCCATGCTGTTCCACAGACGAAAGACTTCCGAGTCCTAGCAACTTCCCAAACACAGAACAAAACACAACAAATCCCTCCTGTTCATTACCAGTTCTTTACAATAGTGTGATTTTTTTAAGCTAAGCTGTAACCTAACTGTAAGCTTGTAACAGAATATGCTGAGCTGAGCCTGATGCTACCGTTAATGCTCCTGCTAACCCACCACTGGGCTCCTTTCCATCTCACCCCTCGCATCAGTTTGGGAGCTGTCAAACTGTTGCTACTTCACCTGAAAGCTCTTTAGATTTCAAAGGATAACACCCACCATGAAGCTCTATGCACCTATTTATATACAAATCACATGCCAAATAGCACCAAAACAGCTTTAGGATTCAAAATTAAAGGAGAAAAAAAAATTTTTTTTAAGTGAGAATTTGTGCCATGTGCACAACGTATCATCTCTGTGATGCTGCACTGAAATCTGCACAAAACGAACCCAATTTAATATTCCCAGTACCCAGTGGAACCACCAGCCTGAAGGAAAAGCTAGAACTGAAGTGTTACTATAAATTGGTTTTTTAGCACTCATAACAGCTCGTTACTCAAAATTCCTAAATGGCAACAGAAATAATTTCCTGCAGTTCTTTATAAGATAAATTAATATCTCCAATCTGCACAGAAATATTTCGTTTGCTTACTAGACTCCTGTCTTACGTATTAATTTCTGGTCTGGTTTCTGCAGCATTATTACAGCTGTGCATAACACATCCTATGTCTAATGTTTAAGAGGGGTTTATTTAATGAGCCTTAGTATCCCAAGTAAAAGGCTCAGTACAATGAAGACAGTTAACTACCAGTGAAATAGAGGATTATTATAGATGCAACTAGAACATAGAGCCATTAAGTCCGTGCATTTATATATACTTTCACATCTACAACAGACAATGATATTCATGCTAAAATACTGAGATAAACATCTTGGGACTGTATTTATTTCAACAATACAGCTTCTATCTGGCTGGTTGAGCCAACCTAAAAAGGCTACACCACCTCATAAGAAGAGCTAACATCTAACATGACACACAAGAAAATACTGGTTAGCTCATACAGAGAAGAAAAAACAAGCTTCATTTACTTGCTAGAAGACACAGCTTAAAACTGGCCAACCTGTCACATAATTAGCTCTACTGATTTCAAGAGATTTAGACTGACAAACCTTTACAGTGGGGTTCATCTCATCTAACTGTTACACTTACAAAGTAGATGTCTACGTATGGGTTAGATAGCTTAAGCTCTTTTTACAGCAGGCATCTGTATGTGGGTTATTAAACTTCAGTCCCCTTTACAGTTTGTGGAGAGAAGCAGGTGTTTTTATGGAGAAGTCTAGGAGCTTGTATGTTGGGTTGAGTTGAGACGCTTTACAGGGAGTCTTGACACAGACTTTCAATCAGCTAAATCCTTCTCCCACTCTGCCTAATGCTCTTGTAAGGGGAATGGAAGTGAAAAGAGAGTGCTGTTTAGGGCTTAAGGCAAAATAATCAATGCAATGCATAGCCCTTCCTCTTTCTTTTCTATTGTGAACAAAGACATCTCCGAGTAGGAGGAGAGAGAAGCAGAGCTCACACTTAGACCTGTGGAGGCCCTTTTTAAAAGTATGTTTGGGCATGGTTCTGCTCCTTTTCATTCTGCAGAATAAAGACTGTTGCTGCTTCAGAAGAGTTTCTGTAAAGCACTGATTTTAAACCAGTAATTTTAAAGTTATCATGCAAGATATTTAGCTCCAGCTAAACAAAACAGTCAAATGTTAGTGAGACCCAAAGTCACCCAAACTGCTAACCAAAACAGTGTTAGAATGAATTCAAAGCAGTTAAGTACACGCTTCCTTTAAAAATTAAGCTCTTGGGTTTTATCTTTTCTTTCTTTTTTTTTAACCAAGAAATGAGGTTTTGTCATTTCCATGATCTTCCCTATCTTCTATGCTCTCAAGCAGAAAACATCCATTTAGGGTAAACATTCAGCAGACTTTTGCAAGGAATTAGCAAAAGACCCAAGTACATTTCATTGTCATTTATCGCAAAACCTTGCACTAAGGTAGGTTTCAGTCTCACAGAAACTTTCAGGAAGAAAATCAAGAGACTACAGAGAAACAGAAGATCCTCTGCAGAACTGGGATTTCGTTGTCTTCCTCTTTCCTCTTACTGGCGAATGCCATACAATACAGAAATGGAGATAAATACTCTGTTTTCCTACTGATAATCTTCATTCAGCGCTTGCCTAGAACAGCAAATCATGATGAACCTCACACACGCAAGCAATAGAAGTGAAAAACATTAAATGCATGCCACACCCAGAAAACTACTCCATATACTGTTCCCAAGGTACAAACAATGACTATCGCACATTCAAGGCAGAAGAAATTAAATTCAGTAGTCAACTCCAGGTTAAGTACACCTTTTAAAATATATTCTGGCCTTCATCAAGCCAAAGAAAGGAGGGGACAGACTCTTGGCCAAGTTTGTGGATTTGGTGTGGGTTTTTCTTTTCCCCCTTAAGCTGTGATCGAAGTAAAAGCCTCAGGCAAAATTCTAAGAGATATCACAGTAAGACTGTTGACTTGATTCAGTAAATGTACTAGGATGGAAGCAAGCTCCTAGTATGTATTTCTCTCCATTCTGTTGTACAAATACATTTGGGTGTGAATATTTTTCTTTCCTTCTTCCTCTCGGCTGCACAAGTAAATAAAGATGTAGAAACACTCCACTGGCATTCTCTCTCAAGATGGTTATTTCATAAAAATGTTTTTCAGAGTTTACCTTGGACTTTTTTGCAAGGGAATAAACGCATTTTTCCCCAAGGTGAATGACTAACATTTGCCCTCTCCATCTTAACAGGCACACAGGGATAAACTGAACTCACCAATTCCACTGTCATAATAAATTTTAACTATGTTCTGCTCACACATTACTTCTCTTATTCTTACACGACTGAGAAAGGAAAACTTCTAAGAAAGAGGAAGATACTACATGTTCATAATAAGCTGGAATATACAGAACAAACCACGCAGGCTTTTCTATATTCATAAAAACTCAACAGTGACTGCTCCAGCCATAGCTTTCCAAAAATTACTCAAGGAACAGGCTACAGATTGGTCTGGAAAAACAGCAGGGTCACAGTGGAATTCACTTCTATTGAAATGCATAGTGGAGCAGATTATACTAGTCTCACTCATCCTGACTACTGCTTTACTGACCAAATCAGTAGGATTGCAGGATTGACTGGGATTAAAGAAAGAGTAAAGTAATATGCAATTCAGAAAATAAAATATTATGTTTGGAAAACTTCCAGGTCAAATAAAAGGAAAATAAATTTAGGTAAGTTACTTTTAGTAGGGAACTGTGCATGACAGGAGGTTAATCTAATGCAGCAAATATTTTCCAGAAAAATCAAACATGCAAACCTTAGATGCTTATATTCTGGAGAGTCAGTAAGGGAAACTCTATGCGTGGAAGAAGAAATGAACGTACAGAATGAGCATTTCTATTAATTAAAATCCCTTCTCAGTGAAGCCCATTTGGGGGTTCCTTTGACTTTGAATACTTATTGTGAACTGTACAGAAGCGCTTCTAGAGTAAATCTGCAGAACAAAGAGCTGATGCCCCTGACTTTGTTTGTACCTTAAGGCATACAATAAAGCCAGCTGAAGAATCAATAGCTTGAATCATTCCATTAGGAGGAAAGTGTTCAAGGAACTGAGGCCATTAGCACAAGCTTAATGGAATTAAGATATTAACAGAGTAAACAGCAACTTAGCTTTCTCCAAGTTATACTGCAGTTCTGAGTAAACACCATCTTAGTCATATGAAGGCATAAGGGTCAGTGTTTCAGGGATTTCAGAGGCAGTGGGAGGAAGGAAAGAGTTTTTGCATTTAAGCACACATTAGAAATTGCCGATTCCTGGAGAGAGAAGTATTAATAATTAAACAGAGCTTCTGGGTTGAAAACCCAATCAATAATATACATTAAGGTCAAACATTCCTTGAAAAATTGGCAAACATGGGTTTCAGAGGTTATATATTCACACAGAAGAATTTCTATTTACACCCCTCATATCTGTCATTACTATATAAAACTAATGCTAACCTGGAGCCTTTTTAAACTGTAGTTCCTTACAGTGTTATGTTTAAAGCCTGTAGTCATTTACAAAATTTTCCTAGTTTCCTACCAGGATTTTCTTTGCTGTTCCTCTTGTCAAAGATTTAAGGGTTTGATTTGTTGGGGGTTTTTTGTGATCTACATGTAAACAATTTATTGGAAGTGAAATTTTTTAAGAAAAACAGTGGCCTTCTAGGCAATTCTTACCAAGGCATGAATTAAAATTGGATTTTATTGTTATAAGTATCAGGTTACTCTAAAGAACAGGAATTCTTGTTCATGTATAGCACTATTACAATTCTTAATAGCTTTGTTGCCTTTACAGTGACTTTTCAGACTTCATTTGAGGAAGTTCTCCTAACAAGATATAAAACCTTTGCTATAGCACTAAATTAAATTGCAGGAAATCATAGAAAGTATATGCTTTACAAAGCAACCACAATGTAGTCAGCAAATGAAATAAGATTTTTTAGAAGTCTCAGTCATTGTCAAGACAATTCAGAACTATACAAAAAGCTTGCTAGCTGCAATTTTGCCAGCATGATACAAAGTAGAGTTGACAGCACCAGAAACTGATGGACTATCAGAGTTTTCCTTGCTATGGCAGACTTTACTTTTTTTTTTTCCGAACAGGATATGGTAACACCTTGAAATAGCACAAAAATTCAAAAAGGTAGAATAAAACTATCTCTGTACCATAAAATCTGCTCAAAAAAATCCCACAAACAAACCACATCAGCTTTCTTATGAATCCTTATTTATTATTTACTATTTTAAAAGTATAAAGCAGTATTCCTTGTACAATGCAAAGCAAGAAAAGGAACTTCATCCAACCTAGTGACAGAAGGAACAACAGTAGGGCCCCAGTCCCAGTGACCAGTCTCAGTGCCTACATCCAAAACTGTCACAAGGTCAATTGGCATTTTACCAAAGCAATTAGCATATAATTTGACCCTAAGCAAGAGGAGATAAATACATCCTCTGACAAGGAAGATTCCTGACAAAAACGGAAAGAATTTCCATTATCGAAGCAAAAAATACACTTATTAAAAATGTAACAACGCTTATCTTCCTGCTGCAAATGTTCTTTCAGCAATTCTGCTCATTGCAGAGGGCCCCAAACAGTGTCAACATTCTGTGTTTTGTTTCATAAAAATATTCATACACAGGCTGATTACAGTGTATGCCAAACACAACTTGCCACATAAATATAATGACTGATTGGATTTGACAAGCCTCCTTCTAGAACAGTAGACACCGAAGATTTTGTTTAGGGATACTAATCAGCTTAGCAAGCCAAATGTGTCACCTGTACCAGAATGGAAGAAAAATTATCCCCACCTGCTGGTAGACCAACCACCAGTAATATCGAAAGGAGACAGGACCATTAACTGGAAGAATTAATCCAGATCCCAGCTATTCAAAGTCAGAGGCTTTCACCAGACACTCATCTTTCCTGTAACTGATCACCGTATTAGCAATAATAACCCCACTCTAATGTCTGTGGAAATCCAAACTGAAATCTGGAATAGCTTTCTGCAAACTAAGAACTGCAAATCCAGATAGATGTTATAACTCCCCTCCTGGTCCAGGGGCCTCCATTTGCACTTTAGCATACAGAGTGAAGACAGTGTTGACTACACTGAAAACATGTTTATGTCCTAGAAAGCTGACCTTAATTTAAGATTAGAAAACATAGTTGTCAGGGAATATCACATCAAACTTTTTAACTGCAGCTTGGCCGTCAGCAAGTCTTATTGACATTCTTACCTTTCTCTGCCCAGTGCAGTTAAGAACATTACTGGAGATCTGTTCTCAAGTTCAGGTTCCTGCAGAATGGTGAACAATTATATAAAAATCAACTGGCTAACTTAAGTGGTGAAGTTGTGCTCTGAATTATGCCAAAATGCCATCCTCAGCTGTAAAATGCTAATTTATTATAGGAGGGTGTCATACATCCTAAGTAAACAGGAAAGATCTTCAGATGGTGAAAGACAATTACTCTCCACAAATTCAAACACTGAAACTTTTATCTACCCATAACCACAATGCGAGGCTTTGCAAGCCACAAAGAAAAATTAAGTCTGATAGTAGCTGTTCTACCTTCTGAAGTCATATATCTACACATTCCTACAGCAAAACAAATCCTGTATAAAGTATTCTGCAGACCACTGAACAACGTACCTGAAGATTTTCTCCCAACCTAGGACTTCTGAAGTTTCAGATGTGTTAAATACATGTTTTTACATAGCTATTACATATATATGTATATTCACACATGCTCATGAGGGTTTCACAACAGTTTCTTTTCATTTTCTATATCTTGCCCACTACTCAGAAAGCCTCCTTCCCTACAGACTGTGTGAGTACCTACCAACACATACACTGAAGATCTCTAGCATGATTACCAAACACCAGTCATATTCTGCAGCAGTAAATGTGTGTCAGCCTAAAGCCTGCATGGCCACAGAGACAACTAAGTAAATTGAAGGTAATCAGTCCACAGGGACAATTTACACTTTGACATCTCTAAGCTTATGATAATTAAGCCCAACACCAGTCAAAAGCACACCCCTTTCCACTCACTGATGCTCCCAAGCTCTGCCAGTATGCACCTGCAGCCTGGCAATTTCCCATCTAGGTTTCATTTCATTTTATACTCTCACCCTTCCAAATGGGGCAGTAGGCTCCTGAAACTAAGACTAGAGTGGTGAAGAACCAGCTTAATGTTTCACTGTCCCACTTCCAGAGATGCTGGATCCCAACAACCACTGTACTTCCTTGTCATGACCTTTAAAGACCATACGATCCCTTCATCATCAAAGCAAATGCTGTAACTGAGGAAAATGGACGATCAGCTCAGAAGATACTCTGCACAATATATGAAGATAGCAAAGTACACTTTCTGTCTCATTTATTAATACTGCTGCTAATTTTGCTGTGTCCCAGGTTTTTGACCATCTGCAATCAGAATTCAGTTTAACTGAAAAAAAGCAAATGCGCTACAGTACAAACCGGGAAGTTGCAGTCATATTAGGAGAATGAATAGTCCCTTTTCTGCACAGGAATTCCTTTCAAGAAGCTTGGAAAGGACCTAGGACACAATTAAATAAATCAGATCAGTAAGCACAAGAACTATCATGCCAGTTTTCCTTTGGAGTTACTTGTGGGGTTATGTGAGCTCTTTTGAAAATTTTTCAATGTTTAGGACATTACTGGGGGCAGGTGGGTGTTCTTTTCCATGCACATTCTCTGACAGTGAATCTTAATAAATGCATCTTTTTGACTAGCACAAGGAGACTACCTACGGAGTCTCCCAGTATTACCTGTGGGAGACTCAAATGGATATAATTATTTCCAAGATTTTTAACCTCTGATTATCACCAATTTGACTACTAGATTCCAAACTTACTAAAAAGGTAGACTGATGAATGAAACATTTGAATCTGAATTAATAACAAAACAAAGTAAAAAATTGAAAGGTTATGAGATAACCCAGTAGGTATGTGACACCTCCTTTAATGCCAATATTACTAGTAGCAATTTTAGCAATTACATAATAACCAAATTTTATTGTGTGAATTCCTCAGAACTTGTACTAGTTGGCCTTTTCCCTCTAGTCCTCTTAATAATGATAGTTACATAGCATGGCAATATAGTCCATTTGACAACTTTCAAACCTGAGATAAAAAGTTTATATCTGAAATCAGCAAATGAGCAAGCAGTGAATATGAACTGGCCATGGGCAGACACATCTCCACTGACAATGGAATTATTACATACTGCTGACACAAGCTCTCAATTTGTCCTAGAAAGCAACAATATTTAGTACAACTGTTAGTGTTTGTGTTCCAGAGAAACACAACCATGTAGTACACAGTCCAAGTAACCATGTGCTAACTAGACTACTGATAGCCACCAACTTCATAGACACAAAACGGGCACCCCTCCTGTGACAGCAAAATCACTCCTCTCCTACTGGAGTGACATCTCTACTCCCGAATGATTTAGTCCAAGACAAACCAAATATCTGTCTGTAAACAGAAAGTTCATAATTGTGTTACTAAATAGTAGGACAGCAGTGGAATCTAGTATTCCATGGTATCACAGTTGTCCAAGGAAGCATCAACATCCTTACAGTAATTTTTAAATGTTCTGTTTATTTTTAAAAAATATTATGGACTATATACAAATATATTTATAGACACATCTATACACTCACATGAACATAAGACAGGGAAGAAAAGTACTGCAAATGGTCTAACTACCAGGGTGTCTCTCATCTGAATTGTAACACTAGTAAAACATGTGGGAAAATTATGAGGTATAAGAGATTTATTTTTTTTTCTTGGAAAGGTAACATGCATTAAAGGAGGTTCTGCAGTTGAGGTTTCAAAGTCACTTACAGAAAAAAAATTCAAAACATATCTAAGAGCCCTACAGAAGTGGGATTTACAAGTTTTAAAAAACATTATACTGAAAGCCTGCTGCCTCTGACAGCCATGACTTTTGTCACCATTTCTAATTTGAAGGTTTTTACTCACACTGTCTACTGATTTGACTGCACTTTCTGTGTCAGGTTAAAGGCTGTGCTAAAACATGTCAAGACAATCAGAGCTAATTTAAAGTGTATCTATAAACAAACTCATTCAAGAAGTTGCATGCACTAAACAACTGGGAAAACAACTTGTATTCAGACCTTGGAGTATCTGTTGCAAGAAGTCATCTATATGGGGCTTCAAAACTGAAGCACTCAAAGAATGGCATTCTTCAGGAAGCAGAGAGGAAGTGTGTTGGACAAACAGGCTGCTTCCAGACTTCTGGAAAATGAGTTATAACAAGAATAGAAAGAGACTGATCTTACCTTCAAACACACAAGAAATGGGAGCTTAAATTTTTTATTAAAACCACAAATAATACAAATTCTGAGCTTAATTTGCACAACTGAAGAGAACCACGCACACACAAGCCAGAATAATTCAACAGTATACCAATAAAGTCAACTACTTTGTTGATGCACACACGAGACCATCCTCTGGAAAGGGACGTGGGAGAGGGACAACTGCACCAACTGGCACATAGAGTAAGGCTCCCAACGAGCCCATGTTCACCCTGTCTTTCTCCCTTTTTAGAATACAAGTGAGTTTCCTGGTTAAGCAGCACAGAGTCACTCTACCGGCAAAGAATAGCAGACTAAATAAGAGGGGACAGACATTTATGTTACAAAAGCTTTAGAGTATTTAGACATTTTGTCTGTGAGAGAAACTACCAAAAAAGACCCTATCTATACATACAGCCTGTTTGTTCAGTACATAGAAACTGTCAACTGAACTAAGCTATCTCTGAAGAAGGAAAACTCATTAATTTAAAGGCAATCCTAAAGAAAGAAAATACATTGAAGAAGTAGAATTAATTTGAACACAAGTTTTCACAGAAAGACATTCTATTAGCAGTCAACACTATAGCAAGACCATTGTGCCTTTGATGAGATTCTTAAACAGAAGCCTGCAGCACCATGGAGGAAGCCTGCCACTACTTGCAACGGTTAACCCTTATTTCTGGGTTCTTTTTTTTTTTTTTAGTAAAGTGGATCAAGTTGATGGGGAAAAATGCATTTTCATTATCTCTTACACTATTTGACATTATAAATGCTCATTGAAATTTGTCTGATTACATAGTTTAACATATCTTTTTAGCAGCCACTTACGTCTTTTTTCAAAAATCTCTTTGCTTAATCCTTTTTTCAAAGACACAGACAAGATGGGAACTCCTGCACTTTTGTAAGACACATCCCATGACTGAACTTACCTTTTTCCAACTACTTTTATCCATAGGTTCCCAAAGTTCACTAGCTGAAAACTCCTAACTCATTATGATACAGATGCACAATATTTAAAGAGTAGGGTCAATACAGAGGTAAAAATAACACTCCTAGAAAACACTGGGCCATAAGAACATTCTGCCATATGGCATTGCTGCAGTGTTTTAAGCTATTTAAATTTTCATCCAAATTCTAATTGCTTGACTGCAACCTTGTTTGTATCTTCAGTTTGGTTTATATTTTGGTTTTGTATCTCCATTTTCTTTTTTGTTTGTATCTCCATTTTCATTTATGTTTTGGTTTTGGAGCTGCTAAGGCAAGTTGTAACAAAAACATATCTTGAAAACAGGTATCCCCAACAGTGCTGGGAAAAGTTACATGGCCAAAACACCACCTCTAAAGGTAAATATTGCCATTGATACTTTCATTTGCCCACTTAGGGGGAATACACAACTTTCCCTTCCGAGGTTTGAACTGAAAGATGTGAAATGTACATGCGTAAGTTTCTGCAGCCAGGGCCTTCCACTCACAGTGTTACTCGCACTGTTTGAGGTGCCTGCAGGTTCCAGACACAGCAGGAAAGAGAGGTTGTGCCAAGAGCATTAAAGCTATGCCAGAGCTGTTGAATACCTCATCAGTTTACCTCAAGAGGGCTAATTCCCATCTTGCTCCTTTCACTGTTCTCTGGTGTAAACCAGGAATGACTCAAGCAGTGTATTTATACAGATGTGGCATTCGGTGAGAAGAAACACCCTGCAAAGAGGCAGCTTTTGTTTATCTTCCTTCCTAAGAAGCAACAAAACCTTATGGTTTATCGTGTTTAAATTTGAATCTTGAGAAAATTATTGAGCTCTATACACTTCATGTACTGAAGAAGAGCATGAGTATGACTTCATAAACTTGCCTTTTCTTTTCTTTTTTTATTAAAAACCACAGCTACTCATTCTGATGAAATGAGTAGGATTTCTCTTGAGTTTATTTTAAATTCAGTGAAAAGGGTATTTTTTTTTCCACCTTGTGTTGAATTGGCCCTTGTAGGTAAATTGCTTGAATAAGCCCTGCTTGTTGGATGATAATTGAATGAGCTTGGGGAACTTTGCCAGTTCCAGGTGTCGAGGAGTTGGGAGAAAATAACATCTGTTCTCATCAAATAGCAGAAAGGCAAATTCAAAGTCGCTCTTAATAAATTTGGAGCATGAACATTAAATAGAGAATAAAAGAGTTACATAAAAAAATATTTTTTTAAAAAGTAAAAATATGCGGGGTTTACTAGCTTAATGTAGCAAAGCTAAGCTGCTACATCCTACATTGTTATTTTATCATTTTTTTCTGCTATACCCTGCGCTGTCACAATTTGTCATTGTGGCTAAAACTCTTAAGATTCTCTGCACCATGTTGATATACTGCAGAAAACGGAATTTCTCACTGAGCGGGAACAGGATTCAGGTGTAACAGAACCTGGCAGTTAGAAGGAGCTAAGAAATAAGGAAGTATTTGCCTTACCAGCATGTAGAAAATCTGGTGACCATACCACTGAAAAGGAGCTACAAGACTGACAAAAGGGGAACATCCTGACTCAGAAGGCTCAGCCAAAGGCTGGATAAATGCTGAAGAGGCATGAGGTCAGCGAGGATCTGCAGCAACTGAGGGAAAGGTAAAGGCAGTGAGGGGAGATGGCGACCACCAACATAAATCAAACCTGAAAAGACTTGTCCCACCACCACCACGGAGCACGCATGCTAATTTACACAGCAAGCGAGGCTAATTTAAATATAATTAACCAATAGCAAATGTTACTGTGATTAATAGCTAATAGACATGAACTTAGGCAGGTTGTCTTTAATCACATAACAGAATAAATATGTGGCAGTTTTTTGGAAAGGTGTGGTAGCTTTGTGGAGTTACCACCTAGCACCCATCTCTGCGCAGAAATGAAATAAAAGCAAATACACCTCAACTCAGCGTGGGAACTGGTCATTGCACACCGAGTAAAGAACCCTGATTTGGGATAACAATTGTCATTGTAAAAACAGCAGAAAATTATATGGCTACACACCAACATGCAAAACCAGCCTGGCTAGCTAGGTACCTAAGCACAAGTTTTAAAAAACAGTCAGCAGAGAGCACACTGCGAAGTATTTGCCATTGCCTGTAGTTTGACACAGTATTTTACACAAACCCTTTAATAATTACATTGTCTTTTATACTTGTGGATACTTTGACTCTTCTTTCCCATCCCCTCTTTATGCTTCAGACTCAGTTGCTTACGTGGTGGTAAGAGAAAAGCAACTCCACACATACGAGGCCAGTAAGAGCCACCCTTCTGACCCCGACCTGGGCCCTGGGTACCCAGGGCAGAATTCCAAGGCAGCAGAGAGAGGGGACAGAGGAAACAAGTCGGTGCTTTTTACACTGTTCTGCATATATCATCCCACTCACTTCCAAGCCCCACAGTACCTCAGATGTACAAATTTTGCAGCGTGGCAGTGACAGCAATTTATGCGAGGCCAGCAGAGGAAAGAATTCAGAGCAACAACTTCAGGTTGTACCTGTTCACACTGACTGATAACTCCATCCAGGGACACTCTGTTAAGTAGAAACAATGTAATCCAAAAAAAATAACATCTATCAATATCTTAAGGTTTTTAATGTAAGGGAAAATCTCAAGACAGAACAGCCCCTACCAGGCCTTGTTTGTTCTCCCTTTCACATAAAGGCCACTTATCTTTTTAGTAGTAGAAAGGGTGCAAATGCACAGTACCTGCATAAATGGCTTTACTATTTGAAGTTTGCCTTAACCAGACAGTTAAAATGATAATCCAATTGCTGGAAAAGCAAATATCCAGAATTATCTTCCACTGAATCTGTGCCAACACACATACAGTATTGAGTAATCCTTCCTCCCTGTACCTTCTTCCCCTAGAGCAGCTAATTGACGTTTCATGGAAGTTACATGGCATTCTTACCTGGCAAAGCCAGCTACAAAAGCCAGGTTAAACGCACAAGCTCTTTGTCTCAACCTGCCAAAAAACTCACTCCCTATTGTTGTCCCAACACTGCAAACATACAGAGAGTTCTTGCTCATATCAGCACATTCTCAACTTCAGCATAGCTACTCACAGCCTAAAAGCTGCTCACACAAAGATAATAACAAAGTGTAATCAGAAAATCATTGGTGAGTATAACAAAGTGTAATTAAAAAGAAAAAAATCATTCTCCATGATCATGCCAGTTTTATATTTACCACCTCATTATATTAACAAAACTTGGGAGGATGAGGATTACTCTATAACCTACATTTATGTCCACAGAGCTAGCAACTGTGATCAGCATGTTTCACTGCTGGCAGCCACACAAAGAGTACTTTTGGCTGAACGGCTGATTATCCATCAATTCCTGTATAACTGATACAGGCGGTAAACACAGAGCCACGAGGACAGAGTTTGTAAGGAAACTTACACATTACATCTGGTACCTGGGTGCTTTTTTCCATGGTTAACATCCCTTTCTCCACTGTATGAAGACAACACCAGTATTTGACCAGATATTGCAACCTTTTGCCATACTGTAACAGAAGCTTTTGTTTTCCTCTTTGTCTCAGACACAAATAGGAGCATTCTTTGAAATATATTTAGATTAAACTTTTTTTTAACGTTAATTTTCAGGAAGGTTGCCAATCCATTTTTAGCAGATGGTTTGCTATTTAACGTCTTTAGGCAAGGCAGAAAAACTTTAATCAATAGAATCAAAAGAAATGTTGAGAAATTACATGCATTTTACAAAATCAAAGGCATTTCCTACATATAGTCAAGCAGACAAAAACATATTGACATGTTGTTACTGCAAGGAGCCAAGGAATGTTTCACACGTTACAACACTGAATTTCCTTTTACATGGTTTCAAGTCTACTGGCTTCCTCATGACAAGGAATTTTACTCTTCCATAAATCTAAAAATTCTCCAACAGCAACTTATTTCTTAATTATGAAAAAAGAATCCAGGCCTAAACAATTAAAAATCCACTCTCAAGAGCTAGAAGTTGCAACATAAAAAGCTTTACCTTTGCTTAATTCTTCAAATGAGAAATCAATAGCATGGCTCCCCATTCACTTTGTGACCCAGTATTATACCTGCTTCTACAGCAGTCAATCATCCTGAAAACCGTCTCCACTCATAAGTGCTGAAATGTGCAGGGTTCACTCTGCCATCAGCTATTACTCCATTACTGCAGAGAACACTAACAACTGTCTGAAAACCTGATTCTAATGCATGTCAGGCAATACTTCTGTCCTTTGCATTTCCAGACTGCAGGAGTCTGTTCCTGTTGCCACCATACTGAGATATTATGCAAACATACTCCCATTTGCTCTAATCAAGTTCTTGCTTCAGTGCATGTATTACCATTTACAAACTCTTCTATGTCAGCCCATATCAGGCAATGGTGAAGACTCTTCCCGCCTTCAAGACAAGGCATATGGATCCTTAGCGTAAGCATTAAAAACACATACATACATTTATAGACATATATTATTTTTACATAAAGAATATTTTTATTATATTAAATATTTGTACATGTATTTCCATATTCATTTGCATGCAAGATTTTTTCTCTGTACTTAAATGAAACTAGAATACTAGAATTAGCACTGTGAAAGTGCTTTTAAACTATTTTTATGTAAGATATATAAGCTCTACTGAAAAACTCATGTTTGTTGATAAAATTGCATTTATATGAAGTATAACAATAAATCAATGAGATGAAAATGTTTCTTTACCAAAACCGTTTCTGTAACAATACCTGCATTTAGAGAAATGAAAGCTGCAAGTGGAATGATCTATCCAATTTTTTTTTCCTTACTTCTTTTAGTGCATAAATTCACTAGTCTTCCTGGCATTATGTATGGCTTTATGCATCCCTTTGGAACTTGTGGGGTTTTTTTATTGTTGGCTTCCTTGTTTTATGTCTAACAGCTTGAAATTAATTTTAAACTCACATGGCTTTACAACCATGTGAAAATATTAGCTAAACATAAGCTTAAAATATCTCATTCAATTACATCTAGGTTTAATGATGTCATAATCCTTTATGGCTGACATCATGTTGTAAAGTCACCGAGCACTAACTCTACTGCCTCTTGAAAAAACAGGATCAAAACAACAATACATGATTGTAATATTGGAGACGAATAGCGATACAATTTTGGTGCCAAGACCAGCATCTTGCTTATGGTATTCTGACTGTATGCAAGCCAAATATTTCTTGCTTCATTAAAGATACTATACCTTTTAAAAGGTCTATATAAACTATATCAAATAGATTCAAGTCTTGCTTTTTTTAATGCTAGATTTGGTTTTAATTAACACAAGCAAATATTTGTAATAATCTACTAGATGTGAAACTGGTTTTGAGAGTGACAAAGTAAAAAGCTTTCAGAACAGAATCAGAAATGGTGCATCACTTCTTTCCACTTCATGGAAGCTCAGTAGCACTAGTTCCAGCAGATTCAATAACACTCGTGGAATCTCAATATTTTCCACTCGGTAACTCTAGTTTTATGTTAACTAAGAAGGGATAAAAGAGGTACTCTCATGCAGCCTTTAGCTTTTTCCATGCTTCTCTCCTTCCTGACCCACCTTATCCTCCGAACTGTTACACATGAAGTGAACACATCTCCTAATCAGAAACACCTTAGAAATTACAGCATACTACTCCTCCACCCTTCACTTGAGCAACTTAAAATACTCCTGTTAGCACCAGTAGAAGAGGGAAATGCTGGCATCGTGTGATCATGCAACATACAGCTGGTAAAATTATAAATACCTCAGAGAAAAACAAAAAGAACAGAGTTATTCTAAAAACTATGCTGTGCTCTCTCTGCAAGCCGTATTTATTCTGTGCACAGAGAAATCCCAAAAGATGTCTTCTCTAACCATAACTTTACTGCAATGATAATCCTGTAATGGATGGGTACAGACTTACAGAGTCTGCTGTGCTGGAAAAGTTTATCTGACAGTTTATCTTTTGCCTACGGCATGCCAAACCTTCTTGCAAAGCCTTTGGCAAGTCATGACTCGATGCAGAAAGAAAAGCTTCAAAGGAATTTGAATCCACCATAAAAGCAGGGACAGGTAATTCACTGCATTAGTTGGATGATTCATGAAACAGATCTCTAGCTAGATCCAGATTGTAATACAGGCAAGAAACACAGCCTAAAAATCTGTATTATCTCCCTAAAATTAAGACTAGAATGACCATTTATCTATGAAGGAAAAAAACCAGAAGTACTATCTCTTTTTCTTACATTTTTCAGAAAGCTGCTTATCGAAATCCCCTTTTCTCAGGCATCACCTGTGACAGCTCTGATAAAAGGAAAATTCAAAAAATAAATGTGAAGGGTCTTTATTTAAGAAGTAAGGAATGGCAAAACCAAAACTACAATAGGATTTCCACACCCCCACTGACATTAGTCACCGAGATTAAGAATTCTCAAGATACAAGCAGAGAATTAGGCAATATGTGGTATTTAAGATGTGCTAATTATAACATGCATGTTGGGAGAGATACCTAATCTCATAGTTCAGAGCTCATGTCAGCCTCAAATTCCCATCAGTGAGGCCGAGATCTATGGTGGGAGAACAGACATGGCTACCACACAACACTGCGATGTTTGCCTGCTGCAGGATTCACACACTCTCCCTGTGCTGCTACCTAACGGGAGAAGCGAAGACCTTCCATCTGACTGATCTGAGCAACTCCAGCAGCGAGTCAAACCTGCCACCGACAGTCTGTGTAAGTTTGGCCATATCAATTCCCTACATTGCTCTCCTCCGCCTAGCCCCTGCGGATCTTACCCACAGAGACGAAGATCTCAGAGTCAAGGGTTCCACTACACATTTGTACAGCGCTTACCACGAGACACCTGGGATTTCAGCTAGCTGCCACAGTGTTACTGTCACAGAAATAATAAATTTAAAAATGCATGTAATTTAAGTAGAGAAAGATTCTTCCACAGATGATGGAAATGCCATTGGACTCTGACCACAATATGGCTTAGTGAACAAAACAAGGAAGACTAGAAGACATTTTTAAATACAAACAAATAATGGAAATCAAAAGGAAAATCATAGAACAGACAAATGAAAAAAATCATCTCAGAGGAGGCACGGCAAGATATGAAGTCAGTTTTCACTTTTGCGTTAAACAGAAACATAATTTCATTAAAGCAGTAGTTCTGCTAGTTGTGGACCAGTAAATTACTTCACTTTCTATCAGCAGTCACACAATATCTACTCTGGAGTCAGGGGCAATCCCAAGACACCAGAGCACGCTCTACTAAGTCCAGTCTCCAATCTCTGGGCCAAGCACAGCTAAAAACAATCTTATGGCTGCAATAAATGAGGGCAGCTGTTAATCAGCTAAAGATGATTCATGTCCTTTACATCCCTTGCCACACTCCACACATTAAGAGCTGATGATCAAGTTCCTGGGCTATTCTAATGGCAATCAAGGACTTCCCATCACCCTCAGGAAGGCAGCTAAGCCATCTTCACGACTGCCACTGCTGTCTCAAGACCTGAGCCTGATACTCACTTTTTTAAATCACCATAGATTTTCTTTACATAGCGTGTCTCTAACATTCAGATGGATAATGTCAGCTTATCCCATCATACTGCAGCTTATGTATGCTTTCACAGCATAATGTTGATGACAAGACCTTTCTGTTGAACACAGAATTAAACTAAACTGCTTCTGTGGCTTCTCACAGGCAAAGGAGCAAAGTTAGATAGAGGTAGGCAACAACTTCAACCTTTTGGCCCTAGAGATGATGGAGAAACCATATAGCCCACGCTAGGCTCAGCGATAAAAAAGTGTTTGTAGCCTCTGTTTTTATCATACAATGGGAAGTTTTGTATTTTGCACACATGCACTTGCAGGTCCAGATCCTGTACTACCGGAGGCAGAGGACTAGACTCTTTCATAAACACTCAGCTCCTGCAAGAGAAAAAAATAAATAAACCCCATAATCCACAAACAATATGCTGGGATGTCATTCTAGAGTTGTGTCCTACTCCTTAAACACAGAGAGTAAGTATTATGACCACATAGGAGCCACCTCTAAAAATGCAGTCTTGACCTCAACTGTACAGTAACACTCTTGCATTTGTTTCAGAAACAGTGTACCTTGTGTACAGATATAGCCATCTTTTTCTGACCCCATAAACAAGAACAGACATACCACATCATAGAGTGGCCTCAGCAACAGGCTCCTCTGAGCAAAGGCTCTTTTGCATTTTGGGCCCCCAGATCATTAAGTCTTCAAGAGATGGTCCTTGAAATACCTGAATCTCCAGCAATGCTTGAAAATTTACAGCAATTTAAGAGTCAGACTTCTCACTGAAACCACTATATTAAGATTTTCTTTAGTGCATCCCTTCCTAAGCATAGAGGAACATGAAAGTTAAATTCAAATTAATCTGCATTGACATGCAGCAATCTAGAATGCCTTGAGAAGTCACAGCCTAAAGAGAAAAAATAATGGGATTAATCCTGCATGTCTCACATACCCAAGCAGTTCCTTCTTTTGCAATTATTTACATTGGGGCAGCTGCAATTAGTTACATTGGGACAACGGGTCTCTTTGCTTGTATAGAGACTGTGAATATAGGGCCCTCTCTAGTGGAGCGAGAGCTGTGTTCCCAGGGCTACTGTCTACTGCCGATTTGTTTCTCAGTAGAATAAATACACCGTAGTGAGTGATAAACATGCCTAATTGCTTTTGAGCTTGAGGGAAATAAGCTAGGGGGATTTAACAATTTATTTTATTCCTAAAAGGAAAGCACCACAAGAAAAAGAGACATGGTGAAGCGGCCATGCGAATTCTAGTGAGCCTGATTATGGAATCCAGCTAGCTAGCCAGGCTGCAAAGGATAGCAATCACAAACCAGAGGTGTATACACTACATTCTTCATCATGTTTGAGATAAAGAAATAAATAAAGGGTAGACATCAAACATGGGATTTACTTATCCAAACCTTTAGACAGCTAAAATTAAGAATCTGGGTTGCCCTAGTTCCCAAAGTCAAAATATGCAATTTCTGAAAACAAATCATTCCACCCTAACACCTGTCCAAGAAACAGGGAATGAATCACACACTGGAGATCTCTCCCTCCCCCAGCTGACCACAGGGGTTGATTAGATATCCAACTATGCGATAGCTAACGTTAGCTGAAGTAAATCCACAGAGCAAATCATTCTAAGCAGCAGGTTGAGAGGCAACACATACATCTCTCTTACAAACTTTCCCAAGTAAGTCCCCACAATGCTTGGCATTCCATTTGTGACAACAGATGCAGCAGCTTGCAAAGATGAGACACCAAATCCTAGTACAACACAGACCTCTTAGTAATCATCCATTGATCTTAACTAAGAATTCAACTGGTCCAGAAATGAACTGGGTGTTTACAGCTTCAACTTAGATCTACTCTATGTATTAACTGCATGTAATTTATTAATTCTGTTTAAGTCCCAAGGTTGGGGGGGGTGGGGGGGCAGGGAGGGAGGGCAAGGAGGCAAGTTCATTTCATAGACTTCATAGTTCATAATCTTTTAAAGTAACGTTGGAATCCAAACATCATCTGATTAAAACTAGGAAGGCTGAAAAATATGTAAATAACATTGCATAATAAGACAAACAGGACAGCATGCATGAGGAGTTTTAAGCTGTATCAGCTTAACCATAGCATAGCTTTTCAAGAAAAAGGTTCAACTCATCCTCTATGACGGCCTAAAGCTAGGCTACAGAAAACAATAAATTGCTCCCTTCTTGCTAGTGTTTTTCTTCTTGTCATTGTTACAAACTAAGTATCTGACTAAGAGCAGCCTGCTTGCTCACAGTCTTCCAACTGCACATGCGACTTAGGGCAGTCTTTCAGTGACAGAGCCAATGCATGATGCATTATTAAGATGAACGATGTGTTATGATCTGTCTGAAGCACTCTTGTATTGATTGTAATAAAATGAGAGTATTTGAGGGTTTTTTTGAACCAGTATGCTCCTTGTGAACTCAACAGAACATACTGTTTTCAAATAAAATTGAGAAAAACTGATTTCAAATTCTAGGTTGGAACCACAGATATTTCATTTAACACAATATTCATTAACCTCAGCCCTTTTGAAGTATACTTTCTGGTAATAAAGCTCAATAGTACTAGATTATACATGTGCCACACACCTTTGTTAGACATAAAAAAGGACTGCATTTTGCATAAAACTACGCATCTGGTCATTTCCTCGTTTCTTTCATGCACATAAAAACATGCACACAATCTCAAAAAATACACCATCTTGTTTGCAAACTCAAAAGGAAGTGACAACAAAAAGTTTCTCTCAGTGGGTTGCCTGCTACCATAAAAGGAATGCCTCCTACTGAAGATCAGGGGCTGGGTGGGGGGGATATCTCTTTAGTACTAGCCGGGAAGCATTCGGATATAATTACTACCACAATCAATACAACACACTGTAGAAAAGCACACAGGTCATCATCACTGTAAAAAGGTAAAGTGATTTGACCAAAACCATCTTGTAAACTGTGGCAGGCCACAAGCCAAGAATTCATAATTCCCAGGCTCAAGCTCAAGTTCCAGCATCATGCTTCCCCTCCACAAAATACTTCTTTCTGCAGTCCATATTGCCTACCTAGACTGCAGTGCTGCTAAGCCTGCCCCAAATTGCCTACCACAGAAGTCAGCATACAGATGCATGACTCTTGCACGGCATGCCCATAGGCTACATGACAAACTAACAGAAAGTGAGGGAAGAGGGAAGCAGAGAAGTACCATACAGGCAGAGCCAACACACATGCTCTTATTCCATTTCCAGCACCCAGAAAATGTGTGCAGGGAATGATTATCCTTCAACATTTGCGGAAGTGTGGATACCCAGCAGTGTAAGATGTTCAACATGGCAGGTACATACTTGTGCATTCAAACTTTTCCATTCTTGGCCAATACCAGTACCAGTGTTTCCTTTTCCATACTGTTCTTTTGGAACACAAAGCATGCATACTTTCATTCTCTCTGAACTACTCTTACCTGGAAATCTCTTTTCAGTCTAATACTTTTCTTGCCATGAAAATGTCTTTTTAAAAATACATAACTTAATAAGCATTTTATATGAAGGCACCTTTTATTCTTTCTCATTTCCAGGACACTTGATAAAATATTACAAGACTGCAATTTATATGCTAGAATCCCCAGATGGCATCTAATTAAACAATTCAATCAGAAAACAAATTAAAATGCAGTATTAGTGTAACCCCATGTGTAAAATGCAGCAGTTAGAGCGCTCTGGTATTTGCAGGATATCCTATGGAAGGCAATTCTGTTACCCATGCTAATTTCATGCCTGTTCAGCACTGCAGATCATGAGCTATTGACACCTCTTTCCAACATAAAAAAAGAAGTGGGCCAAGGAAAAGTTTAATAGCAAACTACAGATCACCCTTTTAACCTTCTCCAGAACTATTACGGCAGCTGGTTTACCCAATTTATGGCAATGAATCTCAAACCTGTAATTTCTTAAACCTTCAAGCTCATCCCAAACCTAGTCAAGCTTGGGATATTCCTTCCAATTACTTCAGTGAGTTTTGCACCATGACCCACAATTCATAGAATCATAGAACTCACTGCATCTCATAGCGCTAAGCAAAATCTGATTAAAGTAACATCTTATTCTGCAATCTCTGCCACATGAATTCCTTGTGAACCCCAGGTATTACAATTTGGCAAATAAAAGCACAGGGATAATGATCCGTGTTTTTATTTTATTTCCCTGTTCATCTTTAAGAGTAAGAGGTTTCAGTAAGGTATGAGAACTTTGTAAACTTTATTTTCTTCCCCTAAATATATTTTGGTACTTATAACCGAACTGTTCACTTTATTATTTTTAGAAGACTTTCTTCAACTTCCATACGAATCTTATTTAAGGAAAATATCTTCCATTATGGTTTATGCATAGTCACAAAATCACAAGTTTATGCTCTAATCCATGTTATATGCTCTCCCCTGATTTAAATACAGCTTTCTCTACTGCTCTGAGAAGAACCACTGACCAAAGGAACATGCCAACATGGACACTGTTATTTTCCTTGAAAAGAAGTAAGATTATTGCACCTTCACACCAACAAACCTAAAGGAGTTATGTTCCAACCTCATATGGAAAGTCAGTTAATGTCATGTATCTAACTCTTAAGAATGCCTTTTGAAAAAATCCCTGCCTTCATACATGCTTCCACAGTGCACTCCACTGGCACACAGACAAGAATATACTTCCTATTTAAAATCTATTTCAGGAATCAAGAAAAACTTAAGGGCTGCATGAGAGAACTTAAAACTTGCAGGAGCTGCTATAACTCATCCTCCCGAAAAAAAAAAAAAAACAAACCAGTATTTTACTAATTTACCCAAGATGAGAAGACTATCTGAGAAATAAAGGCATATGCAAACTGAACAGTGATGTGTCATATTTAATAAGATACTAATACAAGTTGCAGCAAGGTAGCTGGGCTTTAATGGTACTGCAAACTTACGAGTATTGACAAGCAGGGAAAGCCCAATTCATACAGGATTAGCTACCCTGCCTGCTCCACCTTTCTTTATATTCCCAGAAGACCAGTTGGCCACAGCTGCCTGGAAGCGAGCAAGATTTTGTGCACTGGTGATAGGTATCCTTTACCAGATGGTTTGCTCTCCCTTTTCCAATTTAGGACAGACTAGAATTGGGATTTGAACATTCAGTAGAGGTTACACAGAAGCAGAGAAAGATGGTCTCTGTAGATTTTGTAAGATCTCTTACCTACCCCCACCCTCAGCCTCCTTACTATCCAACCCTCTTAGCAGACTGAGGGAATGACTGTATGATGCCATGCAGATGATGAATATGTAAAGGAAGACACTAAAGATCACCCAGCAAAACAAAGTCATGTAAAATCCCAAACTCCCAGGAAATAGTCATATTCTCCCCTGCTGCTTGCCCACTTCAACCCTTCTCCCAGAGCTCCCATTAAGAGGAGATCAAAATTAATAAGGCATTACACAAGTGAGAGATTGCCCCAGTTATAATCCCAAGCGGGTCCCATCGCTACAGCAGCACTAAGGGAAAACCTTGAGCACACCCGGGCACACACAGACTCTCAGCACGGATTAGCAGTCAGGCTTACGGGGGGGGAGAACAAAAATTCCCCTCGCAGCGACCCATTTTGGAAAAGAGAAATAACAAATACGAAACGATGACGGTAACAGCACGACGGGAAGAGGCTCCCCTGCCCTTCGCCTGGAGCCCTCCCCGCGGACCCCCTTCTTCAGCAAGGCACGGGCAGGCGGGGGAGCTGAGGTCAGGTTTGCCCCAGCACCAGGCCGAGCCCGGCCCGGCGGGGCTGCCGCCGCCGCCCAGCGCCCGGCCCGAGCCGCCCCGGAGCCCCTCCACCGCCCGGCTCGCCCCGGCACCCAGCCCCGGCGCTCCGCCGCCCGCTCTCGGCGGGTGGGGGCGACCCCCGCAGCCGGCGGCCCCGGCTCGCCACCCCCCGCGGAGGCCGGCCCGGGGGGGGGCCCCGCCCCCGGCGCGCGCACGAATGTCACCCGCACGCACAAGCGAGGCGGCGGGAGGGGATGGAGGCTGCACACGGCAAGCGGCGGGGTGGGGTGGGGAGGGAAAGCAAGCGGGGGGTAAGGTGGTACCTTGGATGTGCTGCTTGATGACATTTTCCAAATGGTCCAGCCTTTCTATAATCCTTAAAGTGTCCCCTTTGTCTTCCTCTAACTTTTTTTCTGAGATCGGCTCCTGCACTTTCACATAGACACTGGCAATGTAGTTGGTGACCCAGCCCACGTACAGCAGGCAGACGATGTTAGTCATTCCACTCAAAATCACGCAAGTGGACACTAAAGTTTTGGTTTTCCTGGTGCACACCATCCTGAGGTCCCTCCATATAGCTCCAAAAATCCTGTGATCCAGAAAACAAAAATAAACTGCGATGAAAATAAATCCTTGCCCCCCTCTCCCCGAAACGGAGACCACTCAGAAGTCAGTAAATTTCCATGCAAAAAGTTCTCTAATCCACAGAATAAAAATATTTGTCGCCTACCTAGAAGGAGAGGTGGGGAGGGCTGATAATGAGAATCCTGGATTTTAGTACATTAAAATAGCCGAAACTTTGCGATAGCAGTGCCGACAGCAGACCAGCAAGGCGCGCCAGCCGCCCGCCTGCCCGCTGCTCTCAGGCACCGGCTCCCGCCACCGGCATCAAGGACGCGAGCGGCCAAGCGCCCAAGTGTTGCAAACTTTGTGCCCTCCGACGCCGCTCCCCATCGCGACCGGCCACGGCTCCAGCATCAGACCTCGGGAGCAGCCTGCCCGAGAGCGGGGCTTGCCCGGCCGCGGATTGACAGCCCCCTCCTCCAATAACCAGCCTGCTCTGGCACGGAGGCTGCTGCCATCACCGTATGGCCGCCGACGGGGACCCGCGCGGGGCGGGGTTACGGCGGGGCCCACCTGCTCCTGGCGGACACACGCACACACGCAGGCGGGCGGCGGGGCCCCTCCGCCGGGCGGGGGCCCCCCCGGGGGTGGCAGCAGCCGGCTGCCGTGGGCTGCGAGGTGAACGCTCCGCTGCTGGGCTGGGGAGAGCAGCCGGTGTCACCAGGGTACGGGCTCACACAGAGAGGCATCCATTTGCCTGGGGGGGCGGGAAGGCAGAGGCATGCCTTGGGCTCTGGGCAGCCATCGGATGCCAGCTCCAGGTGCCCAGCGACCACCCAGTGTTACAGTATGTTTGCCTGTTGGCGTGCCCCCTCCCCGAGGGGGTGGTATCATTAATAGCTAACTGTTGCTTGCATCCGCACCAGCAAGCCCCGGTGTCCGTCCATCACCTTCCCCGCTTCCCCAGGAATACACTAGGTCGGAGTATACCCTTCAGTATCGGGGATGATACCAGTGACTCACAATGTAGTTCAGCATATCCACGCTGCTTTCCTCTCCTCACATTTTTCACGCACCTTCGGAAAAACACTAAGAAGGCAAATTCCTCTCAATATGAAATCACTCTGGTCCGAGAGAAGGTACACAACAGATTAATCTCTTCCTATATAGAAAGGGACTTCCATACTAAATGAGATCATTTTCTTTTGATAGTCTCAAGACAGAAATACAACATTAGGATAACCAGTATTAGGAACAATGAGGCACCCGTTAATTAACATGCTAAAATTATTTTAAGTACTTATTACCCAGTGAAAGTAAGAAGTAACAAATGCAGTGGATCATACCATAGTATGCAGTCACCCTCCGCAACTGATGATTACAGTCGGGTTGATCCTGTCCGTGTGCAGAAAGCACAGCAGATACCAGGACTTGCTACTCTGAAGCATACACATGTGAGCATTCAAACCCTGCACTATCTTGAATTCAATATCTTAAGTAAGTAAAAGTAGATGACTTGTCTTAGGGCTTGGGGTTGTAATTTTTAAATGAATTGTAAGCAGGACCCAGCATTCAAGAGAAAAGGCAGGCAACTGTCCTGCCAAAAGGCAGAATGACTTCTTCCTTTCCATCACTTGGTAATCCATAGAAACAGTAAGAACTACGGATACTCAAACACATACAAAACCAGCACCAATAGAAGCTGCAGGAAACTCTGCCAATGAAGCTCAAAAAACAAACTGCAGCCTCAGTCTTGTAAGCCTCTCTGAAAACTAACCGAAATTTCTGCCAATTTGTAAGTACTTCCCCAGTGATACACTAAAGGACGCCAGCCCAACAGAACTCATTTGGACATTAGAAGATACAACACAAGGTATTTGAATGGGAAAAAGAGTATACATTTACATCTTAAGAAAATTATATTTTTAGCAATATGGGAAAGTTTGCTAGACAAACCAGTCAAGCTTATAAAAGACAAATATTGACAGACTATACTAGTACAGCTCCATCACGTAAGTCAATTATCCTGCTCAGTCTGCGATGAACATTTGTCTACAGCATCATTTATTTCCCTGTTTCCTATCTTTGTACTTCAGTGTTACTGCTCCACATCTGGTAGCGACTGAGAGCAGTAAGTGCATATCACTGAAGTCTTTAATAACAGCGTTATCTAGACTTGCTTTAATCTTTGTAAACTCTGCCTGCAGTCACAAAATACAAATTCATCAGCCCTGGAAATGTAGGCAGAATCCAGGGCTCAGCCTTGGACTTCTCAATTTAAAGCAAAACTTATCTGAAATCAATCCAGATAAGGGATGAGTAACGACAATTAATAAGTCATATTTTCCATGGAAGTTTATAAAATATTAACAAACTAACTGCTTTTATAAACAAATATGAACAATACTTGTTACTAATGACTGTCAGCACATCTGTAAGTGACAAAAGTTTGAAAAAAAGATGGCTATTGCGTCTCGCAGGCCTAATGGGTTGCTTATAACAGCACATAATGGATTAACCTTTTACAGTAACTATTAATAGTTCATTAGCCCTTTGGTCCCAACAGTTTTCTGATCATGTTTAAAATATAATTTCATTTATAACTACAGTCTCCTACTACCAGAGCTGCACTCCTCAGCAGCAAAACAGTAATTCCCTGTCTCCTCATCTGAGCCTTGATTTTACCGAAGCTAGTTTTAAAACTCTCCTTCATAGCAAAACCTCCAGGTGCTTTAATACATGAAAAATATGCTTGCTTTCATGTCTCTGGTAATAATATTCTGTACCAGTCTCTTTAGAAGTCTTCTTTTACAACTTTGTATAAAGTCGGAGGTATCCAAGTGTACGCCATTTAGAAATTAGTTGGTTTTGTCATTTTGATTTATTGTGTAGTATTACAACCCCGACGAGACCCCTTTGTGCAAGGTGTTATACAAACACATAAGCAGTCCACTTTTATAATTTAATTGGAGCAAAAACAGGAAAAGGAACAATAGAAGAATAGAAATGCTGCCAGCCTCACATTATAGTCTGGGAGAAAATTAGGTGATAAAAACCTTAAATGCTTCTTTTTTTTAACATTTAAATTATAGGGGAGCACAAGGTCTATGAAATTCGTTCTCTTAAATCACAGTGGTGTTTTTGAAAGTTCTACTTCAGGTGTTTAAGCTTGAGGCACTACAATCTACTGCACAGGTCATTAAATTAAGCGTCTGATTTTTAGCAGATCAGTATCAGGATAGGGATATGCCATGCTATGCAAATTATTCCACTTCTGTTTCACTCTAGATAATAGAAAAATAATTTCTTAAAATTTGTATGTATCACAGGCTTCAATATGAATTGCCCCCAACTACATCACTGTAATAAGACACCATTTCAACCATTGCTGAGCAAATATTAACCTCGCAACCTAGCAAATACAGCCACCACTTATCTCACATTAAAGGTTTCTGTAAGGAAAGTAATTCAATTAGCATTTCTTAGCTGTCATTACACTTCAGGGAAGAACTACGTTTTTATTGGTGCATTTTGATGTGGGCTAAAACTTTTTTAGTAGTAAGAGTGTCCTTGAAGAAAGCAGTAGCGAAACATCAGATCCAACAGTATTTACATCCCATTTTACAAGAACAGGTTTCTTACACCTTGTTAGAAATCAATAGAAAAGCTTAACTTTTTAACATTATTTTATTGCATTCTATCCAGATTCTTAGCTGAAATCCTATTAGTTTGTGGAGATATAATCTTCATTACTATCTAGTCTGAGTAGATTTTCTTCTATTATTCCTTCCCTCTCACCCACAATGATCACATCTTTTGTTTGAAAGATGATAAAAAAATTCCAAAGGCACTTGAGAAGCAACACAGCATTTTACATTGTGGAGAGAGATGACCAAATACATGTAGAAAAGTCTGAATTACCCTGAGTAGGCAATTTTTTTTTTCTGAAGCTCTGATATCCAGGTCTGCACAGACACGAATTTAAAACTAGAGATTACCCCTTCTGCAGATGAGCTCTTCCAAACAGTTCAAGTTATGAAGCCAGTTTTTTAGCTCCCCAAAAGAGGTAGCTGTCTGTATTTTGAAAGTAAAGGTCACGAGTTCAGTCCCCAGGGAAGTGATCTGATGATCTTTGGTAACTATTGTCCCTAGTCATCTCTTTCACTAAATTTAAACCAATCTTGAAACTTTTATTAAATCATAAAAAGACATATGCAGGTATTGCAGAGATGCCTTCGCGTATTCTGGAGCTGGGTTTTGAAGCAAGGGATTTTTAATATGAATGTTGTAAGTAATGAACATGAACTGAATGCAAAAAAAAGAAAAAGGAAGGAAAACAGGATAAAAAGCTGTATGGATGAACGTGGGGGGGGGAGGAGATGAGAAAAAAAAATTGCTTTTTCCTTGCTGTGCTGGGATATATTATCATGGTCTTTATTCCTCTGGCACTTTCTCTCTTCCCCGCTACTCTTCCTCTTTCTCTCTTGCCTTCTTTGGGTCCACATCTGCTCCTTTCCCTTTCTGTTATTCCCTCTCATCTTTCCCATCCCTCATTTAAAAATATCCACCTTTAAGTTTACACTAGTTCTGTTACACATCACCCTTTGTGACATTTTTATGAATCATCGGTTCATTTGGGTTACCCCAGACTCCTCATTGTTCATCACTTGGTAAGGACTACTCAGCAAAGCATCAACTACAGCAAAATTCAGCCCCATATTGCCATGCTGCAGTCTCCTAAGGAGGAAAGGTAATGTGGTGCCCAACTCACAGACATTCAATGGCATTTGGATAACTAACGTCCATGAAGCATCATTTCTAAATCATTTACCTTGCACTGAAAAGAATAAATGAAACAATACAGAAGATCTAGAAAAGAGAAAGAGAGGGAGAGAGAGTGTGTGCGCGCTCTTTCAAGCTGAAAACTGAACTGGATCTTGTCATCTGGATTGAGCTCTCGCTGCACATAAAGCAATGACAAAACACCTCATGCAAAGGGAACAGACCAGAGCTAGCAGGAACGTTAAAACATCTGATGGAAACTTATATACAAAAGTAGCCTGCAAGAAATAGGGACACATGGATGCATGTTTTCTTCTTCTTCATCACCAGATTCATGCCTTAGAAGACATTTGCCATCCCCCTTACACAGTTGCTATAAAATTTATTTCTGTATTTTTTGTTTCCAGATGGCATTTTCCATTCTCAGTGTTTGCCAGGCTTATCTTGTCCATTTATCCTTCCAAAATGTTTTTCTATCCAAAACATCTAAAATCACTTCATACTTTAATTGATCTCTGCTATGCTGTTTTATTAGTTACTTTTATGCACTGGTGTGATTTATTTTTTTCTGTCAGCATTACACTGCACTATTTATTTGCTGCAAAACTCTCCATTAATCCATGTCAAGTGAATAATGTGTGACCAGAAATTCACCAGTATGAGTAAAAGATGCAACGTATGGGCCTTTGCAAGTGACACATCTACAGTTGCTCAGAGAAGCATTATGTTCTGTTCTTCTCAAAGCGGTCATGCGTCTACTCCCAAACCCCAGTGACAACCCTGTCCCTAAGCAACTTCAAGTATGTTCATTTTTGGGTGTTAAACCTCGGATACATTTGAAACAGATCTTCAGAGATTGTGGCCCACTCAATCTCTTAATCTTTTTATGTTCAGAAGCAAAAAATTAGTAAACATGAAATCGTTTGTGATATCTAAAAATCTTAGCTTTCTCAACCCAGTTCTCAGTGCTGTTTTTTCTATCTTTAACTACAGTAATACAAATCATTGTAACATGTCAACCAAAAACTCATGTAGCTGAATATCCTATTTCCAAGTACTGTCTAGCTCTGAACAGTTAGGGACTAGAATAGTCCTTTTGCCAGGCTTTGCCTGGCAAAGCTTCAACACATTTAATGACTTAAACACTTTCTGTGTCAGAGGTTGCAACCAAGCCATTGCTTACACCAGCTATGTAAGCAATTACAAATTCACAAATTAATCCCTTTTTGAACCTGTACTTTCTCATATTCCAAGGAAATGTGAACAATCACTGCAGTCACCTTTCCATCTGTGACTGTATAGGCCTATCGTGTTCCTTCTTAGATGGCTCTTGGCCAGTCTGAGTGTCTCATATGCAGTCTCTTCTCACATGAAAGGAATACTTCCATTACTTTTTGTCCTTCTCTACTTTCACTTTTTTCTCAACTGTCTCCAAGCCTCAAGTTAACCTCAAACTAGTCACAAAGATCTCCTCCTCAGTTAAATAAATATAAAGCCCTGTATAAAACATATAAAACTATATGTAGTTTTGTTGGTCTTCCTAGGTGTAGGCTACCTCATATTTTGCTATTTCATCAACTCGTCATTCAGGGTCATGGCTTTTCCAAGCTTTTGCAGTTTAGCTTTAGAAATTACTGTAGTGAATATGGTATCCTCACTATTAACATGCTTTTCTGATCATGTCAACATATGCTGAACAACACAGATCCCAATCTCCTCTACTCATGACTGTCTGCCTTTCAGAAACTAATGTGTTTTTTCTATTCTTTGTTCTTTCTGTCTTAATCAGTTTCTAATGCATGAATGGAGCTTCTCCTTATGCATAATGGGTACCAAGAACCTTTGGAGAACAAAATCCTTGGAAGGCTTTGCAGCCCAAGTACCAACTAAACCCAGCATCAACGGTATCACCATTACCCATATGTTTTCTGATGTTCAAAAAAAGTTCAGTAAATTGGTGGAAAGTGACTTCCTTCAATTGCTCATCAGAGAACTATTTATCTAAATAGAATTTAGAAGAAATAACCACCCTCTGTCTTACGGGAATAGGAGGAAAAGGAGTATTGCAGATACTTAGGCTTCTTATAAGGAGTCTTTTCTTTCTGGAAGCTTGGAGCCTCAGTTTCAGAGGAATGCACACTGAGGCATTCAAGAACATTATGTCAGAGTAAAGACATGTAATAAAAGCCACCATTGAGTTAGGGGTAGAAACTCAGAAGTGACTGAAAACACAAAATGGAGATCAGAGATAATGGAACATTAAAGTAATTGTCCTTTTTAATCTAAATTGATGGTTAGAAAAAATGGATGACTTCTGTAGGCTCAGTTTATTGTTCAACCAGAAATTATAAAGAATCTGGATGATTCTGCTTTACTGGTTTAGTGCTAGGTGGGACAGACACCCTTGAAGGGCAATGCTAGTGAAACCAGTTGATTTAATTCTTCCATTTCCCAATCAACATTATCCCAGTCTTTTTAAATGTGAGTTTTGGCCAACTGTCCTTCAGCCAGTGGTTAGAGTAAATGCACAAGACCCTCTGTTGATGTTCTTTTGCCAAATTCACGTCCAAGCATATAAGTCAGCTGAAACATGGATTCTACAATTTGAGACTGTTGAAACAATTTTCTGGATAACACCTTCTTTCATCAGGTACTGCAGCCACAGCTTAAGCAAACCACCAATTTACATTAAAATACCTAGTGCATTAGCAATTAATTCTTTTTTAGGTAGGTGAAAAAGTCTTCAGATTTGGGTATGGTTTTGTTTGTTTTTTAAAGGATTTGATGATGTCCAGGAGTAAACTCTTCTCTGATCCATTCACTGCATAAAACCCCGCCACAACAACAACCCCGAAATCAACAAAAAAATCCCTTGTGCCACTTTTAAACAAAACTGACTCTGTAACAAGAAAGCTTTCAGTCCAGCTTGGTATTATAGCAACTCTTACAGTATGAGGGGAGATGGAAGTTTTTATTTGATTGGGCCTGGAATATCATGCTAGTCTGTACTGCAAGAATATCTTAACAAAAGTAAGTTACATATTAATACTTCCAAAAGACTTTTCTTTTTGTTTAAAAAAAAAAAAGAGATACTTAAAAAAGTTATCTAAGTAATCCAAAAGGAAGCCCACAGAGGAAGCAATGGATTAGAGCCAAGAGTTATTTCAACAGTCAGTACAGCTCACACAGTATATGACTCAGAAATTTCTACATAAGTCTTTAGTCCTTCATGTAGCACTCCTGGTTTTAGAACTGCTGAAAAGAACATTTCAAAGAACAAACTTCAGATAACTAATAACCCCCCTTTTTTTAAATTAAGGAAAGGCTGGTACTCAAAAAAACCCCCCACCCTGTTTAAGAATCTCACATGCAGTTCCAACCAGATTCTTTCCTTACTAAATAACAATATTCCAGATGGTATACGTTTGAGTCATATGCACGTATTCTTTTCGTGTGCAACAGTCACATTCCTTGCATTTTCTTCAGTGGAATACATATGCTATATGGTCTTCGGCATAACAAATCAAGCTCACCCCCTTCCATCTTAGAACCTTTCAAAAGTGCAGAAGTATTGAGTTACAGCACAGCAGTAAAGGTCATTTTTAATGCAGTCACTTATCTCAACCCGTCATCCTGGGGTAGTTGCATCTTCCAAAAGAAGGTCAGAAAAGGATTTATGATTAGATTATAAGTGCAACAGACTTCCATATAAGCATTGGCTTCAGTATGTTTGCATCAGTTAAAGATAAAAGTTTCTAGTTTACCTTTTCAGAATCTGTGGCTTTAAAAAGTACTTTAAAATACCATTAATTAAAACTTGTATTCCTCTGGGAACAGACAGCAAATATTTCTTCTGTCACACATTCATGCAGCCACAAATCAAAATATCTCAGTGTTTGACACAAGACAGACATTAAGAAGTTCACAGGTTACAAACATCCTTCAACGTGTTGAGATGCAGTGCCAATAAGTTCATGGTTCAAGTGTGAAAATTAAGCACGAATTCTTCACGAATGTGAACTATTCGGGTTCAACAGATCTGAATTGTTACTTGACTCAGACCCAGACTACCAAAATCTTAGCATTTACTTCTAAAAATTAAATGTCTTCCTGAAAAATCATCTCTTCCATTCTACATCATACCCAGCACAATTAGCAGCAGAGAGCCCCAATACACCAAAGGAACGATAGCCTTTGAACGCTGGCTGAAGAGAAAGTAACTACCTACTAAAAAGTTTCCTACAATGCAATTTGGAGATCTTGCATTAAAACAATGACCACAGCCCCATCAGACGTTGGTTTCAAAAATTAAAAACACAAGGTAAGTGAGAATTATTTGTATAAATGAACAAAGGCCTGAGGGACCTAGGCTTGACCAAATCTCTGAACAGTCCATATAACTCAACAAATTCTCAGTTACCGCGATAATCAAAGCCAGTCAGGCACTAGCAAGGGGATTCAACAAATCAAAGCAAGCTTGAAGCATAAAGTAGCATTAACTTTTATAGAGATTTAATGTATCTCTTTGAGCCTAAAGAATTCTAAATTGGTCAAAAAGAAAAAAGCCAAGGAAAATACTTTAGTACTTGTAACATAAGGGAACAGAGCACCAGTTTCACTGAGATTTTGCTTAGATTAAAAGGACTGGGCCACTGAAGTTGGAAGCACAAAAAGTTGGAGTGGAAACAACCAAAACAAGGATTTTAGAGGGAAAAGTAATCATGCAGCTGAAAATAATGCCATAACTGTGCAAAAACTCTGGATGACAACTTGAGGTGATTGTGAGTTATTTGAAGCAAGGGAGAACATTGCTTCGTTGTATTTCTGTGGGTTGATGGTACAACAGGTAGAAATAAAATGCTGTTCTATAATTTGGAAGATTTCCAGTCTGGAAGTTGGCTTCAGATACAGTCAATTCTAGGCTCCAGTTGTAACATTATTTACAACTTAATTTACAGCTTGAATTTTTATCAGCACAACACACACCCCCCCCCACAGCTTCTTTAGGCCAAATAAAAGCTACAAACTATATTTTGTAACAGGCACCCAGCAGTTCACTAACCCACAGCTTTTACTCTAACGATCATATGACAGGATTAAAAAAATGCCCAGGCTTTTTTGACTAGAGGACTGTAAGTGAGAACATAATTTATTTTTTTTTCTGTAATGTGCTCAAGTGGTTTCACCTTCCTTGTATTGTCTTTTCTAATCAAGTTCAAAACTAAACAGGACTCACATTGTTATTATGGCTACAGTTTTGTTCATTGCCAAATTCATACCGGATGTCAGAAAAACATCAACCTGTTTATTCCTTTGTTGGTCTTAAATAGCCTGCACACCAAGAAAAATAGTTTTGTTTTATAACATCACCTACTTCTATAAAGCTCAAGACAGGAAAGGGCATGAATTTCTATTTGCATCTGCTAATGCCAGCTCACGGTATGTCCAGTCACAGAATAAGTTACCACCAATTAGCAATATAAAAAAAACTTCTAAAGAAGCAAGCAGCTGAATTTCCCTGTATAGGCATCCCAGTTTACCTTCCTGTTCATTATAGTATTTGTGTCATACATGCCAGAACAGTCCCTTCCAAATTCCTTTCTGCCCTACAGAGAACTTCATAAACCCTTACTAGCTCCTGGGGCTTAGAACAGAAAGTGAGAGTTCAAGGAACTACTGGAATCCTTCTTGTTATTGAAATACCAAACACCACATGCTTAAAGAATAAAGTCAACTGCAGAATGACTTTACTATGGAAATTTCATGAGCAATAGATATGCAGAAGTACAAATTTATGCACTAGATCTGTAGTACTAATCAGGAGATGGGATCAGAAAGCATCAGTCCACAACTGTATGGGTATAAGAGTTTCAGAGATTTTAAAAAATTCTATTTTTTTAGTTACCTCTAAATAGTTCATATAAAAGACATTGGTTCAGTTCCTTAGGTTGCCACAGCTTTAACAAATTGACAATTTTTTAAATCTAACAACCTGGGCAACTACTTACTATGAAGTCTTGGAGGATATCTATTTTTCAGCCACTGAGATGGCATCCAGGCACTTTGGAGGTTGCTTGTTGCTTGTTTTTGCCAACCAATACAGTTTCAAGAAAGCTATAAGATAATACAGGTTTAAGAGTAAGGTGCAGTCTGTTTAAATCATGCCACATCTCTTCCTCCTTAGCACCTCTTAGTTGTGTGTTTTCAACTACCTGGTTTTGTGGTATTGGTTTCGTTAGCCAATTTCCTGTATAGGATTACATTCCATTGGCTTCTTGCTAAAAACATTCAGATTAGAAGAGACAAAATCTTTGACCATCAAGTGGAATAGCGTAGATGACATATCTTCAGGCAACCATAGTGTGAATCTACAAACACTGTGCTAAAATGCAAATTTCACTAATTGCGAACATAACTGAGTTGAGATGTAGAGATCATTATACCAGCAATGAACATAGGCCAGAACTGTTGTGTTTAATGCCATCTTCACAGCAGGAACTCAGGTTAACCACAACCATAGCCACAACAGCCTTTTTCAACACAATGAGGAAACGGACAAAGAACTTCAGCTGAAATAAATCAGCACAGATCTGTTGAAATTGTAAAAGAACATGAGTCTCTATCAACTAACAGTCTGAGTTCTTTCATTTAATGTCCTGTTCATTAAAATATCTTAGTTATTGTTATAGGATGCAATTTGTAGTTTTACAATTTAAACAAGCCCCTAGTAAATACAAAGTGTCCAAACTGGCTGCGTTTCCAACTGGCAAGGTAGCTGTAAGATACTCCAAAGTCAGTTGTATAACAATCATAGAAACCAGTTCCCAATTTAAAGCCAAGAATGCTCCATGTCCTACTGAAGAAAACAATGCAAAGTTGGATCCTGTCATCAGCCTTTTAGTTAGTGGTAACTACTGAACAGACTAGAAAATCTGATGAGGACCATTCACAAAGGCTAAACAACTTGGACAGTGTTTCTAACTAGGTATTGGTAAAGAAGTGCAATATAGACCATAGATCCCAATTTGTAAAGTGGAGTATTTGCAGCAGACACTGCTTCTCTGTAGCTTGTAAATAATATAGTTATTTTAGTGACAGAAATTCTGCTCAAGGCTCGCATGTTATTTACAACAGGCTCATGCTTCCCCCGCCCCGGGCCTGCCTCAGAAAGAAACTTCTGTTTCTTTCACCAGGGTGTTAGAAAGATTCCATTGAAAATGCTTCAGAAAAAGTTTTCAACTCTGAAAATCAGTGTCAATTCTCAGTCACTAATACCGTGGAAAAGTAGCGTAAAGTGTCAGTAACTTCCTTACTGATGACAGCCCTTCTCCTGGACCTGGACTTCTCAACTGAAGTCCCTTAGGAACAACATGATACAGAATCAAAATTCACATACCGATTTGCATGGTAGACAATCCATACAAAGAACATTTTAAGCTTTTGCAGTGGAAAGCAAAGAGCAAAGGGTAGACAGAACATGGAGGATTATGAGAAAAGATAGAAAAACAACTTAGCCTATACGCAAAGGGAAAAAACAAGGTGCAATACAAATTTTACATTTAGCATGAAGTGTTCACCAGCGACACAAGATACAACTGCATGCTTTGTTTGTTTTTTCTCTCAAGGGAAGGACCACTGGAAGGACTAAAGAGAAGCATCTAGTCTGCTATTTATTGTCTGGTGATACTCATTTATTTTACTTCCTGCTGTAAGACTTGGGGAAAAAAAACCCCAACCATATTTCAATGTAATTTTTCCCCCAGCTCAAGCAATTTCCACCAGTTTTAACTTAGATTTATCTATTGCATGCCAAGCATTATTTCATTAAAATGCGGTGTTCTGAGGATGACTCATCAGTCAAATAATATTTCTGTAAAATATCTGCAGAACTCAGTGATGCCAGGCAGCAGAGTACACTGCTAGCTGTTAAGAGCACTAATAATTCTAGTTGCCATTTTTGATGATAGAAAAAACAGGTAGCTATAATTTGGGAGTCATTATCATGGGGGTTTTTGTTAAGCAGGACCTTCTGTTTGCTACTCAGAATCTGAACACAAGTTCATTATTATCCATGTCTCTCAGTAGATCTGTTTTCATGCTTGTGAGTGCATTCTGATCCATTCTGATAATGAAATGGCATTGAAAACACTCATCATACAGCAATAACATGACTTTGGTGTTTTGTAATAGGACATCTGTTGGTAACATGTTTTAAAGCCAGTTTGTGGCAAAGAGAAGAGCTCATGAGACAGGCAATACTTCTATGGTACTAGCAACTTACATTTGTTGCATTTTCCAGAAAAACCAAACTGACATGATCCTATAATACCTCTACCATTTTGAAAGTTCAACTTCAAGGTCCTTTTTACAAGGCCTGAACATAGAAGTTAAATGTCCTTAAATCTCCAAGGGCAATATAAATGCCAAATGTCTGAAAACTTTGGGAAAGTGAGACCAGGAGGACTGGCTCACTTTTTTTTTTTGCTTTCCTCGTTATTTTTTGTTATTAGGAATTACAGGAAATAACTTTCCTTGTTATTTTTTTTGTTATTTTCCTTAAAGCAAAACAACTTAATAGCTGTGACAAACACAAAAGGAGGAATAAAAGTAAAGTGCTGCAAGCTTCCTTCATTAAAGCATGTTTTCCCGTTCTCTATGTCTGGTAAAAGAGCCCAGGGATATCTCTACAATGCCAACACTGCTTCATTATTTTTGTTTTGTTTAAATGAGGCAACATACATCAATCCAGCAGCAAGAAAGAAAGAATCGTCTTACTCCTCTGACGTGTGGGTATATGCAATGAAATAGCCTACATTTTGGCTAACAGATTAATATCTTATCATTATGTGATGGGTTGACCCTGGCTGGATGCCAGGTGCCCACCAAAGCCTCTCTATCACTCCCCTCCTCAGCCAGACAGAGGAAAGAAAATATAACAAAAGGCTCGTGGGTTGAGATAAGGACAGGAAGAGCTTGCTCACCGATTACCATCATGGGCAAAACAGACTCAACTTGGGGAAAATAATTTAATTTATTACCAAAATGAGAGTAGGATAATGAGAAAATAAAAACCAAATCTTAAAACACCTTCCCCCCACCCCTTCCTTATTCCCGGGCTTAAGTTTACTCCTGATTTTCTCTACTTCCTCCCCACCAAGGGGCACAGGGGGATGGGGAATAGGGGTTGGGGTCAGTTCATCACACACTGTCTTTGCTGCTCCTTCCTCCTTGGGGGGAGGACTCCTCATGCTCTGCCCCTGCTCCAGCATGGGGTCCCCACCATGAGTCCTTCCCATAGGCTACAGCTCTTCATGCACTGCTCCAGCATGGGTCCATCCTTCCCACGGGGTGCAGTCCTTCAGGAGCAGACTGCTCCAGTGTGGGTCCCCTGCGGGATCGGGATCACCAGCCCTGCCAGCAAACCTGCTCCAGCTTGGGCTCCTCACTCCACAGGTCCTGCCAGAAGCCTGCTCCAGCACAGGCTTTCCACAGGATCACAGCCTCCTTGGGGCACCCACCTGCTCCGACATGGGGTCCTCCCTGGGCTGAGGTGGAGATCTGCTCCACTGTGGATCCCCATGGGCTTCAGGGGGACAGCCTGCCCTACCATGGGTTGCACCAGGGGCTGCAGGGGAATCTCTGATCCGGTGCCTGGAGCACCTCCTCCCTCTCCTTCTGCACTGACCTGGGGGTCTGCAGGGCTGTTGCCCTCACATATTCTCACTCCTCTCTCCAGTTGCTGTTGCGCGGGTTTTATTCCCCCCTTCTTAAACATGTTATTCCGGAGGTGCTACCACCATCACCAGCGGGCTGGGCCTTGGCCAGCACTGGGTCTGTCTTGGAGCCAGCTGGCATTGGCTCTGCCAGACATGGGGGAAGCTTCTGGCAGATTCTCACAGAAGCCACCCCTGTAGCCCACAGCCCCCCTCCCTCCCCCAAAACCTTGCCATGCAAACCCAATACACATTAGCACTGTCATAGTGAGACAAAATATCACTTTGTTGATCAAAGGCTAGGGAATATTATTACTTTGGACAATAGGAAGCAGAAAATATTTCAAACTAATTCATGTCTACTGTGAAGATACTAATTTATTCAAATCAGGGTGGTTGTTTTTAAAAAAAAAGAAAAAGAGACCCAAATATGACTAAAATAACTACATTATTTCTTTAAAGCCATTAAACTTTAGGCAACATGTAGCACATATGCAATTAATAGCTCATTGAGAAATACTCATTGCTTCCCTGGGACAATTTCAACAAGATGAAAATCATTAGTCTCAAATCTGATTTTAAAGCCTTTGCCTAAAAAATGGGGGGTAGGAGGGTGTCCCAAGCTTTTCCACAGAAAGCATTCCTTTTTGTAGGAAAAGGCATTTTAATTAGAAAAAAAAAAATTAAAGAAATTATTTGATTACCACCAGGCTAACTTACAGGGTTTCTTTCAATTAAGTTGTACTTTTAATGCTGTATATTTACACTATATTACTTCTAAACTGCTTGAAATTCTTAAAGTGAAATAAAAAGAAATCAGTCAGTTAAAGGACATACTTGTTTGCAATAGAGGAAAGAATCCGTGGACTAGTTTAGAAAGAAACTAATCCAAGAGTAGGTTTGCAACCCTGTAGGATATTAACAAGATGTTTTGAAACCATAGTTAAGTCTATCACACTTTTAAAAACAAAACCAAAACACCACCACCACCACAAAAAGAAAAAGAACGACTCCTTTCCTGTATCTCAAAACCCAAGCTTTTAGAAAATAACTGAAGCATTTACTTTCAGCCTTTAGGCCATCTTTAATGGATACCCTAAATCAAGACAAAAGATGCCACATGATTCATATCCATCTTCATGAACTAGAAATAGAGTATCTTTCATATCAGATAGTATATAAAGCCTTTGCACTGTTTCTGTGCTGGAGAACATTGCAAAGTTGAATACATCTTGTTCTGCAGCTGGAGTTTAATTGGGTTAAATAAAGTTTATTTCCTTGTTTTGTTTATTGGACAAGGAGCTGAATTACGACTTCCCTTGCAGCAGTAGAGCCACTCACAATCCACAAAAGGGGTCACCTTAGACAGCAGGCATTCACCCATACCTATTCCTTGTTACTTGATTGCCAAGCAAGATATCTGGATCAGATAACTAAGGTAAAACCCTCCCCAGTCTGTGCATCGGTCTGTCCTTCCCCAACGATGGCACTGCCTCACAGAGATGAATGATCTTGCTTACTGCTTTGATCAACAAAAGCAGGCTCCTCTCCCTCAGGCAGCCGAGGACCAAACAGTTCAGTTTAGTTTCTGCTACTGACTTAAAGAAGGAGCATCACATGGGCATCAGGGCACAAGAATAAGACTTCCTTAAGACAGAGCTTACAACTAGAAGAAAAAAAATGAGGGCAAAGGTTCTTCAGATTTTAGACAGGAATTCAGGGAGCACTGAAGTTTGATGCTGCAGTAGGAAAATATACAAAGCCCTTGTTAAATGGGCCTATCTCAAGAAGCACTGAGGACAAAGTTTATCCTTACAACTGAGAAAGGCTTTACTGAGGCCTACAGACACAAACCCCCATAGTATTTATAGAGGTATAAAGAATGCTCAGGGGAAGAGATCAGGAATTCCGAGAGCAAAACTCTCACTAAAGAAAGGAAGAAAAAAAAAACCCCACCTCAATTTTATTAATAAACAGGAAAGCAATTAAGAAGGACCAACTACAATTAAAGAGAGAGAGAGATGGTGTCAAAATAGAGAGAAAAAATCCTCTTATGGACCACACAGGTGCACATTATGCCAAGATTCAGCCCAGACTGGAATATTCAGAGCAACAAAGCAGTGAAGTTTGCTTGAAATTTGTTTGAATCCTCCAGTCAGCATAACTATTTGAACAGAGCTAGAAGGGTTTTGCCTTTATATTGGGTAGGAGAAAAGAAGGGCAGGAGGTGTTAAGGATTTTTTTTTTTTTTTGAGGGGGAAGGAGAGAGCACACTTTTATGACAGCAATCACGGCATTTTGGAAAACCCCTACTAACTGCAACTGCTATTGCTCTCAGCAAATCCATCACATTGGCATGAACAGAATCTTTTATGTGATACTTACTATCGTCCATCAATGTCACTAGGTGGATAGGTTTCAAAAAATTGTGGAACAGCAGAGACAGACGGTTAAATTCTTAAGCAACAATTCTTAAGGCTGACACACTTGTTAGCCTGAATGGACCACACTGATCTTAAACTAGCGGACATGTTCCCCTTCTGCTTGTGAGCTTTCATGGAGGGGTGGAAGTAACACGAGCAGAAAGATCCCAAACTGCAGAGATATTAGTAAGTATTTCAGACCAATTATACCACCCAGTATTCTGACATATTTGTGGACACTATTCTGGGAGTACTCATTAAGAACAACAGGGAAGTAGTGGTCCCAGCTCATGATCAAGTCTCAGCCACCATTTACAGAGAAACACTATGACCGAAAGGGGCACATCTTTTGGGGGGGGGCGGGGGGACGGTGTCAGAAATTTTTTTTTTTTTTTTACACTATATATATATACACACACATTTTTTTTTTATTCTAACATTAACAATGAAGGTTTCCATCACCTACCATAAAAGGCTTAAATGCCTCACATCTGTAAGAAACCATGAATTGGACTATTTCCTATTACATAAATAAATCTTTTACTGTAACCCACTTATTATAGGAATGATACTCCAAACAAGATTAATATAAGGTATAATAATATTGTTAAATGTTAAGTAATTCTTTATAGAATTACCATTGCCACCTAAGGTCTTATCAAAAGTTTTAGAATTGGCAAAGAAATTGTATTTAGTTTGTTTTCAGTTTCCCTTCAAAAAGAAGAGGATTTCCCTTAAAATCCTTGATCTGCTCCTCTCTCTGCTTCCCTCTGTCCACTTCTCCCCCACGCACCATTAAGAATTCCCCCACGCACCATTAAGAATTCCCCCAATGTTTTAGGTGTTTTAATGAGTTAGGCAGCTAAATCAGATAAAACCTAACTATAACAATTACTGTGCCAAGTGGAGACAAATAATTTAAAAAAAAAAAAAAAAACAACACAACAGGGAAAACCTCTCAAACTCTGCAACTGCAATTATGTCTCTAGTTTCATTCATTAAATTTAAGAACCACAGAAGTTGCTGTGAATGCCACCTTCTAACTTGTGTCACTGGCAGTAGAAATCTAGAACCCCTACGGAAATTTTGCTAGATGCCATTGCCAAAAGCTGCATTTTTTATTTCCTGCTAGATAAATATCTAGCAGAGCTGAAAGAGAATACAGATGGAGGCTAAAGGAGGCTTAACACCACTAATTCATGCATCACTGCCTTTGGGCTTTGCTGAGCATTTCACTAGATTGCTTTCTTTCCAGCAGGCTAACACAATCTGCATCAGAGACCGATAATTTCATTAACTGGTTGAAGCTGGTTGGGTTGGAACATGAAAGATTTGGTAAGACTGTAAATTAGAGGGTGTATATTTACACAGTTTGCTCTGAGTGAAGCAGAGTTCATTCATAAAGAAACTTAATGGACAGCAAATTTTATTGCCTCTGTTAAAGAAAAAAGAATTCCAAACATATTTAGCTGACAGCTCAAGTATGAAGAAAGGATTCTGTAATCACTAAGCTGCAAAAGTACTATTCAGGAACGTAAGGTGATATGTTTGTCCTTCACTGGTTACAACAAAAGTCTTCATCTTACAGCACTGTCTTTCCCAGAGGGCAGTTTCCACTAACCACATGTAAACATGAGATCCATGTACACTGGCTGTAAACACTCTGCTTTTCTCTCCTAGTTGCAGCTGGAAATAGAGAGTTTTCTTATTTCAGACTAATAGGATTGTCTAACAGAGAATTGCAATATTGTGAAGCCTGAGATTGCTCAGAAACGCCAAGAACCTGTTTTAATGGAATGCCCTTTCAGATTGAACCTATAGTATAATACATAGATTGAAACCATGACTTTCTTACCTTTTTATGCACTATGCTTCTTTTATGACACTAAAGCGTGCCTTCTGTGGCTATTACTGCCCTCAAACAAAAAAATAAGGATTTACAAAACTTGCAAGGAATTAGAACAGGAGAAACATATGATTACATCAAAGTTATTTACAAAATGAAAATTAGCTTCTCCTAGCTTTTGTTGTGTTCTGTATTCTACACGTTCAGGCAACAAAGCACTCATTTTTACTTCTGTTCACCATGAAGAATATTTGTGTTTTGAGTGCCCATGTACACTGTAGAACAGGTGCAAAGGATGTGGAGTACCCAGCTCTTTGTTCCATAAAACTCACTTTATGCACACAATAAGGACTGGCCCTAACTGACAAATCAGCATAGCTCAACTTAGTTTTCTTTACTTGCAGCAGAAACTTTACCCTTCTTATTTAAAAGAAATCAGAAAATTAACATGTCACTCAGATTAGATTTCACTCAAGCTATGTTACTCTCAATATTGATGTTAAGACTCCTCCCTCTACAGTTCATTTTTGACAGGCATCATAGGCAAAACAACACAGAAGACTGTTAGTAAGAATCTCAGGAAAAAAAAAAATTACACTGTGTGATCACCACAGACGCTTGTTACTTGCATGTGCATGCACGTACATTTAGATTACCTCAGCACTACTGTAGCCAGAGCATATGGGAAACATTGGCCCATTGCTATGCATTGGCTCTGTCCCAGATCCAACAGACAGGTTGCTTTATGTTTTCAGCCTACAATAAAGTAAGAATTTTCAGATACTATGGCTTAGCATGTAAAGTTTGGTGAGCCCTTCAGCACATTTTAATGTGAGCTGCTGAAAGACACCCTTTCTTTCAGGATGTTTATTAACTTTACAGATGTTGTCTTTTCACCATTGCATGTGCAGTTCTAGACAGAAAAAGAACCAACCAAAACGAGCCACGAAGTTCATTTGAATACTGAGAAGCTGATGAAGCATGAGTCAATATCATGAAGTTCGAAATAGTTGGCAAGAACATTAGATAATGATATTTTTTAAAAAGAAAACTTTATAGATTGCTGAAAGTCAACGGCATATACCGTGTTCTGAAATTTTCCCAGTAGAAACAATTGCTTTTCTTGTAGCTAAACCGGTCCCCAATACTATGCACTAAAAATCTCCTTGGTAAGAGAGTCCAAGTGTTTTCCAGGAAAAAAAGTCACCTGAAAGTCTTGAAGAGCTTGAAGTTTATAGCAATGTTTGCAGTTGGATCCAGAATCAGTAGAAGCACACCACTAGTTTTGGTGAATGACTTGTAAAGGCACTGATCTCCATGTGGAATGTTTGTTCATTGTCAATGAAGTTCTCGTTAAAACAATTTCAAGATTTGACTAGTTATTGTTGTCACCTTATTAACATTTTAGCAAAAAACGGACTTTTCTTTCGTAAGTTTTAACAGAAGAAGTCTTTGAAATACCTTCCTTTCATATAATAATGGGACAGAACAGCATAACTTCCTTGCCTTCTAGGATGTGGTTTTTCATTTATGTATCTAAGGGAATCTGATCCTAGCCATCAAGGCTTAGTTTTCATTTGTGAAGCTTCCAAAGAAAAACTAGCTTACAGAAAATATATGGAATTTATCTTCTGAAGTTAAATAAAAAAACTAAACCAAAAAGTCAGTTAAGCCCGGGATGGCATTAACCATATAAGTATACCACAAGCAACACAGAAAGCTTGGAAAGCAGAAGAGTGTGCCCACTACTTAGGCTGATGACTGCTGTTACCACCAGTTCCTGTCTGCTTTCTGTATCCACATTATGCTTTGCTCTGCTGAGTGTTATACATGTTCAATCACAGGAGAACCATGGCAGCACACTGGGAGCTTTGCGTGAGTCTGCCAGCATCTGGGAGATGAACAGGTGCCTCATTTATCCAACTTCCAATGCTCGATGAAACAAATCTTCAAATCTTACCCCATCAACATATCTCTCATGCCAATGCATTTAGTTATTCCCTAACTAGCATTCAGAGTCCAGATCAATGTATATACATGGCTTTTGTCATAAAAAGGATGTTACCACCCCAGTCTTTGGAAAGGCAAGAGACAGAATGTGCCCCTGCTATCCCCAAGAACCATTCCTGCAGTGTTACCCTGCTGCTTCACATAGAAGGTTTCAGGTAAGTTGAACTCTTTGCAAGATAGCCATAGCTGACAATTATAAAAATCAACATGGGCTCCTCCCTCATCCTTCCCTCCCACTCCAAATTAACCAGCTGGAATGCCTAGGTTTTGACATTTTGATATGGCAATGACGGAAGTCTATGCATGTACCTTCATTCATCATCGGGTGACACTCAACGAATTCACTGTGGTGAACACAAGATGCACCTAAGATACATTTACAGTCTTAAACAGTGAAATGGTTTCACTTCCTCCAGGCTGGGAAAGTCTTTATGACAAGATTTTGCCTTTGAAACAAGTAAATGTGAAAAAATGACTACTTAGCAGCCAATAATTAAAAAACAATTACACATTGACAAGCAAGATTATAGCATTTCATTGACGGTTACATATAAAAATGAAGACAGGAACCCAAAGAACTTCTCCATTATTATTTTAGTGCTAGACTCAGCACCCTTTTATTAACAGATATTTTCTTCAGTAGATATTAAATGTGATAAATGTCATGTTCTCAAGTTACTGAAGGCTGCTTTTCTATCACTTGCAGATTAAGTTCAACTGATTGTTGGGCAGATGGTGAGAAAGAAGGTGCATAATGTGTTCTCAATCCAACTGACACAGATTATACACTTCAAGCAGTAATTGAAGCACTTTGATATACCATTTCTTCATCCAGGGCCATCAGACAAGCAAAGTTCCTTAGTTATATCGATGCTGCTTCCCTAGTAAGCTGTATTTCAATTATTATGCAAGTCACAGAAGTCTATTTTAAGATTCCTTGCTTTTATTACAGTACATATGGAGGAGGTTCTCTCCTGACATTTGAATAATCTGTCTTCACCTAGCAGGTGTGTTTTCCTTTCACAATTTTTTTTTTTAATAACCTCCTCCTGAAAAATAATCAGGAGAATTGGAAGAGAATGAACTAGAATTATGCTGATGGGCATATGCACTATGTTTAACAGTGCCCAAGAACAATGCCATACTAAAAAAAGCATTAGAACCACACTTGTGGCAGAGTAAGCAAATCAAGTGAGAACATCCATGCATTTCATTTTCAGGTCAGCTCACAGCTCTCATACTCTGCTCCTTCTTGTGCTGATGTTAATAGTCTAAGAGCTGAAGTAACCTTGGTATCATTCACCACTCCAGCTAGAACCTGTCTCAGAGGAACACAGTTGCTATCAGACAGATGTTCCTTCTTCAGACATACAGTGAAATGGATTCTATCACAGGCAGCTAATGTGCATTCTTCAGGATCTTAGAAGCATTTGGCTTTTTTTTTTCTGGCAAGCATCTCAGAAGTCTGTGAACAGATCCCAGCTGAAGAAATGTTTCAGGAAGTAAGCAACAGATGTAGCCCACATCCTGATAGAGCATGCTTGACTGTTACCAATTAGTTGTGAGGCTTCTTGTTCAAAATACAACTTATTGTATAGTCCTTCAAGTTCTCTGCAACTGGATGGTTCAGACTGACAAAAATAGATAGTTGAAAAAAGATGAGCTTAGAAAGCTCTGTAGAAAGATGAGCTTAGCTGGGGTAAGGGAATACACTACAGTTTTATATGAATTAAGCCAACTTGATGAGATTCATTTCAAATAATCTCATATTCAGCTTTAAGTCAACCTGTGACCTCCAGGCCTTGCATCAATAGGTTGTTCAAGTAGGCCGAATAAGGAGAAAAATCCATAAATGATTTGATTTTTCTAGCTCAGAGCTTTGGCCACATGCCCAGTGAGCTCTCAATTATTTTAAGTCATTCAGTTACAGCAATGAAAATATCTCCTCATTAATAAGGTAAGAACTAGATGTTTAAGTGCCAGTTTACAATATTAGGAAGGACAGAATATCACCACTTTTCTGAGAGAAGCAGCACTGGAAATTGACCTCTACCCCTCCTCTGAACACGATCAAGATGATTTCATCGTTGCCCAAAGCCATGAGACTGAACAGACCGCATTCTTACAAGAATATTTGGACTCAGAAATAATTACTTCCTGAACCAGCGGAGGACTTGATTGTACCTGTACTACTAAGCACACTGAGGTGAGTGGATTCCTGCCCTCAAGAGAAGCAAACTATATGCATGGTGACCATCATTATCAGCAGCACTAACACAGGTGGTGGTCAGGTTACTAAGAACTTGGGCAATAGCATGAACCTCTCACAGGGAATCCTGGAATTTTTTCATGCTTGGTACTTTGTACCAGTGTTGGAGGGGTTAAAAATCTGTAGACATCTTGCATACTGTGGACTTTCCTGCTTCTATCAACTTTGCACTGTCTACCTTCGCAAGACAGCCATTGTGTCTTTCCTACAATTTCTGCCTATTTTGTGCCAGATTTCAGCTGAAAGGTGCAATTCTATCTCAATGCCACATATATTCATTTGATGCTAGTAGCAGCATGGCCTTCTTTCTCTGCAAGTTTGGGCACAACTTACCTGTTAAGTGATTGTGGCAGCAGGATCCTAAAATTAGCCTCCTTCCAGAGATGATCTTAGGCTATTCCTAGATTTAACATTTGACACTTGTGCCTCATGACTTCCATGACTTGATCAGTATGCTTATTGTCTTCTATTTCACAGATATGTGTGATCATGTAATCATAAAATCATGCTCATCTTTTAAGGGGATGAAGCCAACACTGAATGGGCAGGCCACAAAACTTGCAGATTTCCGTGCCCAAGGAAAGGCAGAGCCAGACAACTATTTATGCAACACAAAAACCACAATGACTCTAAGTTCTGAAGGTTTAAGAAGTTTTATGGTATGGTTTAGCTAAAACTAAAAACTAATGACCTGAACACTCACTGCATTTTCATTACTATAGGGTATTATTAACTGAAATAGAGGAGTAAAATAGTGGGTGCATTCTTTATAAGGAGTCGTAGCTGATGCAAAGGTAAACACACAACTGCAGCTGAAACTGCGATTTGAACAATTAGCACTGGTTATGTAAAACACACAGGCACCTGTAAGGGGGTCTGTTTTAAGAATGGTTGCTTTATGAGTGAAGATTTCCAACCATGATGTTCTCCATGCTTTCAGACAACTGCAGTTTCCCCTCATAACAAAAGCTTCCCTTCACCTTCTGCTAAAGAGATCCCCAAAGATATGTTAATTTTTCTTTAATGTATTATCTATTCTATCACCACAGCTGTCTTATCTGCTTTTTTCCTCAAGGACTGATGCAGTTGCAAATACTTTTCTGCATCCCATGATAGATTTTATTAATGGCATCAAACACTGTTTCATGCTTTGCCTTGTTATTAAGTTCTGTGGTGGCAGAGGATATTGCATTCCTTTGTGTAAGTTCTGTAATTTTTCTGAGTTTTGATAAGGCCATTAAAATGACTATGCAATCCGACTCTACTGGTGTCCAAGACAATAACCTCTCTTTAATAACCATTCTCCTTTGTCAAATACTTACCTGCACAGATTTTCTACACCTAGATAGTAGCCCTTTTTAATAAATATGGAAGAAGATGAGGACTAAAGTAACACAGTTGTGTTTCAGTAAAATTCCTTCTGAAGAGTCAGAATAGAGCTGACCTTATAAGCTCAACATCTCATTACGTCCTAATTGACCTCACATCCTAGTGACTTCACTGGCAGTTGAAAATACTCAACATCTGGCAATACTTGGACTTAAATGATGCAAAGCACTTGAAAATTCACAAATGAAAAGGAATATAAATAGCACTGAATTCTTTGCTGCTCTGTATAGTAGCTTGACACTGCAAACCTCCTGCTGACTGCAAGTACTTGTGCTCCTTGCATTTGTTAACCTAAATGCTGGCTTCTTTCAAAATAGCTTCTGAAAGGTCAATACCTGCAGAAATCACCTTTCCAGAGTCTCCCACAGCATCCTCCCAGAGAAGCTGGTGGCTCATGGTTTAGACAGACGTACCCTTCACTGACTAAAAAACTGTCTGGATGGCCAAGCCTAGAGAGTTATGGTGAACGGAGTTAAATCCAGTTGGCAACCAGTCACAAGTGGTGTTCCCCAGGGCTCAGTACTGGGGCCAGTTCTGTTTAATATCTTTATCAATGATCTGGACGAGGGGATCGAGTGTACCCTCAGTAAGTTTGCAGATGACACCACGTTGGGTGGGAGCATTGATATGCTCGAAGGTAGGGAAGCTCTGCAGAGAGGTCTGGACAGGCTGGATCGATGGGATGAAGCCAATTGTATAAGGTTTAACAAGGCCAAGTGCTGGATCCTGCACTTGGGTCACAACAACCCCATGCAACACTACAGGCTTGGGGAAGAGTGGTAGGAAAGCTGCCTGGCAGAAAAAGACCTGGGGGTGTTGGTCAACAGCCAACTGAATACGAGCCAGCAGTGTGCCTGGTGTTCAAGAAGGCCAATGGCATCCTGCCTTGTATCAGAAATAGCGTGACCAGCAGGAATAGAGAAGTCATCCTTCCCCCTGTACTCAGCACTGGTGAGGCTGCACCTCAAATACTGTGTTCATTTCACTATAAGAAGGACATTGAGGTTCTGAAGCATGTCCAGAGAAGGGCAACGAAGCTGGTGAAGGGTCTGGAGCACAAGTCTGATGAGGAGTGGCTGAGGGAACTGGGGTTGTTCAGCCTGGAGAAGAGGAAGCTGAGGGGAGACCTTATCACTCTCTGCAGCTACCTGAAAGGAGGCTGTAGTGAGGTGGGTGTTGGTCTCTTCTCTCAAGTAACAAGCAATAGGACAAAAGGAAATGGCCTCAAGTTGCTCCAGGGGAGGTTTTGATTGGATATTAGGAAAAACTTCTTTCCTAAAAGAGCAGTCAAACATTGGAACAGGCTGCCCAGATTGATGGTGGAGTCACCATCCCTGGAGGTGTTTAAAAAACACATAGATGTGGCACTTTGGGACACAGCTTAGTAGGCATGGTGTTGTTGGGTTGACTGTTGGACTTGATGATCGGGGGTGTGTGTCTTTTTGAACCTTAATGATTCTATAATAAAGAGCACAATTGAGCAGCATTTGCTCTTGAGCAACAGACTGCTCTTCTCATTCATGTTTTACTCTTAATTTATCCCAAAGTTTTTGTGTTTTGCACTATCCAGTCGGATACGGAGTACTATTGAGAAGTACATTTCAAAATTATGTATTTTAGTATTATTTTATTCTGCACCTCACCACCCACAGAGGACACGTGTCTGTATGCACATCCATATATAAATCACAGTTACTGTGTTACATATGACCTGAAGCATTTTGAAATCCTTAAAAAAACCCCAAGGAATGTAGTATTGGCAAGGAAAACACAGATTGAATCCATTTCCTTCTTGCAGTTGAGGTTTGCTTCCTTTGTAGCACCTACAGCCACCTCCTTTATTTTAGATGCCTGAAATAGAGAGATTACTTATCCCTAGATGAAGTGCACTCAGCACTTCAGAGGATTAAAACCCAGCAGCTGTTAACTGCAGCAGGGTACAAAAGGATACCTGCATATAGCCAGCCTACTACAGGAGATCATCTATGAGTAAGGCTGTAGAACTCCTGGGAGTCCAAGTCCTTTCCTAAGCCCACTAAGTGTTTAACACACTGTGTCTGAACAGAGGTCAGAACAAGTCTTTGTTTGACTTGGTACCTGTCCTCTACAGCAGCCAACAGCAAATAGCCCAGGAAGAGCATTAGGGCACACAAACTAGTATTTCTTTCTCTCCGAAATATTCTTCCAGCCTCCGGAGATTTATGGTAGGTAGAGTTCCCGAGTTAAAGGTGGTGCTACAGCCCTGAGTGAATTTCCCAGAAATACAGGAAATCATTAAAGTAACCTGGAATGTAGAGAAGACCCAGCCCTTGACAACTGACCTCAAAGCATATGCACAGAGTAGTTTCCCTCCTTAGTTCTATTTCTTTCTCCCAACATTCCACCATCTGATGCATCTAGTTGTATTAGAGGGCAGTCAGCAAGCATTCTCTAGCGACCACCTCAGTCACCTCTCTTCCACCTTAGTCAGATTATCCCTTGTTCAGAGAGCAACGTTTAGGGCACATACGCATGTCTGAATGCAGGAACTGCCTACCCTAGGCTATGCATGTCAGCAATTTTTCTAGAACTGGCACCTGTCTCGCACAACAAGGAGTGGGCTCAGGAGGATTTCTGGCAGACAGTTCAGCTTTCTGAGTCAACTCACTGCAGAGTCAGCCATGCACTGGAGCCATTGCACAGGAGAGGATGAGACTGTATGGTGACGAGCAGCAATAAAAGCCACAGCACTAAAAAGCTCAGCTTCTGTGGAACTGTGTGGATTCGACTGGTCTGTAATCTGGCTACTTCTTCATATACTAGGCATGAGAAAAACAAGGTACCCCCATCAGGGGGTGGGTGTAAGTTACTTTGTGATCTCAAGTACTAGCTTATAAATAAAGCTACGGTTGATCTTTTCAGGTGTGAAAAGGTGTGGTTTTACACGTACAGCATCAGCCAAAGGTTTACAGCAAGACAGGAAGTGCACTCATGATGTACATTTATCACACAAGTCTGTAACGTCAAGATTTCAATGTGCTCTCATGGAGTATCACAGCTTACTGTGCTTGGAAACAGGCAATATAATTTCCCAAGTTTAAATAAACTCTGTTAGTTACCCCACATTTACTTTTTCTTCAAGGAGCTCCCTAATACCAGCTCATTTTAGAGGCCTCCAGATAGTCAGCTTTAGTTTTGTGGAGGGGAGGAAGAAAACATGTTTGTTCTGCTTCACTGTACAATGAAGCTTAGCATTAAATGGTTTTTTAACTATTAATAGCATTCACACATAATGTACCAACTGTTTAACAGTACAACAGTTAAAACACAGTTCCTCCTCTGGCTCCCTTATGGCTGTGATTCTGTTCTCAGGCAGCCCAAAGTACATTAACTGTGTGACTGGAAACAGGATTAGGTGTTCTGCCCGTAAAAGACTGAAAGCATATCCTTCCTGAAGCATTTCATGAAACTATCTCTCTGGTAAAGTGTAAATGATATTGTGTTACACTTAGACTCGTTACTTAAGTCACATGTGACTTAAATTACCCTAAGAATGGGTGATCCAAAAGACAGGGCCAGAAGTCACCCTAGACCTAGATGCCAAAGGACTGGGCATAACATACCAGGGAAGGAGTCGGATCCAAACATCCCTATTCTTTGTGTGAAACTTTAGTTATGGGCTTATGTTCTAATAGTTGCAATAGTTCTAACAGGAAAACCAGCTTAAAAGATGGTATGTGCAAATCTCGCAGAAATACAGGAAAATATTGAAGTAACCTCGAACGTAGAGAAGACATAATGCTCCACAACTGCTAGGTTAACCAGAATCAAGATGTGTTCCATATTGTTATTCCTCTGGAATGTTAACCTTGCTAAGCACTCACATATTTTGGAAATCTGCCCGTCAGTTATGCAGCTCATGCTTTCATAACAGCAACAACATTTAAAAAAAAAAGAGAGTAAAAGAAAACCCTAAGCATATCCTTTTATTTAGGGCAGTATAAGCGTTTATGGTAGCGGAGTACTCTTTTTGGAAGTCAAATCACTGAAAGCTACACAGAATTAAGCAGAGACTATCGTGACTGATCCTCCTCTCACTTCCCTTTCAGAATAATAAAGCATGTGCTATTTAGAACCATTTCTCAAATTTGGAAAAAGGGAAGGGTAGGAACAGACCTCAGAAACCTTTTCAGTTCTGAGACCCCCAGGTACCCACGCAATCTATGAATAAAACCAAGCGGATCATGCAGTGACAGAACATGCAAGTCCTAGATCATACTTTTGTGAATATGAGCCACATTTATTTAAACATAAGCTAGAATTAGAAAAATAGCAGATGGCCAATTGCAGCGCCACCAAAATTCCAACAGCTTGTTATGAAATGTTGACTTAATTCTTAAAATAAGGTTTTAGAGTTGGAATAGATTCTCTAGGGATGACAAGAAATTTGGTTCAGACACAGCAACTCAGATTATTTTCAAAAATTGACTGAATGCCGTTTGGTAGACACTTTTTTTTTTGCATTTTCTTCACATCAGAAGTTCCTCTGGCAGTCATAACTGATTTTTTTTTTTTTTTTTTTTTTTTAAGCTATCCTCACTTTAGACTAGTTTCTCCTGCCAGGCTTGAAAGAACTCCTCACATCCTCCTCCCCAGCCCTACCATCCAGCTCTGAAGTCAATTTTCAGATATAATCATTTCACAACCTCATTCCCAGTCTGCTGTGGGTCCCTACATTTGGAAGCAAGATCCTCCATAAAGACTCCGGCACAATATTAATTTGCCTTCTAGGCCATACCTACATTAATGAAGAGGATAAAGACAGGAATAAAGCTACTGTGGATGGAGATGCTTGGGTTTAGTGTCATTGGCAGAGACTGAATTCACCCAGCTCCCCCCAGGCTTCCTGCTAAGGCTGAGCCACCTATTCAAGCTGTCCACCAAGAGTTTCTCTTTCTTGTGAGAAACAAACCTTCTTAGGGATTGAGGGGAAGAACCTAACATTCCATACCCAGCCTTCTCTCTCAAGCCTGTGAAAGAATTCAAAGTAAATAGAAGTGCTTTCCTCCCCCAGGAAACGCTTTTCCTCACGTACTAGCACCAGACAAATTCAAGATGCTCCAAAAACTACCCTGTGCACGTTGATGTTGCCATGTCTTTGTGTAAGGACAAACACCACAGGAAAGCCTTGCTTTGAAGTCGTGATCAAGTGCTTTTCATTACTCTTAAAAATCGAAGCACTTAAACTGTCAATCCCTTCATAAAAAGCTTTCTTACAGCTTTAAGGCAAAAGGGGCATTAAAAATGGAAACTGAACGCAGAATCCTGGACGAGAAACCATACCCAGCACTTTGAGTTTAATGTGGGCTGCGCTCATACACGGTGCAGAAGAGCTGTTTCAAGCGCTCGGAGACTTACGAAGTTCAAAGGTGGGGCTGGTCCCTCCCGCCGGGCGCAGCACCGAGCCGCCGCAGCCGCTTCCCCGCTCCCAGCGAGGCCGGGGGCTCCCTGAGGCGGCGGCGCGAGGCGAGGCGGGACGGCCGCCCGCCGGCGCCACCTTGTGGCCCTTCTCCGGATTCACCGGCGCCGGTGTGACGGACCCTTGCTAGCGGCAGCCCGCCCGCGCAGCTCCCGGCGTGCGCAGGCTGGGGTGCCTGGGCCCCGCAGGAGCCCGCCAGCCCCCTCGCAGGGCAGGCCAGGCTAGGCCAGGCAAGCATGGCGCCTAGCGAAGATGCAACCCGCGAGGGCAACAGGCAGCTGCAGCGTTTTCTGGGCGGCAGGCTCTGCCACCTCACGCACGCCACCTCACGCACGCCGGCTGCGTGGCCATGGGGCTGGGGCTGGGCTGCCTGCCCTGACCCTAGAGGAGTGGACCTTACCCCACTGGCCTTGGCCCATTGCACAGGGAAGTTCTGACCACAAAAGCAGTATCAAAATTTAAAAGTAAAACACTCCACTCTCACTCTAGGGATTGAAAGATGGTTGATTTTACTGCCCCCCATAATTAGCAGTACCATTAAAGGGCTTTTAGCCTCATCACCTACCAGTATCTTCTACAAGCTGCACAGCTGCTTTCTCTCCTCTGAAATCATACATGACCCCATCTTTCTGAGTCAAAACCAGCCTTCCAGAGCTCCAGGCAAAGCAGCAAGACTGCTAACAACCATCTTGTTCAAGACCACGCTTCTTTTTGGAGCAAAAGCAACTGCCTCCCTTCCGCAGGCATTGCCTTATGATAGGTTTAGGAGCTGCCCAGAAAGTTCTGGTAGCGAGGGGCCAGGTGGGCCCAGCCATTAGCCCAGTTGCTGGCCACTCCCTACAAGGCTCAGCTGGGCTCCCTTGCACACAGGTGCATGCATTTTGCTGGATATCCCTAAGCAAACTTAAAGCATGCCATTTAACTTAACTGCAGGTTAATAAAGTTGTTTTTTTCTCTAGGGCAGTTGTTGAAGTGAGGGCCTTGAGCATTCCACAAAATGGTCCTGTAGAGACAACAGAGTTTGTCTGTATAGACTAAGTGTCATTAACATGGCAATATTGCTTGTACTTCCAGGGCCTGGTGCAGGGGAGTTTTAAGGCTTTAAGTTTCTTGCTGTTCTGGTCCCGCACCGGACTCTATAAATAATTATTTATACGTGTGTTTTCTTTTTTTGTGTTTCACTGTAGAGACAGATTTGTCATAGTCAGTATTTCTTAAGGTACAGCTTTTTCAGCAGTCAGTCAGCAAGACTAACATTAAAGTCAGGTCACAATTCCCATTACAAACACGGATTTCCAGAATCTTACTACCCTTGAATAAAAATGCCCTGCAAGCAGAAATATAACTGCAGAAAGCAATTAAAGAACTAAAACAGAGACACAGTTTTGCACCTACTACCACTGGTTTTATGAGCCTATTCCCGCTTCTCCCCAGCCAGTAATCTGACCCTTGAAAAATCATATTTTCCCAGCACAAAGCAGACACATTGTGCAGATGACGTCCGAGCGCCTAGCGTGAGGGACTGGCAGCTGCAACCAAACCTTGGCGGCCACCGTTGTGCAGCAGGGACAGGACTGTTTGTAGTGTTTAAACAAACAAGCTAATGAAGGTTTCTTTTAGAAAAAATAATAAGCATTCGAGCAGCCTGAACATTAAATCCTCATTTAATGATGGGAAGTGTTGTATGCCGTTCCGACACCCAGGCACAATGCCGTGACTTTAACAAGCTGCTTAATTTTCTCCCTAACACCTAAACGTATGTGATGGATGTATGGTGCCGTGTCAGCCTCAGCTGGGAATTGCTTTAACTTTATTGTTTTCTGTCACAGTCTGGATGCTCTTCCAAGGTTTTAGTGGTTGTGAAAGATCAGTAAAGAAAGATCACTTTGAAACTCTTTGAAAAGGAAAAAAATCCATGAGGGAACTTGAAACAACAGTAATACTGAGACCTATTGTACAGCACAAAAGATCTCATGAGAAGGGGAGACAGCCTTTCAGCTGTGAAAAATAATGAGATAGAGAAGCCACCACAGGACCACTGCTGGAAGATATTTAAGAACCAGAAAAGATAAGTACCCAGCTTTTGGGCAGCATTTTATTCCAAGGGTCCCATGCTTGTGGATCGATACAGTACTTATTGTTGGCAGAGATTACGATTTACCGCTGTTGCTGTTATAATGGACATCTCAAATGCATTTTCATTGGTCTTTCCTTCTAAATTAAAATTGGTGTGCAAAGGATGTGGTCTGAATGGAACAGGAACATAACCAGCACTGTACCATGCATTTCCAACACATTAATGATGAACAAGGATCCATCGGGCACAGTTGCATCAGATCCGCGAGGCCAGTGCTGGCCCAAGGGGCAGTACCACTCTGCCTAACTAGGCATTTTGATCCCTTCTCTGGTTCTAATATCAACATTTTTCAGTTGACCTGGCAGTAACATTTTTATTTCGGTCGAGTTTCACCATAATGCCATATAAATTATAGAAGTAGCATATGGGAGGCAAGTGGGCACCAGGCCCCAGCTTTCAGTAGTAGCACAGAAGCCAGTTGTGAAACCGCACTTTCTCATGCCTAGAAAACAGGAAGCAACACTTGTCAAGGCAGATGGCACCTTTTAGTAGGCAACCTAATGCAGCTGGGGAAAAACCTAGCAGTTTCAAACACTCAAGGCCTTCAAGAAACCTATCTGCTGAGGAACGGATTTGCCAGTCTGTTTAACACTGAGAAAGGCAGTTACCTGTCAAAACCAACCAAATGAAAACTTTGATAAGTCTTTGGGACAGAAAGTGAAAATGGTCCCACGGCTTGGTAGCTGGATGATTTGTTTGTAAGTCCAAGTGCAGTTCCTGTTGCAATTAGTATTAGGCTATTTTATATACAGTGGAAGTATTTCAGCTGAAGAATACAGAAAACTTGCAATAGAATATTCTTGACCCTATTTGCTAACATGCTCTTCTGAGAGACTCGGATTCTGTCCCCAAATTGGATGGGCAACTGAATTAAGCCTTCTTGTGCTAAGCAGGTGACACAAGCTTGCGCTATTGAGTGTCTATTGGGTGTTTTCACCTCCCTTGTGTTTCCAGGAGGGCTGTGCAACTAGGAAAGAGAGGAAAATATATAACTTGTAAAACTTGCAACAGCTTTGATTTGGCAAAAGTGCCATGATGGTCGAGCTATAAGCAGTTTTTCACATGAATAGTGACTGAAACTTAGTGGATCCTGACCTTGACTGGGTTAGGTGGCAACTACTGTCTCATAGGAGAAAGCTCTTATGAAGTCTCTTAAGTGCATGAACCTGTTCTCTCAGTTACTGAATTTCTCCTCTTTTATCTCTCGCCTGTCCTCAAGGTTACTCGGTTCCTCTTTATCATACTGTAATTCTCTTGCACAGTAACAATGTTTCCCAGCTGCATGCCAACAGCAGGCTTCATTAGCAAACTCTTCATTATTGCACAAAGGAATGAAAACAGCACATGTTTGGCCCCAAGAAAACTCCTTGAAAATCTCTAGTAGCAAACTCCCTCTAGCCTCATAACTCCTCTTAAGGAGGTGCCAACCTCACCTTACATCCTTAAATCCCAAAGCTTCATTATAATACCGAGTGTGTGATTTGTCTTGATCTGCTAAGTACAGAGTTAATAATGCATTGTAATGCTATAGTGAGCCGTCCTTACAGAAAGGTGGAGATTTCTTAAATGCAGCATGTCTTTCCTAATGCTTGCATTTAAGGAGGAAAAAGATGATTGTTTAAGACAATAGTAATTTACCAGAGGATTAAAAGGGAAAACATTTGAATTATATCAGAATTAGACAAAATCAGATGAACTGGCCTGAAATATAGTGGTCTGAGAAAAAGTCACACATAGAATCTGATTCCAGCAACATCAGAGGTAGCAAAATACTCATTATCAGGAAATAATAAATAAAGAAAATGCTTGTTTTTTCAAAAAGCAGAAATCTATATGTATCACACATTTTTACTAAAATACAACAGTGGATATCAATTAATCAATTAGTCATCTACATTAATCAAAGAGAATGTTTTATTATTATCTGAAACCAAACAAAAGTCCTCTTTAGACTTGTGTTGTCTGCCAAGTAATGAGCACAACCATCCACTATCTTCGCCAGCTGAAAAGGGGAATACTCACCAGCCAGAACACCCAATGGAGGGAACATTTTTGGCCCAGTCACTGACTGGTTCTTGGAGGTGTGCAAAGGAGTTCTCATAACCAGGGTGAATCACTGACCTGGCTTACTTGGAGCCCCTAAAATGAGTAAAAGGTCATGAAACTTACTGTGTGACAATTACCAAAAGGACAAGATACACCAATTTTATTTAACAGCTACTGCAAGTAAGCAGAGAGACTGAGTTCTTGCATTGTTTCCTGATGCTGTTAGATCAGGATCTTCTTCCCTCCACTTTGTCCTCCACTCTCTCATCATCGTTCACTCCTTTGAGGTTCCTAGTTACTGTGCAGAACCCATTTCCTCTCTCCAGTCAAGAACTCTGTCATGTCCACCTCGGCATCAAGCCTTATTTCTTGCTTCTTGTGCCATATCACCTGCTCCTTTTTCCTGTTTGTTTTGTCTCATTCCTGCCAGATTTTTAAACTGCTTTATCCTATACTATATTTAGTAGTAGGTTAGCTTAATAAAACATGGTTGATTTGTATTCACAGGGTTAGGATTCTTTCTAGTCTGTTGTCTAAAAGATACCTGGCAAGTTTATTTGGGGCATTTAATCCTGAAAAGCACTGTTTATGTTGGACAAAATAATACTTAACCCAAGGCAAATGTAGCTGTATGCAAAAAGTACACCATAAGTTTTATTTCATTTGCTATTCTGTATATTATAAAGACACGTATGCACCTGAGTGCAAGAAATAAACATGCAGATCACCATTCAAGAATAAAAAAAAAAAAAGTAAAACATTATGGAGAATACAGTATTATTAAGCTAAGATTTCTTAAATATATTCATATATTACTTATAAGAATAATTTACAAGGATATGAAAAATATAGCCAAGAATTAAGGAGTTAGGAAATACCAGGATGAAGGCTCTGCGTATTCATTATGATACACATCTTTACTACACGCACATCTACTATTTCTTCTACATGACCCATGCCTTATTCAGAGTTAAGACAGATTGATTGCTCTCTTACTGAGCTGCTATCCACTATTTGATTTTGTTCTCATTTGTTCACTGGGCAAAAGGCAGTACTGTACTCAGCACACACTATTCTATTACTGCTTTAAAGGAAGAATATTGGACTTTAGTGGGTATGAATCTTCCTCCCTCTCCTCTTACATACAAATGATTTCATAGCAGAGAGGGCATGCCTGTACCATGCAATGGAGCATAATGCAGAATTAATTCAACTATTCCAGTAACTATTCCCTTGACCAGCAATCCCTCTTGATATTACAACCTATGGTATACCACCAGACTTTTTTACTGGTAAGTCTAAGAGGTCCTCTTATTAATACAGTTCCTTAAAACAGGAACTTCTTGCTTCTTAATAAACAGATAAACATGCTTAAATGTCTGAAAGCCAATAGAAAATTATGATCTTTGGTGACATCTGATGGAAGAATCAAATTAGGTTTTTCTTATCCATTCACTGTCACATAGTAGGGGCCACACCAGGATTTTTAACTCAGTAAGGCATGGAAGGTAGCTATGACATTCAGCTGTGTCTTCATTGGCAATATCTTTATTTCACATAAGTGAACACACTCATTTATTAAAAATGCTTGAGTTCGCTTTAAATAATTAAAAAAAAAAGTAGTGTTGGGGATGCTGTGTTCATGTTAAAGATGTTCCTAAGGCCCTAAATAACAATTAGTATGTTTGTATGTTATACACTCCATTGTCTTTATAAATATAATTTTAATTTATAATATATTGTTTGAAAATAGGTACTGTTTGAACGAAAGGCTGTTCTCAGTAGATCTCTGTATATGCTAAGAGAGCTGAAGGTCAGTCTGTAGCATCCAGAAGATCCTGTTTACTAATTCATGCAGTGTTTCACAGGCATGCTATAAGGACACAACAGTAGCATTTTCGCTTCTTGGTATTCTGCAATGGTGGAGAGCTTATTGGATTTTTCTCACTTGCCTGTCATGCCCTAAGGGTTTCTAGATCATTAATGACCAATGGATCCGTTTAGATAAGAATGATAATTCAGACAACTGAAAAACGTATGTGCTTCTTTGATAGGTCTGTGGTATTAGTCGCAAATGAATTTGCTGTTTAATCCTCCCCTGAGTAATAAATGTGCTATTTGAAGAGCACATTTTAGAATACCAGAGATGCTAGCTTTGATGATTCCATAATAACTGCAGCATAGTATTTGGTTTATTTGTCCAAACACTTTACAAATGTGCTTCCTTTAAATTGATCGACTTTACTAAGATCCTGAGCTCTCTTTAGACCTTTTGACCTCATCATATATTTCATTACCGCAGCAGCCTCCGTAGTTATAAATATAAAAATGTTCTCCTAAGGAGCTGCTCAGTGGTGTCAAAGGTTATTTATAAGTCCAAAGCAGGCAAAACCCAAGATCCAAGAACACAGAGTCCTTATTGTCCACACATTTGAAGCCACCTTCAATCTCTGCTTTATGTTCACCATCCCTTTTGCCCATCATCCATGCCTCTTGGATGCGTGCAATGATGACAGGCACAGACCTAGAATTAGACCACTTGGGAAAGAAGCAGGCATGGGGTCCGCACATAAGAGCCTAGGAGTCCAGGTGGTCACCTGCATGTAGGAAGGGCAGCCACGACAGCCCCACACAAGAAAATACACATCTGAGGAATTGCTTTCCTTCATATATTACACTCAGTCCTTGCTCCTGAATATGCCACAGATGTTTCATACACACACAAGTCTGTCTCCATCCATCCTTCCAGCTGCTTTGCTGCTTCCTATGTACAGGACACATTCTCCAAAATTTCTTTGCCATCTGGTCCACGCATCACCCAGTCCTTCCTCACCAGCACCACGCACACTCGGTGTCATTACAGATACCCTGCTATTCACTCCTTTCTTTTTTGGCCTTCCGCCTGGAGAAACATCATAATTTATTTTCCTAGTGACTCCTGAAAATAGAAATTTTTGTCTTGCTTTAAACTAATGAAAACAAGACAGACAAAAGTCGCTATGGGTGAGACTGCACAGCAGGTGCGAGTACCTGGTACAGTAACCACAGGCACCTTGAGCCGACTCGAGTAACTGAAAGGGTAGCTGGGAAACTCAGATTTCCCTTATTTCTCATATGTTTCTCCAGTTCTGATGGAGATCATTTTCCCCAACAGCTTATCTATATCAGTAATCTTAATCTTTATTATAAAGTTTACCATCTTTCGAAGGATCAAAGTCAGACTCATGGTCCATCATTCCTGGCATCCTTTCTAGAGCCATTTTTGTGGGCAGGACTTACTTCTGCAATCTTCTTGCTTTTCTTATGTTGAAATAACTTTGAACTATGAATTTTTTGCAAGGTGCTCCTCAAATTCTCTCTTAGCCTTCTTAATTTCCTGATTACATTTGATCTGCCGTGAGTTATGGACTTTCCTGTTCTGTTCTGGAGGACAAACTTTCCATTATCAATGCCAGTTATTTCTACAGGATAAGATTTTCTATTGAGCCATGTAGGGTTTTTACTGGAGTACTCTGCTTTCTTTTCAAATTTCAGCACAGAGTTTGTCTCGAATTCTAATACAGTAGCTTTGAAAAGTGTCTAGGCTCCTCCTTAATGCTTTCTCTTCCTTTTGACCAGTTGCCTTATTAGTATGCAGTTCCCTTTCTTTAAATTGAACGCTTGTGTTCTGGATTTATTTTGTTTAGTCTCTCCTGCTGCAGTGTTAAATCTAATCATATTGTAATTGCTATTATAGATCAGCTCTTCCACATACCTCTTGAGCTGGTCCTGTGCATTATTCAGGACCAAAGCCAGAACAAATCTTTTCTGGGATTGCAGGCTAGTTGTTCTGGAAAGTGGGTATCTACTACCTCTAAAAAATGTATTTCTATGACCTGTCATAGATGGTGAGACATTAATTCTGTTGATAGCTGAAACATCCCAATATTAGTACCTGCCCTGAATGTGCAGGTTCTCTAAACTCACTTAACGTTGCTGATCTCTCTCCTATATCTATATCCTGATTGGGAGTGGAGGTAATAAAATTCTAATGCTGCATTTTTACTATTACACTGTGATACTTCCACCCACAGGGATTTCATAGCGTTCTCTCTTTTTCAACAATAATTTCATTCTGTTGCACTTCATTTTAGTCTCCAAAAACAATGCCACTCCTCCACTTGCACATCTTATTCTGTCAATTTGTGTAAAATTGATAGTCCAGGAATATCACATCCACCGATTACCCTCTTTCTGCAAGGTCTCTGAGCTGCTTATCTGTCAGGCTCATTATATGAAACCAAACAGCCCAGTTCTCCCATCTCATTTTCCAGGCTTCTAGCCTGGCAAAAAACTGGCAAGTTTTGCCCTTGGTCTGTTGCCAACTATATTGGAGGCATTGTCAACTGAGATAGGAAGGAGTCCGATTTGCTTTCCCTACTTACTGCAGTTATGCTGCTTTCTTCCCAGCCTTTTCAGACACGCACTGAGCATTAGCCATGGCCATTTTGGGGGATCACAGCCAGCTGACATCTGTACTCTGCTACATCTCTCAGCTTCCTCCCAGTTTTTAGCAATTTAAGGTTTTAGGGCCAGAAACCTGCCTTCTTTCTAACCAAGATTTCAACACTTCCTTCCTGCTCCTCCTCTTCTGAAATGCTCCCCAGTTCCTAATGTATGTAAATCTCTTATCCTAGTATCTAAACTAAATAATTTCTAACTGAATATTATTTTAATTTCTGTTCATGAACAACAATTGCTCATCATCTCAAAAACTCCCCATTTATTACAGATCAGACTGATACCAGAGCCCAGAATTTCTAAAACGTTTGAATTTTATGAAAGGTTATTAACAGGCAGCTGCCAGATTATTAGCAGGCAGCTCAAGTATCCTATTTAACCAGACAATAACAGTATCAACACTGCAGTGCAAGCTTTTCCTATACAACTCTATCAATGTATCTCCATCATGCCCAGGAGAAATTCCAATAGGGAAAAGGGATTGTAATGTGTCTCATGAAGCCTCATTCATGCCAAGATGTTATAGATACTGATTCAGAGAGGGACAAAAGGATGTGGGGCAACATCCAGAAGCTGGGGAATAATAGGGTGTTTAAAAAAAGGCAGCTGTTTGTGAAGTTCAGACAAATAATAGGCAAAAAACATATTCACTGGTCCTTCAGCTTCACCTTACATGGTGACAACCACACTCCAGCCTGTGTGTAGAAGGGGAAGTTCAGTTTAGTTGGTTAATATTAAAATAATAATAAAAAAAAAAAGGTGCATCCCAGAAATGGCTCTTGAAGAGCAGAGCAGATACATTTTAGCCTGCTGCACATCTGTGTTCCCCAGCTTCTGAAATCACAGGCACTTTCAGCAGAGGAAGGACTGCTAAAGGTGTAACATCTGTGCAAAGGCATACCACAAACAGTAATGACTTGTAGCCAACAGCAATTCAACTTTAAAACAAAATCCTATCTCTGCATGTCTTGAAAGAATTACCACTCCTATGACTAGAATAGGCAAATTATTTTGCTCCTCCTCAGTTTGTCTCTTTACTTTGACTTGTGGAGTTACTCATCAAACTGTATACAGTGGCATATTTTATATATATAATGTGAAAGTTACGTGGTAAAAATCATCTTATTCAATAGCAAGTATACTATTTGAGAATGTCCAATCACTTCCCAGAGCTGCTCAGTCATATGGTAACTGTCGTGGGCTAGATAAACAAGGAATGAATAAATTAATGTTCCACACCTGTACAATTTGTGGTTTGGAGTATCTGTTGCAACATAAAAAGGATTTCCATAGCAGTCAGATCAGATCAGTGAGAACAGGTAAGAGAAGACAGAGCTGCAGAAAGCACTCTGAAAGGCAGGTAAGAGTTAATGGTCTCATCTTCAAGTCAGAAAAATGTCATCAAGCCTCCATCACACCTCGACCAGGCATTGGTATAAACTAAGAATCAGAACAAAACATTGATTGTACTCTCTGGTGTGAGAAGCACATTGTTCCTTGTAGGAATATGCCACAGATTCCATGACGACAATAAGAACTAAGATATTTATAACTTTGAAAGCAAGCCTCTGTCTTAATGCCACAGTTTGCATTCACAGGCCAAGGATAACTTCAGAAAGTTTTGTGAGAAAGTATCTCAGCTGCTTAAGGGATTAGGTGTGCTTCAATCCATGTATGACCTGCAATTCGACAATGTGTTTGAAAAGTGACATTTTCCAGGATGGTAACTGCCAGCAGTGCTGGGTGCTTTAAGCGATGGTGAATCTGAAGCCTACAGTGCAAGAAGACTGGTCAGTGCTTGTTGTGCATCCAGGGAACATACTGGTCCTTAAAATTAAAATAATCATAATCTGTGCCCCTTCCCTTCAAGCACCACACATTTAATAGAGAAAAGTAGCACAGTGAGTCTGTCATCTCTCACCTCTGTGTGGCCTGCAGACAACATGTGTGTTTTGACTTCAGCACCGTACCCGCACATCATAAAGGATTTTCTTGGATATATACATATTGAGTCAAAGAATGAGACTAATGTCTTAGAGGTTAATGAGCTGAAAGTTTCAGTGAAGTTTCCAGCCCTTCTGCAATATACATTTTATCCTCAATAAGCAACTCTCACTCTCTCAAAATTAAGCCTTTCTATCTAGATTTAGAGTTCTTGTATATCCCTCAAAATCCAAGCATGGTTTGCGTGCTGTCTGTCCTGAAACTGTTAGTGACATAAAGACACATTGATACTCAATACACTGGGCATTTAACATATTTCTTCCCAGCACCTTTCTTTGCCCAGCCAAACGCCATATTTTTCCTGCCACAATGACACAATTTCCAGAAGCAAGATCCTGTCATCTGCCCTGTGCCTTGAGCACAGCCACTCAGTCCCACCACCTTCTCTGTGTAGGCTCCAGTCCTCATGTGGCTGAGAGGCGAGCTCGAGCCAATTAAACATCCCAATTTCTCAACTTATTTTTCAGATTGTTGATTGCACAACTGCTATATATAGCACATAAGCTCATGCCGGCCCAAAGGAAGCAACAGAATGAAGTGGTCAAGGCAAAATTCTCCTTTCAGCAACAGCCCAGAGAAGTTACTTTAAAGAGATGGGTCACCACTGCCTAAATATTGCATGAGAGCAAATAACATATTGTCCGATAACAAGACCTCAGTTTATGAGTTCCCGCCTGTGGAAACGGTATCTCCAGCAATTCCAGGAAAGCAAAAGATTTTGTTTTAATAGCAGAATAGATGGAAAAAGATGCAGCTCATACAGGTCTTCACACACCATGGTCTTCTGACAGTTTCACTGGTGATGTGGTTGCAAAGGCACACCAGAACCTGGCACATTTTTAAAAACCAGTAGAATGGGATTTCTTATATTTGATCTTTAGTGAAAAGGAACGATTATATAATTCACTACACCATGTACTGAGAATCGGTTTAGGACAGACAGTAACAGAGCAGCTGAGTGAAGAGGCAGAACAGAAGAGGGTTTAAAAACAACTCACTCTCTAAAGATGCATTTTGATGTAGTGAAATGAGACAGAATTCAAAATGTGTTAGAATATTATCACAGAGTACAAATTGTTCATAGCTGGCTACTGAAAGTAAGTTAGACAAGCTATTATTTATGCTCCTGATTTTCAAAAGTGCCGAGAATCTTACTGCTATCCCTGAAAATTTTTTCTCTACGTGAGGACTACAAGACTGAATTGGATATGAAAGTCAAGCAAAGTTTGTTAACAAATGTAGCAGTACAAAACATCACCTTATTGGAACCAGACTTGAATTTTCCTTTTTGACATGTTTTTCTTCTCTTCTATCTTGCCTCGTTCATCAGTGTATATACAGAATACATTTTGAACAGCCTAAATTTTTGTCAGAATGAAGTAGATTCTGAAAGTATCATAACACAAAGAACAAATAGATGCCATCCCAATGTTTTGAATGGCTGCCTAGACAAAAAAACTGCAATCGCTAAGCTCACTGCTCCAAGCAGTCTCATGTGCTTTATCACCCACAATACTGGCACAGCCCAAGCTACCAGGAGACCAAGAGAGACGTTCCTGCTTGCTCCTGCAATACCTTAATTGCACTGCTGAAAATTGCACTTACCTGAAGATGCAGATTTGTCTAGTGCAGAACACTGGGGGCAATGACACAGGAAAATATTATAGAAGTGAATTATGTGTCAAACGCAAATACAGGACCAACAACTAAGTCTCTCAGCGCAATCACAGGAAAATACACGTTACATTCATTTGTTCCCTTCAGTATTGCTGCAGAAGTTATACAAAAGTTCTTACTAATTTTATTTAAATCCTATGTAGGCATGAAAGGATTTATCCTGACATTATGGTAAATGATGAAACATAACATTAGCATAAACTTGTTTATATGAGAAACCCTGATGACAGAGTACATGCTTCTTCATTTTATGTTTTTGCATTCTCTCTTTCCAAGATGCTCAGCCAGGTCTACCATCAATTACACCCATGCAAAAGAAGAATAACTTCAATAAAGCCTGTACAAATTCATCATTCTAACTAAGAGGCAGTATGTAATAGTAAGCTGATTTTCACAAAAGCAGTAGATCAGAGTAATAAAATTTAAAACCAAAGTTATCTATATTGTCTAAGGGAAAGACTACTAGTTTTAGAACAGATAGCACAATACACATGATTCTTTCTATTTGACTATGCAAAATTACTTGTGTTAACAGAAGGAATCTGGCTGTATTTGTTCAGGTTAAGTTAACAAGAAGGGACCTTTTCTTTGCTGTATCTGTACTGTCCACTCTTAGAAAACAAGCTCCAGGAACTTTGCTTTCCCACAGACAGCCCTCTGCTCTGCTACTGACCCTGGCACTGTTGTTCTGCAACTTCTAACTAGAGCTCGGCAGTGTCCTCCACGGTACGGTCAACTCTACCAACTTGATTCAGGTAACCTCACTACTGTGTGCTTAAAGAAAAATAAAGTCTACCACTACTTAAACCAATGGCCATAGAGTAGAGCAACTTAAGCACCACAGACAAAAGTCTTCTAAAAGGAATCTCCTTGACGCTTTTGTTCCAGAAGTGAGCCTACACCCAAGGAAAGACAAGCAAATCCCAGAGTACAGTCTTAAGACAACTTAAGCAGTGGCAAAAATATCCTGTGCAACTCCCCAAAAAAATTTGCTTTGATTTCTCCCATTTGGGGAATTAGAATTAAAAAGTCTAACATGGACTTTTTTTTAAAAAATGTCTTTTACCTCTTAAAGTGTAGCACAGCTATTTTGTTAAACAGCAATGTAAAAACAAAGCAAGTTAAATATTGGATTACCAGATGACAGCTCTTCAAAAATATTCTCATTAAAGTTGCTCAGAGCACCAGAAACAGGTTTTATGTTTTAAAAATTAAGTTACAGGGAAAGCTTCCTCCCTCTTACCATATCCTTGAGGACCTGTGAATACTGTTGTGGGTGGCAGTGTGTTGGCAAAGCAAATGTCAGCAAACTGCCTCCCCTCACAGAAGTGATTGATTTATCAGTTTAATAGAGCTGTAAATCGAGAAAAATGTTCCTCAAGCCTTAACAGTGAACTACAAGCAAATAATAGGCAACAAGCTCTGATGCAGAATTGAAAATATAAGTACTTGTGAAATACAGCATATGTTACATTTTCCCATCAGCAGCCCATGGAAAATCTGACCACTATGATTTCCAGCTACATGACACAGTCCTTGAAACCTGGTGCCAAAGCCTTATAACATTAATGTTGGGTGTCCTTGCTTTTGTCTGTAGGGAGCACCCACGTGGTTTTTATTTTATTTTGCTCAATTTGGAACAGAAAGAAGCCAGTACAAGGGAGCTAAAAGCAGTGCTACAATGCATTAAACCAAGAAAGGGTCCTCCAGCCATAAAGCAGAAACAAAATTCTTTGCAATCACTTGGTGCTTCTATATTTACAGAATTCAGAAAGCTACCAATGTCTATAATTGTTTGTACAAGATATAAAGTGCTGGTAATGTATATAATTCCTCTATAATTCCCAAAAGATTCAGTTTCTCCCTCCATCTAAATACACCACCTGCCTTTTGTTTCTTTGCAAGACTCTGTTTCTGGCATATCATGCCATTTCTGACTAGACTTTCTCCTTCCTTCTTCCCATCCTTGCAAATTCAACAGGACATTTGCTAGTTAACTCTTTTATGCTGTGAAATAGAGAAAGCAAGCTGCATTGGAAAAGGATAGAAGTTAGCTAGCAGCCTGCCGCAGACAATTGCCAGCTGCACACAGGCTTGAGCCTGTAAACATCTGTAAGACAGTGAAGGCTTTCAAGGGATAAATTCAGTTCTCGCTCATGATTAATTATATTTTTCTAACATACAAACCAGTTTCTAAGTAAAACTTCAAAACTTCAGCCATGACATAAGTATCTGAGATTCTGTTTTTAAGAGATACTAGAATTTGACAACTCAAGGCGTTTTGGAGGTAGAAGTTGGGGTGGGGAGAATTTAACTTCAGCATTCTGTTTCAATTACCTGAAAATATTCAGCTTGGGTTTGATCCATTTTTTCTCCTCCAGATTTGCTTTAACATTGAAGCAAATATGGGTTTTTATTGCAAATAAATGTAGGTTTTCATTCAAGAAAGGGGAAGGTGGATTTCAACAAAAATGCTGTTAAAAATATAAAATTTTGTGGTTAAAATTAATTCTGTCATGTAAAAAGTTTAGTCTTTAATTGAAGAGAAAAAGCATTTAGTTGAAAAATTTCCAACTGTTTCTAAGGCTTACACAACTGGAACATCAAATCCATCTTTCATTGAATACCGGTAAATGCAGCAAGGAAAAGGCCAAATACTCATAGAGATTCAGCAATATCTCTGTAGGCCTTCAGATCCTTTCCCAAGAGCTGTGACTTTAGAAGCAAGTCAGGCACATCTTCTGCAACCTTCTCTGCAGCCCAGGGGAAATAAAAAGACACCAATCATGTGGGATTGGCCTCGTAATATTGGTCTTTTGTTCTTGTGGTTGCTTTTTTTTTAAGGCAGTGATTGTCCTTGCTGTACCTGTTGTAATAGTCAAGAACACAGCACAGCGTGGCCTTTGCCCTGTCTCCTGCTGCAAGGCAAGAGCAAGGAAAGAGAAAAGAGCAGGCACAAGTAGCGAGGGAAAAGTGGCTTCACCCTGCCAGCACAACACATCCAACAGCTTGTTTAAATTCTGCAATGCCTTTCAAAGATTGACCTTCATTAGCTTTCGCATACCCTCTGACCTCCTGAAGGTCTTTAATATGTTCAACTTTATCAGGTGCAGTCTTTTCACTATGATGTCAACTCTCTACCCCTTCCTACCACAACTTGTAGAAATTTTTTACATGATATTTAATTAGAAGGCTGAGCTCTGTCCTCACCAGAAATAGAAGTCAAATAATACTGATCTGCTTCACAAGAACAACTTGGTTTTACTACTGAACAAAACTCCAGAATCCCCAAAATGCAAGATCTTTCAAAGTCCCTATTATGCCCATGAAAATCAGCAGTCTTCTGTATTTAAAAGCAATTCAATGCTTCTTTCTTCTTCTCATAGTCTAGGAGCATATGCATGTGCAATGTCTGTCTATTGGATTAAACGCACTATAAGTTTAGCATGCATTAAATATTACTGAAGAAGCAAACACTGAACTCTGGCACTTGATGACTTTGCCTCAGTATTTTTCTTGCCTTGCCTTTCTCTGTTAGAATTAAATCAGTAGGCTGTATCCTCACCCTTTCTGTTCTAGAAAATAATCGGACTAAAATTAGTTTTTATATAGTGGAAATAAATACGATCAACTTCAGTGAGAAGACTACATCCCATGAAATTAAAATTGTTTACTTGTTTCAGTCTTTTAAAGTATCATAGCAGCAAATTTTAAATTATTGATACAGCAAATGATCTACCAAGCAGAGAGCCCAGGCAAAAGTGATGCATGCCCTTGCTTTACAGCTATATGGTCTGCGTACGCCTGACAGCCTTGTCTACTGCTGACTCATAGGACCACACGCTACTTGGAAGCAGTATCTCAATGTAAGTAGTATTAAATTCTCTAGTTTCTCAGGTTTTTGCCTCAGGAGCACATTTAAAGTAATTAGTTAATGAACTTGAAAGGAAAGAGAAACTCCGTTCATTCTAGAATCCTATTTACCATAAGTTTAGCAGTTTTTTAAAAAAAATGTATCATTTTCCTGAATCAGCTTACACACTGGCTAGACCATTACAAACTTAGAATCTCATTTCAGCTTGAAAAATCAAACTTACTGAGCCAACTCAATAAATAATGCTGTTCAGTATGGTCAATAAATAACCAATTTAGCTCCTTTCCAAATCCATTTACAAGTAATCATGCAGACATTAAGCAGTTTTATAACTGATACCTAATGGCTACATAATAATACATGTATTAGCGTTAATAATTCCTGTTATGCTAGTAAATGGACCAGCATGGTTCATCACCATCCCTAATAGTCTCTTTATGAACTGAAAGGGAGGCTGTCAGGGAGCGGTTGGTATACCGCATGAACAAGGCTGCTTTGATGCACTGTTTCTCATTTCTGGAGAATAAGGTACAAACACAGACGCCACGGGCCTCTCATGTGACGTTATGACAGATTCATTCTCCCAAGTATTGTCTGAAGAGTGCAGTGACTGCAGCAGACTGGAACATGGAGAAAACCAGAAATCTTACAAAAAACATACAAAAATAAAGTTTTATCCGTACATAGTATCCATCTTGAAAACTCTTTCTGCTATTGTATTTCCCACAGAAATGGGCAAAGTTAGTTTTCATCTGTCAGTTAAGGCTTTCAGGTCCTCCACAAACACTTGATAGCCTTCAAGCAATTTGTTTTGCAGTTAGAGATAGATAAAAAATTGTTTCTATCCCAAATGAGGTCCTCGAGACAGAAACTGAGGAGAAAAGCGATTCCCTTTGTGTTCCTTAGGCTGTGGGTGAGGCTGTTTCCTCCTACGCCCTGGTACAGGCTTAGTTAGCCCTAGCTTACACTTTGTTTCTCTGAACCCCTTTCCAGTCCCTGGGAAACAGCTGTAGCACAGTATTTTTCAGCTACATCCCCTTTTCACCCTTGGGCTATTATTTTTCTTATACTGCCATATGTTCGTCATGTCAGGGCTAGCAGTAGGGCTGGTGTGAGCCATTACATGAGTTACCCTATCCAGTCTTTGAAAAACAGCATGGGCAAGGATATGTATTAAGCTGTTTCCTCTCTCTAGGGCCCCTTCTATATTGCCATAGCTGAGGATTTTGCATACAAGTCCTTTCTATTTCATTTTTAGAGAATATTCCTTGGCATTGATTATGTCAAGATCCCGTTTTTCCCTTCCTGCTTGCTAAAACTTCTTAAAAAATGCTTAAAAATCCTCCCCACTTAAGCTTCTCTTCATATATCACAAAGTGGGGAAAAAAAAAAAAGCTTTTTTAAAACAAAATTCACAAGCTTGTGGCCATTTAAGCAATATATTGAATGCAAAGAATATAGCTGGGAAGATTGTTTTTTGTCTGCTATCCTCTATTGTTTTAGCTCTGCGCATCCCAGGCAGAAGCCTGTAACAGCCCTTCATGTCATCAGTGCAGAACATCAGCGATACCCTGGACATAGACTTGTCGGGCCACAAGTGACCACTCTGCTGCGAGCAAGGAAAGTGACTCACCATCCTCTAATGCCTTGTAGAACCACCTCCGGTGACTGTGAAGGGAATTATCATATTTTTTACTGACAAGGCATATAAAAGATATGAGAAAGAAACAATACTGCATTAGTGTCAATAGCAACAGAAATTACTTGCTTAATCTGCCAGTAGCCTGAGGTAGAGAATGACACTGAAAGCTTACCTTCCTAATATTGCATTTGCAGGCAAAGCCTTGTCAGTCAGCAGTCTCATTTATGGTTTCATATCTCTAATCTATGACTGAAGAGAAGTTTTATTAAAAGCAACTGACAATATCATTCCCTTCCTTGTCACCATCTTAGCCTGAATCCCTGTCTGTTATGGATATACTAAAATCTTCTTACTTGGGATAGCATTTTCTAAGGGAAAACCTTTGCCGGTGCTGCCCACACCCCTCCTTCTCCTGCTTCACCTGACTGTCTCTGAGTGACCATTTGTAAGAACAACATCATTAAGCCAAAATGTAGAATTTAAGACCTGTTCACCCCTCGCTTGAATAAGCCCCAGTGAGGGGCTGTAGCATGGGGGTTAAGCACAGGCTTGCACCCCCATGCTCCAGGCCTTGATTTGACAGGGACAGCTCCTCTCACTCAGCAGGACCAGGACAGCCATGGGACTGGCTGGCAGCACACGGCCTGGGCACCCTGGCAATTGCCCAGATGGATTTTGATATGGGGCTGGCCCATCTCCTCCCATCCTCATTGGCTTGGGTCACAAATCTGAACAAAGGCTAAGAAATTCAGTGGAAAGAGATGTCCTCGATGTTCCCTCCTGTCTTGGGAAGGCAAGCAGGTGGAAAGGTCCCCTGTTCCTTCTTTTTTTTCCAGCTAATATATAAATGGGATTTTGGCTTCATGATCTTTGCCAGTCAATGTCATTAGTATAGATCAGTAAAGCAGCTTTCCTAGGGCAGAACGTGGTTTTGCACTCACTACTCAGGCTAACCTGATTTTGAGCTGAGCACTGCTAAGCTGAACTGATTCTGTTGGAAGTTCTGCCCCAGTGAAGAATGCTGCCTAAGCTAAAGCTCAATGACCCCTTGTTTTACACATCATAGTTATTTGAAGCTATCTTTTCATTAGCAGTGATTAAAATGTCAGAAGCTTTTAAACATAAAATATAGTTATATTAGCAAAGCACTAATAAATATAGAAAACAGCTGAATGAGGAAGAATATGAGCTGCATGACAGGCAAGGTCCTCTCCATGTCCAAAATTTCTGTGTGATGTGATATTAAGATGGTGATTTATGACTAGCATGTATTTTAAATAAGAGACTCCCTTTTTCTTTTAAAGAATAATGTATCTTAAAGATGATTCCAGAGTCTCTCACCAGAAATGTGTTTCTTATGAGCTGAATTAATTTTTGCTGACTTTAACAAATAGCCATCAGTCACCCAAAACATCTCCCCCAGAGAATCAAACAGCCAGCAAAACTTCACATAGCTCTAGAATTTATGTGCTTAAAATATGCATTAAGTATTTCAAACCAATTCTAGGATGTTTTAGACCATAAAGTCTGCTTTCAGCTATTGTAGATCATTGGCTCTGCTTTACAGGAAACATTGTTTTACAGGTTTATAACTCAGCTATAAAAATGTGCTCCAGGCTAAAGCTCAGTATAAAAAGGTCTCAGCTAAAGGGCAATTTTTTTCATCACAACTTTTTTCTACTTTGTTTAGCTATTTAAGATTACAGGTGTCTTTAAAAAAATCCCCTTCCACTGTAGCATTATTACCAATACCAGGGGTTGATTTATACTCTAAATTGCAGGGAAGAGAAAGGTAGTGCAGATTTAAAAAAAAAACCAAACAAACACAGCAACCTTGCCCCTCCCCCCCCCCCCCCAAATTCTGGAACTATGAGTTTTGCATGGTCAAGGTTTTAGATTTTTAGGATAATGTATTAGAACACATTTTTAAAAGAGCTGTAACTTACTGTGCCCTTCAGACCATACAAAAGTATGTAGCGTAATGAATGTATTACCTTTACATACTGGGAGATCTGTGACAGAGTGCTCCATCAATGCACCTCTAAACATTGACTACTTGGAGTCCTTCAGGGCCTGGAAAGCAACCAGCTGAAGTTGTTCAGTCTGTTTGTTTCAGCCAATGCAAATTTTAGAGGTTATTTGATCTTAATGTACAAATACATACCCAGGGTTAATAGGCCAAGCCCAAGAATCTGTGTCAAAGAGGTATGCCAAGTACCAAGAGGTATGGCCAGAGACAAGGCTAAGCATACTTAGATTGCAGATAAAATGCAAAGATCATTGACTATTGAAACAACTTGCTTGTGATTTTCTTGCGAGTCAAGATTTCATTCTTCATACATAGGTGACCCAAAGCTTTTACAGAAGTTTAATACCCTATGGAGAATATAATATTTCAAGATCTCTGAAAGAAGACCTGGGATGCATAGAGAGAGAGAGAAACAACTTTGAGAAAAGTTCTTTGCATACAGAGCTATGTTCTGAATGAAGCCATACAATACTTCACTCAAATCAGAAACTAAACTCTTGAGATTCAATCCAGTACTGTGTGTAAAGCCCCACTTTTGCAAACTTACATGGTTTTTTTCCTCCTCATAAGCAACCACTTTTAGAAACATTTCCCTAAATATAATTGGGAAGAAGACAAGAAAGTCAGACTGAAATATCTGCGACCCTTCTAGTGAACATTTTTTTGGGCAAGCTCAGAACTAATTTAACATTCTCAGAAGCAGATAACATTCCACTCAACGATAATCAGTTAAGTCAGATTTAGAGCAGGCAAAGTTCAGCAACTTGAGCTCACTTTTATGTTCAACTATTTGGCTCATAAAAGCTAAATAGGTGTTAATGCTTATAGGGAAAAATAAGAATTATCGATATTAAGTTATATGAAACTACTATAAAAAGACAGGGCTGGGGTTTGTTGGGTTTTATTCTAACAGCTGCAGAAGGGATATTGTTGGGAAAAGTAGGCTTATGCTTTTTCCCCAGTCTTGTCCAGAGTGAGAGGAATTACTGTACTTTGCTAGGTTTCTGGACAAACTGAAGCTGTACTGTTAATTGAGGGGTACAACACAGTAAGTACACCCAGTGGAGAACATATGCTTCAGAGATCCTGGACATCCACAGCACATACTCTGGTTATAATACCAAGCCCATATTTATTTAAGTATGAAACCTTTTGGGCTTACTGTTAATTTACAACATAGTTGTTCTAGGCATACAGGGTAGAGTTACGCTTCCTAGAAACATTGGAGCTGTTGCTTCTACATTTAAGACGACCCAGAGAAAACAATTCTAGTCCTAATAGCTGCATAAATGCTGACCAGTTTCCTTCCCCATGAGCCTCACGAGAGAATTTATACATCTTTCAGAATCATATGGTCATAGGTGTTACAGGACAACCCACTTATAAGCTGCTATTCACATCCTCTACATTAGTATTTCCCTGATGTTTACTACTAGCCCTAAAATATCCAGCAGCCCACCACATACTATCATCTAAGTATTAACGAAAAATTCGGAACAGCAATATGTTTCCATGGATCAATAACAGAGTGCTTGTGCCTTCTTAGACCAGCAACTTTATGAAGACTGTTATGAACATCCCATTTTCCAAAAAACCCACAATCAAACCAAAACATACCACAAAATCCTGTGGATAGTGTACAAAGAAAATGAATTCTTTATGAAAAGCTTTCTCCTGATCTGTGTGATATTAACTAGTAAAGTAACACTGGTGATGCTCCTTTTACTTTTTGTATAGTCATCAACCTTTGACTTAATAATTATTAAAAACAACATATTCAACTAAAATGATACATTTATTATCTATTACTTGCTATCCACACGTGAATGACAACAGTGGTGATTTCACCAGTGGCATGTGCCACACCGGATACTATATCAGGATTTACCTAAAGAGGTCGACTTGGTCTTTGGGTGTTCAAGAATTATGGGAACAGTTTTAAAGGTTGAAGTCTACTGACGTAGAAAAAAAAGTTAGGATTTTCAATGGCAATCTAATTTCATCCTTAAGAGTGAAATTCACTGGTGATTAAAACTGGAAAGGAGAAAAGCCACTATGGAGCCTCCCTGGTTTCCACCTTTAAACTCCATCACTTTGGTAGCAGTTAGCTGTTATCAGTCCTGCTCAGAGCAGTAAACACAGCAGTTTTAGAAAATTTGGACAGACGATGCATGACCCAGGTGATAACTGTGGTTCAAATGCCTTTGGTTAGAGAGCTCACTTCAACGTTCTCAGTGACAACACTGGTCGTACAAGTTTCACAGATTTATGTGGGACTGCTTCCACAAACAGTGGTGTAGGATGATACTGGGCAGAGATTTCCCCCACATGATTAAAGAAGCTTAACTAAAAAGAACAGAGGAGTAGGAAATATTCCTCTTTCTTCTTATTTATCATTTCTGTTCCTACTGTACATTGTATCTGGACAATATTTTAAACCACCCTGCTATTAAGGCTTTTTCTGCTTAGTGAGGATGAAATAATTTTCATCACTGGGATGAAGTTACAGTTAAGTTAAAATAGCTCAGCCCCGCTATTGATGAGAAGCATTTATCTGATGATCTGTCAGAAAGAGCTCTGCAAAACAGCTGCTCCCCTAACACTGGGGCTAAAATGATGAAGGTGCCCAGACTGAAGTACACCCTTCCTGCTTAATTCAATTTCTAAATCTCATCAGGAATGGGATACAAGTACAGGCTCTCTTTGTACTAATATGAACCGAAACGCACACAAAAAGAAATGACTCATAGGAGAGACTCAAGGACCTAGGAGAGACTGTAATACTGTATCTAATTTTGGAAACACTTGATGATTTGTATCTCCTCTTTCAATGCCAATGGAAATAATGAAAGTCAATGCCAGGTGCACCAATGCTTCCTGGCAGTTTTGACCTTTGAAAGAAAGAACTTGGATTTACAGATGACAAGATTCATTGCAAGCGCATCGCACAACAGTGAGCTTCTGACTTTCGGACTTGCTAAGATTTACTGGAATACCCCAGCCCATACAGCAATATTTCAACACCACAGGAAGGGAAGCTTTACTAACAAACATCCCTGTCTGCAATTTTTACCAGTAATTCCTGAGACCTTTTTCCACCTTCAAAATCATGTTAACCAACCCGATGTAAATTTAAAATATTTTTTCTCATACGACTCATTAGCATTACACATTGCAAACCTAATACCAAGGCCTTTTCTGTTGCACATAAACATAGTACAAATATAAACATGAAGCAAATGTGGACCGCCTGATAATAAAGTCTAGTGCAATTAATGACTTCTGGCAAGCAAAAACTAATGTAAGCACTGATCCAAGAACATGCTTTTCTATCGTTGATGAAGATATTAAACAGTCCTTGTCCCATTAGGGACCTCTAAGGGACACCACTCATCACAGATCTCCATCCAGACATTGAGCTGTTGACTACTACTCTGTGGGTGCAACCATCCAGCCAGGTCCTCATCCACCAAACAGTCCACCCATCAAATCCATGTCTCCAATTCAGAGAGAAGGATGTTGTGGGAGACGATGTCAAAGGCCTTACAGAAGTCCAGATAGATGACATCTGTAGCTCTTCCCTTGTCCACTGATGTCACTCCATCACAGAAGGCTACTGGGTTGGCCAGGCAAGACTTGCCCTTGATGAAGCCATGCTGGCTGTCTCAAATCACCTCCCTGTCCTCCCTGTGCTTCACCATAGCTTCTAGGAGGATCTGTTCCATGATCCTCCCAGGCACAGAGGTGTGGATGACAGGTACCTTTCACTAGACCAGGTTGCTCAAAGCCCCAGCCAGCCTGACCTTGAACACTTCCAGGGATGGGGCATCCATACCTGCTCTGGGCGACCTGCTCCAGTGTCTCACCACCTTCATGACCAGAGGCAGTTCCCTCAGCCTGCCCCTGTGTGTCTTGTGCCTCGGCCCCTCACCATTGCGAAGGCTGGGCCTACACACCAATGTCTTTCCTGGGCTGGGGAGACCAAGAGGAGACAGAGGAATCCAGATGCAGTTGCCAAAGTATCAAACCAGAGGGGAAGAAAGCATTTTTACTGTTATTTTCTTGGTTTATTGGTTTTGTTAAAATGTTTATTGCCCAACCTGAATAGAATTCATGAAGCAGCTAGGAGGGACCTTCATGCTGCAGGCCAGCCCATCTTCCTGGCAGTCTTCTGCTTCTCCAAAAGAACAGCTGTCTCTCCAACTTCTTTGCTTGACCTCTTGCTGTTCTTCATGCATCTCTGTGGAGGGTCTGGCTTCATCTTCAACCTCCCATCAGGCAACCTTCTCATCCTCAGACTGAAGAAACCCCACGTCCAAGCCCCAGGGACCTTGGTGGCCCTTTGAGGGATGACTCCTGTTGCGCTGGCACAGCAGGCTGGCAGAAGCCAGGTTGTCTCATCCCCTTTTCTTGGGGCTCAGAGCAGAGGAGATGGCACCCCTTCAGGAGGAGTGGGGGAAGGGGGGCGGGATGGGAAAGAAGGGCTCATACCACCCATGGCAACCAACAAAATAATTGTTGGTGCTGGGAGGTGGAATGGATGGGCCTGCAGGACAGCCAGGCATGGAGGCTGGGCCTCCCAACTAATGCCAGGTGCGGAGGCTGGGCCGATGGTAGGGCACTGGCCGGGCACTCCTGCAATGCCGTGTTCACGGCATCATGAAGGGGAGCCCTGGCATGGTGTAGTGGTGCCAGGGGAGCCATGCTGGAGGTGGATCCAATTCCATGGGTTCTTCTTGGTCTTCCGATGGATCCACCTCCATGGGCTCCACACCATCAGCCACATGAGTGATGGCCATCGCTACCATGTGGCTGATGGTGTCTCCTCTCTGAGGTGCCTCCTCTTTCTCCGTCTCTCCTGCAGTCGCCTCTCTGCCTTCCCATGCAAATGTGGGCAACCACTTGCCTTGCTACTCTGGGACTCCTTTCTTCCAATCATTCTTGGAATCCAAGGACCTCAAAGCTCAGCAAATTGTGGGCCAGCTACCGGGGTCCCTGTATTTATAGGGTCCAGAACAAACGGCAGTGAGGTAGCTCATGGCATCAGGAGGCCACTGTGATGGCAGTGCACATGGCCAAATATGGCTGTTCTGGGAGTTGAGGGGCCTGTGGCCTGAAAGATATCCTCGAGTGGGAGAAGGAGGGGAGGGTTTAGGGGCCTGAGGGCCCCTTTCCTGGGGATCACTCCCCTGTGCCCTTCTGCTGCCCCTTGGGCACAGGGACTGCCCTCCACCTCTCCTCGTGTGCCTGGGCTACAGCCCCCTCCCATCCCCTGCCTGGGCTCCCCTGGGCAAGATGGCGGCAGGAGTGTTCCAGGAGGGTTGGGGGTCCTCAGTGAGCGAGTGGTGCAGCCCCCAGTGCCCGACAGCGGCTGCGAGGGGGCAAAGCATCCAGACACCTCGCCGGTGGGACAGGGAGGCACAGCCAGCCTGCACAAGGTCTCCCAGCACTCCATAGAAGAATTGGTGACTGCCAGGGGTTGTGTGGGCCCTTCTTCCCCGGCCCCCGGCCCTGCCCCTGGGTGTGGGGAGGCACCATACCCTCTGCATGGAGCCCCGAGGGAAAGGGGAGGAGAGGGCCTAGCACCCTTTGGGCCACTGTGCCGGTGCCACACAAGGAGTCTTGGAGGCCACCAAGGGAGGTCCCTGGGGTCTGGAGGTGGTGGGGTTTCTTTTCAGTCTGAGGTTCACCCTTGCTCTATCTTCTAGTTTTAAGGACAAAACTTCTCACTGTTGTTTTTTTTTTCCTTAATCACCAGGGGTATTTTTAGTGTTCTTCTCTAACAGTACAGTCTAATTCCTGCACACATCTGGGAGTTTCACCAAGACATTTCACCACAGCTGTGGCAAAGACAAAGAACAACTCCTAACACTTCAGTCTGGCTCACGCTCTTCCTGGACACAGGATAGATCAGGCAACTGGTCCTGCAGCATGGAATAAGCTAGGAAATGGGCTGTGGGCTGGAGTAGTATATAAATTTTGTGGACTGTAGAGACAACAGTTTCTCAGGCATACAGCAGCAATGACAGAGTTGAGAAAGAGTCACACATGTGACTATGGCCTGTTCTGCTCATCAGTTAGCATTCAGGTAAGAGAAAGAACACATACTTTCTCCTCCAGCCTCCTGGTAATCTCATAACTAGATACAGATTTGATTAATTTTCACAACTGGTAGCACACAAACAGATATTTTTGAGATAGTCAGAAGAGACATTTGGTTAACTTTGGGATGACAAAGGGCAAAAATAAGGACTGTTTATTCAGAACTGGAAAGGAAAGAATCATAAAAATCTGAACTGAATAATCTGCTCTAACACACCAGTCTCCAAAAAGCAAGGACAAAGTGCTGTTGGCAAGGCAGTAGCAAGCCATGACAACACTGCATGAAAAAGGGCGACGGCTTCCAGTTCAGGTAGATTTGACTGATTGTTACTATGGGAATGAAATTGGTACAAAGAGATGAACGCAGAGAAGTCTTCACTGGGAACAAAAAACACACAAATGACAGTTTATGACCTCTACCTTCACCATCTAGAAAACATCCACTATTGTCCCTATTACTCAAGTCCTTTCGCGTTGCGCTTTCTCGGTGTGCCTGTTTCATCTGAACCACTGGCTTTTTGCTTTTTCAGTGCTGCATTTTCATTTTCAGACTCTACAGACAAGTCCTCTTGGGTTCGCTCTTCTGCTTTGCTGCGGTTCTCGGAGGGGAATCCAGTGTTCTCCACTATGACAGCAGGATCATCATCCTTGTAACAACAGCAGCATTCCTCAATGCTTTGGCTGTGATAAATGTCCCTCTCCTCCTCACTGATGCCAGTTACCTTGTCCTTTTTCTGCATTAAATCATGACCGCCCCTTCCCATGGTGAGATCAGATAGCAGGGTTTCATTGCACCAATACTCATCTCCCATGCACTCCATTCTTTCTGCCAGCTCTTCTCCAGAGCATTGGCTCAGGTCAGGGTAATCTACATTTCTAATCTACAATCTAAATTTCTCTTGGCGGTATCTAGGGATTACGCAGTCTTCTTTCCCGCTGTTCACAGTGACAACATAAACCATGATATTAATTTGTCTTGAAGTTAATTACTGCAAAGTATCTCTAAAAGACTCTCTTATTTGAAACCCCTTTTAAATGCAATAAGCAGGGACATCTTCAACTAGAGCAGGTTGCTCAGAGCCCCATCCAACCTGACCTTAAACGTTTCCAGGGATGGGGCATCTACAGCCTCTCTGGGCAACCAGTTCCAGTGTTTCACCACCGTCATCGTAAAACATTTCTTCCTTATATCTAGCCTGAATCAACCTTCCTTTAGTTTAAAACCATTACCCCTTGTCCTATTGGAACAGGCCCTACTAAAAAGTCTGTCCCCCTCTCTCTTTTTAGTCCCCTTTAATACTTAAGGTTAAAAATAAATACTGGAGACATCCCATTTGTAACCTGGGCTATCAGATATCATTATACACCTAAAGTGTATTTGTACACCTGTAGGTGTACAGAAAAAAGCAAGCCCTTATTTGGAAATCAGTTATTACATGTGCATAGACACACAGGATGCTGATTCAGTTTTACAATCAATATGAACAATAAATTAGGTCTGGACTGGATCAGCAATGCAGTGTGCTGAACCACACTTCTCAGTGGCAGTTTCAGAACTTTATCGCTCTCCTTTTTATTTTAACAGCTGTTGTTCTAGCTCTCCTAGCTTTATCTCTGGCCTATCTGGGACCTGGAGACCAAGAGATGCTTTGATTTCTGTTCTTTTCCTGCAAATGCCCCTAATATCATGGTTTTTCTTGACATGTATGGCCATGATGGAAAGAAGATAGATTTCAAAACTGAAACTCCTTCTTTCTGCCTGCCCTTAAATCCCCTTTGTGGTTCCTAAGGGCAAACAGCCAGACCATTACAATCAACCCAATACATTGTACTGCTGTTTCTCTGTTCTGTCCTTCCTCAATGTTCAGCATGTATTTGATGCAGTAAATCAAATGGTCACTGGCTCCTCACATCCAGAGATTAACTGAGAAGCCTGCCTTGTTTGCCTGCACCCAGAATGCTTTTCCAGCACTTTGTATCCCAGAGAGCCATTTGCTGGCTGTACTCTGCGATCCAATGGGAAGTTCTTCACACACATTTCCTTTGAGTAGGGAGTAAACCCATTTTATGAAAATAAAAGATTATTTAACTTTCAGTAGTGCAGTGCCACAGCAAGAAGTTTTTCTGCTATCATATCTCTGGAATGTTTTATTTACAACAGAATTTGTTCCAGAGATCAGTGATTAAAATTTGCTGCAGGCTAAAGAGTCATAAATGTTCAGATCTCACCCAACTAGTTTTAAGAAGTTATGTACATTAAATTTTTACTTAAAAAGCAACTAGTTGAGTAATGTCATAATGTGAACAGTCCAGAAATTTTATGAAGTCTAGCTTGCATTCAGTTACACTGAAAACAAGACACTGCATATTTCTGTATGTCTGAATTTGCCTCCAGTTACTCTCAAACTTCTCTTTTCTTCCAGTTAAATAAATACACTCTCACAGCCAAATCTGAAAGAAGTCCCAGAACAGCATATAGCTTCTGAACTCCCAGGTCAACAGAAGGCCTACCAGTGACTTTAATACACTTTAAATCAGACCCTATAAGAGACTGTACTGATAGCTTATGTCTTTTCTTTGCCATAGTGGCCCACAGGCCTCTAGAACTAAAGTACTATTAAAAAAAACCCCAACAAACCAAAGAACAAGACAACATTATTTTCCAATTTATAAGGGGCATAATTTTTCATATATTAAGACATTTTGAAATTAATTCATAATTTTTTTAAAAAAAACAGAATCTGTAAAAGCCTGGTAAATATATGTGTAACAATGTGAATCTTTATGCCTTGGACTGCTATGGTCAATTTATATCCAGTTATCAACTGTGAGGGAAAAATATTTTCAAGACAGCACCGACCTATCTCAATGACTTGCACAGGATTTTTCTTTAAGCCTCACTTCTTTAAAACACAGACACATGCTTAAATTCAGAAAGGCAGGCAGTATAAGGGAAGCCAGCAGTAACACTGTGTTCAGAATCAAATACATGTTTAAGGACTTCTCCAAAAAGGTAGGTCCAGTGGGACCCTATTGATACTTCTGGAAGTTATTCAGATGTCCTGGGAACATTGCATTCTAAAAGAGACAAACCTCAAAATTCCTCTCCTTTGTTTTCATTTAAGGCTGTCTCTCTCTGCTGATGTCACCAGTAACATCAGTGGCAGTGATGTAAAACTGTTGTAGTGTATAAGATTTTCTGGACGTGGTGGTGTCCTTCCGTACCATTTTCTAACTCTATCACACCACCTGATACTGGTATCAGGCACCTATTCAACAGAAAACCTGGTAGACATACAATTTCTGAACATTACTAAAATACCTTAAGGTGATGTTTAGAGGGATGGTCACGTACCTAACTTGTTCCAAAACCACAGTGTTTTTGCCAGAGCACACCATGTTTTAGCGTTCAGCAAAATATCACGAAGACACGAATTTTCAGCAGCAGTGTGCTAGGTACCAATCACTCTGCAGGCTTTTGAATATTAGTACTTCACTGTAAATATATTCAGTAGCTATTTTCTTCACTCACCTAAACATTCCTATGGAAAAACTGCAGAATAATATGGACCCAATATCTGTTTCTGAAGCTTATCTTGAGAACTGAAGAATATGCTGGCTTCTAATCAGCAAAATCTATAATAAGCATGGTCCTAACTCTGTCACAGAAGCCTGACAATGTTTTATTGAATCAGATCTGGAGTTAATCTGAGTCAAACTTTGTTCAAGGAATTACAGTGGTGGAAGTGCTACAAACAATCTCTGAGCATGTAAGAAGCAGAAAGAATGTTTATTGATTTTTAGTGATATTTGCCTATTTTTACACTATAAAAATATTCCCACAATATTGTGGCCCTTCAGTTCTAGAATAATAAGGAAACACATCTATAACACTGCTTCCAGAGTGGAATAAATAATATTCATTGTTTAATAACTTCCACTGATTACTAAATAATGGATAATACTTAATCCTGACCTGACTGCGTAACAGGAAGATCTTATTGGGAACCCTGGTTTGATCCTATTCATTATGCAGCAGAATCTGTTCTTAGAGATGAGTGCAAGTGTTTATTCCCTGATACGTCTCTCTGACTACAGGTAGCAGAAGGACTGCCTGTACTAACTGTACTGTACTGTTGGCATTCAGATACAAAAAAGACACTGCTTAGTCCAAGCCAGCATATAGCTCAATTATATTTTACCCTACAGTGAGGGCCATGAAAGTAAATGAATGCTGTTTTCACAATCTATTTCACCTTCCGTAGCATGATGCACAGATCCACCTCCCTTTCTCTTGTTCCATGATATCAATTGGCAAGTAGAGGTTGCTGCAACTATAGGCCACAGCACAATCTTACTCTGCTCCCCTTCATGGTAACTTAGAAAAACAAAAAGCTATAGCCCACAAAGGTATTATTCATTTTTTATTGACTGAAGAGTAAGATACAAGGCGCCTAGCAGCCCCTGCACCACAGGAGAAGAGAGAGTACTAAAATAGATGCAAAGACCAGGATTGAAAAACACTAATTAATGGAACAAAAGATATAAATTATGTAAAGTAAAGCTAAAAATCAATATGCTGCTTTTCTGAAAGAATGTGCTCGGTTTTAAAAACAGAGTAGTTATTGCTGAATGTTTAATTAGCTATAGATTGTTAAAGAAGTATTCCAGACCATCTGGAGCCTATTCTGCAACTTGATCTGGAAACCTCTAGCTCAGAAATAATCCCTGTGGGAAGGCACAAACATACATACCACAACCTCATCAGCAAGTTTCTGGTATATGTTTTAGATAAAAATATGCCATCTTTACCTCCTGGGAAATCTGAGATAAAAAATAAAAAACAAATATCCCAGTGAAATACCAAACAATGGGAGAAGCAAGGTATCATTTCTTAAAAGATCAACATGAGGGGAGGAAGGCTTAGCCCAAAAAGCCTGATGAGAATCTTTAGCTTCTAAACGTTAAAAGATGCAGTTACTCAACAACATCAGATAATCACTGTAATGATAAAGGTACATTTTCTGAGCTTTTGTAGGAAGCTTAAAATAAGACAAAGCCAGCAGAGGAACAGAAGCCCCCATCACTCTGGGGAAAAAAAAAAATAGAGCACCAACACAGAAACCGAACAAAAGTTGTCCTAAAATAGAACTTGGAATGATGCCATAGTTAATAGCTATAAATACAGAACACACTGACGTTTTAAACATGGTCTTTAAATACAGCTTTAACCAGAAGGGAAAAAAAAAGGCAAGTCTTGACACAGATTTTGGTCACCATTAGCAGTACAAAGAAAAATGGAATTATTTTAGACAGTGAATAGTGAAAGTTTTTTTTTTTTTTTAAATTATGTTGGATCAGACTCAAAGGCTTTCTCCCTGCTTCTATACTGGGAATATAAGAATTAACAAGATGTATCTTAGAACCAGAAACACAGTTTACATACGATATTTGAATTACAGCCCAGCTGGTGCAGTATCTCCAAGGGTGATCAGCAAATAATGTTCTGGAGATGGTATAAAAAGCCCTTATTAAGCAGTTGACATACAGTCTGCGTAAGAGATCTTTGCTGCTAAGAGTCAGAGCAGACCTTTTCAGAGTATATTTTCTGGGTTTTTTATGAAGATGGTACTCTAGGAATCTAAAGCATGAGGACTAAAAGCATATGTGAGCCCATTTTGGCATTGGAAATGGTTTCCAGAAATAAAGAAAATGAAAAAAAAAGGCTATAAAATACGAACTAACTGTCTGACTATTTAAAAAACAAGATGTAATCTGGAAGTCAGAAACAAAGATGTATTTCTAACCTGGCCCATGACCGAGTGATATGATCAGGCAGAAACTTTCCAGAGGGTGTTATAGGCAAACTTTCCACCCTCTTCCTTCCCATCAAGAAGTGCAGCCTGTGCTCACACCATAAGACACAGATGTGGGTACATATTTTCCCATTTAGACTGGGGCTGCATCTGGGTCTGCACAGAATATTTCAAGCATGAAATACATTTCCTTATAACCCCGGCATGTTGTGAACTACAAATGTGGTCTGTGGAGCCGTTCAAGAACGGGGAAAACTGTTTTTAGTGAAACCTTTTGAAAAATTCCCATTTTCATAAAAAATAGGGACAACAGAATTGGTGAATCAAGACCCTTCTCAAGCCTCTTTCAATGCTTAACAGAAATTCCAAACGTCCCTGTACTACAGCAATTTGCCTGCATCTAAATGCCCAGTGCTAAATGGCATACAAATGATCTTTAAGGGATGAGTACATATGCACAGAGGAATGGAGATGTACAAAGCAGAAAGTGAAAAGAGGGAGGATTCAAACTATTTCTCCCCCAAGACCCCAGGGACTGTTTATACATGTAGGCAAATTTGTCTCAAGATTTTTAATATTAAAAGATATTTTTACACTTCCTTCTACAATTTTCTTTGATGTTAAATAAGATTAAATAATTGTCACAGACATCTTTGTATATTATTTTAGCTTCATTTAACACTACTATGTGTAAGTACGATGCAACAGACCCCACAGACAAGTTTTTCTATGTTTTTTTATTGATTTGCAAGGATGACGCACATTAAAATTAAATTATAAACCAATTAATTTATAAAATATTTTTTTCCAAACCAGTTTTATACTAATTCCATTTCCTTGGAAAAATTCACACAGGAAGCATTACGTGGGTCATCCCATTGGGACCCTTTGTTTCCACAGTGCTCTCTGCATCACGTCACTATCTTCAGCAGTAACAGTGTCACTGCATCCAACTTCTAAACTCAGAGAATTCAGAAAATTCACAATATTCAAGTCAGTTACTTACACTACATTTAACTCATAGAGAAGGAGGAAAGGCAGATGACTGTTGCTCTACTAAAATTCAAGAGGAGGGACAGTCACAAGCCATCTCCAAACTTGTACCAGCCCGAGTATCTGTTTGTACAGTATAATACCTCAAGTAGCAAGGCTGCAGCTCTCAGCAGCCCAGTCACTTCCGTTTCACAGGATCTGTGAAAATTTGGTCTCCTAACTGTTGCAGTTCCCAGACCAATATTTTAATATATAATACCAACAATGGTGGTCTAACTTAATTATTCAGGCTAGGAGTGGCAGCAGCCCAGAAGCCCACATATGGCCCTTCTGCAACCTGAGCTGCGCAGGCTCCCAGCAGCTTCTGGTGCAGAGCTGGGAAAAATAACCTTTTAAATGTCCCTGGCAGGAATGACCAGAGCTCAGGATGGAGTATGCCAACACTTCTGATGCGCTTCAAATGCTTTGGGAACAGTCACAAGGAAAACACATCCTCAAAGTTAAGCAGAGCTCAGTGTGGAGCCTGCAGATCTACATGTTCAACAAAGGTGCATAAAGTGACAGCCAGATAATTCAAGTGGCTGGATCAATGTATATTGGCTTTACTGGAGAGTCAGCAGTGATTTTTCTTTTATATTTTTCTCATTTCTGTATTATCTTCTGCAGGAATTGCAACTGCTTACTTTGGCTTTCCAGATACCTATTAGAAAGTTATCATGGTTGAAAAGGTTTTGGAGAAACAGAAAGCTTCGTTCTCATGGTAAAAACCCACCTATTACCTTAAAAATTTACCTGTTGCATCCCACAGATCTGAGGACAAAGGCCAGTAGAACTCACCAAGAGCCGTTGCTGGTTTATATTGGCTTTCCTTCCTAAAAGAGCTCTGTCATTAAAAAAAAGCTCTGAACAGAAAGCTCAAATATTGGAACTAGTCCCGTGTTACAAGTACCTGTGTCACTGGTAGTATTGAGACATCTGCACAGAAAACAAATCTGGCTAGAATTTCTTCTGCATTCAGTTTCTCTTCCTTTAGCACATTACAGAAAATGTTAATTCAGTAAGATTGAAGATGGCAATAATAATAATATTATAAATAATTAAATAATTTTTTTCTTGTTGCAGAAGGAATTTTAAAAGCCAGCTTCAAAAAGCCAATGCCTACACAAATAATGTAAGGAAAAGAAAATTATGGAAAAAATGGAGCCCTAGGTCATTGGCTTCTTGACTCACTTTTGAATCTTGGGAGAAACAGCTTGATGATTTTAGAATTTATGTATCTATCTATCTGTATTTCTATTTTAGTAAGCTAAAGTCAAATTGATAAAAATCATATGGCTTAAAGCTAAAGTAACATACCAGCAAAAACTGCTAAGACAGTAAAATAAAAAAAAACCCTCAGCACTTCTCTTGGGGTGAGCCCAGACATTTTCTCCAGCTGTATCATTTTTTTCTCTAAACATTTTTGTTATTGGTATCATATGCTTACAATGCATCTGCTTTTGAAAAACATCAGTCTCTGCAAATACATGTTCTATTCCAAAAGAAAAATAGAGACTGAAAGTCATCACCCAAGTAACAGAAACGTAAAACATAGATGCAAAAATGTCTGTGTGAGATAAACAATACTATTTTACCTACTTACCCATATCTCTCTAGTTTTTTCATTATACAAATCACAAATAAGCCAAGGCCCTATGACAAACCCAGCAACTGGGAACAATTCACAGCAAATACTCCACACTCAGAAACATTTCATCACTTGACAGAGGACAGTCATGGGATATTTACTTTTTATTCCTACCACGTAAAACTGAGCTTCTACCTAAAACTGTGTCTGTGCTTAGGAAACTGGAGTGAAAAATCCCTCCTTGAAAATGGTGTTTGAAATTTACTGTGGCCACTTGTGAATTTAAATACTTAAGATTGTCCATTAAGGTATATTTGAGCATAAGAAAATGTCCACTGCCTTCATTAGGTTCTATTAAATCTTATCTATTTACAAATACATCTCTGTGGCTCCTACAGCTCAGACATGCACTGAAGGGGATAGCAATACTCCTGTGATCTAAGCTCATGCTCTCTTTCTGTAATAAAAATAATGGACAAGCAGCCACATAATGCAAAGATATAATTCTGCCAAAGGTTCTAGCAATATAAACTACAAGAACAAAGCCCTGGGACCATCATTACAGTTAAGAGTATGTTGGTACTTTTGTGATAAACTCCGATGTATGGTTCAGGCATGCTAAACTACAAGAAGCTCCAACATCTTCTAAAGGACAGGCTAGATGTAAATCCTTACACACGACAGAAGAGCCACAAATAAATCAGATTGTTTGGAACTGAGTGTTAAACAAAGAACATACAGCTATTTCAAGGACATGGGCTTTGGAGGGAGGGAGAAGCTGCTTCCTTTGGCTGCATACTTCCTGTAAAATGAGGGGTTTTTTAAAAAACGAAATGACAGTTGTTCTGTGCAATTATGTCCACACATACTCCTCAGCAGATGGTCAAGGCATCTGTACTGTTTTAAACTTGCTTCAAAATTTTAACAGGTTCACTTGATGGATCTGCATTCTTCACTCTCCTTTGGCACCTAATTTCATCACTCCCAGCAATGGTTTTACTCAGCACTTCACAGACGTGCCACAACTTGACAGCTATACAATTTACTCTTACTAACAGCAGAACTAAATGCATTTATGGTCCCATTATACTTACCAAAGTCTGTCTTAGCCTGACATTATAGGAGCATTAAAATTTCTATTTTGCTTGCAAAAGAGCAAACTCAAAATCGACTATTTTTCCTTCTTTTAAAAGGATCTTATTTCTGGTGCTTGATTTAAGGACCACTTTTCTTTTGTAAGGCAAGCTGATGCAGACTAGCATTAATTATTGTTTGGTACAGTGCCTTTCATTGCCTTCACCTTACCATTTGTTTTCTTCAGCATATATGACAAACAAGCCCAAGTCCCGAGTGGGACCTTTACAACTAAACAACAGCAGCAAATAAAACCAGACCAAGTTCTTTGCAGAATGTGATGATATGGCTCACTACTGTCAGTGGAGCAGCACACATTTTCGTCAGCAGAAAATGTAATCCCGTGTTTTTAGCCAGAGGATAGCTACAGGATTTTATATTCAATGGGCTAAATAATTCCGACAGTCCTTTTGGTTCACTCTGTACTGGAAAGGACATTCTCGCAGGGGACGTCTTCCCAAATCTACAATTCATGCAGATCCCTGGGGCAAACATGCACCTCCATTTATTGTTTAACAGCAGGTAATGAATAATCTCACATCTTCACTCATTATTTCAAAATACAGTGAGCCTGAAGTTAAAATGGAACTATAAAAGATAGTCTATCACTCTTATAAACAGTTTTTTTCCTGTTTCAATGATAGCTATATAAAAAGAGGATGTATACTGGGAAAACTTCTACTTCTTTCATTTACTCTTAGCACTCTCTCAGCATCTTGTGGGTTTTTGGGGTATTTTTTAAGATATGATCCAACCCTACTAAACTTAACAGAAAGATTTCTATTGACCTCAGCAAGCTTTGAATCAGACCTCTAAATTAGATACTGACCCCTCTCAATAGTGTGCATAAGATGTATGGTCTATTCAGCCTACTCCTGCAAAATAAGAACTCAGTGGACATTAGGACATTAGGTCTCAGTGTTTTATGCATCTTAAAATAACTGCCAAGTGATAGTGCAAACTATGCTGTTCATTTAAGCATATCCTTGAACCCGTGGCTATTTGTCTATCTAATTTCATTGTAACTGCCCCCTCACCCCTGATTATGCTTCCTTCATCCCAGTAGTTCTAGGCCTCCTGTCTTTCTGTCGGGGTATGCAGCTCAGGCACGAGAGGGGAAAAAGAACCGTTTGGCCATCTAGTCTCAGATTAATAATTTAAAATGTAGTTTTAGCAATTTTTTCTTATATTATATGAAAGGAAGCAAAAGATGAATGATTAGCAACAGTCATCCTTGACTGTTATAATATGGAACATTTAGTTAATATTTAAAGAATACACACACTTATATACAGAGAGAAAAAAATGTTTGAAGTTTAACTTTATTTTTCCCTAACTCTCCACAGCTCAGCCATAACCTCAATTTATATCATACTCAGTGATATCATACTCATTTCAAACTGAAGTGACCAAACACATGACATACCAGCCCCTCAGCTTCACTGCTCAGATACTGATTTAAGCAAATACTCCAAACCCACTAATTTTCAGAGTTAATGTTCTTGCTTTATGATCAGTCTTCAAAGTCACAACGGAAGTCTAAAGTAAAGAGATAAATTCTAAGTCTGGAATGTCAGACCGTGACAAGGAGTACACTGTAATCCTAGGCTAGGTCAGCCTTGAACAGGAGCAGCTGGTTCAGTACTCTAACCCTGGACCCTCCCATCGTGATGGCAGCCATTTAGGGAAAACAAACAAACAAAAGACAAATGCAAGCCAAAAACCCCTGCAAACCACCTAGCTTGGCCTTTTTCTGTTTTGGAGCTTCCTCTGGCAATAAGCAAATTCCTCTTCTACCTGCACTTCTCAGCTATGGTGTTCATACCGCCAGTTTACAGCCAGTTGCAGCCAGTTGCACAGGAGAAGCACCGGAACGGAGAGTGGCCTTGCAGAGGATACCCAGCCAGTACCAGATGTCTGACTTGAGATTGTAAAAAGAAGAGGTAACATTAAGCCATCTTCCAGTAATTCGCAGGCAACCCTACAATGTAATATCCATGCTCCCTTGTCACACCTACAAAGTTACTTGCCTCCGTGCTACCACCAGTGTGGCCAAACAGATATTCTGGTTTAGTAGCATTTTAAACACTCTGTTTGGAGGCATAAGTGACTCCATAAATAGCAAGGCATTGAGAAGTCAAGGCTAGCAAACTTATATTGGCATTTCTACAGTTATGAAGAGACTGGTATGTTTTAGCAGGAAGGCAAATTAATGTTTTATTCACTAATGGCTTACGGAATCCATACTACACTCAGACAGTTTTGTAGCACTCTCAATCAACCAAATTTTTTACCATTAATACGATGTCATACTTGGGGAAAAATGTAGACAGAAATTTTGCAAAAGCCACAGTTACCGAAAGAGAAAAAGAATAGCAAGTAATTCTTGTTTGGGTAGCTATTTGACTGGTATATTTGATCAACTGCGTCATGGGATAAATTTCTATTTGGAAAATAAAACATTTTACCGGATCCAGTTGGCACAATAAGAGAATTCGGATTCTATTTATATCTACTTTCAAACTACTGACCTGTCAGGGTGACTTTGCTATTCTTTCATACTCTGCTTTGCTATAGCCACAGAGACTTTCATTGTTTTGAGCTTCGAAGTTTCCAGACGGTTGCAGTGAGTTTCTGTATTGGAGGCTCTCATTTGGTACCCCTAGGTTTTCCACAATGTTTTCTAACAAATAGATCTGATTTTAATTAAGAGAGGTAAAGAAACAGACCAGATGCTCTATAGTTATACAGATCCCTAGTCAAATCTTCTGTCAGAGGAAACCCAGTGGCAACAAAACATTGGCTTAAAACTCAACAGCAGAACACCACCAGGATTATACAGACAGGGTGAAATGCTCTCTTTGTTCACAGAGGTTTTTGATACATTTTGATTCTCCTACATCTCCTTCAGGTAAAAATACTCATTTACTAAAACTCTAGTGATACACTGGATGAATCTTCTTTCAAATACAACGTATACCTACTCTTTTGTAAGGCTCTAGTTAAGAAAATCAAAACTGATCTAGAGGCTGTCCAATACATGCACCTATTTAGCATCTGAATAACTTGTGGTTAATTACAAGTGTATTTGACTAACACAGGCATTGTCATAAACTGATGTATTGTTGGAATTCACACAAAAAGAAGTACTTATAGCTTTCCCAAAAGCAGAACAAAAGCAGGAGAATGATCACATTTAAAATAAATGTTGTAGCAAAAAAAAAAAGGAAATTGGGCCTATAGAGACTTCCTTATAATCGAAGTTTTCTAGGCAGTCTTGACAGCTGTCTATTAGTGGGGATTTACTGCTATGCATGTATGGAATGAATCCATAATTTAACATTTATGTTAGTTTTACATTGCTTTATAAGCCCTTCTTCCTACTTGATTGACTGACATGCCCCTTTTCTCAGACCAGCCAGGGAGATCATTATTTAATTGAAAAAAAAAATTACTTGTATCTAATGGGGCTTTATTTCATTACCAGACTGGCTGCAATTCCAAGTCAACATTCATTACTTGCACAGTTCCATTTTAATGCAAACAACTATGCACTGCTCAGAAGTTATTTATAATATCCTAAATATTTTACTCGGGGAGAATACGTGCACTTTTGCCTGGAAAAAAGTAAGAAAAAAATCTGCACCATTGTACATTGTATAAAGATATCTGAACTCAGGAATTCCTTGCATACAATAATGTAGAACATACAACTAAAGAGCCATCTATCCAGACAATGTTATGTAACATGAGGATGTAGTATGTCACTTATATATCTGCTTCCTCACCATATCAAGAGCCTATCTAGCCATGAACTTTGGTGACAAATTGTTTGTTCTCTTCCCACTTTCACGTCCTAAAGAGCCAATTACTGCAGCCTGTCATTAATCCATTTCCAACCTGAGCCGTACAAACATCAGTCACAACTCATGTTTCCCGCACTGCCGCGGGGGCAGGTAAGACCAAAGGGCACAGCGAGACAAAGTACATCCTTCCATGGATCTGTCTCAATTCCAGCACTTCTCCAAGTCCAAGTGACACATAACATCCTGCATAACAAACAGGCTGACATATTTGTTGTTCTTTCATCTGTAAGGAGAGTAAAAAATCCATCAATAATAAAAAAAACCTAAACAGCTCTATGAAGTCCACTACTATTTGCAACTCCACAGCATTTACAGGCTGGATAGCTGGCCAGCCTGGATAGCTGGCTTCAGGGCTGACTTCCAGATTTCTCTCAGGGATTAAGGTCCATACATTAACCCAGAATCTGAGATGTGACCAGCCATTTTGTTCTGACAGCCTGCTTCTAGTCTTAGAAGAGATAAACATTACATTATTGCTTCCAGTTTTCACCCTTGTCTGGACAGCTCCTGTTTTCCATGTTTAATTACATCTTTGTGGATTAATGCCCTTCAGCTCATATCCTGGTTCCGCTCTCCAACCACAGAAGCTCAAACCTTACCAGGTTGGTCTGTCCCACCAGAAACAGTTACGTGATAGCAAGAAGGCAGCAAATATAAATTTACAATGTGCTTAATAATATGTTTGTAGTAGGTCCCTTTCCAAAAGTTCTTTAAGATAAGTAATGCAAGTGAAGTATTTAAATTTTAAACAAAACCCTGATGATTTCTTAAGAAGTTTCCTTTATATGGGTCACTGCCCATGAGCTACTAAAAAGTAACCCATCCAATTTATTCTGAATGAGCTTTGGCAAACACTCAGTCAGGAACACTCAAAAATCTCATGGAATGCCAGAGGCTCTTTTCCATTTCCCGTGTTTGGTACATTTCACACCTTCCAGAGGGTGCTTATTTAAGGATAGTACACCACCTCAAACCACTTTATCATGAGCCAACCATTCAGAGACTGAAACTTCAGTGCCAGAATTCTGCAACCAACAAGTTATAAGCCAGGAAATCTGACCTAAATAATTCACTTGGTGACAGCGTTAACTTTAGCAAATGCACAAAACTACCAGAATCCAGACAGGAGTTGTTTGCAACTCACCATGGTAACAGTGCGCTAAGGCCAGCTATCAAAACTCACCCTCCTCACTAGACGACTTATTTTGCAGGAATAAACAGAATATCGACAACCCCCTCTGTAGCCCCCTGTTAATTCTAAACCAGGTTTCAGTACCAGGCTTTGGAAATAACATGTAGGTGGTTTGTGGTGGGGTTTTTTGGGTTTTTTTAATTTCTCTTTCTGTATTTAATTGAAACACTGAAGAGCTCTCTGTGTAGCCCCTATATAGATCAGAAATAGGCCAAGCCTGCTGCCATTAATGTTAATAAAAGCCTTGCGATTGACTTCAAGGGGGAATCAAGCCCTGTAGAGCGCAGTAATATGTTGATAAGCACAATAATATTTGTTTCACCTTCACCCATTTTAATCTCTTCAAAGGTTTAAATTTATGGGCAACAGTGTCTACTCCTCTCAAAGGGGTTTTGCAAACACATAGCATTAATCTGTCACTTGATTTTCCACTTGAGCTAGTATACAGAATGAGGCAAAAAGAAGCAGTAAGGTATGTTGGTAATGACTCCCACTGATAAATCCATACAGATTTTACATCAGAGTGTGACCCCTACACAGATTAGGCTTTTATTCCCATGAAAGCTGATTTGCATCTAGTTGGCTTCCTTCCAGATGGTGACCAGAAAGTGCACCAGGGAGACTTAAACAAGACATCCTCAACGTGATAATAGCCTCAGTATGGCTTTTGGATTTATGACCAAATCATCCCATTAGTATACAGCTCTATTGTAATACAACTGTAAATGTAATTACGTGAGATAAAGGCTATCCTTCAGCAAGGACAGCTGTATAGCACTAGCAGTTTATTCTTACCTGATTCAGCATATGTTATTTTATCCATATATTTTGAAATAGGAAACAAGAAAAATGTCTGTGTCACATAACAGTATACATTAAACATCTGCTACACATTTTCTCTGATGAGTTTTCTTGCTCTGAGTCCGTACTTACCCTTCAGCTCTACCTTATAAATACTTTTGATGTAGTCATTTATTACAAAAAAATATTTCTATGATATCCCATTTCTTTCTAATGTCACACCATCAAAGATGAAAGCAATAAACCAGGTTCAAGAATTGCATCCTTTTCTGCATCTATACACAGAGTCTACACTTGCTGCAAGCTGTACTTTCAAAATGTATTGTAGTGATTCTAGTTCAAGTGTGCTTAAAGTAATGCATCTGTTAATGCTCAGGTATGGGTTTTCTGTAGGTAAGACGAATAAAAATACTTCTTTGGTTTGACAGGGGAATGGCTGAGAAATATTTGACTCTCTCCTGCCCCTAATGCTTCTCTTCCAACGAGACTGAAGAAAGTGACTTCTGTCTTCCTGCGCTCTCTCCCAGGTGGGCTCCATGCTCCCAGGCAGCAAGACCGCAGTTCTGCTTTGCCCTTCCACCATTTCAGCAAGTACTCAATGTTGTTGCTTCTGCTGTCTCTGCTCTCACACCGCATGCCTGCACACTCATGTGAGAGCCAAGAATTTGGTCCTAAACTTCTGTCACTGCAAGTGCTGGTTTGTGCTACTGCTCCTCATATAAATGGGCTCTTCCCTTTTGGCTGCTCATCAGTTCCTCAGGTCCTGAGTATCCCTCGTTCCTTTGTTCCCTGCTGGCGCTCACCAGTATATCTCACTCACCTAATAGATGCATGATGTAATAGTTTTCTCTTTGCAAATATATTACTGCTCTGAAGCATCCTGTGTAAATATATTTTATGTTAAGATGGCCCCTCTGGGCCACTTCCACGCTAGCCAGTAATTGGCACTTATCTTCATGCTAGATCACACTGCAATCATTCAAATTTTTAGCTCCCTCCTTAACTCTGCCAGTTCATTAGAGAGGAGCTTGCTAATTCTCAGATTCCAGGCATCCCTTTCAACAGAAATTACTCTGTGACTTAACTGCATTGAAATCAGTTACACCTGATATGCAACATAGGTTCTTCCTGCTCATTTTGTCCTGTTTCCTCCATCTGGAAACATATCAATGTTTGTTGTTTTTAGTGAACAATTATCACAGTTGCTAAAGACCCCATTTTACTAAGCACCAGGCTCACATTTGCTAGTGATCAACTGAGCATCGGTCTCTCATTTAGGTTTTGGAACTGAGACATTTTTAGTGCTGTGCCACAGGTTCTCCTCAGCTTCCAGGTCCCACATGGTAGCTGCGGGAAGCTAAAGCAAAGTTAGGATTTCATGTCATGCAAGAATAAATCCACCTTTGTGTCCTGTTCAGAGTTGTGTGACAGAGGTGGTCTCTCCTATTCACTGTCTCAGCACATGCCCTGAACAAGCACATCTGCACATTAAACGTTTAGCAGATCATACTGTTTATAATTTTTATTTTATAAATAGAATTGCTGAAAGCAGATCACAAAAAAAATAGTTACTTCCCCCCACCTCTCCCTAATTGCACTACGCTTGAATGTAGCAACACTGGCAGAGCTGGTATTACCCTATCATAATGTTCTGCAACTTCCAACCCAACACCCTGGTATCACCTTACATCCCCAAAATTAACTCCATACTGACAGAGACTGTTAAGAGATTAATATGACTTTAAGGCATTCATCAATAGTCATGCAATCCCTTGTTTTAACTTGAGCCATTTTTTATCAATTATGTAATGTTCAACGTCCTTAATGTTCAAACATCTCAATAGTAGCATATTCCAAAAGTAATACATATTCAATTAGCTCAAAGCCTTCATACTTGCATATTAATCTTTGCTTCCTAAATCACACAGAAAGGTATTTGAAAGGCTAGGAGTGCTTTGATCTTCTTGAAAAGTAAAATGTTAGGATTATTGGATTTTGAAAGCCTTTTGGGTGATAGTTTTAAGATCACTGGTCCTCATACATTTTCTCCCTGGAACTCTAGTTTCTTTACTGAGAAATCTTACTTTAAACAGTTAAATTCCATTGCTGGTGCAATCATATAAACCAGACTGAGGGTGTACAGCCTACAGTATTGCATAGCAAAGGAAAACTCTAAAATGGCAGATTTTTCAAAGTGAAATTTTAAAAACGTTCAGGATTAAAGCACAATATTGATTTTCCTGCTTGTATGATTATGGCAGAGATATTTCCTAGCAGAAAAGGGGTGTACATGATGGCAGGGACTACCTTGACCACCAAGTTGAGTTTTTTCCTGAAGTTCCCTAAACACATGTAGTAGATGTTAAATTAAAATTTAACATCAACACCCATTCTCCCATACATACATACGCAGCAGTTGAAAAACACTCACAGCCTGCAATGTATATCTTTAGTATAAAAGATGAAAAAACCAAAACCCAACCCCTTCAGACATCACACAGAAATAAAGAGCAAACACATTTAGCAGTACTATAGGTCTTTCACTGTCAGGGAGTTACAGTGAAGCAGTTGAACTAAGCCCAGGAAGTGAACTTCATTCCATAAAACAGAACAGCACAGAAAATATAAATCCCAACAGCCTTGTAAACAAGGCTGAAAGGAAGAAAGAAGAGAATTCCTTACTCATCTCAAATCTGGCAACTGCAAGCCAGTTGGCATTGCCAAGCATGAGAGGAAAACACACAGGATCCTGAAAATTTCCAATAGGAAAGACAGTATAGCATGTTCAGGCTCCCATCTTTAGTTCCCAGCAAAGATAAAACAAAGAAACAATGAATGTAATTATGAAAAAATAAGAATGCATGAGGGAGAGACAGGGGAAAGAATCCTTCTTTGATCCCTCTGGTAATTAGTGGCAATCCTCAACTAATAGATAATTGATTAAAAACAAAAGACACTCAGTTTAACAACTCTTTCTAATCCATTTAAAATGTTCAAGAACATCCTAGCCAGTCATATAACTCCTTCCTTGAATTCGTCAAGATCCATTTTCAAATTCTATGTTCCTTAGCCTTTTGCTCTACTTCTAAGTTAATTTCATAACTTCAGTTGTCCTGGTTACAAATTCAGTACCAGAGCTGAAATAACAGTGAATCACAGAATCACAGTTCTTTCATCCTTACTAATGGATTAGTTTAAGAACATTCAATAGCACAGAATACTGGAAATCTATAAACTTAATTATCATTGTATTTTAAATTAACAAGAGGCATTTCATTACTATCAAAATTTCACACATGGCTTCCAAACACTAGGTGACAGGACTCTAAATGTTATCTGGAGCAATGCTTTAAAAAGGGACCTCAGGAAGTGCAAGACGTTATATAGAAAATACGGGTAAGAGAGCTAAACAAAATTCCACCCCAAGGACCTCAATGGTTGCCTTTTCCGCATAATAATCCAAGCCAAAATAGAAACAAACTTCCCTATAATGTCTTCTCCAACATGCCAACCAAACACATCTATAAATCTGATTTCTGCCCCTGAAGAGAGGTAAGTTTCACCTTAGTTTTCCATCTTAATTGTTTTATGCTAGCTTTATCCTAAATTGTAATGTTCCTTCTTATTTCCTGTTCCCTAAATCAACAGGAAATTAGGTTTTCAGTGCAGATCCCAACTCCTGTTTTCTTTCCTGCCAAAAATAACTTGTTTCAGTGAGCTCGCTGGAATCATCACAATACTCAGATTTAGCAAGGCTCTCTTTTTATAGCCTGTTTAAACAATATATTTGATGGTGTCCCATCTGCAGCTGGTCTGAACCAAAACAGAAACACTCACATGATCTTTGTTAAGCTACTGGCTCCGCAGTTAGGAACCTAAACTCTATATAATCCACACAGTGCTTCCTTCAGAGCGCCTTCACTGTTCATTTCAAATGCTTAACAAATACCATCCTACTCAACTATATTGCCATGAAGGCCAAAGGTAGTCTGCAAAGTCTTTATTCCTCTTGACACAAATTAGAAAGAACTAATTTTATTTTTGGTTCCAGTGCTGAATTTCTGGCTGGTCAATTAGAAGGTGTATTTCCTCACCTGCAAATGGAACAAATCTGAATCGTATGTCAGAACATACTTCAATGCCATTGAGCAGCACATTTCAGAGCTGAACTAACCAAGTAACATGGAAAACACATGAAAACTGTGTTTCCAGAAACATTAAATGGTTAAAAAAATCCACTTTATGTTCAATATAAAAATCATGTTTCTTAGGTCAGGACCCTGAAAGTAAATCCTCATTCAGCATTAATACAGTGTTTCAGGTTATTATATGCAAATACCATTGCAAAAGGTATTGGAGACTTCCTCTAGCAATCTCTGACCATACATATCTTTTACCACTCCTTGTTAATCACTCAAGAGAAATCATAAAGATGCTACAGTCTTCTTATGCCAATTAATTTTTTAGCAAGGGACTAGCATGTTGCATAGATTGTTACAAACCTGTACTGTATTATGCACCTAATACTTTTGAGCAACATCTCTCAAAAATATAAAGTCAATTTCTAAATGAAAGGCGTAGCATTTACTAACTCTGTGCTATTATGCTGAAAGTTATTTCAGATACTGGATGGTTTGGGGAGTTTTTCTCTTTCAGAAAAACACAATTACAGGCTTTAGACTCACAGCAGGTGTTAGTGCTTGTTTATATTACAATACAGTCAAGGCTTCTGTTTCTCAGTTGATTGTTCTTCCAATCTTACTTCAAACATTCTCCACAAAACATGCTGCCTGCAAACTTTTGTTGTTGGCAATGCAAGTACCAAGGTCACGCATCAATATACATCAGTTGTACACAGCTCTGGTTCTCCCTCTCTCAGACTGGAGTTACAAAAGCTCTCCCTGTGTATGTAGCACAGCTCTGTATCTTGCAGAGAAGCTTTCAGTGCCTACATCTTGTTTCAGTTTTAATAACTTTTACAAGATTAGCTTAGTTAAATATGCTAATGGGAGTTGAAAAACTGAAACAGAAAGATGTTTAGCTTGTGTCAGAACTGTTGCTTTCTATGCTAGCTCCACTTCTCTGCACTAAAACCAGGGGTCCTTCCATTTCCAAGAGCACACAACCATGTGGCTGGGTACTTGAGACACAAATACCAGCAGGAGAATCCCAGAGGACAGGAGCTGGGACAGCAGACAAGAAGAGTTAACCATAACTAACCGGAGATAAGTTCTGGGGAAAACCAGGGGCCATCCTACAGCTATACTGCAGGAATGGATTCCCTGGCAATCAAAACACAGCAGGAGAAGATGCCAGAAGCAGGAGTGGTATCCACAAGTGTACATAGGAAAGTATGCAGTCTGGAACCGTCTGATGGTACATTATTACAGGTGTTTCTCTTAATCCAGGGACACTCTCTGGACTTATCTGGCCTCTTCTACTTAAGGTGGGGAAAAGTCTTCATGATGTGAAATCCTAGCATGCTTTCCTTTGAGCAGACAGTAAGGATTTTCATGAGACTATGCTCTATGCCAGTCCTTTCGGGGATCACATAGAGCATAACATTGTTTGTTCTTACACAGAATAATGACAGCATCTTTGCTTATTCTCTCCCTTCTGTGCTTTAACTCCCTATAGTTACTTTTCACTCACATTCACCATTCCATGACTATTCTGTTTTTCTCCTTTCCATTTCCATCAATTTTCTGATTTGCATTCCCATCCTCCTGTCTCTTACCTGTATTTTCTAATTCATCATTGCTTAACAGTTCACGTACCACCCAGCTACCCTATTTCTTCTATTCCAACCTGTTGTTCTAATTTTCCTCCATCCCCTATTTCTAATACCCTCTGTCTCTGAATACCTGTACTTTTGCCCTTCACTTTCAAACACATCTGTCCACTTAAGTTTGCTATTGATAATGGTGGAAATGAAGTAACACAGCTTTCCATACTAGCGCAAGAAACAAATACCCTTCTCTCTTCTGACTGCTCCTCCTGTGTGCACCTACAGCTGACCACCTCTGGTGCAAATACTCCAAGTCATTTCTGCTTTTCAGCTTTTGCTCTTGCACAGGGATTTGAGAAAGAAACAAAGAAACAACTGCCCCTGGAATGCTGTAAGGCACTTTTATTTTTTTTTTTACCCTACTCCAAATGAAGTGGTAGGATACTGTCACCTACAAGAAAATTCATTGCAAGTATCTTTCAGTGACAGGTATTTTCATAATCTAGGATTTCAGCAACAGCTCAACCATAAACAATTAAACCATTGCATTTAAATGTACAACTTTTATTCCTGCTCCAAACCTGCTGAGAACCCTCCTGCGATGCCTTAATACATTGTTTCCACATAGGCCTGCACACAAACTGAGCAAAATAATCTGCCCTTTGCTAGGACTGCATGGAGTCCTAAGTGGGCTATATTGACTCTGGGATTTCAGTTTAGTTTACATTTTAAAGACTGAAAGCTTCCCCAGTCTTCTTGTTTCTTTATACCTCTGCCCAGATTCCTGAAAGCTTCCTGATATTCTCAAAATAACCCCACCTTTTTTCCAATCACATATTCGCATATATTCTGTCCACTCTTTCCATTGCTCATGATTCATGCAGAGACTTCTGCCTTCATCCCGCCTTTCTCCTGGTTTCATTTTTATCTGCAAACTCCTTTATGACTTTTAATTTATGTTCTTTTTTTTTTATTCTAAGATCCTTCAGCTTCCTCTCCAATATCTCCCAATTTACTGTTATTCACAGTTGTCTGGTTTTCTTTCTCTTTTATACATCTTCTTCAACTATGCAACTGAATGTATGTATCTACAATCTTTCAACTCTCAAGTGTGATGAACTATAAACATATTTAATATATAATTTTAGGACATAATTTTAATATATAAAATATATAATTTGTAACCTTAAAATGAAGTCTGTCTTTATGGCTCTGATACAGAAAGGTATGTACCATGAAGAAGTTAGTCTGTTAGGAAGGCTTAATGCTGCTGTATCAAATAACAGCTCATATTTCCTGAAAAGCTCTTCCACAGCCTACAAAATCCTGTTTTGCTTGATTTGTTATGAATTATTCCTGAATAAACAGCCCAAAGATCTGAGGACTTAATAAAGAAAATTTACTTCATACAGCTTCTTCTGAAGTAAACAAGCCAAACTGTTACTCAGAGCATTTTGCCCTGCTTTTACCCTACTAAAATAATCTCATGTTGTATCTGAAAATAGGTTTTGAAATAGCGTATGTCATAGATAAATATCAAGCCTTTTGCTTGAGCAAATCGCAAAAATTTACTCCTCAGGAGAGCTCTAATTTCAACCCTCTTGAATCAGAATTATTCCTCTTTATATGATTAATTTAGATCTTCTTCTACATTAACAGCCTACCCTTAAATGCACGTTACCTTACTACTACTGCTTTTAGGTTTTATTTTATTCCCCCCAACCTCCAAATGATGGAATATTACCAAATTTCTTCTTAGCAATACTGTGTAAAGCATAAAAATTATTTATTGTGCTACTTTCTAGGTAAGCCAATATAATAGGCAATGCTTAAGACTACATAATATGTAGTTACCACATATATTACTACTTAAAAATGTATATACACCAAATGGAACAGATACTATTCTCAAACATGCCAATATAAAATCTCTGCAAGCAAGAGCTTGTGTTTTTCTGACATTTTTCTGCTTTAAGTTTATTCCACATCTATTGTAGCAGAAAGATAAAGTGGAATCTGGCCCAAATACTACATAGAATAAATCCTTTCCTTTATTAGTAGAAACATTGTTATTCATAATACAATAATACAATATGTTCCTCTAATTATGTTTTTGAGCAAAAGCATTAATGACATTTTGGCCATATGTCTACTTACCCATTTCAGAGTGTTTTCTTTCAACCCATTTGCATTATATAATGGTTAGAAATTTTGATTAAAAGTTTGGGTATTCAATACATCTTATTCGCAGCAAATGCAGACCCATCCAATGATTTTGAGCAGTACTCAGCTACTGAAAAGCATTTTTATGAACATTACAAGATTACATATGCTTTTGAAGAATCTGTTTTCTAATGGTGCACCTTTATCAGGATATGAAACAACTGAAATTTAAATGTTCATCTCTGCATATATTTGTAATGCCAACATAAATCCTTAAAGCATGGAGAAGTAAAATAGGATGGGAATTTGAAGCAGAACATTGCAGTGTTTCTGAGTGAGAAGCAAAGTTTGGTAATCTGGTGATATACAACAGTATCTTTGCAAATTCATTCATGACTGAAGTGAGGTACTGAAAAAGAAGATGCTTCTAGTTCTTTGTCACTTCTGACAATTTTTAGTCAATCAATATGGCTTTCAAGAGTGGCAAACAAGTACAAAGCTATCCTATGAAACTGAATATATGGATCATAATATAAACTTGGTTGAATATTATTCTAGGACTGCAAATAACTAGGCCATACTATAAATGAGACTAAAACCAAAATTCAGCATTTCATTAAATCATTTGAGGTGTGTATCATCTTTGTTATATGCTTTTCTACTGTATTCTCTGAATACTTAGAGGAAAAACATTATTTCTTTCCTTTCTTTTTGTGCACGCATGAAAAGTACTGACCTTCAAGTCCTTAAAAATGAAATCTTCTATTTGGTTGTGGGTCAGGTAGACACAAATGCTTATTGAATTAACACATGATAAAAGCTAAATCATAAAAGTTTAGGTTTTGTCTTACAAGAGCCATTATAAAGGTTAAGAGTATCTCATTCTCCAGTGTCTTTCAAGTGTGCTTCTAAATAGCCCTGAAACACAGTAAAAGCTAAGCGCATTTTAAATGCTTTCTAAAAAACTAATTTACTTAAATATGTACATCAATAGTTCTAGAATAAAGGACGACACATATGGTCACTGATTATTAACCCAGTGAGACCCATTTATAACAAGAATTCTCACCCACTAGGAAGAGGAGAAATTAATTTCATGCAGTCTACTAAAAAAATAGGTTCTGACTTTTAATGGTGTGGGTTAGATTTGAATGTGATCAATATTGTATTTCATTGCCAATAACCTCAATTATTTCATTTCCTTAAGCAATCTCTCAATTTTCTGCTACAGGCTAGTCCTTGAATTATCTTCCTCTTTAAAGCAGAATGTCTTTCAATTTCCTTCAAAAGCAGATAAGGCCAGACTTGTTCTACTGCCAGGATGAGCAAGTTGAGGAGGCAAGCAGCAGAGGGCTCATGGACAATATCACAGGCTTTCTGTGATAGGAGGTTACATTCATACTCTTCCCCTTTTTTAACAAAAGAGAGTTGGAATGATGGAGGTGTGCTGACCTGCAGGAGCCAAAACAGCTTCCAGTGTTTGAACCCGCTTTTCTGAAGCTCTCACACGTTGCTATCCACATGTTCGAGTTCAATTCTTACAACACCCCTGAAGATATGTTAAAGTGGAGACGTCAGCCTCCACAAATGAAGATACCATCATGTACATGTCTTCTATTTGCTTCGACTCTATGCTGGGGTAGGAAGGAAAGAGCCGAATTCAGCATTCTTGATCACACAAGGGCCTGACTTCATTCTCTTAATATCATTTATATCCATGACTTTCTTCCTTCAGCAATTTTAGAAAATGTGTTCAAAGCCACAAAAGTAAATGATGCTAATGGTAAGTTAGTGTTTGGGAGGCTGTACTGTGAATCGCTGATTAGCAGAACTGCACCAATAAAAATCTCTAGGTACATTAAAGAAGAAATTAAATACTCAACCCATACATTCCAGTTTGGGAAAGTATAAAGATATGAATTTTAATATCTCTAAACATTAAGTTGAATTACTTGGGCTGTTAGTAGAGAGTCATACTTGCAGACTAAACCTATCTCAGTTGTAGAAGTGCAAAATAAGTGACCACCTCTTGGTAAAACCATATCTTAGCATGTTGGATTTTGAGAACTTAAAAGAAAGGCAAGCTTTTTTTTTGTGCTCAGCATAAAATCTTCAAGAAAATTAGAATACAAGAATTTAAATAATTTTTTGTTAACGTGTTATAACATACCAACTAATATTTCCTTGAAATAATAACGATTGCTACTCAGGATAGCAAAATATTTCCTTCAGTACTTTAACTATGAGAGACATTTCTCCAGGCAATCATGGAAAATGATTTCCTGATTTCAGAATAAAAATGGTCTTGCTAGCATTTTTACCAAGTGGAATATCTGAAAAGGGTTATAAAATGGCCATATGAATTAGAAAATATTATCCTTCAGCTCACAACTCATACTGTAAAATCAGAATCACAGGCAGAATTCTAATTAAAAGAAAAAAACATGTATCTATATTCTTGGGAAGCTCAACTGCATCCAAGACAGCACAGTGAGGATTCCTGTATTTCCAAGCTTTTTATTCCTTATGGGAAAGGCCAAATTTGTAGACCTGTTTTTAGAATCAGAAATAAGCTTGACCTAATTCCTTTAGAAGTCAGTCAGTGCTGCCCTGAAATCAAATAAAGGGATTGTCCAGAGGTAACTGAAGATCGATGCTTCTAATGGTTCAAACAGCAGCTCTTTCATCATTCTTTATTATTTATATCAGGAGCAAAATTTAAAAAAAAAATAAATTACTTTATTCGCCTTTCTTATTCGCTGTTCCTATCCCCTTACAGGACTTACCCTAAAATTCTGACTCAGCCATTGACTTCAGAGAGAGTAGGATCAAGCCCTGAAAGAAAAAAAGCATTTAGTGGACAGGAAGGGAAATATCTGTGAATCTGAAATTAAAATTCCTTTAACATATTTCTGCTTAGTACAATTGAAACAATACAATTCCAGATTTGCAGCCAAAGTCTCAGAAATGCAACTACAGTATTAACTAGAGTTGCTATAATAATGGCAAACAATCAAAATAATGATATAGTTTCAATACAATTCACAAAACTCACTACAGTCCTGGTAACATATTTTCATCACAAAGCCTGCAAACATAGCAGCAAATGAATGAAACTCATCCAGTCCCATGACTGATGTTGGTATGTAAATTCAGATAACACAAATGAACACATCTGTCAGAGTTTCTCTCACATACTGGGTAAAATGGAAATATTAAAAACTTCAAGGCATCCTGAATGGTGCAGGCAGTTTTATTCCCTGAAGCAATGCTGCCATCTTGCGAGGGAAATGCTTAAACCAAAGTTTTAGTTTCTAGATTTATCCTACATGACTAGGGGTTTATGAGACACAGAGGTAAGGAATCAACAGGGATGTGAAATGGAAACGGTCTGAGCCCAGCAGACGTTTGCTCTCCTTCCATACAAACAGGTCTTTGTCTGAAAACACAGCGCAGATATGCAATACTGTCCAAGAACTAAGACTTCTTAAAAGTAAGCTCTATCTTAGTGTAATTCAATAGCAAGCAGAACACGCAGCATTGCAGTGAAGAATTCAAAACTAAGTGAACTTGCATTTCAGGTGACAACAAAAGCAAAGAAACTACAGCCAGTCCATGCTAAACATTGGTGAATTCCACTTCCTTTCTTTTAGCTGTTACTATGCAGCTGATATCTTGTCTTGCTGAATGGGAAAAAAAACTGGATATAGCAAGGTCAGATATTTAACTCGGTTCTCAAAGTTACGTACATCCATCCTTGACATTAGGGATGAAGGGACAGAATGCAGTTTAAGGGAACAAAGGCTTTTCTTAAGTCATCGACCAAATAGCAGCCCACGGTGTACAGAGAGGTTTTCACTTGTGTTTTCTCAACAGGAAGTCAGGAGTGTGTACTAACGTCCTTCCACGATGTTCTATCTCTAATTCCTATGCACACACAGAGACTTCAAGACAAGAACTATCACCACCTGCAGTTGGACTGAATTTAGTAGCATGGGCTAGAGAAACACCAATTGCTATTAAATCTAGAGCGAAATTTTCTAACAATGTTTTTAAAGTTGAAAATGTCACTGCAACAAGTGTTACACACCTTCCGCAGGAATCTGTTGTGAAAACAAAGTAGTTTTAATAAGGTCAAAATATTCTGACTTCACCTTTGTGAATGGAGTATCACGATCTTCTATTTCCATGTTTAAAATGTGTACTGCAGAAAATAAAACTTTAAAATATCTAGTTTTATCAAAGTGAAAGTAAGAAGAAAATTTATAGTATTATGATGACAAATGCCATAGAGTCTACATGCGTATTCAGCTTTCACCTGGGAAAACTGAAAATCTCCTAAAATGAATTTTATTAGCATGCTTAACGATTTCCAGTGTTCCTAGAAAAAAAATCACCTGCTATTTCTGGTTGCAAAATCCATGCCTTCCTGCAAACCCCTCACATCATCAGCTTCATGCTATTTGCATTTACAGCTGTAGCTATAGAAAGTAACCTCTCCACTCTCCCAATATTACAAGGGGTGTCTGATACTTTAGTTGTTGCTAAGCAGTGCTTAGGCTAGTCAAGGACTTTTCAGCTTCCCCTGCTCTGCCAGGGGCACAAGAAACTGGGAGGGGGCACAGCCAGGACAGCTGACCCCAACTGGCCAAAGGGCTATGCCAGACCATATGATGTCATGCTCAGTATAGAAACTGGGTGCAAAAGAAAGACGAGGGGGGAGGGGGACGCATTTGGAGTGATGGCATTTGTCTTCCCAGGTAACGGTTACACATGATGGAGCCCTGCTTTCCTGGAGATGGCTGAACACCTGCATGCCGATGGGAAGTAGGAAATTAATTCCTTGTTTTGCTTTGCCTTGCGTGCATGGCTTTTGCTTTCCCTATTAAACTGTCTTTATCTCAAACCACGAGTATTCTCACTTTTACTGTTCCAATTCTCTCCCCCATCCCACCGTGGGGGAGGGAGTGAGTGGCTGTGTGGGGCTTGGATGCTGGCCGGGGTTAAACCACAACAAGGAGTTATTAAAATAATTCCTTTTGCAGGTGTTACTAAAATGAAGCTCTTACTTTCCAGTTGAAGCAACTGACTAGTAGAGGACTACTGGTTTCCATCACTACTACATGATGTTAGATTTTATTCTTGCTCTGTCACAGTCTATTACAGCCCTGGGTCTTCATTTATTGCTTTGAAAAATAGTATAAAACACCATCTTGCTATGCATATTTGAGTAATGCAGCTATTTAGACAAATGTAAAATGCTTTGGTATCTCTGAAGGAAAGGAACTACAGCCTCAATTAAGACATTTTCACACTTACTAGTTGAAAACTAGGTGTAACATATTTATTAGCTTGCATCACCACTCTTGTATGCATCGTATATCCAAGACTACCTTTCTCTACTTCCCTGCTCCTGCAGAAGGACAGAGAGAGGAGGGACAATTCTACCCTAGGCTTCCCAAGGAAGAGTTCTTCACTGGGAGACTGTAAACCAGAGAATCTAACTCTATATAATTAGAAAAATGTTTGTGTTGTTTGAATCAGCAGCAGGATCTGGTCTTAGTAATTACTTGGAAGTACACTGAATTAAGAGACATATTCTATGCACTTCTCTGTAAAACACATTGCCTTCTATGCACTGCAACAATGCCCTCTAGTTTTTTTAATTCAATATATTTTAGGTTTCTAGAGTCTTTAAACTCTACTCAGTTATTGATTCCATCTGAAACCACTGCCTAAACCAAACCATGTTTAAGGACAGAAGGACAGGCAGAGGAGGGAAAATTCTACCCTAGGCTTCCCAAAGAAGAGTTCTTCACTGGGAGCTGTAGCTCTCCTTCCTCTGCAAAATCGTCTTGGATTCATGGGTAATAGCCTCTGAATCCTTTGATGCTCTGCATCACCATTTTAATTCCTGCAAATATGAATGCTTCTGCCTAAGGAAAGCGCAGGTTTGGGGAGAGAGAAGGGACAATGTGACAAGCATGCATGAGCTTACCCACATTTGCAAACAAAAACTGCTCATTATATTTCCTAATATTGGTTACCCAGCTGACAATTTGAAATTTTTTTCTTTGCTGGAGCCTGAGAGCTCTTAAAAAAATGGACTCAGGAGGTGTATGTATTTCACCTGCAGAGCAACCTTACATTGTCAGCATTGACATAGTCCATTTAAAGTTAAGGGGGGTTGGTTTTGATATGGTTTATCTCTGTATCTCACTTCTGAATGTTAGTGTGCCCTCATATATTTTGCCTCTCCTACACATCTGAGCTTACTTTGCTTTCTTGAACCTATTAAAAAAGCATTAGAACTGTGGGCTACAGAGGACATGTTTGCATGGGTGAGATGTTTTATAAAGCTTAAGATTTCTGCTACACTACATAAATTCACACAGCTGAGCAGACAAATTAGCCTTCTACTGAGAATCCCATCTTTAGAAGTGGTTGGGATCTGCAGAAGCCCTTCAAAAGAGGGGATAATTGCAGAAGGAACTTAGTAATAGAGGCTATTAAATGAGGAGAAATAAATTCAAAGCTAATGATCTAATACATAGGATTTGTCTTTTCTGATGTTTTGCAGATTTTCTGTTGATACAGAAGGACACGTTAATAAAATAAATAGAACTATTATGGCACAGACCAAGGCGTGGCTCCTGGTATGTATACACTGTGCTTCCTACAAACAATGAAAAGCCATAAAACTTAGCTAACTGAGCAAGTAAGAACACCTCCAGAGTCGAAAACTGTCCAGTGGAGGAATCAGCTAGTGGGGTCTGGGTGTCATTATGCCCCCCAGCATATGGGGGGGGCATATGCAGCCCTGGGTTCACTGTGAGCCCCAAAAAGACAGCCTCCTAGAAGTGCCATTAACAGCTCTTACAACCTGGATGGCCCAAACTCTGCTCCAAACAGTGCCAGAAGTTTGGGCACCAGAACAAGAACTGAGAGGTCTGAGTCCCTGAGCTCCTCTGAGCTTCCTACATGAATTCCCGTGTCGGAACCATGGGGTTTTTTGCGAGCAGTGAAAACTCACGACTCTGAAGTGAAAAGGGGCTGAAAAGACTAAGCTACTTTGAGTGTTACAAAATTCTATTTTTTTTTTAAAGCCTTTTTTTTTCTTTCTTTCTTCTTTTGAAGGAATGTCAGTTATGGCTGTATGTTCATTGCAGAGATCCAAAAAAGCATCTACAGGCTGAGTTCAGCCAAATTTCCAGCACACCTTCAGGGAGAAGCAACTATCACCAGTCTCTGAATCCATCGTAAATATTCAGATTTTAGCTGACTGATTTTTATTCTAACTGCACTTCTTTATTATCAGCAAAATGAAAAATCACTTTCTGAAACTGGAAGAATTCTTACCACAAAACTGTTTAGCAAGAGAATGTTTCTAAGCATTTTTCAGTAATGTAATTCAGCAATTTAAAATACCCGTGTAATTTAAAATACAGCTCCTTGCTCATCCAAAACAATGTCTAAATCTGACACATTTATTCCAACAGATTCACAGAGTGCATTTTGAGAATACTGTAGTAGGAATTTTCCATACATCTATTATCTGATGTACTGTGCATGGTGAAACTATTTTTAGCCATTTATAAGAGTCTGGTAAGGAATGCAGAATTCTAAGAAGACTCTCCATGGGAGTTTCTGAGAATAAAATATTTCCTAAATCAAAAGCTAAGGATTATGATCTATTCAGGGTATAGTTGGTCCTCCCTCAAAGAATCAAGTTAAAATACTAAGTATTTCACCTTGCGGGTATAGTTTAATGTATTGCAAACACCAAGTAAAGAATGACTACTTACCTAAACAGAGGTTTTTAGAGATCTATTCTTACAGATCCCTTGAGCATGTCCACAATTGTTAATGCTACACACAACCAATATCATTGCTAAAGAGAACATTATTTGCCAAAAATGAGATTTAAGAAAAGCAACATACATTAAAGAAAGTACAGAGAAAAGTTGAAAAAACAAAAGGCAATTTCTATTTTTGACCACTAGGCTGCTCAACAACATTGGTTCCTAGAATAAAGGACCTTCACTTGAACTATTCCTCATATTTTAGGCTTGTACTGCATATTGAACTGCGTTCTCTTTATTCATTTCGTCTTTGGTTACCATTCCTAGCAGCAGTAAATATTTCTGCACAGCAAGTAAATATTTTGAGCACACCCAGAGAAATAATCTCAGTGAAGCCAAAAACTGTTCAAAAGTCTCATAATAGAAGCCAAGGCAGAAGGAATCCCATATTACTTTGAATTTTGGGGAATGTAGGATATCGCTTGAAGAACTTCTCTAACAGTAGGGAATCTGCAGATAGTGCAACCCATCCAACGGAAGGTCTGCAGAGCAAATCAGTGGTGCTCAGGACTTTGCATCTACAGACTATATGCATTTGAAGAGACTGCTCCACATAGCGAGCCAAACAACAGTAAATAGTAATAATTAGGAGACTTACTCCAAAAGTACATTCTTGATCTGAACTCAAATGTACATGCACTCTGCATATTTTAGAAATCTAGAAACTGGGGCATGGGAAGAGATGATCAAATAAACTGTCTTTATAATACTGTTGTTCAGATCCTGTATCTGGTTCAGTCCCACCAGGATTAGGTGGGAACACATAAGTGACTTCATGTTGAAGAGACCATCTGGATGGTCCTCTGCTTTTAACTGAGATCTCATCCTTCCGACTGTTCACTGCACAGTGCTACCAAATAATTGCAAAGTCCCTACAAAAAAACAAGTGATAAATAAGCAGTCCTTTCCATGGGTTGGAGCATCACGCTTTTGAGGAATAGGTTAATGACTACTTACAAAAACTATTAAAGGAATAATTTTTTTAAGTTATTAAACTTATTACAGGAATATCTAAACATCCAAATTCCAGTATGTTAAGTGCTAACTGAGCAAAGGAAGAATTTCTACTCTGAAAATGTTGCTACGTAAGAAAAGTAAAATACTATCTCTACATAAGAACTCTATCAAAAGTAGATCAAAAATAGCAAGCAGATAAGTTGGCACTGTGGAAGTGAGTAGAAGTGTAGAAATGTAAGAATTCCAGCACCTTTTCTGCACTTTGATAGTAACTTTCCCAAATCGAAAAGTATCTTCTCTTGCCTTCTCTATTCCCTGCATGTTATCTTCACCTTACCTGTTTAATTAGGAACATTTCTGCCATCACTATTTAACCAAATCTGGTTTTGCTCAACCTTTTAACAAATCTCACTTTCACTGTTGTCCATAAAGGATGTTAAACCCCTTTCAGTATGGCCTTGCTACTTCAGGTACTCTTACTCCATTTTAAATAATGAAAGGCTTATCATGTATCTGTTCAGAAAAAAAAAAAAAAAAAAATCTAGTTTACTGGAGATAGCAAGTTTGTAGTAAGAAACTGTTACAGAAGCTTGTATTTTGGCCATGGTGACTATGCTATTCCAAGTATACCATATTCCTTCTGCATATACAAACATCGCACACAAATCAGCAATAGCTTAGGGAATAGGTTACTTGCCTCAATACTACAAACGGAATAGGCACACAAAACCTGAGATCACAAAACCAGAGCTATGAAACTGCCCTCTCCAATTGCTACTTTTTCTGGATCCCTATGTTGCCTTCCCATTTATTCTTAACATCCAAGAAAGCACATGATTTCCCTTTCATCAGCAGCATTGAATCTGACAGAACTATATAAATAGGAATATGAAGTTACTGTATTTTACAAATTGAACAAAGTGTGTTTAATACCTTATCCTTTCTTGAATATTTATCTGCACTTTCAAACCCAATAGTAAGTCAGGCTAGAAAACACAAGTGCCTTATCTGAATAACGAGGTCTTCAGACTATGAGAAGTAAAGCACCCTGAGTATTTCACTAAGACCTAGAAAAGAGAGAGTGTAAAGTTAACAGAAGAGCAGCTTACCACTCTTCTGTTGGAGCTATGCCTTCAGTATTTAAGACAGTTATATCTGAAGGTTAAATATATACATGGTGCAGATTCCTAGATGAAGGAGAAGGATCATTTTCCCTCCGTATAAATGAAATACTGAATTTCAAATGACTAGAGAGTTGTGTAGAAAACAAATAGCAGTAAATAAGAGCTTTATTTAAATAGCTGCAATGTTTAAATCAAAAGCTAGTATGAATTCTTTTAATGAAAAAGAAACTGATGTGCCACAGAAATAGAAGATTAACAAGATAAGTAAAATTCTTTCATAATACCTTTGTTATATTTGGACTAGTGTTAAATTATTTTTTAAAATAGCAAGAACATACAGCATTTCTTTCTTATACCTTAAACGCCTTTAAGTTTGCTAGACCTAAATCCAACAAAGTTTCATTCAGTTCAGCTTTCTACTTCTCTTATTCTCCTTGTCCAAAACCAAAGTCAAAACACTACTAACAACACAGAAACACAGACTTCCCAGGTGTTCCTTGAGAATAACAAAAAAGGGTATAAATATAATCTACAGTAAGTTATTCCAGGACTTCAAAGCTATCCAAGATGCACACCTGACATGGTAGCAAGGTCAATTCCTGCAGTATCGTAGAAGAATAACATAAAGGTTTTTCTATAGCGCTGACAAAATCGTTTCCTATTTAGTTGACCTTTCTTTCCAATTACAGAACTTAACATTGGCACTGAAACATGGTCACTGAACTTCAGTTATTCAGCTAAGAACCTAATTCCTATTTCAGAGATTACAAAAAGGTATATTCTTGTAACACATCTTAACTGGCTGATGACATAGAATGGAGCACAGAGGTCTCTGGACATTATTGTGCAGAAGGCTTGGGGAGAATACAGACCTCAGTAAGGTAAATCAAGCATTCTTTATCTCTTCTAAAGGTGTAGTAACTTCGTTATAAGAGCACGTTGCTCTCCAACCCACTCACTACATTCTACTATACTGAAATAATAAGTCAACCTTAACAACCTCCAGTGAATCCATGTAAATACATTCCTTTTGGTTTGCTCAGCAGTGGAACAAGGATGTTTTAGTCTTATTAAATTCCTGGTGGGTTTTTTTTCCCCCTGTTTGCTGGCACTGGTTTCATACATGGTGTTCTAGAAAATGCAGCATCTGAATCACCTTTCACTGTAAAGAAATGAGATTAATTAAGCAATATCTGTACTTAGTTTACCTCATTAAACATCTGTGACTTGGTGAAATCATGATTTTCCCTTTCCTGTGAAGACACTACACCCGCAGGAAGATGTTTAGTGGATCCAAATGTTTACATATGCTTAGAAAAATGCAAAACCATCACCAGTAGCTTCTAGTGAGGAAAGCAGTCCCATGTTATCATTACCTGTTCTAATTCTGCAAGGCAAACTGAGGTCTAGTCACTGTTTGAGTTGGTCTGCAGATCTTTCCCTACTTAATAAAGAGGTGGCTAAGGCTGGAGAACTGAGAAAGGCCTCTGCCTGCATTACACACTCTTTTGTTGAGGAATTTCTCTTCCCCATCCTGATGTCATACTGCAATGAGAAACCTGACTCTCTTTACCAGAGGTTTCTCTGTCCAAAGACTCGTGAGAAAACAGTGAAGTACCTCTACAGCACAGGGGAAGAGAGATGGGAGGTATTTTTGGGGGGGAGGTAGGGTCGGGCAAGGATTCCAACTTCTATGTTTGTCTATTAAAGCTTTGTTTACAGAGTGATACTGACAAAAACAACTTCTAGATTTAAAAAGCTCTTGTCTATGATCAAAACTACTGCATATTGCTTCAGCTTTCAAAGTCGTATGACAAGCTCCCTTATCCCTTAAGCTTTCTTCCCTGAATTCAAGGCCCGAGCTTTTTCATCTCCAGCGCTGCTAGGCTAGATGACAAAAGAGATGCTGTACTGCCCGTTCAGCTGTTTATTCCAGTGGCACTGGCTCCCAGTAAACAACCAACAGAGACGTCCTTATGCAGTTTCCTGTTCTTCTCAAACCTCGCTCTAATTCTACCACCAAAACAGCTCACAGCAGAATCACAGACCTCCTGTTTGCAAGGAGTCTGACACGTACAGCTGTGTCTGTGATTCAGTGCATTAGGTTAGCTAAGCTTCAAATTCACATAAAATAAGCAAGTTTAGTTCCTTCTTTTGGGTTTAACTGAGAGAGAGCTTAGGAAAAGAGAAAAGTCTTGAAATCAATGTGAAAAAAACTTAGTATACACAGTAACTTGCAAAATTGTAAGTGTTATGAATTATATCATGCATAGTAAAATCTAATATTCACATGCAGCTGTGCCACGCTGATCCCTGAAATTTCCATATTGTTTTCACATGCTTTCTGATGATACAATGTTCACCAAGCACAAGGAAACACTAGTAATATGATGTTAAAGCATACGATTAAAATAAAAATAGTGTCTCTGCACACCCGGAAAGATGTTAATCTACTCATATTGAGCCTCTTAGGATAGTGATAAGAGAAGGTCTAATGGTGCTCTCAAGAAAATCTGAAGTTGTTTGGTTTTTGTAAATGAGATTGAGACATTTTATAAGTTCCAAGAAACAAAAGGACATCATGCTGCAGTTAACATTTCACAACAGCATTCTAACATCTAGCTTCTTTTAATGCATAGACACATCTAGTTTACAGTAGAAAAGGTAGCCTGAGTTACTCTCAGTTTTAAAACTCAAGGATTTCTTTAGATATTTCAGCTATGTCAGAATATGATTGCTAACTAATACCAGGTAATGTTAATAAGTAAAAAGTAGCATATAGTAAGTAAAAGCACTCCCCTCTTAAAAATGTAAGAAAATGCAGAATAGCTAATGAAATGTAAGTGGATAGTTCAAAATAATAAATCTCAGCTATTTCCAAGATTTAAGGCTGCAGCAACACTCAGATACATTAAACATCTTATATATTTAACAATAATGGTTACAGACTCCTGAAATGTACACAAGCAAATAGTCATGGGAACAACATAACCATGTATTCGAAATCATACTTCTCCCCTCTCAAGACTTTATACAGATGAAGTGAGTACTCCATAAGAAACACTGGCTTGTTTTTTACTTTATATCTAGCTCTTTAGTTCTGCCTGCGAATGTCCCACAGTATTATGTTTTTTAATAAGATTTCTTCACACTGCATATCAGTACTGAACTAACTCTGTTGTTTAAACAACATCTTACCTAACCATGTTTTACAACATAACATTGCCTAGAAAACAGTCATTAAGCAATCCAAGGGCACTGGGTGGCATCATTCTCAGTCATATGATGGGTCTGAAATAGCCAGCACAGCACAAGTGTCTAGTAATTACTCTGAAATTTCTCAAAATACTCACTTCCATTGGAGATGAACAAAAAAAAGCCTGTCCACTTTCATTCTTACTGCCTTCACTTTTGCCCCTTCCTCAAATTAAAAAAACCCCAAAATTAGCTAGTTACTTTACCCTATGGTAAAGCCACAGTTTAGGCAGCCAAACAACCAGAATCCAACTAGCAGTGAGGCTTTGAGAATTGTTCCTTATGCCATGAATTTCTCATTTCCACAAATTAAACCACAAAACCATCTTCAAAACACCTTTTAATGAACATTATTTTATTCATTTTAACATAGGAATTCTTGGTTTGATTAACTGTTTACGAAAAGTTGCCCTTTCAATTTTCAAGAGAGGCATCACAAAATTGCTATTACTGCTGAAGAACATACAAAAGGACCCTAAAGATTCTGTTAAATCTAGTTTGGCTGTATAGAAATGTGGCAACCAAAAAGGATAATAGTCCTTGTATTTGACTGCAGGCAATAACTACCATCCTGAGGCTGCCAAGAACATGGACGTTTTTATGAAGTTAAAGCTTCATTAACCTCTTCATGCCTGAAACATGTATACTACATTAGTGTCATCCTGAATAAATTCAAAGACATGAAAATAAATAACATGGGAATGCAGATTAACAGAAGGCCACTTTAGTTTCAGCCTGTCTTTGAAAAAAACCAGGACTAGCAAGAACAGGAAGAGGCTGAAGGAGTAGCAATAAAATAGCAAAAACCAGACAGAAGGATGGTTAGAGTATTAGCAAAAGGTTTGCACTTAGGGAAGTTTATTATAGTCAGGCTCTTATTATTCCTAGAATTCAGTGGTCAGAACAGGCAAAAAACCTAAAAGACAGATATGACTGACTTTATCTTTGTTTATAACTTCTTGGGCAGTTTTGATGATAACCCTCTGAGGGTCTGAGGCTTGCACTTTGCCCATTTCAGAAACCATCCTAGACTTAAATAAAAATCTGCACTGCAACCCAGTTCTTGGATGCAGAAAAGGATGGGGGCTTTATTGTATATGCAAGTTTTCCTGTATGTAGAAGTAAACCTAGAACATCAGGAAGTTCATGGATGCTTTTGTCTCACTCTTATCCTGGTAGACAGCATTCCCATCAGCAAGTCTGGAATTTGGTTTCCAGTATTTCCATTACTGGTGGCATCAAAAGCACAGTTCTATATGCCTGTTAGTATTTAAAATTGGTTTGGGTTGCTTAATATAAATCTTTTGTTACCATAAGTAACACAAAACCAGCGTATATGGAAAGGCATAGGGCATGAAAGGCACAAATTTCCTGTGCAAGGAAGGGCATAGATTAATTCCATATGTAAAACACTGTGGTAATTACTACAGTACCCAGCCTATTATTATATCTATGAGCCTGGCATTGAAAACCTTCTGATTCATGCAGCCCCGTATTCCATGGATGCACCCTCCATTACTAACCAGCCAAACAAAAAACCCCAGTGAGCCCTCTTCCTTTAACGTTGCCATATAAAAGAACCCTCTACTGGAGAGCTAAATTTCACGAATGGATTTGGATCCAGCCCAAATGATCTGGAATTTATCTCTACCTCTCCGGGCATCTCTGCTAGACATGCTTACGTGTAACAGACCCAGTTAACAAGCCTGGTTTAAATCACAAGTGATAGGCAAATGGGTATGCATCTAACAGCTGGCACAATTCATTGCAAAGAAGTAACAGTATGAAAAGAAATTTACTTCCCACAGCAAATAGGAGATTCAAATTAGCATAAATGTGCACACATTTCAAAGTTCTGCAGCCAAGTCTTCTAATCAAAATGTTGAGGAAACACACCTGCTCTCCAGAGGCATCTTCTTACAAAGGCAATGATGACAAACAAGGACAGTAGTTATGAGTTATTTTATTTTTCCCATCTTAATTCAGTCCAGCCAACAGGTGTATTCCAAACATTTAAAAGACAAAGTGAACTTAAAACAAAAATTAAAATAGACATACACATGAACAAAATGAGATTGTTTTTAGAAACTACATTCTTTCTTAAGACTCTCGCTACGTAGTGCTTTGCCTTAATCTTTCACCCAGAAGAGAGACCATGAGTTCTGCAGGATTACTTTAGCAGTGTAGACCCCACACTCTGACAGGCTACTTACAGTCAGGTCTGAATACAAAACACAAGTCAAGAGCCAGCAGCATTTCCTTATATATCACCCAAGCAACACAGGAGACAACTTGCTGGAAGATTTCAAAGGGCATTTTACCAACGTCAGGGTACTCTGTACACAAGTCCCTGCCCAGCCTGACTCATGCTGTGTCCACACTGATGACATTCCCCGCATTTGCCCTATGACAGCCTTCCCCCTGCCAGAGCTCCAGTGCTGGCAGCAGCTATAGACTGGCAGCTGACATTTTAAATGCTATGTAAGACCTCTGGCAGCTCCCTTTGCTGCTGCCAAAGGTAAAGCTACATTAATTCTTGCAAGAAAGAGCTTAGCAACACCCATAGCAGACTAGCCCTTAAAGCCCCCAAAACTGGCAGATATTCAGGGGACAGCCTACTGCAAAAAGAGGACAAGATTGAGCTTGGAGAAGCACAGAGCCAGCAGCAGGTTTTAGACCAAGCCCCCCAATAGCTTTGCACATACTACCTAAAAGCTACTTTAGAGACGGTCTCATTGCAGGACACTCTGAGCCCCTACCGCTGTGGGGACACAATGTTTGCTATGCAGACTGCACAAGCAGGAAGCTGCAGGCACATGGCCCTCCCGTGATGGACAGGAGGGAGCCCTGGCATGAGGAATGACCACAGATGAAGAGCAACTCCCCTCCCCCTAATGATCCTAAAAGTTATAAAACGACCCAGCCCACCCCAATACTCCTCAAAATACAGAGTTCCTCCCGTCACCAGTGGAAGAAAATTATTAGTGAAGGCACAGAGCAAAGCAGGAAGAGTGGTGTCAAGCACTGTCAGTAAGTGGCATTCTTGGAGAAATGGGAGAAGAGGTATCAGCCCCCTCCTGCTTTCCACCCCCACCCTGGTAGAGAAGGCTGGCAGGTCTCCATTCCTGGGCAGCGCAGAGAGGCCAAAGGCAGACCATAGCACAAGGCAGACCACAGCACAAGGCAGCCCAGGGCACAGATCCTGCTGCAGGTACCGCCCTTGTACTCAAAGCCATGGGACAGCACATTCAAAAGATGCCAAGTGCTGCACTTCATTCCCTCCCCTCAGTGAGGGGACGGGGTAAGGCCCAGGCAGCTGCCAGCTATTGCTGTACACAGATAATCATGACACTTTACAAATAAAATGTGAAGAAAACATGTTTCATCCAGTGGAAGGCCACCTAGGATCTTAAATCTGGGATGAAGGAATGTTCCCTATGTGCTAGGGCTTGCTGAGGATGGGAAACCACTTCTTGCTCGCCCAAAGAGCTGTAAGCAGTATATTTAGCACTTGCTCATAATATTAAACATCACCAGATTTAATCTGAAGGGTCACTGAGAACCCCTAATGCAAACCTGAACTATTTAACTCCCCTGGACCCAAGGGCAGCTATAAATACTTCGAGTGTCCATACTGAGAGCAGCCCCATGTGAAGCTAAGCTACTCTGTTATTTTTGCACATTACATAGTCTTATTTAGTGCTGCCTTTTCACTCTGATGGTGGCTCTCCAAGAGCAATCCTCATATGTTAAGTGTTAATTCAGTGTTTTTAAATATACTGGCTATGTCACTGTGAGCTTTTTTTGAACCTCGGAAATAACTGAACCACTTTGGTGACTGACATTACCATCATGGTATGCATTCAAGGCAACTCTCCTTTCTTCTTGCTTTCCCACCCGTAAGCCTTTTTTATGTTGCTGTGCATCTTTTTGCCTTGCCCCCGCCCCCCCCCCCCCCCCCAGCCTCAGAGGAGGGGGTTAGGTAACATACTGGCCCATATTCCAGAAAGGATGTATGCAGTACACTCTGCTAGTCTGCACATTTAAAAACCCAGCAGATTTCCAAGCTACTGCACACATTTTAGATGGAAGAGTTACAGTCTGGCCATGAGCCTAAGCCAGCAAACTCCATGTGAGATTTGCTTGGATTTGCTTGTATCTACATGATACCAGCCCACATCTGTTTCCAAACTCTAACTGCACCAAGTGGAAGCCGGCTTGCTAGTGCATGTGGTTTACTGCCAATGACACCAGGAAGGTTTTGACAAGTGCATCAAGGGGTCGAACACCCTGGACCTGTGTTTTGTTTAGACTGCTAATGGTGGAAACTGCTCTGTAGTTTTAAGTATACAATATTGAAAATCTTAAGTCAAGCTGATGCAAGAATTCAGTGTTAATAAAGGAATCCATGGTCCTGCAAAAATTCTCTGCAGGATTTCCATTTCTCTTTACAACTGTAATTTCAGCTTCAAATCACTTTGGGAATTCATACACAAGATTAATGCTATAATGGAAAAGAAAACTAACTTCTTAAGCTAATATCTGAACACTCAGTGTCTTAAAACCAGAGTAAGAAGATAATCTTTAACAAAAATTAATCTTGGCTGCTGATTTATAATTAGTTAAAATAATCCCCTACTGGTTTTGATTAAAAAGGTCTTGGCATGAATTGCAGTGCCAGAGGAAGGAAAGGCACTTGCATGCTCATAAAGATTATAGCAGAAAACACTATTTAAGAACAGCAGAACAGAATGTTTAGCACTGAACTTAAAACAGAGTTTTTTTCTTAATCTCATGAAGTTTAACTTCAGAAGGCTGCTTACCTACCTACTAGACCTACAAGAATGTTTACTGCAATGGTCTTTCTAAAGCAAAAAAATATGTCTTCCATAGTAAATCTCCCATTTAAAGCTTTATTTTCCCACAGAATTCTCAACTCTTAGAAATTTATTTTTTTATTTGCTAAAATTCTGCATACACTTCTTTAGACATGGAAGACTATAATCTCTCTCTTAACATACAGATCATATAAAATTATTTAATGATTCCTTATCTTTAATACTTTGATTCTAAAGCTTAGCACATTCAAGAAACAGTACAAAACGCTAAAATATAAAACCCCCTTTCTAACAACAGTTACAGAAGAATTAAAAATAATCAGTGTTCCCTTTTTAAAGATCTTAATTTGCTCTTTAGCCTTTTATTGGCCTGCTTCATATTTAGGGAGCTAAGAGCAAAGAAATGGAAAGCCAGTAAAAAGCACCTTTAAAGATGCAGAATTCTACAGTTGTGCCATCTTCACCTTGTACTAATCCTACTTTTTCTCCCTAACAATTCTCCCCTCACTTTATCTTCACTCCATCCATATAAGGGCCAATTTTACTGATTTTTTTTTTTTTGTTATTGCAAAGACTGGATGGTGCAGTCAGTAGGCTGCAGATTTTCAGAGATTTTCAGAGAAATGCTTCAAAACTTCCCGTGCAATTCTGGAAAAGTTATTTGAGGCTCAAACAGCAAAATAACCAGCAGCACAACGAACTGCTGGACTGTGATATCCTGAACTTTCACACATCTCTTCCTCTATCAGTAGACGTGGACTTGCCAAAGACTGAAAAGGGGAGAGGCCTTCAGCTGGTTTTCCTTAAAGTGCTGACAATGCAGAAGAGCTCTAAAAGAACACTGCATCAACATTGGCTACATTCCTACTGCTGGCAAATACGGAATGGCTATGTCATTTTGATATTCATTAGCAACCTGCCAAGGGTTGCAAACTTCAGGTTTGGAGGGGTTTTTTAGATTTTGTTTTGGTTCGGTTTTTGTGGGTTTGTGGTTTTTGTTTGTTTCATTTTTTAACAGAACAATACAGAAGAAAACAAGCACTGCAATGCTGGCTCTACAAATACCTGGTCTACAAGACCACCAGCCTCTGAAACAGGAAATGGATCTCCCACCACAAGCCTAATTGAAAAATCAAACCTGAAGTGTTTCAGAGAAGACATGCCAAATCAGTGGTATCAGTCTACACAATCCTCTTTATGTAGGCTTTCCATTTCAAACAGGTAGGGTAATATTATTTTGGGAATGACAGCATCAGTTTGTATTCTGATATTTACCTGTTTTTCTTAAGATTTTGCACCCCTAGAGTTCTTAGCATACAACTGTGCATATGAAAGAGCTACATGGCAGCCCTCCTTCCATTTAATTTTTATAACTTTTTTCATTATTCATCAAGTAAAATATGGATGTTGGGACAGGAGTGTGTGAATTCTTACACAGAAGGAGAAATTATTAAAGCATAAACTTTGAACAGGCTGTGGAAGGGGTATCCTGTTCCCACAGACTAATTTAAAAGTTCATCATCTCTTATAATGAAGGCCTGCTATTTACCCTAGTATACCGATGTTGCACAACTACATTAATACGATGCGTACATTAGTATGGTAAGTAATGCATTGACTAGAAATAGCCAAGTATCATCGACTGAAAACTGACACACTTCAGCACTGTGACACTCATTAATGCATCTCTGAATAGTCTGACAATCAACAGCCTAATAAATTTACCTGCAACTACAAATCCAGCATAATTTTAGTCTGCAATACCAATTTTTCTTCTTCACACTGATAACAAGTTAAATCAGTGGTATGTTAAATCAGTCTTTACATAAGGCTAGCATTCCCTTCATGAAACTTGAATTCTGAATATTCCTCTTTAAGAAGTCTCACATAAAGAGATTAAATACTGCAGCGGTCACAAACTACAAAAGCTCCTGGAGATTTAATTATTAACTAGAGATTACTACTCCATTAAAGGTGTTTCATGCACACATGCTACACTATATGTTTGCACAGTTTTAAAGGTTGGCAGGAGGATCTAATAGAGTATTGCTTTAAAAAACTGTCCTGGTTTTGGCTGGGATGGAGTTAATTTTCTTCCTAGTATAGATGGTATAGTGATGTGTTTCGGATTTAGTATGAGAAGAATATTGATGCACACACTGACACTTTAGTTGTTGCTAAGTAGTGCTTAAGCTAGTCAAGGAATTTTCAGCTTCCCATGCTCTGCCAGGGACACAAGAACCTGGGAGGAGGCACAGCCAGGACAGCTGACCCCAACTGGCCAAAGGGCTATGCCAGACCATATGACATCATGCTCAGTATAGAAACTGGGGGAAGAAGGAGGAAGGGTGGGGTATTTTCGCAAGTAACAGTTACACATGATGGAGCCCTGCTTTCCTGGAGATCGCTGAACACCTGCCTGCTGATGGAAAGTAGTGAATGAATTCCTTGTTTTGCTTTGCTTGCGTGCGTGGCTCTTGCTTTACCTGTTAAACTGTCTTTATCTCAACCCATGAGTTTTCTCACTTTTACTGTTCCAATTCTCTCCCCCATCCAACTGTGGGGGAGTGAGCGAGTGGCTGCGTGGTGCTTAGTTGCTGGCTAGGGTTAAACCATGACAGTCCTTTTTGGCACCCAGCATGAGGCTCAAAGGGTTTGAGATAGTGATAGGTTTGACTGGAATGTGCTAGATCAAATTTATAGCTGTTATTGCTGTTTAGCTCTTAACGGGCAGGCTTCTGTTCTTGCCATGGGGCTTGCTTGCCTTAGTATATATTAGTATCTGTTGCTCATTAGTGGCTGCTTTTTGCTTTCGCTGCTTGCTGTACTGCTTATCATCTTCTCTGCTGTGCCTGGGAACATTTTATAACAGCATGGCCAGTGCCTGGGCTGGCAGATGGCCAGGGCATTGCTGCTGTTTCTGTGCTGCTGTACAGGCTGGAACTGCAGTGTGAACTCGAGTCGAAGGGACTGTCACCTGTGGGTGAGTCCATGTGGGAGCAGGACACCCTGAAGCATCTGTGGCCATGGTTATGTCTGTGCCACAGCAGGTATACCTCTAAAAGGATTGTGGCCCAAGGGCAAGTCCATGCTGCAGCAGGTACACCTTGAAGCATCAGTGGCTGCGTATAGGTCATGTCGGAACACCGCAGAGCATGCGACCATGGATAAGCCCATGACAGAGCAGGGTAAGCACGACAGCTGTGGATGAGGCCATGCTGGAACAGGTACACCACTGAAGGCATTGTGGCTCATGGAGAATGCCCTGCTGGAACAGGGGCACCTCGAAGCGACTGTGGCTGGATAAGCCTATGCCGCAGCAGGAATACCCCTGGAGAAACTGTGCCTCATAGATAAGGCTCCACTTGGAGCAGGTACAGCCCTGAGGGACTGCAGTCTGTGGATAAGTCCAAGCTGGGGCAGGGGCAAGGGGAGGAGTTCATTGCAATGTTAAACCCAATGGTCTGGGTCAAAGGGGTCAGGGGTGGAGACTGTAATGGAACAGCCTTCAAATTGTTGTAACCCGTGATTTGAGTTGCATGTTATAGGAATTACTACAGCAGGAACTTCTACTCTTCCAGTTCTTTCCCCCATCCCACCATGGGGGGAATCAGCGAGTGGCTGTGTGGTGCTTAGTTGCTGGCTGGGGTTAAACTACAACAAAAACAAACTCCCAATTCTTATCTAGTAAGTACATATTTGTGGTAGCTACCTTTTTATCCCCATAGAACAATATACTTTAATTAAAACCATCAAATCCCATAGCTTTGCCCCTTGTTAAGCACAAATGGCAGAAAAAACCCACCAAACTTAAGAACGTAACACTTTAGAAAGTCAAAAGAACATTCAAAAGTAACATCTCTGAAAGCTGCTTGTTCCCGAATTCTTATTCCACACTCATTGTAGTGTGTCCCCTCGCAAAAAAAAGGGGGAAAAAAAGTATCACCAAGCCCATCAGTCACATACCACTGTTGGAGGCTTCCAGCCAGAGCTTTGATGATTGTATCGCCTTGTATTGCAAGCTTATGTCTCTGCTCTGGCTCTTCAACTCAAGTACTTGCTCACTAATCTCATGGATCTTCGGACGCCACTGGACAGCCGTGCATCTTCAAGTATCTACAAATGTTGATACCATTTTTCATTTCTTCTGCAATTATACCTTTTCTCACACAGAGATGCTTACAACAATCCCCCTCAAAAAAAACCTCAAGTAAATCCCAAAGCTTTTAATCAACACAGCTGATAAGCATTAATAAACCCCCTCTTTTCTAAAAGACATAAATTCATCAGTTCCATACTGTCTTTCCTATTAAAAAACCCCACTATTCTACATACTGTTCGCTGTTGTAGAGGGGTAGCTCTACACAACCCTGTGCTTACCATGAAGTATCATTAACAGCAAGGGACTCCCAGGTTCCTGCCTTGATGCTTGATTTCATCATATTAGAACTTAAATATCTAAGGTGAGTGGCCTTCTGGTGCAACATATTTTAAAATTAGAAGGCAAGACCTCTCGTCTCAAAGAGCCTCCTGATCTTTACTATATAAATAATTTGATGTCATTAAGTTATGTAATGAAAAACACGTCAGAAATACATTTAATAAGTGCTTTGAGTAAGTTTTCAATGAGGTGATTCCTGCGCTTCGTTCAAGGAGCAGAACTAAAAAAAAAAAAACTTAGCACCTACCACAGCACACTTGAAGAATAAAAATAAAACTACTGATATTATTTGCAGAAATGTCCACTTTAAAGCCTTTTTTAAAGTGTTAAAATACTGTATCAATATAAATACTAATAACATATCATGAGTCCAAAATGTGCTACTTATCTCACCTTTGAGAAAGCAGGGTGACAGAGAAGAACCTGAGAAGTTATATACTTTAAACATGAATGGGTAGAAGAGGTCATTTAATTTTACTAAATCTTCACAATAGAATTCCAATAACCTTCTGCACAATGGGTTTCAAGAGTTACCCTAAACCACAAAGTTTCTCTGCCACAAAATCAAAAAGTATCCTCAATTCTGCATTTTTCCACAAGAGGACACTAAAATAATGAGAAAAATAGCTGTACAAAAATGTACAACTACCATGTACCACTCTTCTTCGTTAGCTAAGTAGAATGTTTTTCACTTAAAAACTATTTTGCAGTCAACTAGACATTAATGTGTCATTAGTTTTCTTCCAATGTGCACTTTAGTCATTCTAGTTATTAGTATTTGGCTTTTAGCGTGCCTTGGGTGACATGAAAAACAGCTATGTTTGCAAACAAACACGAACAAGCAATGCCACAGAAATAATCTCATATTTCGTCTGATGCAATTTGATTCAAATAATGCATTTGATTCAATGCATTAACCCTAAATTTACAGAGAAACAAGCAGGTGCTTAACTTCACAGGATGACTTTCAAAGAGCAACTTCTGGGCACCAAGAGTGCCTGTGCGTTAGCGGGATTGGGCCACACTTACTCTTCCACCCCTTCTGCTGCTCTCCTAACCCACAGCGAAGCACCAGCAAGTTACATACAGATGTGAGGGGGGGGGAAAAAAATGACTAAAACAAACCAAAACTGCAGCCCACGTCCCCCACGCCCCTTGGCTCCTGCAAGGGCCCCTTGTAGGTGGCAAAGCCGTGTAAAGGAAAGCAGGCCTCCGCCGGGGGGGAGCCAGGCTGGCTCCCTGCCTCCCCTTGCCTCAGGGCAAAGGCCCAGCGCCTGAGCGTACCAACGGCGCGGCTGCTAGCCCTGCTCCCGCGGGCGGAGGAAGCCCCCAGGCCCACGGGAGACCCTTATATGCTCTCTCCCCCACCTGCAGCCCATGACCTCTGGGCACGCTGCCTCCTCGCGTACCCCGTGTAACTCAATTTTAAGCGCTTGCCCCTCTCTCACGCGCCCGCTGCGCGTAGGGAACGTCCCGCACCGCCGCAGATGCGGCGCGGAGGCGAACAGCGGCGACGGCAGCCTCCCGCGCGCCCAGCCCGCCCTGAGGCCGCCCCGGCCTCCCCGCGGACGGCGTTTCCCGCCGCTGCTCTGAGGAACAGGGTAACGTGGGGGCGGGGGGAAGAGGGCGACAGCCAAACGCCATCTGCGGCCGTGGGCAGGACGCGCTGCCCTCCCTGGCCGCCTGTGGGGGTTATACGCTGCGGCTCCCCGGGCAAGCCCGGCGCTGGGCGGGGGAGCGCGCGGACGGCCGCCGCCTACAGCCGGCAGCACTGCCGGGACGAAGGCGAGCGCGGCGGCAGCAGCGCGGCGGCCGGGCCGGGTCGACTCTCGCGAGAGCGGCGCCGGCGGCCATCTTCCCCATTGATTGGCGGTGGCGGAGGGGGCGGGGGCTGAGGCGCTGCCCTCGCCGGCTGGGGTGGCGGCGGCAGGGGAGGAGGATGAGCCGCTGGCGTCCCCCCGCCTCCCGCTGCTGACGACGACGCTCAGCTCAGCCTGCTGCGGGCCCAGCGCCGCGCCACCGGCCATGGTGCCCAGCGAGGAGAACCAGCTCGTCCCCAAAGAGGTGAGGCGGAGCGGGGCTGGGGAGCCTCGGGCCGGGCGCCGCAGGGGGAGGTGGCGGTGGTCCCTGCGGCGTGCGGGAGGCCTGGGGTGTCGGGGCTGGCCGGGTGGGGAGGAGGAGGCGGCCGGGGCCGAGCCTGCGCTGCACAAGGCCCCGGAGGCGGCCGGAGAGCTGCACCTGTCCGTGTCGCGGCATGCGGGGAGCTCGGCCTGCGTGGCGGCGGGGCCGGGCCGGCGGCGCCTGGCCCGGGGAGGGCAGCCCGCCTCCGGGCTGCGGGGGAGCGGAGGCGCCGGGCGAGGGCCGTGAGCTGAGGGGGCAGAGGAGAGAGCAGGCTCCGCCGGCGAGGCGGCTCTCTGGGTGCCCGAGGGCGTCCTCGGTTCGGGGAAAGGAGGCGGCGGGCGAAACGGCAGCTGGGGGGGCTGCTGCCGAGTTTGTGGGGCGGCTCCGTGCCGCCCCGGCACGAAGTGCTGCAGAAAACGGGCGGTAGTCTGTGGTGGGTGCCGGAGACAACGTGGATTTAGTTTCTTTTACTGTGGGCCTCTCATCCCCTCTCTGCTGTAGGAGGAAGGGAGAAGGCTTGTTTGTGGCCATAGGCTAAAGATAAGAGCCTGCGTGAAAGAGGAAGGCTAAGCCTCTGTCCTGCAGCGATAGGCAAATGACACGTGTCAACTAAGAGCGATCCCGTTCAGGGAAGGAGCCTTCGAGTGATGGTGTGAAATGTTGGAAACAGTTATTCGTAGAGTAGTATTAGCAGAAACTTTATTTCATGAGCAGGTGCGCATACGTATTCAGCCAACTCTTCCGATGGTTTTACTATTCTGATAAATTACTCAAACCTTTCCTGTTGTTTTTCATCAAATGTCAGTGGTTTGGTACATCTGCCTGTTCCATCGTGTATTCTTACAGGAAGCTTTGTGAGGCAAGGACTTAAAATTTGTAGAGTTTAGCAAAAAGAGGTGATGATCCTTAACTGGTATACTTGAGCATAACTGTGAAACGCATACCAATACTGAATTTTAGAAACAAATTTTTATGCATACAATTGTACAAGATGTATGTAGGACAAAAGTAGAATTTACCTCTTATTTGCTCTCTTAAAATCCTAAGGTTTAAAGGACTATATTAAGTCTTTTCAAAGGAAAGAGAAATCTCCAGAAACTTCAAACAAGGGATGGAGTGTAGTAGCTAGTATGCTGAAATACTTGCTTTAAAAAAAAAAATAAATCTCCCAAACCACAAGGCCAGGGATAGAAGATAGTAGCATGTATACTAGTACAAGTATTTAATTTTAAAAAACAAACAAACATGGAGATAAAGGAGACTGACAGGAGAAACCTTGTGGCATTAGTTGTAGTTCTCTGGAAGGTGATTAATAAAAGCAGCTAGCTGAGGCTGTTTTTTTAGTTATATGTATTAATAGTATCCCTGTTGGCTTTAAAGTTGTATTCAGAATATACGTATGATTCAGATGTGTATTTTTAACTGACTCATTGGACTATGGTTTTGAATGTACTTTTATCTGTAGGGAGGGGAAGTATGGGTAAAGGAAGATGAATACGTGTTATTATAGATATGGATATCTTAAACATACGGTGTGGAATCTGTAAACTTTGTACATTGATAACCCTAGTGTGATTTGCTTTTTCTCAGCAAGTTTTCTTGAGTTCTTTATTATGCCCTTATGCATTTTCTAAGTAAATGAAACTGAACTGAATATAAGAAAAATCAAACTGAGGAGGAAAACAGATCAACTATTTGTGTTAAGCCCATCTGGTTTTATATATATACACACACACATATATGTTGTGATAGAAGTTTATCTTCAGCTTTTCCAGTGTTTTTCAGTATATCCTCATTTTAATTTCAGTGGTAGGAAGTTTAACAAATCTTATGCTACAGCATTCACATTAAGTCCTTCTGAGATTCATCAACAGTCTTGTTGCAGAGAACACTGTGAGTTATGGGTGAACACATTTCTCCACACTTTTCAGTTCTCAACAGCCTTTGAAATATTCCCATCGTGCCATTATCAGCAGCTGGAGGCAAAGCAGATCATTTAGAGTTTCAGTTCTGCCCTGTAGGGGTGGATAAAGGATTACAGTTCGTGGTTTTTGTCCCTTCCCAACAGGCTGAGTGGTATCGCTTGTATAGCTCACTGTCTTGTGCTGTTTCAGAGATTGAACTGGGACATGAACCACTGTCTGCTAAAGATGAGTACACAACAATATTTTTCCTTTGCATTCCAGTGTAAAAGAGCAAGAAGAAATATCATGTTGTTTGCTTTAGGCTGGAATGACTAATCATCTAAAGGAATAGATGGGAAAAGGATTTCGGTCTTGTTTACGAGCTGATGTGATGCCATGGTAGATATGGTAGTAGGAGGTATCTAGAAAATTAACAGCCTTTATTTTAAGAATGGAAAGACAGGTATTAGGTTGTTTGTAAGTCTTGTTTGTGTTTGTTTCTATATATATGTGTATGATAACAGGAGCTCAGATTGCTGTTTTTAAAGTATATTGCATGGGGTTTTTTCATTAGCTTTTGTAAAGAGTAATAGCATGATTTGATGGCTACAAAATACTAGTAGCTCCAGTGCTGCACTTAAAATATTTTTTTTATTAGTCTTTTATGAAAATTTTTCTTTTGGACATTGCATAGGTTCAGCTGCATTTCTAAAGTACAGGTAATCAGGGCCTTGTTATTGTCTCTTGCTCATAACTTTGGCTTAAAGTTCTCTTTCATTTGGAACAGATGTATTAAAGCAGTTTCTGGTAACCCGGTATTGGGATTTTTTTATATATTGATTTCTGCCCAAGTCATATAGTAAATTTGTTCTTGTGTCTCTACCGCTGCTTAACGCTTTCCCAACTGTTCCTGCAGTTGTGTGACCAGTAATTCCTCATGGTGGGGGCAATGAGAATCCCTGTTCACTAGACCTGGGGTTCAGTGTGAACTGGTCTGTGTTCTTCTCCTCCCAATCCTCAGTTCATTTTCTCTCTTCATCTGAAAGATAAGTCATTCAACTTAATCGTCTTTTATATTCAATAAAACAGAAGGAATGGAGTAACATACAGGATGTTGCTGAACCCTGTTGTAAATGCTAAGCATGTTCTTTAAAAATTGCTTTGTTATTAGGTGTCAATTTTTCCCCCTAGTCTAGTAAGCCAGAAACCCTGGGGAGGGAGGGGGAATAGGTAATAATGGAAATAAGAAGAAAATGGTGCTATTTGAAGGGAAAACACTTCTGTGGCTTTCAGTGTTTCTGAGGGGAAAAGTAGACCTGAAACTTACTTTGAGCAAATCTACCTCAAATAGAAAGTAATAAAATATTGTAATCAAAACAGTTGGTGAGAAAGTTGGATCCATCTGTTTGTTTACTGGCAATTTAAGTGCATGTTACTAAGACTTTCCTTGAAAATCAAGTTGTATCAGAACTTAGTGAATATTACCCAGAATCGGTCGGAATATAAAAAGAATTGGTCAGAATGCAGAAAGTATGTTCTGCTATGAGGTTTTTGAAGTGTCTGTGCTGCTAATTAAGTAAATGTTGTGCAGATACTTTCTCAACATGTTCCAGCATGAACTATTCAAAGTACACCTGTCAGAATAAATATATATACATGCTTTGTACTTGCTACCATTAAATCTAAGAAGGTAGAGTGAGTTCTCTCTCAGCTAACTAATGTGAGTCTTTTCTCCCCTACACTAATGAATCCATTTTAATCTTCTGTATTGAACAAATGAAATGTTTCTTTATGGGTATTGCTCTAACTTCTTCATTAGAGGAGCAGGAATATGACTAAGATATTTTGCAATTCTGTTCAGTAAAGGGATGCTGTTCCTTTCAGTGCTGATAACATCCTTGTTCTTTAATTCCTGTGTATTAAGAGATTCTACATGTGGTTACAGCTTGCATAATTTATCAGTTTTCCCTGCTTTCCTTCTTGTGGGTTCCCTTATAAAACATAAAGGTATGATTGTAACAAATAGAGAAACTGACTGCTTTGTTGACCGAGCAGATGTTCTGGAAATCAAATTTAGGAAACAAACAGAAAATCCACACAGAATTCCACCAAGTCATTTGTTCCTTGCAAACTGATGCTTTCTGAATGATATTCAGGTAGTAATTTAGTTTGGTGAATAAAGCATGAGAGTAGAATGAAAGATCCTTCTCTGCTTAGATCAGCTACTGGGCTTCTTAGTCACAGTTTAGTTCCCCTTGCTATATACATCTGGGTATTTAATCTCCAGTATAAGAAAGGTGATCAGGATACTTATCTAATTATAAATCCTCGAGATCATCTGATGAACAGTTTTTGCCTAAGAGGTACCAACTACCTCTAAGGTAGTACTTGGTACTAGAATCTCAGTCTTTAAATGCTGCTAGTTGAAGTTGTTGTTCAGTAGAAGAATCTGACAACTAAATAACATACCACTTTTTTTTTTCTGCGGTAATACGTTTTGAACATCACCACAAACAAGAAATGAAGTTTTCTCTAGTGTTTTGTGGGTCACTGGTGATTAAAGTTTCTAAATCAAATGCGTACAGTAGTAGAAGTATAATCCGTAACTTTTTTGTGGGGCTACACACTGTTTCTCAAGCTAGTAATGAACTCTTTCCTAAGCTGTGAAGTAGTTATTGGGAGGCAGAGAATACTTTAAAGACCTGTCAGTTTAACATTCTACACTTTCTTGAGCTCGGAATTTCACTATACAACAAAAACATTTCTAGTGCTTTGTTTGTTGCCATTTTTAAATAGCTAAAGTCCACTGATGCTGTTTCTGTTGTTTTTATGACTCTAGAAAATTGAGTGATTGAGTTACATGTACTTATTCAGACTGTTTATTCAGTTTGAAAAAGTTTGATTCCTTTTGTGAACACTTAAAGCTGGTATTTCACACTTTATCCCTTTGAGAATTAATATGGTATACCTTCAGGTGAGCTAACTATTTAGCACTTTTGGTTTGGTTTTTTTTTGTCTCAAAATATTCTCAAAACAATGCTGCTAGTAACTAAAGAACTGATAATTCAAAATACTAGTAAGTCTTAAATTTTTTTGTAAACTTCTGATAAAATGATAACCAACTTGAATACAGTTTCAGCTACTGGTGAAGTGTGTAGTATTTTCTTTGGTTTTTGCAGTGTTTGGCATGTAATCAGCTTGCACTGAACAAATGGTCTTGCACAGCAATGGCAGATGAAAACTTCTAAAAAGGACACATTGGCCATGTTCTAAAAAATTAAGTGGTAAAATTAGTAAAACCCACTTGATTCAGTTTAATCTCTAAGATTGTGACCACAAGATACTTTAGGTGCTTTCAAAAAATGCCCACAGATTATTTTTGGATTGGCAGTTCTGTGAAAAGCTTAGAACTAGTTATCATGCTGCAGTTTAGGTGTATCTTCTCAATAATCAGATGTGATGAAAGCCTTTTAAGTAAATTCATCATGCATGAATTCCATAGGATTGGTGAATGCTCTGGTTCTGAAGCTGTGTGAGAAATATACTTGATATGCTATGAAAGTTTTCATTGTAAATAATGTCTGAAAACAGATGCAAATAGCATTTTTGAAGAAGTCTGGCAGAGTACTGCTGGAGCTAAAGGAATGGAAGGCAGGTATGTTTACTGATTTGTATAGGTATTGTGTTGAGATCAGTAACAATGACTGAAAGAAAAGAAAAAAATAGCAGATATAACAACTTAAAGTAGTACCTGTTTTTTGTAAATAAAATATTTTCATCAGTGAATATATGGAAAAATCATCTAGGTCCTTCCTCATATATACATTTTCATATCTATATCTTCTACGGAGATGATGTGTGTCAGTGCCATGTTCTTCCTGGAGTCCTTTGCGGTGGTGGTAGCAGATAGAGTTTATGCCAGGCTTTGTGGGTGCTTGCATTCTTAACTGTTTTCCTTCATCCTGTGCAATATTGCTAGAGCGCTACACCAAGAATCCCTGCTGACCCACCTTATGATTCAGCTTCTCTTTATCCCTCCCCACCAGCAGATAGACTGTTTAAAATTAAAGAATTATTCAAGAGTTAAAAATTACCCCTCTACCCACATCTTTTCATCTCTAAACTGTACAAAAATGTAGTTTTTTAAAATAAGTGTCTGTTGGTGATTTTGTAGTGAAGTAAACCTTCATTTCAAAGTTGTTCCAAAAGAGAAAACTCTCATTAGTATTTTTGTTCAGACTCTTACTTGGTTTTGTGCCAACATTGCATTTGTAACAATCCAGCCAAAAGTCCTTTAGAATACTAGCAGCACAGGAAAATGTTTCAATAAAGGTCATGGTAGTTCTGTACTTGAAGGAATGGAGGGCAAGTGTGAAAGCACATCCACTACTTCTGTGACTCTCCATAGGAAACAAATGATGTGATTAAGGTTAACATATAAAAGTGTAATAAATATCTTGTGATGTTCTTGCATCTCCTTTTTTCAGATTTTTTTGAAGGAAAACCAAGGAGCATGGTGATTAAGAAGGTGGAGAGAAGATGCAAACAAAAGGGAACTGTATAAAGATGAGGCTGTTTCAGATCTGAATGTAAAATTTGTACTGTAATGAATGTATAGAGGCTGGCAGATAGTTTGCAAATGTATAGAACTCCATTTATGTTTAATTCTCACAATTATTTTAGTCTGCTTACAAAAACCCTTGGAAATGAAACAATTCAGGGTTATAGGATGAAAGAAAATACAATCTATTGAAATTATGACCTTTAAGAATAAGAGAGTGAAATACTCAAAATGTCCAGTGGTTGAGAGAAATATTTAGATGTTAAAACTCAATCAGTTACTACTGTAGATGTATTCTTTGTTACCCCTTAATTTAATAACAAGAAACTTTGGTAGAGTTTTGTGTAATCTGTAGGCATGACCAGGAAATATTTTTACTCTTCTGTTATTGACAGTTGCTAGATTTGATTCTTAAGGGAAGTCATTAATCTTGAATCACCTTAATTTACCATATTCAAAAGACCATTAGGAGATGAGCATGAGAAGACTGGTTCTTCAAGACGTTCTTAAGTAAGATTTATTTTAAGTCTTTTATAATGCAGAACTTAGATGGAAAACAGCCTCTATAAAACTGAAAAGTAAATGTTTTGATCTCTAGTTCAGCTGTCCTGAGATGCGTGTTCCCCCTGCCATATCCTTTTCTATAATGTATTGAACACCCTGGATACTTATCTCTGGCCCCATAGCAACTTTTTCTGGTTGTCATTTCTATTCTTCTATGAATGATTTTTACAAATGACCAAGTAATCCACAATAGTAGGAACAAACTCTCAAAGGTAAACGCTAGCCTCATAACATACTCTTTTATTTCTGACGCATAGTTCTAATTTTGGACATGTTTAGAAAGTATTAGACTTTGAAGTGTGTATGTATTACAATTTGTCCATATGCATTTTACAGGAGTGACAGTTAACAGCTGGCATGCAACTCTGTTTTCAGTGAGGTGGCAAACCCTTTTTTTATTTTTTTAATTAAAATTTTTTACTAGAGAAGCATTTCTGAGGAGGTTGTCTTTGAAAAAAACCAAATTAATCCATGATCTACATGAAGTAGAGAAGACAGTAAAAATGTACGTCTTTTTCCAGAAGGATCACAGAAGCCCTGCTACAGAATTTCATTTTGTTCCTCTTCTCTTCCTTTCTGGATTGGGTCATCCACAGTAGGAAAGCATTCTTAGGGGGTTCACTTAGCCAGGGCTATTAGTCTCAGTATGGCCCCAGCCTTCTTCTGTGATCTCCAGCAGATATCCTGTATCTACAGCAGGCTGGAAAACAGGGTGAGCATGGGGTAAAGGCAAAAGCAGTAAGATTGCTGCAGGAATGACACTTTTTGCTCTTCTAGGCCATTCAAGGAAGAAGGGGGAGTTAGTCCTCTTGTCCTGTGAGCAGCACTGATATTTACAGAGACTTATGCCTAAGGATGGAGGGTGTCATTTGAATCTTTCAGGGTACCAAAGAAAATTGCGGTATGTCCAGGTGGTGTTTATATTTAGTACTTTAAGTACTACTACATATAATACATGCATTTAAAATACTACTGCTGCTCTGCTGGCACCGTTATATCACTTAGTCCTTTTCCAGGAGAGTTAAGGATTCTGTTGAGAAGCTAGAGGGCTGACTCAGGTTAAAGCTAACCCACTAAAAAAACAACCAGAAATTATTACTTTTAAGAAGGATTATCTATCTGAGCCTGCTCAACGTATAGCTGCCTGACCATTTGCACCAGCACAAGAAAGGGGACAGTGACAGTGTAGGGGTGGAAATTAGTAGGTGGGAGCAAGACTGCTGCTTCTGGCAGACAGTTGCAGCTATTCCAGCTTTAACCGCTTGTATAACTGAGGCATTGCTGTGTTCAAAGTTTTTAGGCTGCCGTGTATGGGTAAAGTGTTATTAGTGCACTGTAAATTCATCGGTCTTACGTGTTGAGTTTCCAAAATAGATGGGTATGTTCATGTTATTGTATAAGGCAATCGTAAATATTTTTAATTGCAGTGGTCTTAATGAGCTATCTCATTCAGGCATCAATTTCATTCTTTTAAAATGTATCAACTACTATGAAAGGAAAGCATACCTAAATGCTATAGATTGAACTAGAGAGAAACAGTATAATCAAGGACATAATGCTGCAAATGTGTTTAAATGAGACAGTTTGCATGAACCGAAATAGATGAGGGTTCGCAAGGTTGAAATCTGAGTTCAAGCTTTGTAACAGGGAGCATAATTGGGCTAGCCTGCATATGTTTTTTTAAATTTCTCAGTTTTTTACTCTATTAACAATTTTCAAAAATATTTTGTCAATTTTTAATGACTTTCCTTTTGTTGTGCTGTCTTTGAATTCTCTGTAACTGTAATTGTGGTGATGGGAAAGTTGTTGGAAATCTTTGTGATCCAGCAGAGGTGAATGGGTATTAAAAGTTGATTAGCAATGAGGATAAAAACACAAAGAAAAAAATAAAGCCACATTTCAGTTATGCCAAATTAAAAAAATAATGATACTACTTTCAAGATTATTTTTTAAAACCACCCTGTTATGTGTTAGGCCTTGGAGGCAGCTAAGCAGCATGAAGCTGCTCGCTCACTTCCCACGCGCAATGGTACAGAGGAAGAGGAAAGGAAGAGTAAGACCAAGAAAACTTGGGGGTCAAGATAAAATTGTTTAATAAGTGAAGAAGTAGAAGAATGGGGTGGGACACCAAACAAAAAAGAACTGAAGCAAGGGTTGCAAAGGCTCACCATGTCCTGTGGGTGGACCAATGCCAGCCAATTCCCAAGCAAAGATGGAACCTAACTAAACCCCCTCTTTTCCCTTTGGTTGCTGAGCATGGCGTTACATGGCATGGAATAACTCTTCGGTTAGTTTGTCACCTGCCTGGTCCTGTCCCCTACAAGCCTCTTGCGTACCCTCCAATCTATTCACTGGGGTGGCAGAGTAAGAGTTGGAGAAGGCCTTGACGCTGTGCACACGCTGTTCAGCAGGAGCTAAAACATTATTGTGTTACCAGCATTTTTTCAGTCACAAATCTAAAACACAACACCTTAGGAGCCTCCATGAAGAAAATTACCTCTACCCCACCCTGGCCCAGTACACACCCTGTTGGTAGTTTTCCTTCCTATTTTCCACTCTTGTTCCTAGTTAAGAGGATAGACTGAAAGGTCTTCCCTAACTCTTGTGAATCCTTGATATCCCATCCCAGGGCAAAAAAAACCCCAGGATGTGAAAGTTCAATAACCAGGAAAATGACCAGAGTCAGGGTATATATTCTTGAATGTGGATGGTATTTTAGGCTTGGTGTGAAGTATTTTTTTTCTCAGTAGTAACGGGACAGAAAACCTCTGCTTAATTTCACTAGCTTCAAAGCACAGTTGTTGGATTTTTCCTGAAGTGTCTCAAGGTATAGTGAAGAATTTGAAGTCGAGGATAAAGTATGTAACTCACAAACCTGATACCACAAAGTCAGTCAGATTCAAAAATTAAATTATTGTGTCTAAAGGTTGTTGAGAATTATTTTGCCTCAGGAAACATTCCAACACAAGATATATCAAGTTAACAGCTCAAAATTATTCTGTTTATTGAGACCTTCTGGGATGAGTGTTTATAATAAAGTGTATTCAGTTTGCCACAAGTGTGCTATAAAATACCTCTTTGTAAAGTATGTTTTGGTTCAGGCATTTGTAACGGAATTCTAAGTGCACTGTTCCCTCATTAACTCAAATGAGGCTGCAGTGAGGCACTGTGAGTAACAACAGAATTGGTCTAGTAAGCTGTCTTTCAAAAAGTTGCTTCTTTCCTCTAAAATAAAGCCAAATGCGAGTCTGATTTTTCTTCGGTAGATGAGTAACTACAGCAGGGTCCGGGGCGTTGGAGACCACCTGCTCAATGCTTCACTCATTCCAAGGACCTTTATCATCCCTTGTTTACTTCTCAAGGGAGTTACCTGCTCATCTGGCTTTATCAGGGAAGTTTGCCTCTAAAAAGAGCTTTGTTGGGCTCGGAAAAATCATGGTGCATGACTAGCCCAGTTGGGCAGAGAAGGGAGTTGAGGGCTGTAAGGTCTCTGTGAAGTCCATAGCTCAGACTGCACAGGTTAAAAAGAGAGCTTTTAGAGTGGAGATGGTGACCAAGCGCGCTCCAATTATTTTCCCCTTACTTATTGTATATTTGGACTTCACATTTTGTGCATAATGCAGTGCTGTTGGCATGTATCCAGTGTGGTGTTTGATGGGTTGGACTTCTTGGAATAGGTGAAGGAATTCCTGAGATATGGTTGTGGTTTCTTGAGGAGCTGATTTGATAGCAATTTGTCATCTCTGAAAAAGAGAGTTGAACGAAACTTCAGTTGAACTGTAATTCATGTCTGAATGTGTCTGTGCAATAATAATTTAGAAGTAAAATGTGTAAGTACAGACTACTTTTTTTAGTGATTGAAGCTACCAAAGTTCACTTTATACTTGTAAATGCTGAAAATGCACACCAGTCAGTTACGCAAACTTGGAATGTACACCCCAAAGTATGACCAGCAATAATGTGATAGGCAGTAGTCACTTGAGTGCATTTCATATGGGTGTCTGAAGTTGCTGAAGCTACAGGAAGTTTCAGAATTGCTCTTAGGCTTAATCATCCAAGTAATTTTGTGAATGTAAGCATGATGTCTGCCATTGCCACTTGCTAGTGATCTCTTTGTCTTTCCTCTGTATTGCAGTGATTTGTGAGAATTATGTACAGGGTGTGGATGTGTAGGAACTTCTCTACTGGTGATCATTTTAAGTCCCAATAGGCCATTAACTTTACTTGGCAGTCAAACGTCACACATCTGTTATTTAAACTCTTGACCTGAAACTTGTGATTGTACTTACTGATTCATGCTGTCAATTTTTTTGCCTGTTGGAAATATTGGAGTTTGGAAACATTGGGTAGAATCTACATGAAGTTTGAGCTTAGCTTTAGGTTTCACTTTCAATCTCTGAAAATAATTTTATAAAGGAATTGAAGCAGCGGTTAAAATCTTGGTAGAATCTTCTGTCATTTGAAAAATTAAATATGTTTGTATCAGTTTGTCCTCATGGTAAGTAAAATGCTGCTATAGAATTTTAATGAACTCATTGGTTCAAAGCTGAAAAATAGCAAGCCACATCTAAATGCAGTGTTAAAACCACTACAGTTTTGCATTTGAATATTGTTTTGACAGATCTAGTAACACTTTTTTTTTTTTTTTTTGGTCCTGTATTTTCAACAAATACAGAACCTATATGGTCAAAGCCAGTATCTCAGTCTTGCAGATGGCACTAATAGCAATGCTTCCTTTGTTAGTATATACAGAATTACAGCTTGGGTTACTTCAGTGTTGCAATATGCTTTATGCTCTGAAACTTACAGATGCAGATCTTTTATGTAGAAAAGGTTAAATATTTTTTAGAAAGTTACATGGGGTAAATCCTTATGTAGAAAGGTGCTCTACAATGTCTACCCATGTCAGACCTGTGTGTAGATGGCATGTTTGTATTATAAAGAGTCTTTTGCAAGTCTGGTCTAACACATAGTCAGAAATTTTCTATCTGCATGTTTGGGAATGTCATATCCTGTCTAGAAATGGAAGAGAGTAAAAGGTGGAGTGACTTGGGATGAAAATGTCAGTGTTTCAATATTTTTAAAAGGTTAACATTTGAAATTACAATTTCAAATATTTATTAACCAAAATATTAGCTTGAGAAGACTTCTTTGGTAAAATAATCATATGGTTTCCTAAATTGTAGTCTTAAGTAGGAGCCTACACTTGTCTTTTTAGATGCTTATATACTTGAGGGTCTGCAGCTTATTTTACTAAGGTTCTGGTGGTGTGCATACTATGTTACAGTATGGCAAAGTAGCAGCATCTAGCTTTGAGGACCCCTCACAAGTACAGAAAAGATGTGCTTGCTACCTGAGTAGTTGCTTTTACCTCTTCTGAGCAAAAGGCAGTAGGATATTTTTGTATGTACCTGTGAATACCATGTGTATGTTAATTTGAAACCCTGAACTATGTAGTTAATATGCTCATGTATTTTGTGAGGTGCAATAAATAATTGGTTTGGTGAATTCCAGAGTCACTTTTATCAGGGTAAAATTTAGGCAACTTTATAGCATGATCTTTGTTCTCTTAATTGTACTTTAAAGCGTAAATTTCCGTGGTGAAACGAGCTTTTCTGTAAAATGTAGAATTGAACTAGTGGTTATTATAAAGTATTCAGAGTGGTAGAGTGAATGCTTTAATTGAAAAGCAGGGAATGCTGCATTTGAAGGATTGACACATCCTGTGTGATTTCGTGATTTGTCTTGTCAGAGCAGCTGAAGGCTTTTAGTTACTTCACAAATTCCTGAACATGAAATAAACAAAATAATTTGTAAATTTGATGTTTGATGTGTTATTTGGAATATTGAAAAACAACTTTTGCTGCTCAAAATTTGTTTAGAGTGAAATAACTCTTTAAAATCTTCCAGCAGTCCTTTACTGAGAAATCAAGAGCTGAGAACCCAGCATAAGAGCGTTCTTATAAAAGAAGCAACCTGTAGATATTTCTGTCCAGTTCAGGTGATGCCTGGAGCCTGTCGTCTCACCCTCCACTGCATGCACCAAGTAGAACAGCACACTAGAATATTACGCATGCCCCTGGGTATGCTGGATTTAACTTGCTTGTCTCTGGAGAGAAGGAATTCAGGCTGAAGTAAGGGATCTTTTGGAGGCACCAATTGGGAGGAAAATCAGAATTTAAGTCTTCGGCACAGGGCAATATACTTGATGACTAGCGTAATATTATAAATCAGCATTTTCAAAATTATGCTTCCAGGACTCTATTAACCTAAGCCACTTTAGCAAAATTTATGTAACTTGCAGTTGAGAGCAGGTAAAACTAGCAAGCAATAAGAAAACATTTATATTGTGGTGCTGCTTGGTTTTGCTGGGGGAGGGAAGGTTGTGGTTTGTCTGTGGTTGTTTGGTTTTTTCTTAAAACCTCTGTCAAACTGGTGTGTAAAGAAGACAGTTGCTAGATATAATTCCTAATCTTAGTTTATTAAAACTTCAAAACTGGAACTTAAGTTCTGTATGCAAAGAAAGAAATCTCACCTTATGTATCATGCTGCTGACAAGTTAAATGGAGTAGCCTAATTTGGGCTGGTTTTGTAGGTCATTTGGTGGGGCAAACAGGGCACATCAGTGAAGATTATGTCAGTACTTCATGTTTTGATAATCTTGACTGAGGGCGCAGTTGAAGAAATTTGGAAAAGAGCAATGATGTTATTAGCATCTTCGTTCTCACTTCCTGTTTTTCTTTTCTGGAAAAATACAAAGCGCAATGCTTCAGATTTGGGAACTAGTTACTTTGATGTCTGTCTGTAGTCAGAAAACAGTTTTGTACAGGTAATGTTTATTGTTATGTTTTTGATGGTACAAAAGAGATACTTAGGCATGCTTTCTGTAAGGGTGTGAGGAATAAGAAAAGTCAGCAACTTCATCTCTGTTACCTTCAGCTGCATACTTCCAAAATGGATTCATGTTAATAAAAACTTCCCCAGAGGAAATAAGTCAGGCATGAAGGAACAGTTTCATATGAAACTGGATAGCTTCATAATTTATAAATGCAATACTAAACTGAATTACAGGGTTGTATGCTAATTCTGCGCTTTGGCCATTTGAGGTAAAATGTTTACCTATGTCTGGAGGGCTTTTTTAATATAATGAAGGAATTTGTTAGTATGAATTTTTATCTTGAATTGTTGTTTACATTTTTCATCCACTCATTTCTTCTTTTACTTTATGAAATGGGGTCTGTCATGTATTACAACTTAACTAATGTTTTATGTAACACTACTCCTATGATAATGTAAATGGTAAAATAGTGTGCACTGAACCTTATATTAATAGAGAACTTGTTATGTTATTTGGAGGCTATTCCTTTTGAAGTTATTCTGTGAATGGTGGTTTGGAACTCAGTAATAATATTTTACTTACACTATAAAACTGACTGCAAAAAGTCAACTTAGTATTTTAAAGGATTACAACTTACTAATTTTGTTTTTGTGTACTATAGGATATGTTTTGGAGTTGCAGACAAAGTATCTTTGCTGAAATGAAGAAGAAATTTTCACAGGTAGACAGATGAAATCAACTTTATAAAGTGATAACCAAGATACATAATAACAGCATGATGCTGTAGCTTTTGTTTATTTCTTAACATGAGCATGAGCTATTGAATTTTTTGTGCATGCTCTAGAATATGAAGATTATGTACCTATTAAATGTGGTCTTAACAATAGAAGCTTCAAACTGACAATGGGTTTATATGCTTTTACGCTGGTGTGTGGGTTTTTGGCCCTCTGTAGCTTTCCATTAAAAAAGTTGATTGTGTAGCTGTCATAATATATCAGATTATGTAATGATTAAAATTGTTTTGTGTTTAATTTGTGGACTCAGTTTGATAACAGTCTGTCAAAATAGTTGAGAGGCTTATCACTAGCCCGTATTGCCTTTTACGCTATTTTTATAGTAAAGTAGCCACAGACAAGATGTTTGCATTGTTGTCTGACAGTTCAGATGGTATATGTGAATGCTTGCCATCAACAGAGTTGGTCTGAGGTTATTTTTGCTTTATCTATTTACTATGAACAACTTGAAGCAGTGGCAGCACGAATGATGGCTTAATACCCTTTACTGTACTAACCCAGAGTTAAATGAATTCAGTCTGTCAGAATTACATCTGAGTAAGGAAGAAAGGATTTGTCAGACATGGAACATCCAGCAACCCAACCAGCAAATCTTCTGTAATCTTCTATAATTTGTTCGCTTAATGTTATTTCCATCCGTCAGCACTGTGTGTCTAATTATTTTCACTAGCAGCTCCAGTTTAAGTCACAACTGATTCACTGTTGAAGGTAGTGGAGAAAAGTGTGAGTAAGAGGAAATGAATTTATAGGTATCTTCTGCAGAGAGGAAGGGAGTTAAGGTGTTGGTAATGTAAAGACAGTAGGACAACAAGGAATTGAGTCTCCAGTGGAGGCTTCCATTCCTGACATGCTCATACACAGTAGCAGGCCAAGTTGTAGGATCAGTGGGAATCCTTAAATATGAGTTAACTTACATTTTCCCAGATGAAGCTGTATGAATAGCAGCAAATGCCTCTTTAACCTCTCTGCACTGTTCTGTAGAGGAGGCTGGGCTTGTACCCAGAGCAAGCCTCTACCAGTGCTGGGGAGTCTGGGTCATAATTGTAGGCTGATCTTAAGAGTTTGTTGAGTTTTAGCTGCTGCTCATCTTCTCTAGAAAAATCAAGGAAGTAGACTACTGAGTTGGGCCACAAGCTTCATCTTCTCTCTTGTAACCACACAATGAAAGAGACAAATTGTGTGCTTGTCACTTAGCCAAAAAAAAATTGGAGAATAAAGCTGTGCTGGGAAATTTAAAAGACAGAACCCAGGAGAATTCATCTCTGGTGAAATTTAATTTTAGTCTACTCGAGTACAGCCATGTGTGTGTCTGCAGGTGCTGTGGATGAAAGTGAGGATATGTCGAAATCACTTTGATTTCTAAATTGTGTATGCTTCTTAATGTGTGGTTAATGTTTCAGGAATAGTTTTGTCTGTCATCTTGGGAAGTAGTTCATAAACCTAAAATTCTCCAGTAAAGTTTAAATATATCAAGTGTTGCAGATTTGCTGGAAATGATGCCTTGCATCTTTTTGAGCATGCAGTTAATGAAGATTTCCATACAGGACATTATACTTGATAAACTTACAGTAAGGCTTACTTTAAGTCTTAATTAAAAATCACAGTCTAAAGCGAACTATAATAATTTGAGGGGTGGTGGTTTTATTTGCCCTTCTGTGACAAATGTTTTCTGATGCTGATAGGAATAGATGCTGCAATCAGCTTTGTATTTTATAGTTAGTGAAGACTGTCAGCTGATCTTGAAATTTTGTAAAATTAAGGGATGCAGCATCAGCTAAAATGTTTCGATTCCTTTTTAAAAGGTTGGGTGATGTACAAGCTCTCGTAAGGGACTAGCCCCCTTTAGTGGTGGTCTTCTGTGTTGTGAGGCCGGTTTTGTAGATATGCAAGGGATGCTGAAGTTGTTCTTTGTAGTTCTTTATTCTCCAGAAGATGCTTATGATATGGTTGGCAGTTTTCGCATGAGCGCTGTTCTTGCTATTTGTTAACGTTTTTATTCACTGAAAATCGTGATAGTGCTGCATGTCACTTTTTGCCTTTTTAGATGATGTGCCCTTTAGCCATGGACTGAGATTTGGGTGCTCTGACGTGCATTACTAATGCTTTCTGTGTGTTATGAGTTGAAAAGGCAGAGTTCTTGGGGACTAATCAGTTTACTGACCTGATGCCTTCTTGTGTGATCTGTATTTAAATACTACTTAGTCCTGATTGTTCTACAACTTTGGATAATTGAGAGAACTAATTGATTGTGCTTAGATCTTTGACTTCCTGGGTTTTCAGTGTTGGAAAATGCCACTTTCTTGGCTTACCTGGGTCCATAAAATTATATCACTATTCCATTGCCACCTTTATTCAAGATTGTGACTTTTCTGATTTCAGATATATTGAAGTTGCTCTTTAAAATCTCTTTACTTTGGCTAGCAGCCATTTGGCATTGTTAATTTTCTCACTCTATTCAGGCAGAAGAATTTCTCCTGTGATTCGTGCAGCAGTGGATTTAGTAGAAGAAAGTTGGTGGCTTGATTACAAAACTTTTTGTTTAATGGTCAGCTTCCAGGATTATTTGGAAGCTTGCAGATCTTCTGTGTTGTATTCCTAAAAAATCACAAAAGCTATACTTGTGTACCTCAGCAGGAGTTATGATCATGTCAAAGCAAAATATGAGCTTGAAGTGGTGATTTGAAACTCTGTTCCTGATTTGAAGCAGTCTCCTACCTGCTTACTGGCTGAAATATTGTGCAGAACTTGGGCAGTTTATGCCTCTACACAGTGATCCACCCATCCAGATTCCTTCATGTTCTATAAAAATGAAGCTTGTTTTTACATATGTTTTCCAAAACTGGAAGTTTCTTAATTTTCTTATGCATGCTTTCAAAAATAAAGTCCAGTTTTAGGATCCTTAGGTTGTAAAAGTATGCCACATCTTACTGGTGAAGTCTCATTTTGATTTTTCAGTTAAACTCCAAAATGCTCTTAGCTTTACTCATGAATTGTTGCCTGCTGTCATTTCAGGTGGAAAGTGCTGCTGAGGAACCCAGGGTGCTGTGTATAATACAAGATACCACAAATTCCAAGACAGTAAATGAGCGTGTTACCTTGAACCTGCCAGCTTCCACACCACTTAAAAGGCTGTTTGAAGATGTGGCTTCAAAAGTGGGCTACGTGAATGGAAGTTTTGATCTAGTGTGGGGAAATGGAGATAATGTAACTGATACGGTACGGCAAAAGTGCTTTTTGTTTCCTTGTGATAGCAAATCTTCACATTATAGAAAAGTGCTATCTGTATTGCACAGTGCTTATTCAATTCCTGTAAAAAAAGTGTTCTCATTTAATTCCTGTAAAAATTTGTAGTAGGTGGACCAGAGCAGACTGACACCACTATTTTGATTTGGGTAAATTTTATTTTGTATTATATCTACATTTTAGTCTCAAAATATGTTCTTAATTGATATATGTATTTAATCATTAAACAGAAGAAACTAATGTGGTCATTTAGATGTAATGCTAGCTTTCATTAATCAGTATGTGTTTTTAATAATACCTATGATAATTATTCTCCTCTGTTTCCTGTGGTCTTGAGAAATGTTTTCTTACTAACAGAAGCATGCTGTGTAGTGACTTTCCATGTTTCTTACACCTGTTTGAATTTATGATACAAAAATTGGGTTTGGTTTGTTAATTTATTTTATGAAGTTAGAAAATTGGTAAGATTCCTTAAGAAATAGACATTACTTTATTTCAGGTCTTGTTTATGCTTGCTGAACAACTTTTTATTTTTTTTTATTTTAAAAAAAGTGTATGCAACCTATTTAGGACAGTAGATGGCTTGATGTTTTGCAAGAAACTTGTAGAACAGTGTCTTGACTCCTGAATAGATTAACCAACTTCTAAGTATTAAACTGTACTGTAATACTTAATTTACATGGTTTCTTAAACTGTTCCCAAGTTCTTTCAGTATTGATGATGAGTATGCTTTGGTTATACGTGATAATTATTTATTTTCATTTCACCTTAGTGTGTCAGAATCTACATCAAGCAATGTACTTGGATGGAATCTGTTCATTGCGTAAAGATCTGTTTTTTAAAAAATGTGTTTTTTTGTTTTGTTTTTTTTTTTACCAGACTCCAATAGATCAGAACAGTGACAAAACTATTCTTGATGCTGGTTTTGAGCCAGGGAAGAAGAACTTCCTGCATTTGACAGACAAAGACGGTGAGCAGCCTCATATGATGCTGGTAAGTAAAATCTTCACTCAGATACTTAAGCTATAGTGTTGGGGGAGAGAGACGTATGTTCTGTGTATTGCTCTTGTAAGATCAGAAAATGAAGTAAAATTGGGCTGTGTATTTCATACAGTAAGCTTCTTCAGGAGCCTTCTCAACAGACTTTTAGACTACTTTTCTACGCTTCTAGGTTTCTCCTGAGTAGGACCAATTCATTAGTAATAATTTGCTGTCACTTTTTATTCATCCTTGTCAAATATTTATGGAATGCTTTGCTATGAGTAACTTTCTAAGGTTATATAATTAATCTTTGACATATTTAGAGGTAAGTCTTAACAATACAGGTTTAATCATATACCTAATCCTTTTCCTCTGGGTGTTTGAAAGCAGTATTAGGCCACTCTGACAGAAGTCTCAGAAATGGCAGTCCTGTATCAACAGCAGTTACCTGCTTCCAAATTTACCTTTAAGGAAAAAAAAAAATACAGAAGAGTTGTCAGTGTTGCTAGAAGCAACTGTCTGCCATAACAAAATACTTGAAATTTCCTATCTCTCAAATATGTGATGCAGTGAAAGATAAACACAGCTGCAGTTTATTTAAATCGGGGATTGGGTGGACTAGTGATATGTTAAGATTTATTACTCTCTTCTCACATCAGCATAATGCTGGTCTACTTAGCCTTTATTGTGGACTTAATTATCTGAAAAGAGGAAAAAACCTCCCACATTTAAGTAATTGTGCATAAGGTCAGAATTTGAGGGTGATTCTGAAAATACTGAATTGTAATTTTTATATGTGGAAAAAAATCTTATTCGGTATTTCAGTGCAGAAAACTTGAGACACAGGAGATGCTAAATTGCAGACTTGCTTGTTGTATGCATTATGGTACTGTATTTGACTATACAGTATTCTAAAGGAATTCCTTTATTTTTATTTCTAAATTTGCTTCCACTAACGTGAAGAACTATTTCTCAAGGGGTTGACAATTTGGAAGGCAGAATTAAAGTTAGTCAAGCAACTATCTGCAATTTTTTTACACTTGTGTGATATGCTCACAAAATTGATTTCTTGAAAGAAATAAAACTTGTAAGTGCTTCAGTAAAAATTTGTTGTCTAATTTTTGCATAAAATTGGTGTATTTATGTTTTTAGGATGAGTCAGGTACAACAGATGACAGTGCGCAAGACAGATTTATAGGCCCTCTTCCGAGAGAAGGCTCTCTTGGCTGTACCAACGACTATGTCAGTCAAAGCTACTCTTATTCTTCAGTCCTGAGCAAATCTGAGACAGGTATATTGTTCTCTTATAAAGGCAATGCTAATTCATAATTATTTTAGTATACTTTCAAATAGCAGCACTTTAAGATTTTTGAAATAAATTGCAATTTATATTAAAAACCACCCACATCACTACTGCATTTTCCATTATCTTTTCTACAATATTCTCATATCACTTCAGGAACAGAAGAGCTGTATCCCATTCTTTTCTTACTTGTGACAGTGCAATTCAGACTCACTGTCGGGGGCTCTCCTTTTCAGTATTAATCTGCTGCTGTGTCCCTAGTTGAGTAGTCAGAACTGTATTACCAGAAAGTATTTACCTCGAGCTGTGTTCACTCACAGCTTAATGAGTACTTGATACTCTGTTACATAGGGGCTGTTGTCAAATCTCTGCACTCCGCCTGTTAACTGAAGTCTTCCTTCTGTAGCCCCTGGTTGCTGTTTCTCTGCCTGCACCATGATTCCCCAAGAGGTTCGTCCTCGGCTGTCTGGCTCATCACCAGCAAGCAGAGACACCCTCTGGAAGGGAAGTGCAGCTCTAACTCGCAGACAAGTGCCAGGGCAGGTCCTGGGAGGCTGGCTGGGTTCCTCTGCTGCGCAGGGGACAGGAGAAGACAGCAAGTTACAGCTCAGTAATGAGACAAACTCCTGATACTAAATTTGTTGAGTAGACACAAAGAGGACACCAATTGGTGCATGCTCAAGAATTTTTTTCAGAGATAAAGTTTATCTGCCACATACCATTTTTTCATTTAATATAGCTATGAAAAGATGATCTGTATAGAGTGGAGTAATAAATAAAATACGCGTTCTAACTCGGTCTCTTCAAAGAAAATGCCTGTGTTTTGTATGGAGTAGCTGCCTTTTCAGTATGAAAGGGAACTGAGGGGTTTTTTTAATACTGAACTAAGCTTCAGAGTATAAATAGGCGTATTTAATTTCTTTATTACACTGTGCTTCAGAATGTGCTGCTTACTTATCAACTGTTGTTAATATGTATTATGGAGAAAAATCTTAATGAATATAAGTATATAATTACCTTTTCAGCTAATAAAAATGACACGTGATTTTTAGTAGCTGTTTTAATTGGTTATTATGGGAGAAGGTTTTAGAAGATACATGTGCATGGTTGCCTTAGATTTTTTTTTTTTTAATTTATAGTTCTGATAGTACAAACCAGTATTTATATTATAACTAGGATATTTTTAGTTGACGTAAGGGAATAACTAAACTAGTATACAGTTGTTTCTTACCAAATTCTAGATTCTTCTGTAAAATATTTAAATCGACTATTAAAATATTTAGTTAACCGGTGTTGGTGCAGTATTCAACATTAAATATTGGTTATCATTGTGAAACATAATTCATGATCACTAAAATAGCTTTGTGTCATTCAGGGAAATTATTTCTGTTGTGTAAACTATTACTCTCTATTGCTCTTAGAAGTGAGCAACTATAGTATTTCCTCAATTTTTATATTGCAAATAACAATAAATGACAACAGCTGGATGCAGGTCCTAAACATTATCACAAAATTGTTTCCTTGTCTAATGTTTTAATTCTTAAAATGATTTCTCATCTTTTTGCATTATTTCCATCTCCTCCTTCTTGTATTTTTAGGTTATGTGGGGCTAGTAAATCAAGCAATGACATGTTACTTGAACAGCCTTCTACAAACACTTTTCATGACTCCTGAATTTAGAAATGCATTATATAAGTGAGTATATATAATCAAAACCTGTTCTTAAATTTGTCCTGGTATATAATGGTAGGAGACACTTTCAAATTCCTCCTGTCAAAATTTCCTTGTTTGGGTACCGAACAGTGTACTTGACTTCAAGCTGGATAGACTATTATAAATTATATTTGCTTAAAAGCTTCTGATTTTTAGTAAAGTACTAAGATATGTTATTCCTTGTGGCATGGACGAGGTTTTTTAAAGAATTTGGCCCATCTTGAAAATGTAAAACTTGAAATTAAATTTGATACTAAGTGCAGTTCACGTCTGTATTTATGCAGTGAATGGCTTTAAAATTATTTCATTCATTTGTGTTAGGTTTGTACATTTAAAGAATAGTAGTATCATTTACTGCAGAAATGGAAAGCAATTCTATTTGACTTTTCCCAAGAAACAGAGCTTCAGTTAACTGCTGTAATCTGGCAGACCTCTTGAAATGTAATAAATGCTGATTTAAATGCCTCTGAGTAATGTTTTCAAAGCATTTTTAATTGTCAAATATCTTGTGTTGTGAATAGATGGGAATTTGAAGAATCTGAAGAGGATCCTGTGACGAGTATCCCCTACCAGCTTCAAAGACTGTTTGTTTTACTGCAGACCAGCAAAAAAAGAGCAATTGAAACAACAGACGTTACACGGAGTTTTGGATGGGATAGTAGTGAGGGTAATATGCAGTGATTAAGCTTGCGTGATTTGCTTCAGCAGCTGCCTGTGAGGGGCCTACACTGCTGTCAAAGGGGGGGGAAATGCTGAAATAATTGAAAATTATTATTAGAATCCACTTTGTTTCAGTGGAAACAAAGTAGCCTAAATGGATACTTTGTTGTGGTGTGTGTTTGACTTTTAAAGAAATTATGTCTCTAAGTTTTAGACTGTTAATCTAAAAAGCATTATATTTTTGTAATTAAGCTATCATTAACAGTTGTTAATTGCTTCTAAAGAAGTAGCTCTTTATTAGAAACTCGCATCTGTTTTGAATCACAAATGTCAAATGCACATGTACCACTTAAGTAGAAAATAATATGGATAATTCCATAGAATCAAACACTGTATTTGTCTTTTTCACACTTACGTAGTGTAATTTTGCCCCATAATCTGCTGATTTTTCCATGGAGTGATGACATGATGGTAAGGAGTTGGATTTCAGTGTACTTATGCTTACAAGGAAAAAAATTAGAATTTTAGAGAATTGGTGCACAGTAGGAAATGAGTCAGAACCAGTTTATTTTATAAGTATGCATATTAGCATTTCTGTATCTTCTACATATGTTTGCTTATGTATGTGATTCTTTATGCATAAGCATTGTGAGCAAGCTGGCTGCTTACTTTTTGAACTTAACTTGAGAGGCAGCTGCTTGTGAAATTGAACACTGGCCTAATAGTGAATAATGTAGTAAACAATAGGTACAGACTTAAACAAATTGGTAGCTTTTTAGGAAGTATTCTCAGGCTACAGTCAGTATTCAGTATTAAAACATCTCTTGTTTTAATTAAGATTAATTTAAATTTCTAACAGCATGGCAGCAACATGATGTACAGGAGCTTTGTAGAGTCATGTTTGATGCTTTGGAGCAGAAATGGAAGCAAACAGAACAGGTAATTGTATAAAAACTTTTTTCCGTTGTCCGTGGTGTGGTATTGTGGGATTTTGATGGGTTTCTTTTAAGGATGATTGTGAAAAATGTTAAGCAAATATTAAATACAAAGTTATTGGAAGTCTGCAGTAGTTGCCAGTTTTCTTGTTTGATGCAATAGTTAAGCTACTATAATGTACAACTTCCGAGAGTGTGGTGCCTATGTTGTCCTCCCCCAGTTAAAAGGGGAGTATTGTGAACTCTGGATACTAAAGTCTTTATCTGAAGCACAGAAAGTGATTGTATAATTTCTCTTCTGTGATAGCTTCCTGGCTGTCAGTATTTGTTAGGCTGTTGCAGCTCAAGCCCACTCTTCTAATGCAGGAAAAAGATAGGAATACTAACACATGCTACATTCTGATATGTGGCCAACTTGTTACAGACCAATTTCCAGATTTGTAGATTGGCAAATACTTTCTCTTTCTGCACCTACCTCTGGAGACACAGGGGAGGACTGCAGTATCAGTCTGTTAACAAAGTCTGCAAGATCAGGCTTGTTTTTAAAACAAACTTCAATTTTGGTAGTTTTGTTGTCGTTCTTAAGATGTGACCCTAAAGTATACTGTGTAACTTACATAATTCGGTTTGCGAAGCTCATTTGAGAGGTGTTTTGTGCAGTGCTGGGGCAGGGGAAAACAAGAAATCAAACGGAGGGTGTCCTGCTGGGGAATGGTATTCTAAATATGTAGCTGTGCAATTAAGATTTAATACAGGCATTTTCTTGTAGAACTAAAGAAAGGAAATGTGTTCTGTTTCATCTGTTTAAAGCTCTGTTGACTATCTGTTTCAGGCCGATCTTATAAATCAACTGTATCAAGGCAAACTGAAGGACTATGTAAGATGTCTAGAATGCGGCTATGAAGGCTGGAGAATCGACACTTACCTGGATATTCCTTTGGTCATTCGGCCGTATGGCTCCAACCAGGCGTTTGCTAGCGTGGTGTGTACTATTATGCTGACTAATAGTGCATCCATACACACATAGAATACATAATGCGACAGTGGTATAATTTGTTACATGGTAAGTATCATCCTAGATACTCCATCTTGGGGTGTTCGTCTTTGTGCAGTGAACCAGCTAGCAAGTTCTAGAAGATTTTTTTTGGCTTTTTGGTTTATTTTTTGTTTTGTTTTTTCTTTTGCCCTTCAATGAGTCCTACTGGTGCATGTATAAGGGGAGGGGAAATGCAACTTTATTGCCTTAGGGCTGAAGTAATCAATTATTTTCTTCATGATAAAATCTTCAGCATTTACCTGAGATATTTTTATGAGATCACTAAGTTTTATTTGGGTTGTTCTCTTTATTGAAACATCTGCTAAATTTTCATAGCATTGTTGAAAATGTTAGTGAAAGAACAGAACGTTGACTTAGAATTTTTAGTTTAATTGCCATGTTGTTGCTGTGCTTTTTAAAGTTCAATTCTCAAATGCCATATGCTTTTAACAAGCGATTTAATGATAATAAAAAAATCTTATCGTACATCAGTGTTCTTGATCACTCTTGCTCCAGCATTACTGATGTTGGCAAGCATATATATTGCTTAATAAATCTGTGGAAGTTTTTTTGCTTTGTTTTTTCCACCCCCACCCCCCACCCCTGAAAAGAAGTGATAATGAACTATGAAATGCCACTGTTGTGGCTTAAAATATCTGTACTATGGAAAAAGTGAGAAAGAATGAGAAAAAATTGAACAAGTCTTTCAGTAAAGGTTGTTTTAAACAAACACTTGTTTAATTGGCTTACCTACCAGAAAAATTTCCTTTTATTTAGTATGTGGCAATATTTTTTAAGCACTAATAGTAATTTTAATAATTCTGTTAAGAATTGTTAATTTTAAAATATAGGATCAAAGTACTTCGTATTTTAAACTTTAAATACCAGTCTTAAGAAGTAGTAAAGATGAGGGACATTGATCTCACAAAAAGGATTCAAGATAGTGAAGTCCTTTGAATCCTTTTTAAGATTGCATTAAAACTTTTTTATAACTATCCAGCTAATTGAAGCTGTATTTTGAGCTGCCATTCCATCGATAGTTTGATGGTTCATGTAGATGGCTGCCCTTTTCACCTTTTATAACTCATTTCTAGAAATATGCCCTAAACTAAAATTTTTTTGTTGTAATTTTTATTCAATAATGAGATTTTTCTGACTATTAATGAAAATTATTCAGTTCATGTAGTTGTATTCTGCATTTAACAATGCGCTGTACATGTGTCAAATTGAATTTTTTTTTCTTTACTAGTAGAGAAGTCTATAGCAGAATGCTAAAAAAACCACCTTTATTTGTAAAAATAGAAAGCTTGAACAATTAAGAACTTAAATATCAGATTACTTTTAGTAGTATTTGATATTTCTGTAAATCAGCATTTACTGGGTTTACTACATTGAGGAAAATAGTTTTTGAAGTTTTTGTTACACAGAGTTACATGGTTGCCATTTGTACTGATGCTTCAATTTTTGAGCTTTTTAAATTCATATTCTGATTATATTCAGTTGATTCTCCTCCCTGCATTTGTATTATCTATAGCAGATGTAATTTTTAGTTTTGTAGTGTTCAACAGTGGGGAGATATGGAGGATACTTGCTTTTGGAGAAAGGAAAAATCGCCTGTTTCTAAATGGAATTCTCTGAAGGTAGTATCCTCCATTGATCCATAGATGATGGTGATTTAGTAGGTGTAGGTAAAAGGGTATGAGTGACAGATCAAAAACTTCACACATGCGCTAATAGGGCTTATAGAAGGGAATGTAAAACTTTTTAGACCTTGCTAGTCAGCTCCTGAGGGAACTTGCAGCAGGCGACACAACCCAAGATAGGGGATCTAAGGAGGATACTACCTTCAAAGAACTCTAGTTAGAGGTAAGTGATTTTCCATTGCTTTCTAATAAGAGAGAATGGATGTGTGAGCTTTAAAGTTAATCTGTAGAATGCCACATAAAGTGTATTATCCCACTGTTCGACATTGTGTACTACCAAAAAAAAGTAGATACCTGAAATGTTGCATTTATCTATGACTATTTATGTATTACTTCTTAAATATATGGGAACATTGAAGAACTGGAAAGGATAATGTTATGCTTTCTTTATTTCATAATATGAAGTAATTCTGAAATTGTTCAGTATGTTTTTAAGGTTTGTGTTTTGAAAACTTTTTTTCCTGGTTACCTACTCCATCCCCCAAGTTCATGTAGTTAAGATTACATAGCTATAAATTTATTTAGGGCATCTCTGGGGCACTGAGATCTTGTCAGCATGTATCTCAAGATATGTACAAGTTTCTGAAAAAGTACTTATACTATCTGTATTGTTCAAGGGCATGGTTTAAAAAAACCTGAATCAGTCTTTTCTTGAGGTCAGCAGAAAGAGACATAAAAACATATAGCTTATTTCAGGGAGGTAAACAGGAGCAGCAATTCACATACTGATTTTTGTAGGTGCTAGTATATTTTGTATAGATGCCTGAATTTAACAGCATTAGACAAGCTAACAATATTTCTTTGACTGCAAAACATAAAACTTTGCAAGAACAGCTGAGAGAAGAGTGGATGCAATGGGGAACTAGATGGCATGCTGAAATTATGTTACTAGAAAACAGTGGAAATTGCTTTGTCATACCAGAAGACTACTAATATTACAAGTATTCTGGAGATGTAGCAAATACAGTTCTGTTTCATTAAGTGTTGTTAGTTTTCACCTTCTTTTGTATGTTAGCTTTTCTTTTGAGGGTGTATCTATGCATATAAGTAGACCTTTTTTGGGCAGAAATTAATTTGGACTTCTGCGTGAACTTTGTGGTGTCGTTGCCAAACAAAAACTGTTGAAGGCAGTTAGAATATGGATGATGTGGTATTTACTTTTTTTAAGCTAGACTGGTAGCAGCAAGGTCTTGTATTTTCAGTTGAGCATATTCTTTGGACATGGCAAAACTAGATGAGTTCTGAAAATCTGAGATGGCAGTTAGTTTCTCTTTTTTGCCATGAACACTTAAGCCCAATTACTATTTATTCTGTAATTTTTCATCAAGGTTCTACTGCTCCTGTTCCAGGTTTTATACAACTGCTTGCAATAAGATATCTGTCAAACTACTGACTGTACCATAATGCATTTTTGTGGAGAAGAGCGTGTTCTAAGTACCCATCTTTAGCCAGACAATAATAAGTTTGAACCGTTTATTAGAGAATTTTAGTATGCTAAGTGTTATAAATCTCATAATCAGAATATTAAAAAATGGATATACTCGGAACTTGGCTGGACAAGGCCCTGAGCAATGTGCTTTAAGTTGCTTTGAGCAGAGAGTTAGGATCAGATGATCTCCAGAAGTCTCTTTCAGCCTATATTGTGCTTTTCATTCTGTGGACTAGAAAAAAAGTTTAAATACCCTTTGTCATACTAATCTATTGCTTGATCTTTTATGGTATATTTTGAAGTGTGCCTCTCTTGGGAATGTTGGAAATGCTTAGTAGCTCTAGACTACATAATAGTTACCTCTTTGAAGATAACTTCGAAAGTAACATTTACTCTAAAAGTAGAGTTGCACAAAAATGGGGGATGTCATGTGACAGGTTGTGCAGTGTAGAAGCTTTATCACTGCTTTTGCTGAGTAAACTGTCAGAGTAGAAAATGAACTGCATTAGAATAGGAATTCTATTAAGAAACATCCTAATCAGCAGAACTAACTTTGGTGTAAAGATTATATAAGAGAAAAATGGAGGAGGCATAAATGAGCAAACCTGAGGAACAGCAATGTTCCTTATACAAGGATTGAAAAATACACATATACTCATATGGCTCAAAAATAATGGAATTCTCAACAGTTTTAATCAGTTTTTTTTCAAAGCACAGCTTGTTACATATGCTAAGCAGTGAAACCACAGGAGTAATGTAATAATACTTCATTCAGTTTTGGGGGGTCTGAAGGATCATCATTTTTTTCCATATATAAATATTTATAGTATATTTTCTTGTTAAATTGCACATCACATGAGTCTACATAAGCATTACATAATCATTTATGTCCTGTCATTTGTATATTCCCATTCATTCATATTCGTATTGATGCATGATTGCAGCTTTTTTCTTACACTTGAAATACATTTTTATTGTCTTAACTGGCATTTGATTCATAAGAGAGAGTTCTATGTTAATTATGTCTGTGTTGGTTATTAAATTTTACTTTTCATTTTAATAGTTCTGAATATTAATTCCATAACCAGTTCACAGAATAGTCAAAATGCAGTAATCCATTTCTTCCCCTTTCTCTTTAAGCAGGATTATATCTTGTTTAGACTTCTTATATTTTAGAATGAGATTCCTCACATTTTAGTACATAATCTTACTAAACATTAGCTCTTTGTTACCCTTGAGTAAAAAGCAGCTCAGCCTCTGTAGCATTTAGGAAGTAAATATGTAGACAGTAGTTGAATTCAGAATGTTTTCACGTGTCTCTTTGCCTAAGACCTGTGATTTCAGGGCTGTTCAAATGCTTTTCTGGCTGGATCCGAAAATGGTGAAGTGAGTTTGGCATATTTTTCATTTGTGAGTAGTCATCACCTGGAATACAGTCATTTTTAAAAAGTCCTCTATCCTAGAACAGCAACAGAGCTTTTGTAAAACATTTGTTTTATTACTGTTCTTGCTGCTTCCCTGAGTTCTCAGAAGGAAAAGAGAAGGGAAGAGTTGGAGTCTTTAAGAATTTGGCATATCCTTGATTTCCTCCAAAATGTGTGACTTACCAAACAACATGATTTAGATAGTAATCCTAAGTTCTCTGCCAGCCACATTACAATTGGTGAGTTTACACTGGGCAGTTAAGCCCCCTCTTACTTATTCAGACTTCAGGCAACAGCTGCACTCCTTCATAGGAGATGATAATTTTTAAAGCATTGTTTCTGTTCATTTTTGCTTTAAACCAAATGACTAAATATACGAGTAGTATTTGTTTGCACCTCTACAGATGAACAGAAAGCTTCTGGGTTCCAGTTTGAGTTTAGAAACCCAAAGCCTATTGGCTTGCAAGGTGACTCTGTTAAATGTTTTAACTTCTAAAAATCTCTGGGTGAAATTCTTCACTGAACTCGTCTCAGTATTATTAGTGAATTTTCTTTGTACAAGTTTGGTCTCAAGTGTAATACCATTGTTGCAAATTATGTTAGGGGGAGGACTAATGATCAGTTTGGTTGTATTTTGAATATTGTTTGCTGTAGAGAGGAGCAAACTAGAAATCATTAAACTCCTGTATTTAAGCATTAGTCACAGAAGTTTTAGGCAGCTGTTAGAGAACACGTTTCCAGTTATTGGTCAGTTGCCTCATAAGGTTTGTGCTAGGAAGCTAGTTCTGTCTTTATAGTAGATGGCCATATCTGATTTTCACTCCTTTGGGAGTGAAGCTCAAGTAGTCTCTCTGTCCTTTTTCCACCTTTCACTTAATAGTAATATCTTCGAATGTAGTTTCCCAAGTTCCGTTGTAGAATGGGCTTAAGGCAGTCTTCAGGCAGGGCACTGAGGAACTGAGTAACATTTTGTCCTGTCACCTTCCCCTCTCCCAGTATTTATTGGATGGTATCTGTTGGGAAAAACACCTTCTGAAATGCAGAACCACCATCTCAAAATTCTGGGAGAATAAGGCCAAAGAAGGGTTAAAAAATAAGTTAGTTTTAACAGCAGTTGACTGAACAGACATGCCTAAATGTGATGTGCAAGATAACAGGAGTAAATGTAATTTTATATTGTATGTTTATTAAACCAAAGCAATTTGGATTCATCAAATGCTGAATGAAATACAGTTAGCAGTAATTGTGGTTTGACTGTTTAACCTTGGGCTGGATAGAAAGGTTGGTTTCTCTTTGTATTTTTGTAAATCTGTGTCTGTATCAAAGTTTGTCAATCAAATTTTGGTTGTAGATTTAATTTAAATAATCTCTATGTTTGCAGTCTCATTGTAAATTTATAATTCTGATTTATATCTACATAGTAAACATTCTTTAAAAATCAGGTAACATCTTTTTGTTATTAGGAAGAAGCACTGCATGCTTTCATTCAGCCTGAGATTCTTGATGGCCCCAATCAGTATTTTTGTGAACGATGTAAGAAGAAATGTGATGCAAGGAAGGTAAAGACTGTCCAAATCACTTGCACAAATTACTTTTGGTAAATACCAGTCCTGACAATGGTAACATAATCTTGCCTTTGCTTTGCATTTAGGGTCTGCGGTTCTTGCATTTTCCGTATCTGCTGACATTACAGCTGAAGAGATTTGACTTTGATTATACCACTATGCACAGAATTAAACTCAATGATCGTATGACTTTTCCTGAGGAGTTAGACATGAGCGTCTTCATTGATGTTGAAGATGAGGTAAAGTGTTTGTTTTCAGAGAAAAGTCTTTGACTTTCTTGAAGTTTCTCATTAAGAAAATTAAAATGTCGGTCTAATAAACCCATTTTAAGAACACTATTCATCTATGTAAAATGTTCTTTAGCCATGGCAATGTTTTAATTTGAAGTTTTTAAATCTGTCCATGTGGATTTTAGTTATATTGAAAAGGAAGCATGACCTCTAATCACTATAGGGTTTCCATGCTTCCATAAAGAAGCTGTTTCTGACTTTTGTATCTTTGCAAGTAATCTAAAGGTGCAAGTCTCAGGGCTTCTACCTATACTGCAAATCCAGAATGAAACATATTTCTTAAATTTGTGTCTGAATCTGTTTTGGTCACAAGAGGTGATGTGAAGTTTTGAAACTCTGAATGCTTAGGTTAGTCCAGAAATCATTAATGATTAATTCCTTCCTTCTGACTCACAATGTTGTGTATGCTGTAGAAATGAGATTTGTAAAATTTTATTGTTCATTTGCATCTCCTTCTGGCTTTTAACTCTTCTGGTTTTAGCCAAAATTCATGTTGTGCAAGTACACTCACCAAAAAGTATTTAGTGTACCTTCTGCATTAAAGACTACATTTATTCCTCAAATTCCATTCCTGAAAACATTATGTCACTCTGCTAGCTTGTAGTGGTATAAGAGGAATACCGCTTTGATATGCATATGGAGAGGATTTTCTGACTCTATAAACCTTTGGTTTATGAAGTATGCCATTTAAGCAATGTGATACCTCTCAAAGTGTTACTGGGGGGGGGTAAATGAGAACAAAGATTGATCTGAGAGAATGGAACTTGAGATGGATATACTGACTTATACTAAATGAACTGCATTCATAGTGTTGTTGATGGCATGTTTTAAGCAATAGAACACTAACCAGTCTTACTGTAATACCTTGACTCTATTCAATGAGTTGAAATGGAAGACGATCTTTGTATATGAAAATATTTCCAGTCAAATCAGTTCTGATTAACAGGGCCATGTTACAGTAGGATTTGTTGTCTGATATTAGACAGTCATTAATTTAATTGAATTAACTGGTAAATAGAATAGGCTAGTAACAGACACAATCTTGAATAGTATGAAACCAGGTAATTACACAAGACCAGAAAATACAGATCTAAGAGGTGAAGACGGTTACTAATATAAACAAGTCCATTCTTGATGCTGAATTGCAGAGGTCTCTAGGTTTTTGAGGAGTTTCATTGTTTGCGGATTGGAATTTTTTCATTTCACAAACGTATTATTTCTTGTTCCGTGTAACTTCAAATACTGTATAATACTAGTATGTATGTCTTATTTTTTAAGAAGTCTCCTCAGACTGAGAGTTGCACTGATAGTGGAGCTGAAAATGAAGGCAGTTGTCACAGTGATCAGATGAGCAATGATTTTTCTAATGATGATGGAGTTGATGAAGGAATCTGCCTAGAAAGCAACAGTGCAGCAGAAAGGATTTCTAAAGCTGGCAGTGAAAAGGTACGTTTAAAAAAATAGATCTGATTGGGATGGAGTTCATTTTCTTCATAGCAGCCTCTATGGTGCTCTTTTTTGGATTTGTGACTAAAACAGTGTTGATAGCACACTGTTGTGTTAACTCTCGCTGAACAGTTGCACAGCACCAAGGCTTTGTCTGTATCTCATTCTGCCCCTGTGATGAGTAGGGCTAAGGGTGGGCAAGAGACTGGAAGAGGGACATAGCTGGGACAGTTGACCTGAATTGACCAGAGGGATATTCGGTGTCATATTCCCTGATGTGTAATGTCATACTCAGCAGTAAAAAGTACAGACTTTCCAAAGTAGCTGTTGCTTAGAGACTGTCTGGGCATTGGTCTGCTGGTGGGAAGTGGTGAGTAATGCCTTTGCATGGTTGCGTCTTTTTTTTTTTTTTTTCTTCTTCTTCTTCCTTCACTCATTATCTCCAACCACAAGTTTCTCACTTTTGCTTTTTTGGTTGTCTCTATCCCACTCAAGGGGAGTAGTAAGTGACTGACTGGGTTGGTGCTTTAATTGCTGGCCAGGGTCAACCCACCACAAAGTAAATGATAAGAATATAAATAATTCTGATATTGGGGGTGAGGGGTGGGAGCGTGTGTGTTTATTCAAATTCCAAAAATTGACACTACAGCAAAGGAAAGCATGCAACTGACTTGGTCACCTGAGAATAAACACAAGGCAAACTAGCTGTCAAGCCATGTTGTTAGCTTTTTGGTTTGGGTATCTTAACAATGGATGCAGTTTGTGCTAAGAATTTACAGAGCATTTCCTCTATATCATCTAAAAATCTTTAATTCTTGTAACAGTTGTATGAATAAATATTGTTCAGTTTTATTTTCTAATGTACACCCAATACTGAAGGTATGTCCTTAGTACCCACCCTGTCATCTATGAAAAGAAAGGTTTGACAGAACACTTGAGTGCTGTGAGAGAAAGTAATGCAGAGTGCTGATAAGCACAGAATGGCATGTTGCTGGTTTGCAATATACATTAAGGGGCAAAAAGTAATCTTCAAGAATGAAGAGAAGGGTGACAGCAAATAAACTTAAACTTTGTAGCTACAGGCAAGTTGGTCATTACTTTCGTTTAATACCTATCTAGCATAAGAATTCACAAATTCAGAGCTTGTACAGAAAAGAGGCAACAGTAACGCATTAAGCCAGTTGAAAAATGTTTCCATGGTTTTTTTCTTAAGTTCGTTTGGTCTTTCCTCTCTCTCTCTTCCCTCCAGTGAAAGGGGAAATTCCTCTTTACTCTTATTACATGCTCTTGTATAATGTTTAGCATATCAGAGCTCTGATTTTGTTCAGTATCTATTGTAGTAATGTATTTCAGTTAAACAGATCTGTTTTGTAATGTGCCATTATTTATATATTTGGGTTCATGTAATTGTTTTAAAACTTCTTAATATGATCATTTGGTTACCTTTTATTAATATATATGACACTTTTTTCTTCTCTCCACAGAGTTCTTTACTGTATGAGCTCTTTTCTGTTATGGTTCATTCTGGAAGTGCTGCTGGTGGACATTATTATGCCTGTATAAAATCCTTTAGTGATGACCAGTGGTACAGCTTTAATGATCAGCATGTCAGCAAGGTAAAATAGTATTTTTAGTTACCTCGTGTATTCACAGATGAACCAATAGACCTGAATTCTACATGTGATTTTTCACTTAAATATAATGAAGTTGCTTTTATGTATAGGTATTTCAAGCATTTACTTTGTTTCATCTTCTCATCCTAATGTCCTCGCATATTCATATGTTTCACTCATTAGCTGAACTGATTTCTGGGGGGTGGTTAGTGCACTGGGGGAGAGGAGTGTTTCTTCTTGATGGTGAAAGGGGGGTAGTTAATAAAGAAGCCTTTATTCGTGTACAGACCAGGTTGGACTTAGAATTTTGCCTCCTATACATGTGAAGAATACTTCTTGCTTGGAGAACTGTATTTATAGATCTATTACAACCTGTCCTGCTGATGCATTTCAGGTGTTACACGTCTCTATAAATGTTATTGCAATCAAGAACCTGGATAATGTTTTCCTAAGCTGTTTCTACTTAAAAAAAAAAAAAGTTTGACATTCATTGTAAAATGAAGAGGCAGATCACTTTGAAACAGATTTTTTTTTTTGCAGTCAGCAAATAAGCAGAAAAGTGTTTGGGTTTTTTTTTTTTTAAATTAAAACGTTTAATATTGTGTGTTAATTATGTAGTGCCATTTTTCCTGATGAGAATAAATGCATCTCAATTAGTGCAAGTTTCTTAAATAATCTTTATAATGTTTTTCTGTTAGATAACTCAGGAAGATATTAAGAAAACATATGGTGGATCTTCCGGAACCAGAGGCTATTATTCCAGTGCTTTTGCTAGGTTAGTAGTACTGCAATATTACTTTTATTTCTGGTGGTGTTTAGTGTAGACAAATGAATGGCCAAGATGCATGTGCTTTAACATGGTAGCTGAAAATTAATAGTTGATGCTTCAAATAGTTGCAAAAACTATCCTAACTGCTGGTTTAGATCACTAAAACAATGTGATAATTATTTTTTAAAATCATTTTTGGTTAGTGTATTGTTAAGATAAATGTGACATAGCTCCTTACTGGAAAAAACCAAGATGACTTCTGAAGTCAATATTGTCTTCCTGTCTGATAAATTCAGATAACTATTTGTTTCTCCACCAGCTCCACAAATGCATACATGCTGATATACCGACTGAAGGATCCGACGAGAAATGCAAGTAAGTATCTTGTTAACTAGTAAGATGCTGTTGTGGAATAAGGAGATGTTTTACATGTGTTGAGTCCTAATTTTTGAGGATGGTGGTAATAGTATTTTTAGGGTAAGCTAATGTAATTTTCCTATAGGAAGCCTTCTTTTATAGCTTTTCATTACTCTTCTTATAGTAAACTTTTATGGATCATTAGGAGGTCATCACAAAATAAAATTTTCTAATTTTTTAGTATTTTGGATATAATGGAAATGGAGAACAGATATACTGGTCGACACTGAATGAAGTATAATGTAATGCTCTATTAGTGTCACAGTTGATAGTGGAATGAAAAAATTATTCACTTAAGAACGAGTATGTCAGAACCTCATAATGACAAAGTCTTACACTGTATAACCAGCCCTTATTATTTGTGTTTCAGTTAGGAGGTGAGACAATATACTGTAAGTTATGTGGTCAGAAACAATCTTGGATTTCAGTCTTCTATTCCCCTCATATTTGATTTAGTTCACCAAGGCTTAATGGATGCCTGTCCCCATGTGATAGCTGACAGGTTGATTGATCTTTGAGATATGTCACAGTGCAAAATGAAGTTTCTATCTGGATTCAAAACAGGAACGTCTGGTTCGAGGCTTCTTTCAAATATTGTCTAATTTCATAGGCTCTTAGACTGTTCAAATTACTAATAATTGTAAACTTCCAGGATTTCTCTTCTTGTATGTTTTTTAATCATAGAATCATAGAATGTTTTGGGTTGGAAGGGACCCCTAGAGGTCATCTAGTCCAATCCCCCTGCAGTGAGCAGGGACACCGCCAACTAGATCAAGTTGCTCAGAGCCCCGTCCAACCTGGTCTTGAATCCAACCTGGTCTCGAACGTTTCCAGGGATGGGGCCTCCACTACCTCCCTGGGCAACCCGTTCCAGTGCCTCACCACCCTTATTGTGAAAAATTTCTTCCTTATATCCAGTCTAAACCTACCCTGGTTTAGTTTAAAGCCATTACCCCTTGTCCTGTCACAGCTGGCCCTACTGTAATAATACTCTATTATTTGCTTGAAAACACTAATGTTTCTAATTTCAAATCTGAGCACACCAGAATGATGCAATAGTAAATGGAAGTTCAATAGACCTTTTTTTAACTAACATGAAAATAGAAGGAAGAGTGTTAGTTTGCTGTTTGCCTCTTCTTGTTAATCCCTTGTTAGAAGCACAGCTGTCAAAAGGATACCAGAAGAGCAGTGGCTCATCAGCAGTGTACCTGTAAGAATCAAGTATTTTGTTAATATTCTAACTGGCTGAATCAAGCCAAAGATTCATTTGCTTGCAGTATGAAAGCTGTGTTTATTTTTTCTTAAAGGAGAAATTCAATAGTCTTCCCTTAAAAAGGGAAATTTGTTGGCTGAAGGTAGGCTGTGTGTAGACTGTTCTAAGTTTTTGAGGTGTATATAGTTCAGTTGCTAGAACTCTTAATACCCTGATAAGCACAAAAAAATCCTGTCAGTGAGTAATTTTTCCTAATAGCTTGAGCAGATGAGAAACCACAGAAACTTTCAAAGGCAGGTAAAATACCTCTAATACCCCTGCATTCCTCTTTTTCTTTTTTTTTTCTTTTTCATTAAATGCTCAAGAGGTCTTAAAATCATGCTTTGTAGGTAGAATATTTTGATAGCAGGATTTTTTATTCTTAATTGGTAAACTGAAATTACACATTACTTAATAGGGGAGAATCTCACAATTGAAACCCTTGGCACCTCACATTGTGTAGGTAGGTCTCTTTGGGGCATGCTTAGTGGTTTTGAAGAGCATGCAAGTGTAGAAAAGACTTGTATACTTGAGAGTGTAACACACCAGCCTGTAATGCCTCCGGTGGAGGAGGGAGTAAAAGACCTTTGAAAATAACAATTAGTTTATCTTCTGCTAAATCTGTAAAAACCACTCACCTCCCTCCTAAGTTAATCTGCTTCCTTTAACTGCTTCTTTTGGGGTAAAATTTTGAATTCCACCATGAGAAACTGTCAGTGACTATTAGCAAAAATAAGGAAAGAAATTGGCAGTGCAAGGATGGACAAAACAAGCTTTAGTGTTTTTTTTGGAATACAAACTAAATAAATCCTAAGCTTATACAAAATTTTATTAAAAAAAACCCACCACACAACCACCACCTAAAATTAATTAAAGTAGACTTGCAACTACTTCTATATCAGTATATTTGAAAAAGTGGTTTATGATACTTGGAGCAAATTTGTAATCTCATTTCAACAACCCAATAAACACAAACCATGTTTAATTTTAGCAGCAATCTATTTCATCACACATAAAGTACTTTGAGACATGTTATTTTCTACTTTTCTACTTTTTTTTTCTACTTTTTTTTCCTTTTGCTTTTCTACTATTTCCTCAATAAAGATGAATGATGGTATTTTCTTTGAGGAAATTGGGAGGGGAAAACCTAAGTATCTTACAAAATCAATTTTGCTCACTTCTGTTTCAGAGAATTCATGATACAGGGGACAGTGCAGTTATAAAAATTCGTTATTTGGTTTTAAAGTAACTATCTGAAGTAGATGCTCTGTATAGTTTTGAAGTGGCTTCAACACAAGAAGGATGCTGTTAAAACAAAGCCTTTTATCAACAAATTGATAAAGTAGTAAGTCTTAAAAGTAACAAAAATAATATTGTTTCAACATTTGAATCATTGAAACAATATTATTCATTCTGAACAAGAAGTGATTGTAAATTATATGAAGCTTAAAACCAAACAGTAGCCATGAAGAAAGTCTTTGGGTCAAGAGCTGTCTTTGGAAATAGATTTTCCTGTGAGTGCTATGATTGTTAATTCCTCAACAAGTAAATAAAGCAATGGAGTCTGCTATTCAGATTTCTTGAACGTGCCAAACCCATTTTTAAAGCTGAAAAATTGTGCCCAATTCCTTGTGATAGGGGTGGCATCAGGATTGCAAGACAACTGTATTTGCAAAAGCTGATGGTTTTAAAACTTGATGAAGTATTGCATGTTCTGGTTTTGTTTCTTATGAAACAAAATATAATGAAGTGTGCTAATCTGTATTAAGTGCAATATTTATTTTATCACAATATAAATGATATCTTGTAACTTCTGTTATCAGCCAATTTACTTTCTAGAAGAGAATTTACCTTTATTGTAAAAACAAGCTCAAGTGTGGTCACCAGTCTCAGTGTATTTCTTTACAACAGCAAACCTTCTGTTACTAATACTGGAATATTAATCTTGTGTTAATAGCATTTTCTTGTGTTGCTGATGTATAATTAGAGGGAATAAAAGGCTGACTTTGGTTTTGTTTAAATAATGAAAAAGAGAACGGGACATGGTATAGTGGGAAGTTCGGGTGGAAAGGAGAGAGAGAGGGGAAGAAGGCAAGATAACTATTAAATATACCCATCATTCCGAAGATGATGTCCACCATGGAAAATTTTCTTTTTTAAAAAACTATTGCTTGGTTTTTACTGGCAGAGTTTCTTGAGGCACATGAGTATCCAGAGCATATTAAACAATTGGTACAGAAGGAGAGAGAACTGGAAGAACAAGAAAAGAGGCAACGTGAAATTGAGCGCAACACTTGCAAGGTTAGAGTTTCTGCTGAATAAAGTAACAATACGTTTATAGAAGAACTGTTTCTAGAGTAAATAGTAGTTTTTTACTACAATACAAGGACTCTTTTGTGATAAGTGTATTTGTATTAACTCTTTAAAATTAAGAGTACATTTTTTGGAAGTTTGTGCACAGTGGAGGCATCTGTTAGAGGTATTCACAAGAGATTTTTGTTGAGTTAGTGTCTTCGTGTGTATTGGAATTATAACCAAAACAAAACTGCAGTTAATCTGACATCACTTGATTTGAGCAAAATGAATTCCGAACAGCATGTAATGCTGTATGTTGTGTTTTGCACTATTAAATCTTTTCCTGTTGTGACCCCTTTGCTTTCTGAAATGTTGTTTCTTGAACAAATTTAACATAATTATTTGGAAGAAAGAGCGGAATATTTTTCCAACCTTAAATTTAATAGTAACAAACAAAATATGTCTGTGACTTACAAGCATGACAGTCAGCTGGTCTACCTATGAATGAAGTGATTGTTTTATTAGAATGTTCTCTATGGTTGCAAAATATGTCACTGTATGTAAAAAAAAGAATTTCACGTTCATTGCTCCTATGTGCGTTTTGTTTGGGAGGATTTGCATGCTGACTACAGTTTAAAGATCTTCTGGTTATAGATGACATGCCCTAGCCTGCAAAAGGATATAAATATACATATATATACACATATACACACCAGTGCTATCTGCTGTGCCTTTGACGTTTTCTAGCTGCAGTTGTGTAACCAGCTGAAAGGAAACTGCCCTACAGGTGAAGTAGAGCTAAAGATGTATTTTATATTAGCTTGTTTGAATATAGTGTTGTAAATTTAAATGTACTCTAATATGAAAGGTATTTGCAAATACCTTCATGATAATTTTTCTTCCTTTTGTATTTCATAGATTAAATTGTTCTGCATGCATCCTACAAAACAAATAATGATGGAGAACAAATTAGAGGTTCATAAGGATAGGACACTGAAGGAAGCTGTGGAAATAGCTTACAAGGTATACTATGCATAACAGAATAGTTCAGTTGTTAGATGTATTTTTTTTCTGCTGTTGTGTATCTTCAGTTTTTAAATTTCTAATGCTGTGGGAGTGTTTGTGGGGGGTTGGTTGTGGGTTTTTTGTCGTGGGTCACTTTTGGGGGTTGTTTTTGGGGTTTTTGTGGTCAGTTTTTTTGAGGTGTTCAAGTTGGGGATTATTGATTGAGTTTTCTGTTAGTAGCCATCAGATGATTTCTGATCAGAATGATATCTTTTAAAAGGCAGTATGATTTTACATACCCTTATTTTAAAATCAGGCAGTGAGAGCTGCTGTTAGACTTACCATAGCTTCAATAAGTTAAAAGAATTCTGAATGCTTGTATTTGTACTGCAGTAAAAATGTTGTATTAGATATGTAGTAAGAGAATTCTTTCAAGAAACTTCCTGCGTAGCAAATACAGGAATATCAGTGGGCACCAAAGCATCTGTTGATCTTTGGCTTCTAAAAACAGGTGGAAGTTGGAGATATTTATTCTTGCTTGCCTGCTTTGTACTCTTTGGTTCTTGCCATATGTGTCTCTGGCTGGGACAGTACCAGCAAGGCTGTTACAGATTTGGAATGTGTTAACAATTTGAGATGCATGGAAGATAATTAGTGGATAGGACTTCTTCAGGCCTTTAAGATGCTGTTTGGTATAACTGATAGGCAATGTATCCCTCTCTATATACTTCTGGGACATGTCTTCATGTGCTTCTAGATATACTGATCAAACTTCCCTCTTTCTGCATTTTGACACAGGTTTCTCTTTTGATTTTGAAAACATGTATATCTATTGTATGATGTATGCTTTTTCTAAAATCAAATTTGAAATTTGTGAATTCAAAGGATTCCTGGATGTGCATGTACTGAGATATTTCTTGCTTACAAGGGAAAAACTAAACTCACAAATAAACAATTATTAAATGTTCTGGGGGGTTTTTTTGTGTGTGCTCCATTCAGCTAATGGATTTAGAAGAGGCTGTTCCTTTGGATTGCTGTCGGCTTGTCAAATACGATGAGTTTCATGATTACTTGGAACGATCTTATGAAGGAGAAGAGGATACACCGATGGGTTTATTACTTGGAGGTGTCAAATCAACGTACATGTTTGACTTACTGTTGGAAACGAGAAGACCTGACCAAATTTTCCAGTGCTATAAACCTGGTGGTAAGACATGTAATTACATAGAGGCAAAGATAGACTGAAATCATGTATTGTGTGATGGCATGAAAATAAAACTTGTAAAACATAGAACTTTCATTATGATGTGTGAAAGAAGAAAAACTTTGTTATACTAAATTTTATGGAGTCAGTACTCAGAACTACATACTGTGCTGTGTTGCCACCTTGTTTCTAATTGAAGCAGTTCTAAAGTATACTAAAATTGGTCAAACTGTGGAACATTTTTGCCTCTGGCATTAAAATTGATCTGAAAATGAAATTCTGAAATTGCACTGCTCTTCACATTTGTTACTGTTTGTATGTATTTAATGTAACCGCTTAATGAGTACGTCAGATAAGCATATGTGTGTTTTCTTTGCCTGTTGAATTCTCTTATATATGTGGGTTTGTTTTCTTTTTCCTCTTCTCTACAGAGGTCATGGTAAAGGTTCATGTAGTTGACCTGAAGACTGAATCTGTTGCTCCTCCAATAAGTGTACGAGCTTATTTGAATCAAACAGTTTCAGAATTTAAACAGCTAATTTCAAAGGTAATTTACAGTTGTTAGGGACTTGTATTACATTTTTAATTCGTTCTGACTGTAAAAGTGTGTAATAATTTCAATACCTAAAATGAGAGCCTACATCTTTTGCAGTTTGTACTGCATTGTGTCCAGTAGGGGTTAGGCTAGTTTTTACAGTTGAGCTTGCCTATCTGTTCACTGCTGCCAAAAGCAGCCATCTCCGTCTTGCTTCCATCCAGGTTCTACCCTGGCTTTTGCAGAAGCTTAGCCACTCTCTGGCCATATTGCTTGCTAAATAATAAGTTTTCTGGGGAAGCTGAAGAGTTGGCTGCATGTTCTTTTGGGTTAGTAACTTGAACCACTGCACTGAGTACCAGTCAGTGGCAGAACTAGTGAACTGTTATTATATAACTGAACCAACATGTAACTTTCCCCATTGGCTTCAGTAATTGAAATTAACATCCTAAGCTGTCCACGTTCTCCCTGCAAACCCTCCTTTTCATTCCAGCAGCCACTTGTTATTAAGATGCAGATTGATTTTTACATGGTCTTAAACTATGGAATGTTACTACTTCCACTGAACTGGAAGACAGACAATTTTACTCAGTCACTTCTTTGTAAAATAGTCCAGTGGTTGGTATAACTATATAATATTTGTTGTGAATAATTAAGAATTAAGTGAACAGTGTGCAAAACTTGGTGCTTGAGAGTATTTTTTTATTTTCAGTTGGTTCATGCCCTAAAATAATAAGACAAATTCCTTCTATTACTGGTCATTAACAATTTGCTGGTTCTCTGCAAAGCCAAGCCATTTTAGTCTACTGACCTTTTGGAAAAAGTAATGTTTGCTACATATTGAAGGATGAGGGGAAAGAACTGGGAGTGAACAGGTTTGGAAGCTTTTCCCAAATGTTGTCTTTTGCCATTTATACGTCAATAAACAAACCTGCTCCTTTTCCCTCTGAATAGTCTTAAAAAATGCAACACTTGTTCCAGTATTTGAATTATGTATAATGTGCATGTTACCTTACTCTCAATGTCTTATTTTAGGCTACACATCTGCCTGCTGAAACAATGCGGGTAGTATTAGAACGTTGCTACAATGACTTGCGTCTTCTGAACGTTTCCAGCAAAACACTGAAAGCTGAAGGCTTTTTTAGAAGCAACAAGGTATATGCTCTGGTTTTTAAATTTTTTGTTTTTCATGTATTTGTAGACTTGACTGTTGCATTGTTAAAAGGTATGGATATCTGTATGGAATTTGTAATGGATGACTGTCAGGTATTTCACTATGTACTCTGTGGGGCTTTTTTACATAGCAAATATTGTGATACTGATGAATACTATAGGCTATATGTGAAACCAAGTGTGTATAACAAGGTAGAGCAGATTCAGAATCGGACATCTGGTTGATACTTAGTGGTTCAAATGATGGTGAAGTTAACAATCTTACGATGAAGATTTTTAAGAGTCAACCTTTCTTAGGGAGCAAAGGCTGGCCTATTACTATGAAACCTGCCTAATTTGTTTTCTAAACCTTTTCAACAGCTCTGTCTGCTCTCAGTATTAAAGTTTCTAAGTAACAAATGTCAAAACTAAGAGCAAGGTTTTGGTGGGTTTTTGTCTTAGGTTCAGCAATCTTTACGATGCAAATTCCCCCTAGCCAAATTTATATTGTTTTTTCCAAAAATAATTCTAATAGTTTCCAATAATAGTTGTGTAATGCATTCAGAAAAAGAGTAACCTAGTACTAAATAACTTTAATGATACCTGTAGCATTGCCCTTTTTACTGCAGTAGTAATAGCACATATTTTAGCACATTTTGCACATCCTCTGTCTCTGAAATTTAAGCTCAGGAACACACTATCCTCAATGAAGAAAGATTAGCAAAGGCTTCGAAGGCTTATAGCTGAGCAAAACAATGGCATTGACTTGTTATTCAGTTACTTCAAGCCCTTTTGCATGGCACATTGTGACTACAACACAGTGGCCTTTGACAAAGGGAAAAGAGAAATTCGTTCCGTTGTGTTCCAGTTTGCACTATTGCTTACCCATATATACATTTAAAGATTTCTTGTTTATGATGCTATAGTAGAAAATAAAGACTGCCAGCTGTAGTTGTGGGGCTCATTGCTACCATAACTAGTGTTAGTGTACAGGTGAAGGGTGCACATGAAGTGATACATAAATACACTTCTGAACATGAAAGTGTTTACTGCAGTCTGGTACAGTTCACTCCAATCTTAACATGATTATGAAAATAAGGAAAAAAATCATTATTGAACTACAGATTCCTTAGTCTGTCTCTTTCTAAACGTGTATTTTATTTTTTTTATAAAAGGTGATGTTTTAGTGATATAGTTTCTAATGTGTGCTCAGTCCTATCTGTTTGCTGTTACTGCTTTTACTTTTATTCAAAATAACACTACATGATAAAACACTGTTGGTTTATGTTCAGGTATTTATTGAAAGCTCAGAGTCTTTAGATCGTCATGTGGCATATACGGATTCTCATTTATGGAAACTTTTGGATCGTCATGCAAATACAATCAGACTATATGTTTCATTACCAGAGCAATCACCTGGATCTCAATTTAGACGAGCAGTTTATCAGAAGTCTAGTGGAGATTCAGGCAACTTGGATGAAGCCTGTGAAAGAGTAAAAGGACCTGTAGGTAATATGAAATCTGTAGAGGCAATTCTGGAAGAAAGCACTGAGAAGCTTAAAAGCTTGTCCCTGCAGCAGCAGCAGGAGGGAGACAATGGCGATAGCAGCAAAAGCACAGAAGCCAGTGATTTTGAAAACATTGAATCACCTTTAAATGAAATAGACTCTTCAGCATCAGCAGAAAACAGAGAACTTGAAAACCAAATTCAGATTTCCGATCCAGAAAATCTCCAGTCTGAGGAACGGTCAGATTCAGATGTAAATAACGACAGGAGTACAAGTTCAGTGGACAGTGACATCCTCAGCTCCAGTCATAGCAGTGATACTTTATGCAACGTGGATAATGCCCCGCTTCCCTTGGCTAACGGACTTGATTCTCATGGTATCACAAGTAGTAGGCGATCAAAAGCAAATCAGGGGAAGAAAGAAACCTGGGACACAGCAGAAGAAGATTCTGGGACAGATAGCGAGTACGATGAAAGTGGCAAGAGCAGAGGAGAAGCACAATATATGTACTTTAAGTCAGAACCTTACACTGCAGATGACGGTTCAGGAGAAGGGCAAAAATGTATGTATTCTTTTTTTAAGTGTCTTAAAATAATCCAGCTTTTATTACTATTTAATTCATACTGTGTTAATAAGTCTAATGACAGTATTGAAAAACTTGGTTATATGTCAAATTAAAGCTAATGAAAGTGCAAAGATGGGACATGGTGTCATGTTCAGCAAAAATCTAGCCTAATTTTGATCTTGCAGTAAGTGATTACATATTTGAACAGTGTCTGCTTTTTTGCTTTTAAGAAAATGAAAAGCTACCTCTGATACATCTAGAGAACAAGCTGAGTTGTCTTCCAGTGAAAGGAAGATAGTTGCATGTGATGATGATGATGTACCTGTTTCAGAATGCAGTTATTTACTGTAGTTCACAGAGCAATAATTCTTTTGACAAACCTGAAAAATCCTAGTCATTTGACTGTAAAGAAAATTCAACTGTATTTGATATTGTTTAATTCAATAGACTGTTGCTTGTCATTGACTGAAGTACAGTAGCTGCAATGGAGTATGTGGCTGACAAAAATGTTTGAACAAGTTCAGTGTAAGAGCCTAAGTAGTACATTAATTGTCATAAAGATAAATCATTTAAACAATGCTCAGTACCTGTGTATGTTTTATAACTAACAGTAGAATAATTAAAGACTAGAAGTATGTAAGATAAATTTAAAGGAAAGGTTTTTCTGTCAATTCCAAAATCCTATGTAATAATAATAATAGATAGATAAACTCTTTTTTTTTTTTTTTTTTTTTTTTTTTAAAAAAATTTTTTAAAATTTCTATGGTTTGGAATTCCAGGGTAATTTAAACTAAATTATTTCTTTACCCTGGAAGGGTCTTTCCTTGGGGCTAATCTTGAACTACTTTAATTTTTCCTTTTTTTTCTGGTAGGACAAGTTGGATGCAAGAATTACTTGTTTACAGTAATTTTGACACTTTCGTAGTATGCTGTATAAATGATTATCCTGAGGGAAAGCTTTTACGTATTTTTAGTACGGCAATATGAATGGATTTATAATTCAAATAATGTCTTTGTTCAGAATAGCACTTTTTTAATTCTAATGAGTCATGACACAATCATACTGTAGTTTGTAGTGTTGTTCAAATTGCATACATTAAGAAACACAATTTCTAAAGGTAAACTATATACTTTAATTTCCAGGATTTCACGTTACTACAGTGGCTGTTCCTTAATTACAAAATTATTCCATTAAAAAGTCCCTAGTCTAATCTAGATTTGAGTTTACCTTGTTATATCCTGCGGCCTTCCAGAACATGCAGTTAACCAAACTTTTTAATTGTGAAAGCCAGGAGAAGAAAAAAGGTTTGGTGGCTTGTGCCTGGCCAGCCCCAACTCAGAAGCACTTCTGTCTCTACTATGAACCAGGAGAAACCTGTTAGGAGGATTATCTGCAAACACTCCTCCTGGTTCTCTCTATTTGTTGTCTTACCGAATGGAGAAAACACTGCTTCGCTCCACTGCTTCACTGATTGCAAAATAAGGCAGTTTGGAACTACTATGTCCTCCAGGAGTATCTACCCATAAACACTTAAAATACAGCAAAGTTTTTAAAGGTTACAGTAACACCCTCAGATAAAATGTAAATTGTGGACATTAACTATAATTCTGACTTCTCAGTACTGTTTTGCTGCAAGTGATAACTGTGAATATATGGAAATAATACACTAGAGTGCTTTTTTTGGTAGTGCGGTGTTTCATGCCATTTTTATCTTTATTTTTGCTTAGGGCTGATGGTGCATGTTGATAAAAGAATTACACTGTCTGCCTTCAAGCAACATTTGGAGCCTTTTGTTGGAGTTCCATCTTCTCACTTCAAAGTCTTTAGAGTCTATGCCAGCAATCAAGAGTTCGAGAGTGTTCGGCTGAATGAGACACTTTCATCATTTTCTGATGACAATAAGGTTATTCAGAAGTTATTTTGAATCATTAAAAAATATATTGGTGCAATATAGAGAAACATAAGAACATAATTTACAACTTTTTGTTAACTTGTGGGGTGAAGTCATTACATTGGTCTTGGCAGTGTGTTACAAAAGGTAATTTTGATTTTGATATCAGTTCTAATGGATACTCCTTTTGCCTTCTAGATAACTATTAGACTTGGAAGGGCCCTTAAGAAGGGTGAATACAGAGTCAAAGTCTATCAACTTTTGGTAAATGAGCCAGAGGTAAGGTGTTGAGTATTTAAAGATTGACTTATGAAAATACTAATAAGTGCCCTGACCAAGGTTTTTCTCCAAAATACTGGGGAAAAAAGAAAGTCCCTCTTTTCTCTGCATTTTCCTGCAAGTTCTCCTGGATTTAGAAAGGGAACTTGAGATTATTTGTGTTTATGCTGTTCCAAGTTTACAATTGGAATGTGATCTACAGTATCTCTCTTAAGTGTCTCTATTTCTGCAGTGTAAATGGAGGGCAAATGAAAATAATTATTTGTTTCCTTTAAATATATGAAAGTCAGGTAGAATTCTTTCCCAGTAAGAAACTGGTTTTGCTTATGGTTGCAGTTTTCAGTAATGTTGTATTGGTATGACTTGTTGCATTCATGCAGTACAGACAGTGCTTATCGGAATGATTAGCTTGGATAATCATCCTCTCTGCAGAAGACAAGCCTGAAACAAAATGCCTCTCTTGCAATAACGCAGCTCACTTGCTTGTTACATCTTTTGGGATGTGAAAAGTATAAAAGTGATTTCATTATATAGATTGCCATCTTTAAAAGTTGACTTTGTGTGCACCTTAATTTCTGGTTTTATTTTTTGGACCAAACTGCAGAATACATATTAATAATGGATAACCAGGAGAGACTGAATCTGAACTGAGAAAGCAGGGAATAAGTTAAATTTAAAAGTAACTTCCAGTCATGGAGTTCTGGTCTGTCTGACCAATTAAAACCAAGAAAGTGGCATTTTTATTATCATATGGCTTATTTAATTTAAAAGCTCCTGTCAGATTGTTTAGAATGTTAATATAATGGTAGGAAATAGTAATACAGACACAAGACACTACTCCTGCAGTGGCATGTGTTCAGAGTGTTTGAAGGACCTGTCAAAGGGCTGCTGCTACACGAAGGAGTTAAACCGAATTTTAATCAATTAATTGCCTACCTTGTTTATGAAAATCGTTCTAATGGTCATTTTCCTAGATGGATGGAGACTGGTCACAAAATATGAACAGGAGGCAAATCTACTTTTTTCTGTTCAAAACATCTGTCTTTAATCACTTTTTATTTATGTTCACAGCCATGCAAGTTTCTTCTAGATGCAGTTTTTGCTAAAGGAATGACTGTCCGACAGTCAAAAGAGGAGCTGCTTCCTCAGCTTCGAGAACAATGTGGCCTAGAGTTGACAATTGACAGGTAAAGAGACTGCAATCCGTTGAAGTTGCATGACTAAATATTACTTTAAAATGTGGTTGGTTTTCTGTTGTGGAGAAAGGAAGTTATAAAAGGAGCAGAAATAAGTTGAATTGGATTGTGAATACAAACATCACTTCAGTAATTCTTGGCTTTCATCTCATTTAGAATGATATAGGGAATAATATTTACATAGAATTGCCTGTGTGCAACATGTCTATGGGTTTAGATCTAAGAAGTTTTATTCTCTAAGAATGATTATCTTCAGAAAGGAGAGCATTAAGTAAATCAGTTCACAAAAAAGCCACCTTCTCTTTAGATAGAGGCTCAGCAGAGATCACTGCAGCAAACTAGCAAACTGCCTCGTGCATTATCGCAGAGTGTGCGTACAGCACTGACCCAGAACCGCTGGCTTCCTTTTACCCATAATTGGTTATCTCATCAAGGCTGAACTCGCTCCGGGGCCTTGATTCCACATAGGCTCTACTGTCAGTTACAAGTGATGTGGTATGTGCTGTGGAAGAGCTGACACTGTGTTCACTGGAATGAAGAAAAACCCGTAAGATGTGGTAAGCAAGCTTGGTGGAACCTTGACATATGCCTAAAATCAGGCTGGAGCAAAACATCTGCAGACAAGTGTTGGCCCTTTCCTGTTGGGAAAAGGAGTAGAAACCTAGATCTGGACCAGGTTTTTTTTCCTTTCCTCCCTATGACTGGGCGAAAGGATCTTTTTTATTGCTATGCTTGGATTATGTTCTCTAGTGCCTTACAATTATGGGTCACATCACAAAATTTGTCTGCTTTTGTGTGTAGAGAAACCATTGCAATTGAAGTTTTGTCCTCGTGTTTAATCTCATTTTAGTTGTTTATACCTCTGTTTACCTCCATATCTAAATTAAAGCTTATCCTTTTATATTGTCACTTGGAGTAGATGGAGTAGAACTAAGTACATAAATCAGGCACCAATCCTCCTCTAATCCTCCACCTCTACTCTTCTTCCCCACTTTCCCCTCAAAAAATAAAAGGCAAAAAAAAAAAAAGAGGAGCAGCAAAATTGTCAGAAGTCTTTGGGAATATTCTGTTTTCTTATCCTAAACAGGAAACTTGTTTACTTCCTCTAGATCCCTACACATTTCTTGCACTAAACAAGCACAACACAGGCATGTTTTCCTTGTGTTCATGAATGATGCAGCACTAAGAGCCAGTAGCGATACCTTGCTGTTTCAGAATGCTAAACTCATTCCTGATAAACCAACCCAAATCTTACATAAATGAGTTGTATTTCAGTTTTGTCAGAAACTATTTGGTTTTCATCTCTGGCAGTGGTAAGTGTTTATGAGTAGACAAAACCTCAAGTGTTTTTGTCCTGATATGCTTTCAGGTTTCGCCTACGAAAGAAAACCTGGAAGAACCCAGGCACTGTGTTTCTGGATTATCATATCTATGAAGAAGATATCAATATTTCAAGCAACTGGGAGGTGTTCTTAGAAATACTTGATGGTAATATGATATAGCGTCAAGAGAAAGTAAACATAATGTTAGAGATTTTTTTTTCTTTAGAGAACATTGGAAAAAGTACTTTGCTTTTTGCCTTTTTTAAAGACTATTACATTTTAATAGCATTTTATCAGAAAAAATAGAAGCAAAAATAATTAAAAATAATAAAAGCTCTGCACAAAGCTGGGGCAGGATTGTGCAAGTGCAGATTTCCTCTGGCTGCGATGTCTAAAGTTCTAAAAGCAGTACTGTTTTGTAGGTTTATTGGAAACTTTTGGACATACTGTACTGCTGTAGGAAGGTTTTCTTCATGTTTGTCTTGTACATAAAAAACGTAGGAATGCCTATATAGTAGACTTTTACTTATATTTAATTTTTGGACTAGTATTGGTGATGTTTGTCATTAGCTGAAATATATGTGTGTGTGTGTATTTGGTTTTAAAGTCAGCACAGCTGTTAAGTCATTTAGTATTTTTTCGGACAGGGATAAAAAACCACTCATCTGTCATGAAGTGCTAACTTTTTTAACAGACCTTGGTCATCAATACAACTTTGGATCAAACATTAGAGAGCAGATTGCTTCTTAAATTCTGCTTCAATACCATTAAAAACATGGCATTTCTTAAGCTATCCTTTGCATATACACTTAAATTTTGGATTCTGAATGCAAAAGCATCATTTTGGGGGGGGAGGTGGGGGGGAGTAGGCCATGTTGGTTTTCTTCTAGATTAACAGATAGTTCTATTAATGGATAGATGAAGAATGTGAATTCCATTCATTTGGGAACTTTCTTCACAAGCATACCTGGCTTAAGAAGTCTCATTTAGCTGCTGCTCCAGTATTTTGGCAGCTGTCTTCAATCCTGGTGTTTTTAAGAAAATTGTACCAATGCAAGTACAAAAAATTGAAATTAACATGGGAGGTTCAGGAGCCCTGCGGCTTCCTATAGACATATGTGTCACTCACGTACCCGCTGCTGCCACAGAGGTTGTTGGAAGAGTGTATAGGTCAGGGCTTGTAAGGCCTTCCACCATCACCATTGCTTTCACCTTGTTCTTCAGCTAAACACTGAAGACATAAGGCAGTTAAATAAGGCAACTTAAAATAATTTGCAGTTAAGTTTCTTAGCATAGCAGCTTTACATCATGCTGTTGCAGACTTAAATTAGTTATTCTCTGGCTCTCAAGAGAACTTCTGTAATTGTCTCTCACTTGAAATAAATGCCAAGAAGCACTAGGTGGCTGTATCTTCTCTTTGGGCAATAGGTTACTGTTGAAAGGCAGCACAAATGTAGTCGTAGGCAAGATTGTAGAATGCATTTGGGGAAAAGCTTGAACAGTGATGGTGGTTTCACACAAAACAAGCATGTAATGGTAGACATAAATGTTTGAACCACAAGTTCTGCCTGCTTAATAACAAAATTACAGACTGATATAAAATAAAAATAGAATCAGCCCTTTGTTACCATTTCTGCTTATCTGATTGTAATGTTAACAGTATTACCCTGTCAGCCAGGGGAAGCTGTTACCTGAAACTGCTGTGAAAGGGCTGGAGGCAGTACATACTACAACTCTTCAAGGTGGTAGGTGTAAGGCAGGCTTTAATAACAAGTGTATAGTTAGTGTGTGAAATCTAGAAGTCAAACATGGAAAGCTTATTTTAGTAAAGAAAAGTGAAGCACATGAATAAATACCAGATTGCTGAGGAAGGTCTCAATGAAATGCAAGGTCTGGAGGTCAGCCCCTGGTTAGGTGGATAGATGTATGCATAGCTGAGCCAGGTGTGATGGAAAAGTGTGCTCTTGAGTAAATTGCATGGCTCGTAAGAGATGCTGCCTATGAAAAATTCCTTGAAAGGAGTTGATAACAAAGAAAAGTTGAACTAAATCCTAGTCCAAGCCCCCTTCCCCCCCCCGCCTTTTTTTCTTTCGTTGACTACTTGCAGCAGACTTACCGGGTTAGTTAGGTGGTGTGTGCATATGTAGTGCACTCTTTGTATTTTAATATACTTATATTACGGAAAAGCCCTACTTGTAAATAGAATATTTTGTGATGTTAATCCAACACATTTCTTTCTTTCCTAGGAATAGAAAAGATGAAATCCATGTCACAACTTGCTGTTTTATCAAGACGATGGAGGCCATCAGAGATGAAACTAGATTCTTTCCAGGAAGTAGTGCTAGAAAGCAGCAGCGTTGAAGAATTAAAAGAGAAGGTAAAATGTGTAACGTGATGCAAGCTTCTTGTGGTTTTTAAGAGCCTTATTGATGTCCTCTGTTGGGAAGCAGAGAGATGTCATAGCTACAAAAATCTTGTTGCGTGGTGATTATTTTTTTTCCCAGGAAGGAGACCCTGTCCCATCCTATTACCAAAGCCATATGAATTACCAGCTTTAGTTCTTCATTTCGTATAATGGTCTGGTATCAAAGTATTCAGGTGAACGCATGCAAAAAAAGAAAAAGGCTTATCTTGAAGTTTAAGAAGCATAATATTACCTGTGTCTCTTATCCTTGAAAAACAGACGTTTAAGAAAAGCTAAACTGTTATCACTTTGTTTTTTCAAGCCAGTATTTTGGTGTTCCAAAATACCAAACCTCTCAGCCTTTTCATGCTTGAATTTGACAGCTGTTGCTCAGGGACGGTGTAACTACCAAGTAGATTGAACTGTATTTTGATTGGGAAGAAATATGGCTCTGGTATGGGTTTTTTTCCTTAAGACCAGAACCCTCTAACAGGTAAGCAGTCGTGCTGTCCTAGCAGAAATCTAGAGTAGAAGCATGTCTCGTATTGAGACTGTTTATTCATCTCGTACACCAAAGTGTTCCGCTCTTAGAGGAGTGGTTATTTATGTGTGGCAATACCCAGATGTAAGAAGGCCACCTTGGATGTTGAGGTCAGCAAAAATCCTAGTATCGGTGAAGTCTGCCTAAGTCTTACCTTACTAAAACACTCAGCATTTGTAAGTTAGGGGTTAGCTCATAGGCTGGAAAGAGGAGCATTGTTCAGTTACTGTAGGGCAACAGCCTTGGATTTGCGTATGTACACAGATGAAGCTATGGACTGATTTCTTACATTCTTCATGTAGAAATGAAGTTACGACTACGGGTTCTTGCATGTGATCTTCAAGATTTCCTCTTCACTTCTGTATGAAGAAAGGGTTGGCTTTTTTCTTGTTTTCTTGTCTTAAGAATTGATACGCAGGGAGCAATTTTAGCAGCATTCTCTCTAAGACCTTAATCTTTTTACTCCTGACAGTAATAAATTTGAATTTGACACAGCTGTAGTAACAGATGTGTTCAGCTAGCTCTTTTTTTCAGACAAATTTTATTAACAGTGTAGAGCTAATACATTTTCGAATTTGTCTGGCTTTTGTCAGTATTGTTTATTTATCCTAGTTTCCAAAGGGAATAAGAGTTAGAAAATTATACTGGCTGTTAGTGTTTTTTCACCATCAGTTTAATTTGAACACGTCTGTTTTAACAGCGGATTTGAAGGAGGCAAGAATCTTAGAGAGGAAATCTCTTCAGGTGTTGGGAAAGTAAGCAGCCAGAGATAAATGCAGATCTAAGTTAGTGTCCGCATTGCCATGGGGACGAGACCACAGCCTGCGCTTGAGTTAAGGGCGAGGCAGCGATGAGCCTGTGTGCACCGTGAGGCTGCTCAGCGGAGGGAGGGTGACCCTCTGATGGGTGCTCGGTAGGACCGGGCAGCAGGGGATCATGCGCTCTGTGCGCCAAGGAGGTGCACGGCAGGGGTGGCTGCAAGGGGGAAGAGCAGCCAGCGGTGCTTGCTGGGGAGTTGTGGGGTTGTACGGTCAGAAGCGCAGGTGTGCGGAGATGGGTTTGTCACGCGTATTTCATGGCTTTGCCTGATCCCTGGCTGACTTGATGATAACTTTCATGTCATACAGGGAAGCTGCTGAAGGCTAACGGATAGGCATGAAGGTTTGACGTGAGGCAGTTGGTCTCTTTGTATCTTGGAATTTGGATTACTTAATTAATTGTTAACTTTTTTCTGTCACCCCTTCACTGTTAAGGGAAGTATGATCACAGCAAGTGTCACTTGTGACACACTAACTTCAGAAATGCGAAAAGTTTATACCTTGTCACTGGTTTTGTACGAATACTTTGGATCATTGAAGGGCTTTCAGATAACTTGACTTTAGATTTGGCAGGTCTGTTGACGTTATGTATGTGCTATGTAACGTTGTTGCGGAATAGTATTAAACCCACCATTTTTCTTCACTTTACAGCTCAGTGAAATAAGTGGAATACCCTTAGAAAACATAGAATTTGCAAAGGTAAGTAAGATTTTATCTATTTTTACCTTTTAATGGCATGGATGTGTGATTATGAATTTTGTTTTATTCACCAAGTAATTGCTTCCTCTCAGGGTAGAGGAACATTTCCGTGCGACATTTCCATACTAGAGATTCACCAAGACTTGGACTGGAATCCTAAAGTATCTACGTTGAATGTCTGGCCTCTGTACATTTGTGATGATGGTGCAGTAATATTTTATAGGTATGTATTTTATTACAGTAAACCATGCAAAAAAAATCTGTATATAAGATTTGAGAGGTGATGTAATCAGCAGAAGCATAAAAATTGTCTTAAAGGAAAGAGGGTTTAAAACATAGAGCTGAAATGTTTGTGCTCCTCAGCTTCCTAAGAACCTGAATATTGTCTAAGAAAACAAACACTGCACCCTTTTACTCAGTCCTTCCTCCCAAACTGTTGAAAATAAAGCTGAACGCAAAAGTAGTTGCTATGCTCGAGTGTATATCTGGATTTAATATCTTAAAATGGACCCATATCCCTTGTGGAGTCTGAGACTCTTGCCATAGGTTTTAGAGAGCAAGATTTTATTTTCTGAGTTTATTTCTTTGAGAAATGACCATGGCTTCTTTGAAAAAAAAGGATGTTACAATGAAAATTTTGTTAACATAAAAATCGCTCATCAGCTGGTGGCAATAACCTGGGGGTGCTATTTGAGGGTGAAGCTTGAAAATTGTCATTTCTGGTAAACTTGGTGGGCAGGGCAACCTCACGAGAACACAGTGCTCCTACCATATTTTTCATAATTACATGTGAGTTTGGGGCAACAGCTGGCTGATAATGTGCTGGCCTTGAAGAAAAAGATTTGGGAGAGCAGCTGGTAGTTTCTAGGAGGGGCTGGCTGATGTGCTGCTTCCAGCTGTTGGCCCTGCAACCGAATAAAGAGCAGGATCGTCGTTGGCTATACAGAATAGGAGTTCCCAGGTAGGTGGAGGAGTGCAGGCTTGTTTCTGCGGCTTTCCCTTGGGTCTGCTGTCGGTTAGAATACCAAATGTCTCTGTTAGAAAAGCAGGTTTATAGACAGATTGTTAGTTTCTGGAGAAGAATGAAAACAATCTGTAAGGAGTATTATGCTTAGTTGTGGTTTTTACTAAGTTGCTCCAAGCGAAAGAATTACAGAAAGCCAATTATGGTTGTTGTCTTAATCTGAATGTTAACATCTATTTTCATTTTAGGGATAAAACAGAGGAATTAATGGAATTAACAGATGAGCAGAGAAATGAACTGATGAAAAAAGAAAGCAGCAGACTCCAGAAGACTGGACACCGGGTAACCTACTCTCCCCGTAAAGAAAAAGCACTAAAAATTTATCTGGACGGAGCACCAAATAAAGATTTGACTCAAGACTGATACTCGCTATAGCATTTTCCCTGGGAAATTTTTTTGTTTAAAATAAAGAGGTTCACTACTACTGTGTAGTGCCATTACGGCAGGACACTCATTAGGTGTAAAGCGCTGACACCAGCACTGGTTGGGCTGTGTCACCAATCAGCAGCGCAGTGCCCCGTTGGGTCACTGTTTGACTTGGAATCATGTTGTGCACTATAGTCAAATGTACTGTAAAGCTAAAAGGGATGTGCAAATAAAAGATTAGAACTAAAAAGTGGGCGGGGAAGGAAACGAGTGGAAATTTTTGAGGACAGTGTGCACATAGTAGCTAGTGAAACTAGCCTCAAACAGGATACTCATAGCTTAATAATAAAAGCTGTGCAAAGGCCATGAAAGAATCCTTTTTTCTGTTTGTTTCACTGATAACACGCATTACCTCATCAGAGAGTCTGAAGTAAATGTTAACACATTGGTTCTAGGAAAGCAGCAGCAAAGGGTCGAAAATGAAATGGAAGTGCTGCAAGTGTAAGGTTTTAGACGATTCTTCCATAGAACAGGTAGGCCGAGGGGCGCCTGCGGAAGGCTGCCGGCGGGGGTTCGTGCATTTTGCAGAAGTGCTGTTGTAAGGTAAACTGGTTTTTAATAGGTTACGGAAGCCGATGAGCAGCTCTGTATTGCGTTCAATGTGTAAATAAAACTTGCCCTAGCCATTCAACAGAACTGCAGTTCAGCTATTTACCATGGTATTTCTTTTCACATATCAACATTCATGGTGTACGTTTGGAAGTATAGTTGCCTATTTAAATTTGTATTCATTTTATGTTTGACAATGCTGGGTACTTTAGGGTTGTATTTCCCTTTGTTAATGAAGTTTTTGTTTCGTTCTGCTACTTTTTGTACATTTTGGTTTTGAGACTATTACAAGTTTGCATCTTCTCCACCCACTGAAAGTCATTTTATTTTTCGCAGAGTTGATTCCGTAGCTATATGTAGTAAAAATATTGGGGCGACCTCTAACACCTCTACATACAGACTTGGTAGTTCAGGTTGTGGTGCAAAGACTGATGCAGTCAACATGATTTCATTGCAAAGCCTAGGAACAGCAATTTTTTGCTTTGGTCCATAAAGATCAATAGAGAACAATTCTCCGTAGTTTTTGGAAAACCACCTAATTTATAACAATCAAAAGATTTTGGTAAACTTTTTCATGCCAGATGCTGTTTACAACAATGAACATGCCAATAAAACATTTGTTCATTCTGTTGTGTTATTTTGATCTTTAAATGGTGTGGTTTTTATTTGAAAAATTACGGAATTATTTCATGGAACTACAGACTTTTCCAAGGTGACGTCAGAATTGTAAGGCTGTGTGTATATGCACCCCACACACGCGTGTGCACATTATTGCAGGACGTGTTTTGTAGCCCGTGTGCAGATCCTCTTTACATATACTCACACCAGATTTGTCTTCAAGTTTCCTTTTCCAGAATTTAATTCATCACCAGTGAAATTTCTAAGCTCCGGATATGATTGGCTCCAGAGAGTAAAAAGATTTTGAATAACTGAGCACTCAGCTCTCCCTTGCATGCTGACCCACAGCAACCTAAAAATCCTGTGGAATCTGGCAGCTTGAGAACCAGGCACTGTGCAAAGGAATTCCCTCTTTCTTCCTCATGTTTGACCTGTGCCACCTCTTGGCCAACACGGATGAGGTGGAAGCAGAGACAAAAGAAGTGTAGAGCGAGTACCACCCACTAGGTACAATACGTCATTAAACTACCCTTTATTTATGTGTAAAGACTGCTCAGGGATCCTTGGAGGATTGGGACGAGAGAAAAAAGTTAACTATCAAATGGGTCATGAATTTTCTTCCAACTCAGACATTCGGAGAGGCAAAAATGTAGGGATGGAATAGTGTTAAGAATTCCAAACACTGCTTGCTTAATCTAGCCCTATTTAGGAACCTTCTGTTGAGAACTTCTTTGAAGAAGTTACTTTTTAAATCTGTTAAGTCTTGACAGAAATCTGGATAGAGGACTGAGGGGCATCCTTACAATGGTTTCCTGTCCAGTGGGGCACTTCCTTCTGCCTAAGTGTACTGCAGTATAGTCTGAGTTGTTCTGGGAGGCATTTTTCAGTGCCTGCTTTATGCTCTGATCATTTCAAACATTTTTGAATTTGACCGTGGGCATCTTAAAGAAAGAAAAAGCCTTGAGTTTCTAATCTTAGTTCAGCAGAAATCTTACTGAACTTCTGGTGAATGCGAGCAGTTGATCTTTCAGGAACTGAGGCATCAAGAAACTTAAAGGGAGAGTAATGTTACCCTTAAGCAGGGCAGTATTTACAGACAGGTACTGCTCTTGTTAAGTATTTTTTTAACAGGGTAATTGCAATGATATTTAATTCCTTCTCTTTGTATAGATGGGCTGCTCTAGAGCACAGTAATCTTACTAGGTATAGAAAGGAAAGGTAAATTCGGTGAACTCTCAGAGCCTGTGCACATGTTGGTGTGAGAATTGGTGGTACAAATGAATCCTTAAACTGTTCTGAAGAAATGTCCTTACTAATGATAATGGTTAATGTTAATTCCAGTACCCAAGGAATTTGCTGAAAAGCTCTCATAGACCTGGAAGTGGTGCGAGGCTAGTGGCACAGTCTTGTAGCTGCTCCTGTTCAGTTACTGGAGCTTTGTTGTCCCAAATTAGACATAGCAGTAGGGTTATTTGGGAAGAAGCTCCATGAAAAGTTACTTGGCTGGAGCCTTGTGTCATCTTTTACCACATGCGATAACAGATGGTGAAATCTATACCCCAAAAAACCATTAATAGTGGGAGAGCTGTTGTAGCAAACTATTTGTTGAGACAGCTGGGAGCTGGGGAGCTTGGATTGGGTTCTACTCTTTGCTTGCTATTGATTTCTTTAATCAATGACCTGTTCAGATGGTAACGATGATCACGTTTTTTAACACGTGCAGCTTTATGCTGATGAAGTGGATTAAAAGCACAAACCATTTCTCAAAAAAGAATTTTCTCTGGGTGTAATAGAATCAAGTAGGAGAAGCACAAGTCTCTAAATGCAAGCAGCCATTTAGGTTGTCTTACTGCTACAGTGGAGTTACGAGTTTGTTCACTGTCTGTCTCTCTCAAAAAGGGTGGGTGGTGATCGAGTATGGCCAGCAGCTCCTTTAAGCAACATTACCCATTACTGCTCTGTTCATGTAGTGCAGGATGCTGCTGTATGTATGGCACTGCTCTTGGCTCTAGCTCAGGCGTAACCTTGTAGCTGCGCTGTTCTCTTACGTACTGATACTTAGGCATTCAGCGTGCAACAGAGAATCTGTAGTCTTTGTATTCAGCCCGTTTAGCTGTTTGTCCCGCAGCATTAAACACTGTATTTCGCCCTTGAGAGAGAGAGCCCTGAACAGTGAAGTTGAAAGTTCCTATATAGAAACCAGTGTTACATGGATATAATTATGTTCACAGTTTGTTATTTATATGGAAAATGCAGGCTTTTTTTTTCTTTGGTTGGTATGCCCCTCATGCAGTGGGGGGGGCACTGACCATTGTTTACAACAGTGTCAAACTCACGGGCTACTCTAGCTGTGGAACACCAGTTCTTAAGTTACACTGAGGGCTGCTGCAGGACAGATGGCATCCGCTGTACGCAGCTGATAAAGCAGCTCTGGGTATATTCATCCGGAAGGGTAAGCTTCCTTGAGCTCTTCCTTCCTCTACAAGTCTGTGTTTGTGGGGGGATATGACACCCAGAATCTGTATCTTGCAGCTTCACTGATTATATTTTCTAAAGAAAAAATAAAAAAATGCTTAAAATCAATGACTAAACCACTCCAAAGTAGATGGTTCTTACCCGAGAAAAAGAAACTATTCTAGACATACGTACTCAGAAGTCACTTCTACAGTCACTAACAAGATTGTTTATGCTTATGTGTATTTTTTAATGAGTACATGTATTGATCAGTTTATTTCTAACGTACAATGGGAAAGTACTAACCCAGAAGAAACACTGATATACTTCTCATTTGTCTTTGACAGAAGGTTTGGTCCAAGGACTGAATGAATTCAACAATAACTTGAACATGCAGGTCTGGTGCACAGAAAAGGGTGCTCATTGAAGACCTTGTTTATTGCACTTCTATCCAGCAGTATGTGTTTAGGGTTTATATAAGCAAGACACTATAGACAAAAAATTCTAGAAAGAACTAACTCAACTGTCTGGTGTTTGGACTTTAAATTTCATCTCCCAAAAACAGGTCTTGAGCTGAGTCAGGCTCAGGCTTCAAACCTGCTTGGTCCTCCAGACTTTCTAATTCCTTACGCACTTCCTGAATGACACTGCTTTCTTCATAATCAGAAAGAATATCTCTGGGTATCAAGCTGAGAAACGGCATCTCATCCGTCATTAAGGGATCTTCTTTTTCATTATTCCTGGTTTCATTGGCAGACAGTTCACACACGGACGTAGTGCTGTGGCTGTTGGAAAGAGAGACATCTGGTCACGCAATACGTCTTGTCATGTTCTTTTGTTAGTTCCTTAATAAACAACTTCATTCCCTCCCCACATGAAAGCACGTTAAATGCGTAATACTGTCAGATCTACCATAGCTGACCTCATAAACACCTGATTTTTACATGCTTGAGAGCCAGAGAGTTAAAGATGAGATTTCCACATACAGAGCTAGAACAAATATCCTAATAGCAAAAAATGTTTGAGACTGGGACACAAGATGGCAGTGGACCTCAGCACCATCTGGCCCTTCTGCTTACAAGCAGTTCACGGCGACTGGTCCTTTCTGTTCGTGTCATAATGCAGAGTTAAGAAACACGATACTCCAGCTGAAAAGGAATGCAGAAAAAATACTGTTTGCCATCCGGCTGTAGAGTTGCGAACTGTGAGCATTACGTATTTGGTTCTAAACAGGACAGCAGCTGTATTTGCTGCTGTCTTTGTTTTGAAAAGTGGCTCCAGTTGCCTGCAGACAAACATCCCACATTTGTTGTAGGAACTTTAAAAGGGAAGAAGAATGGTGTCTTATCTGTTGACAGGAGGCAGGGGGATAGAACTTGACCACGGCTCACCCGGTCTCTTTGCACTGCACGGGACAGAACAGGGCTACCGGTCCTCGTGACAGTGCGAGGTGACGGCTGCTTGTGCCAGGCACCCCGCAACAGCTGCTTACAGCTGCAGCCTCTGTCACTGGAAACAAAGGGTAAACGAACTAAAGATGTACACAAAAGAAGCCTCAGGAATGTTTTGGATTCCTGTGTGGCAGACTATCCTTGTATTCTCTAGTGAAATGAAACACTTGTTGCAGTGTTTGTTGCTCACTAGTAATATTTAGCCAAGAGCCATTTCAAGCAGAGATGGGCTGTTTCTTTTAATAAAAAAAAACATTATCTGAATCTTAAAATTCACAGAAGCAGCCTTATCTTACTGTCCATGCGAGTCATGGGCAGGTGGTACGCACAGGATAACTGTATTTGTGATAACCCTAACCAGGTAAGTGATTCCTGTGACTGTAGCTGGACAGTTCAGTTAATATTAACACCCTAATTCATTTCTCTGTTTCAATATCCTCACCTGAAATGTTTTCCTTCTTACTAGACATGATGTTTGCTGACTTACCTTCCCTGGGGGTAATGGTACTTGCACATTAACTAAAATTTTGGTGCTGAAGGGATGGGATCAACTCTGCTTGCTTCCTCAGATCACATTTATGAAACAAAATGTTACCCAATACTTTTAACTCATGAAAAAAAACCAGGAACAGTTGGATGCAGAAGAAGAGAGAAATACTAATCTACTAATCTCTTATCACAGCTGTGCTGTCTTGTTGAAAGTTAATAAAATGAAAATGGTATTGTAGGAACAAACTTGGAGAGTTTATTTCATAGATAACATATAGGTTTTCTAAAAATGCTTTTAGTACAAAACTGAAATTATCTTTCTTTCTCCCAGTGAAATTGCTGATAATGCAAGTAACTGTCCTTTTAAAGAATGGTGTATTAAAAGTTTTAGCTTCTAAGCAGAAAATACAGAGTCAGACTGCTTCCTATTCCATGAAACTGAATGATACTGAAGTCTTCACAGTATGGAGCGTTTCAGGTCTGAACAGCAGCTCTGTAGAGTCAGCTGTCGGGAAACTGGCTTCTGGGGTTAGTCTGAAACTGAAGGAAAGTGGAAGCAAAGATGTTATCTTTTTTTTTTTTTCTTGTGATAGAAGTGGCCTTCTGTAAAGCTGATCAGTAGTACAGGAACAAGCCTGTTTCTATTTACTATGTGTATTAAAATGTCTTTAGTATGTCTAAGATACACATTTAATTCACACCAGATTAAGGTGTTGCCAAATTCAATTAGGCACACCTGTGTGGAACCAACCAGCAAGTCTTAGAAAGTTTCAGTGCTACTGATGTGAGAAGCTGCGAAAACACTTCCCACTGTGGAAGAATCTGCATGTTCTGCATCTGCATACCACAGAGAGAGACCCCTCACACATCTCAAGCCTGCCGAGTTTTGCTCTTTACCTCTGAGGCTGGCAGATCAAGCCACTTGCACATGGGCATCGCTCAAGTACTCCATCGGGTTCCAGTTCCCAGGTGATCAGGTTGAGAAGACGGTTTGAAGGATCATGGCAGGGTTCACCTTCTTCAGGTAATGGAGTACACACAGGAAACAGCAGCTCTGCATGCCAGAGTAAATTAATTTTATGAGAAGTCATTAACTGTCTACTGAACTGAGGTGACCTGATCTTTAAGTCTACGTGCAAGATACAAAAACACAGACGACCCCTTCTGAAGTCCCCTTACGTATTAGGGAGCTATAACTGACAGTTGCTTCCACTAGGTGGGAGTAAGACATTTGAAGTTTCTGCTTAATGAGCAAGATCAACTGCTGCTTCACAAAGAGACTACTGTCAGGACAATACTACTGCACAACTCCATCCCTTGGAGATTTGAAAGACTATTCTAAAACCAAGAAAACTAACATTACGGTGAATCCTTTTCAATGCAGAGCATTAATGGTTTAAAATCTGAATAGAGAAATACCTGCATTTTAGAACGCTGTTGTTTTTCATATTTCTTCTATTTCTTTGCAGAGGTTACAAATACAGAGCAACTGTTCAGAGATTAAATAGCGAGGTTACAAGAACTACTCCTCAGCCACTGAATTTGTTATCGTAATTCTACAACAGGCAAGGCTGTCTGATGGCATTTGGGGCTTGGCACCCTTGTTTCTGCACAGGAGTGAACTGCAACCTGTGTAAGAGATTATTTAGAAGGATATGTCGTTTGAGTTTCCTGATGCTAGTACCTGACAGTGTCAGTCTTGAATTCAGCTCTTCCAGATGTTCTTATCAAACCTCCCTTCCTCCTCTTGTCTTCATTCACCTTATTTTTTGTGGTACGGCAGAATAAAATTTGTGAAGAGTTCAGAATTTAAGTTTTTAAAACAAGCTTGGTCAAAATATATACGCTTTAACATAGATGACTTACCAGTTCCTAATTCCAAAACAGGTTATATCTTAAGCAGAGAATGCTCCGTACTTTACTACAGTTTTATATAAAAAATACACGGGTAAAAGCCAGTCCAATTGTTATTAGGACAACCTTTGGCAATACTCTAGTGATGGAGAAAGGCCTTGAGGTTAGGCCTAACCTGAAAAACCCTAAAGCACTGCTAAAGCAGACAACTGTAGAGAATAAAAACCCATTGCTATTAATCAATAGATTTATTTAAAGTTTTATTAATAGCATTCCATCATTATTATCTATTGTATTGTTACAGGTTTGTACTAAATTTCATTTCAAGCCAAGCACTAACTTTTAGTCAAACTAGTATGAATATCTTACGCAGCTGAAATAGTCATCATAAAGACACAGGTTGTTTGGATCTCACAGGAAATCAGGACTAGAGAAGCAGTATTACCCTCATGCTAGACTAGCCCAGTGCTACCAACACGAGTGGATGTAAATTACCGATTTACTCATCTCTGCAGCGTGAGCAGAGATTGAAAGTCTTACACAGTGAAAGTAACAGGCATTTATTCAAAGTGCTCTTTCTGTCTCATTTCAGAATCAAGAGTACAAAGAAATCTCTAGCAGAGCTTGACAAAACCAAAAAAATGCTTTAGGCAGAAACGTGGTGAAGGGGAAAATAAAACTGCTCTAACCAAAACTTGCTGAAACCAAATTTAATTGACATGGAAGGTCCACTACGTAATGCTCAAAAGCTGAACAGTCCCACTTGCCTTTGAAGGGTGGTTGAGCTTTCTCCTTTGTTTCCCTGAAATGCCCTGGTAGCCTGATGGACCAGCAGGCTGAAGGCGGGACAGGCGGCCCAACTCTCAGTGAAGGTACAAGGTCAACTCTTGCTCATAGCAAGGGCCAGGTAAAAAGCTATCTAGAGAAGCATCTACCTGGCGTAGGAAGATGATTGGAATTGTATCCTGTCACTACAAAATTAAGGTGAACTCTGATAAAAGCAATGAGGAACTAGTGAGTGTAAAACAGTAGAAGTTAGGCCCTGACCAGGCAGGATTTAGGACTGCTTTCAGGCCTGATACTTTCTCCTCCTCTCCTCCCTTCTGTAAATCAAGTTTCACATTCCCATGCGGTCTGACAACATAATCTGCAACGTTGTTCCTCTCTGCATCTTGGCTGGCCAGTCAGCATTGCATAGCGTGGCGCCCTGGAAGGCTCATATAAAACTCAGAGTATGAAAGGTATCTGTGGTCCAATTCTGATGGCCTGCTTGCTGATAGGAAGGACAAGCCACTTTTGGTAATCTCATTAATTTATTTTGTTCATTTAAATTCTCTCATTTTTGCTCTATTGGATAAAATTTCAACACAGAGTTCTGCTACTTTTAAATTACTGAGATTCCCCTTCAGGAACAGTAGATTTTTGTGCTTCTCATGCTGTTCTCATCTCCAGTGTGCAACAGGCTTTTCTTTGACCATTGTGCACCCCTGTCAGACCGTATCTCACTCTTAATTCTATTAAAGTTTTATAATGAAGTTAACACAGTGCGCTCCACAGGCCGGGGGAGGATGGCCTATTGATTCTGTAGAGATTTAACCACTTCACTTGGGCAAAAGAGCTAAATATTCACACTCCTGTGTTATGAAATGAATAGGATAAAAAGCAAACCCTCTGTACCTTTCTGAAAAGCACAGCACATTCCAGGGTTGCAGTCATGTTGGCTCTCACAAATGGTGCCGTTCTCTCCTTTTGAAGTGGATTTCCTGCACTCGCCCCAAACGCAAAGCTGGTCTCCGCAGCATTCAACGTCCCGTGAGCAATGCTTGCAAAGGGAAAAAGCACGTGACAAAACTGTCGCTCTAGCACTAGTTGCATGTGTGGACAGCTAAACACAGAATTAAACCCTGCTCCTGAAGACAACTGCATATATGTGCTTTAAATACATGCATGTCATATTCTGACTCTTTAAACAGAACTGCTTAGGTTCTCAACTTCAAGCATACATCAAAGAATTTGCAGACAGGAACCTGCGCAGCAGAGTAACGGCACTCTTCCTACACTATTATACTTTGAATCTTACAAAACCTGAATTCTTATTTTAGCATTTGTGTGAGAATTGATCAGCAGCCAGACATCCTGCAGTGTAATAATGGACTTTAGGACAGCCTTTTGCAATCAAGGAAAACAAAAATCAATCAATGAAACATTATCAATGGAAACCAGTACGGATTTTTTTCCATTGTTAAATGCAGTCAGGAATTTACAATTTTTTCAGGATTGTTTTCAAAGAGCAAAGCAAAAAAATCTTACTGAAATCCAACTTTTAGTTGGAATAAGAACCAGACCTCATTTGTAACTAAGAATCTTTGAAAAAGAATTTTCTTTGAAAATCAGAAATGCAAATCTCTACCTAAAGATAGCTTTGTATGAAGATTATCCCAGCGTTTCAACTATACACACATAATAAATCAAGCTAATAAAAGCTTTCTTATTTTAGCTAGTTTGATTGACATCTTAAAGATTCCTAGTAGGTCAGCATTTTAACAGCTTTTTTCTGTCTGTGTAAAGCCCTGTCTGGGCAGCCATACAAAATCAGAATTTCTTTTCCAGTGGATCCCACAGGAAGTGCTTAATGCAGGGCAAAAAGTAGGACTATGCTAGCACTATTAAGACCTGCTAATTAAAAAGAAATATGTTTTGTAATTGTGGGGGTTCTAGGTCAGGGAATTGATCCCACCATGTTCAGTCCGAGCTCACTTTACAACAGGAGTGTAGCTAGGACCCATTTTTACTTTCTTCATCCTGCAAACATTTCTACGGAGGACTGCAAAGAAAAAGGGTGGTGCTAGGTCATTATAATCTTGATTTTTAATTACTTCATGTTAACATGAAAAATTACCAGTTTAACATTTTCTAAAATATGAAGAATAAGCTTTCGTAATGACACTTGAGCGTATATTCAGGACTTGTGTTTAAGCAAGCATTTAATCCACTGAAGTCAATAGAGCTCCCTGATGTTACCTAGAGAAGTATTCAAATCATTTCAGGAACAGCCTATTGCTTTTAGATGATAATAATCCTATTGATCACATGACTTTACAGCAAGGTTTGCTTGCTTGCAGACTTAACTGTCTGCAAATGCTTTGAGGAATTAATTTGTTTCACAAGAGGCCATCAGCAGAACTTCGATGAAAAGGGACAGTCAGATAAAAGGCCTTTTTTGACAGACTGCTCTTAAAGTGGATTTTCACCATGGAAAAAGCTTGAATTTCTCAGGGACCTGTCACCAACAGAAGATAATCTAACCACAGCCGCTACCAAGAACATTTATCTTTCAGCTCAAAAGATGGGAACTTATGTTTCCTGAGGTTCACAGATTCAAATAATGTAAATGATCCATGTAAGAGGATCATATACAGTAACAATTGCACTACAGCAGTGTACAAGTTGTCAATGAAGGCAAAAATGCAGGCTGCTGCAGTTCTCCTTGGGAATCAAGAGCTGGAAATGACCAACTGTCAGCTGAGACTTCAGAGTTGGCACAGCATTTCCACTTTGCCCATTCTGCTGGCAACCTACAATGTGTTAGTTTATGCTGTCCGTAGGCCACCTAACAAGTCAAGCTTGAGCCAGGAGGAGCAGAGCACAGGTTTTACAGCATATGAGAACCGAAACCTTAAAAACTTAGTTGTGTTAATAGGCAGAAAAAAAACCCAAACCAAACACTCTACACATCCATTTTTGAACTTCATGCAGTAAGCTTTTCATCTTGTTTTCTATCAATTTTGACTTGCTGACATTAGCAACAATAACTTATATATTGAGTTTCTAAAGACCACGTAAAATCACCTCTCATCCAGGACTTACCGTATGCTGGGTTTTACAAAGCTGACACTTGTATTCAAAGGTGGAGAACTGGCAATATTTCCCTGTTTCACAATCTTCATCAATGATACACTCCTGAAGAAAAGGATAAAAGCGTAATTTGTCATTGTGTGTCAAAAATCCATACCTCTTCTTAAAATGCCAGAAAGTCTTGATTGATTATACCTCTAATTTGGGAACTGAAAAAAAAAAACTTGCTTCAGTTCTTCATGCAACCACAGTTCTGTAATAGAACAATGCTATCTCCCTGGCACACCTAAATATTGTGGCCTCAAAGTGTTAGGTGGTGGCTTCACTTATTCTATGAATATTGATACCAGCAACCACAAGAAAATAAATTATCTTGTTCTGCAGGCTTTTTGGTTGGTTTTGGGGTTTTTTGGGGGGGAGGGGGGGCTGAAGACATTTGTATTAAATCTGTTCTACTTGTATTAGAGTACAATTGTTGATTCATTAGTTGTCTGTTTTTTTCAGATGGGGGCAAGACCAAAGGAAGGAGGCTACACTACAGCAGCTGCAGCAGCCAAGAGTATCTTTCTATGCTCTGTGGGAGACCATTCTGCAACAGCTTTCTTGATCCCAGGCCAAGCAGCTTAATGCTATCCTCCCTCCTCTTCCCCAGCAACATTAGTGCCGGTCTCAGAAACTCCGCAGCATGGTTAGCTTCCCTAAGGCAGCAAGGACAGCCCTACGGGAGAAGGGAACTATGTTTCCTTTTCCTTTTAACTGTTCCTCTGCTCCCCTTTAGCAAGGGGAAGACAAATTCTTCTCAGGCAATCTTTGCAGTGCCTGAGCATTTTTGTCTGCCACAGCTTCTACACTGAAAAACGCAGTGCTGCTTTCCACAGGACTAGTTACATTAAACATTCCTGGGACTTTATGGTAACAGCAGCACTACCTTACAGCCAGTACTTCTGGGAAGTAGTAGAGGTCATCCACCATTTGATTTCCTTTTCTTGGTTGACAGCATGCCTCTCATGTACCCATCACCATAGCCTATCACCTGTGAGCTCACAGCTGCAAATGTCTAAATACCTACACATGTAAATTTTAAATCTGTACTTTAATTGAATTTGAATATTGCAAAATACGCAGGAGCAGATTCTCAGCTGACAATATTCCCCTGGCATCTCCCTGCTGTCAATGAAGCCAATTTATATTTAGGAACACTCTAGCCTCTCGAAGAACGCAATTTCCACATCACAGGCTTCTGAAATGCACGTAACAAACTCAGTGTTTCCCCCCCTTGTTTGCTGCATGTAAGTATTCAGCAGGCAGGTTTGAACACTAATTTAAGATTGACAGGTACTGAAGAGCCATATACATCCTAGGGAAAGAAAGCCCCACAGTTCCCTAATGCATCAGCCTTTGCTACCCAGCTAAGACACTAGAGCAGGCGTCAAGCTAGCAAGGTGCTTGAGCGCACGTTTAGCTTCTCAAACCTGGAATCATTTCATGGCCTTAACTAAAATGTTCATGTGAGAGAGTTCCCATCTGAATCACAGACTCAGACTGAAGTATCTTCACCCAGAGGTCCCACAAGCACTGTGGTAGAGATGGCTCACCTTTCGTTCAGGCTGCAAGGGGGAATGTACAAACTGCTCAGAAAATCTTCCCAGAGTACAACTCTGCAGGTATGGCGGTGAGGATAATACAGAGAGCAAGCGTGTATGTTCATGTACCCCTGAAGTGCCTGGTTCACAGTGAGGGTGTGTTTCCTCTTCTCATCTAATGGTTGCCTCTGAAAAAATCACGTGATCAACCCTGTTCTCTAAAACGTGTTTTCTCCAGGCTGGAAACAACCTAGCCAAAAGAAGACTATCTCACACCACCGTTCTGTGTCACTTGTACTCCATCATTGGTTTGTACCGTCATAAAGTTGATGCTGTCTTTTTGCTATTAGTCAATTAAACAAAAAAAAAGAAAATGGAATTATACAAAAATCCCTGAATTCTCTGAAGAAACCAGTTGACTGCTCTGTGGCAGATGTTAATCTCACTTGCTGGAGCAGATCAACTGTCATCAACCATTATTGAAAGTTTCCACTAAGCTTTTAATTTTCTATTTCTACTTTTTTAGATCATTTCTCCCCAAACTGCTGACGTCTTCCACCCCATCCCAGTTAGGTTTTGTGTTTCAGCTGGGCTGATGATTAGCTCAGCAAGAACTTTGAGTGAAGCTCTTAAATTACTATAAACACTGAAAGAGGAAAACATCACATTGTGAAACCAGTCTTCAGGTCTTCTCCAGATCAAACCTTACTTCTTGCCCCGTGCGAGACAAGGCTGCTCGGCATGAAGAGCAATGCCTCATCTAAGTTACCTATTTTGGCCATCTGAGCTGTTTTCGAACAATTTGATTACCCAGAACATAGAACAGAAGCCAAACACAGTCTGGGACCTGATTCAAGCCAATGACATGATAGTCAGGTTATATGTATATAATTAAGAAGCACTCAGTACAGCTGTTTTGAGACATTAGTATCACCAGGTCTAGGCTGCTATAAATTATCATAATGTTCTTGCAGCGTCATTATTGCAGTACAGTGTGTGTTCTGCTGGTTTGTTTTTGTGTTGCTGCATAATGAGGCGGGTCCAAATCCAAATGTCGTATAGTAAGTTTGAGGGTTTGTGGTTCCAAGTTAGCAGTTAGCCCCTCTCCTCTTCAGCAGCCATGCTGGCCAATTTTCTGTCTGTAGCTTTGTCAGCTTCTTTTATGAATCCCTTTGTATAAACCATACTCACAATAAACTGTACTGTTTCATTGCTGTTCCATCCACTTTCAGGCAAACAGCCAGGTCTCAGTCAGTTTTTCCAATTGTCCCTCTCCACAGAGACGAAATCTTGCCATAATAGTTTTTAAGCTCATGGAATAACTCTCTCCAGCTCTAAAACCACCTAACACCAAAATTGCAATTCTCCAGTCACTGCTTTCTCCTGCACTAATGAGTCCCACGCCAAAAAACTTCTTTTTCCCCTCTTACTGAATTGTGTCCCACAAGCTCAGACTTCCAGTTTTACAAGGGTTTTCAGTTGGGGAAAAAAAATCCTTTCATGGTTTTCTTTCCTGGCATGGAAAAAGCTTGCTTTCATATGCTCTCTGTGAAATTTTGCACTGCACTCCAAACCAACTTCCTTCACCCAGGTATTGTAATCCAGTCAATGCAGACCTCAGTAATGCTTACACATGCAGATGTGTAACCGTTTATCTTTTTTTCTTTTTTTTAATTTATTTAATCAGGCTACAGACCTTTTCTAATCAGGCTACATTGAGACACAACAGTTGCTGGACAAGGAGCAAACCTAAAGATCTTCATCAGCTGCAACAGATTCTGAACAATCCATTTTCTTCTGGAATTCCACAAAATAAGTTATTTCTCAGAATATTTTGTCTTTGTAGGAGCAACTGTGTAAACTGAGGAGAGGGAGTGCTGGCTTCTGGCATGCAGCAGAGCATACAAGCTGAGCAGATAGCTTAAAGACAGAATTAGCTACACTTATAATGGTATACGTCTCTCAGAAATCCATTATGATGTTATACCAGTTAATTTAACATAGCAGCAAAGGCATATGCTGTTTGAGATACGCTAAAGAATAATGGAGAGTGAAAGTAGGATTGCCTATTCATTAATGGGTGTGCTAGGACCCATGAACAGCAGAAGCCAGGATGGAGGAGAGCGTGCTATGTACCTGTAAGTACATACTCAGCATCCTGTGGGCTCTTGTTATAATATTGTACTCTGCAGTGAATATCCTGTAACACATGAAAGCAATTTGGGGGTTAGGATCTGTTCCAAAATGAACTGGGAAAAAAAAAAAACAACAAAACACTGAAACTCATGGAAAAGTTTCCCTGTATTCTCAGACCCTAAAACAACTGCTGCTGAAAGAAACTTCAATTTTCTTGTCTTTGGCAGATTATGCCAAGCTAGTGTTTGCTTTCCTAAAGAATGGTGAGTCTCCACACTTGAGAATAAAAGAAATAAAAATGTGAGTGACTGATGTTAGTGACAGTGAAGTATGGTAGTATCACTACTACCAGAAAACTGAAACAGATGCCTGAGCACAAGATGGTGCAGGAGCATACAGGTCTGAACTGGTGCAACAGGTTTTGACAAGAGTACTTTCCTTCTAGCTGAATGTTCATGTATACATGGAAAGGCACAGAACAAAAAAGTTTCCTTTCAATGTGATACAGCAGTCTGCACACTCCACCCAACAGCATGGAGCTACAGTCAACTTCATTGACCTAGAAGGCACTATGGGCTATTTTAGCAGACTCTGCTTGTCTGGTGGAGTATAGCCAACTGCGGTGCAGACCACATTATCCTCTGCCCATGTAAGACACTAAGGGTAAAGAGGGAGAAGCAAAGAATTTCTGTGTTCAAATTATGGAAGAACTACAACGCTAAAGACAACCTACTTTCACACAGAAACCCACTTTCGTTTACAGTGTTCATCTGGTTTCTGTACCTCACTATGGTAATATTTTTAATACTCTGTTTCGCTGGTGATATAGTACCTATGGAAATCACGCTCATTTTGCTTTGCTCTTTTCCCCCTTAATTCCTAATTAACACCCTAAGTGCAGACTAGAAAATAACGCTCAAGTATATTCTGACACTAACTTTAAAAATGGAATCATTGCTTTTAAATTCAAAATTGACATTTGATTTGCCTATTCTATTATTGTGACTACAAACCTTTTGGAACGGCTTAACAGCTAAAGGAGAGGAAGGCTTTTTTTTTTTTTTGCCTTGGCACTGCCTGTACAGATGTAAGCCAAAACAGCCATTCCAAAGTGTTCATTCCTAACCCTCTGTGGATTTCAAGTTCACAAGCCATAAACTATAGAGGCAAAATTCACTGATTTCAGAGAGGTAAGGAAGTTTTGCCAGCAGGTACACAAGGAAGCAATGCTACAAAAGCAGTTGGTGCAACAATTAGAAAATTATTTTTAGTAACAACCTTGGAAATGCATGGGGGCACCTCTTGCAGTCTACTGGGATGACTATGATTCATAACCTCCTCTGAACAAAAAGCCCCTTTACATGTTTCTTAAAAGCTCCTGATATAAAGAAATTTCCTTTTCAAAACGCTGTAACTCCAGTAAAACTCAACGTTAACCTCCATAAATGGTAGCTACAAATCCTTCCCAAACTGTTCCAGAGCTCACCCAGGTGTATCTGTGAGGCAGTGATAGTTTCAGCCACAGCTGAAGTGCTCCAGCAAAACCACTTGTTCACCTTGAAACTGACATTTCTTAGCAATTAGCACTTCGAAGAGTTAATATTTACTTCTGTGTTTACATATCCCTTCTAGGTTTTGTCTTCATTTCTACAAGTCATTTCACACAGGGCTGGTCTCCATTACTGCAGCAGATGGCAAACACTGCTGAGTAGTAAGGAAAAAAAAGCATAAAAACTATTTTATATCCTACATGTACTACATGTATTAGAAAAATGGCAGAATTACATAGAATGGAATATTTTTTTATGGAAACTACTACCATAGTTTGAATTGCAGTAGCGTTCCAGTGTCTAATCTCTTAGTTGTCTAGACAGGGCACGTCATAATGCATTTGTCTTTAATGAGATATAAATTAATTTGCCTTGAAATACCTCAAAATCTCAGTAATACTTTCCAGCAGAGCAAATCTCTTACTGCTGTCCTGCCAAGTACATAGCACTCATAAAAATAAGGACTACTGTTAAAAAAAGACATACTAAAAAGAGCAGACATGTGAGTTGCAAACTATGGTATTAGTCACATCCCAGTGCTATGTGGGGAAGTCAGCTATTTGTGTGGCTGTTCAACAGGAATGTGACTTCTGAGCTCAAGACTAATAAATAAGAAAACACAAGTGACTCCCTCAGTTTTGTCTTTAACTTCTTCATAGAACTAGTCTCGCCCGTTTCCTTTTCCTCTGTCACGAAAACAAAGATTTTAACTGGAAAAACTTCATTTCTGGCTCTCCACATGATGCAGGATGAATGAATGCAAAACATATCTACATGACATAACTGAAGGTGTCCCAAAGGCACTCAAGCTTGGCTTTAGGTACCAAAAGCAACACAGCTACGTTAGCCTTAACGTGCTGTCAAAAAGCCTGGGGAATGAATTGAGGCAGGCTATAGTCACCCAATAAACTGCCTGCCAGCAAAGCTAGTGTAAGAAATCCACCCCTTTCTACACCATCTGCTTATTCTCACCACAAATACAGCAACCCTGTCACTGATCAGACTCTTTATGCAGTTAATGTTCCAGGTCAAAAAAGAAATAAATGAAATGTCATATTGCCCACAGCTTCACAGAAGTAAGATTTCAGTGAAAGAAGAAACTACACACAAAAGCAAAAAATAAAAGATGCCTGACAAATGCCTCAGGACAATGAGAAAAATGATGCCTAAATGCTCTTATCAGATCACATTCTGATCACACAAGGTCAAAATCTCTGCATCTCATGTAGTAATTTCATGGTAGGTCACCCTGCAGAAGCAGTCACTTTATTTTCTTCCCTCACACCCTCTTTTTCTCAGGAAGCAATATAATAATCTAATTCTGGCAAGACTACAGCCTCTGTAAATGCTGCTGAGTAGGAAACACAGTGCGAAGTACTTCTTTCATTCTGTTTTGCAACAGTATCGGAGGAGGCACACTAGAAGAACGGTTCAGATTTGGTAAAGAAACCTCACAAATTATAATCTGACAGGTGATTAACTTAGTCTGGAAACTAAGAGCTATCCAACTAAGAATGGAGCAAAGGTCTGCGTCTATGTATGCATACATAGATAGATAGATATGTATACAGCCATATATATATATACACACATATATACAGTCACTGCATACAGTCTGCAATAGCAGGAGTTTCCTCTCTCCCACACATTTGCCTAGAGCAGGCAGGACAGGTTATAACATGAAATTTCTCGTCTTTTCTCCTGTTTGTCAGGTGTACCATAGGCAGAGCAGGATGGCAGAAATTCTGACAAGAAAATCTTCCCTTAGGCCTTCTGGAAACCTGGTGCCATTCTATACACTCAAGACCATTTTTTTTTTTAAATACACAGAGGCTCTGTAGTCTTCTATATCCATAATTAGAGAGATAAGGAGTATTCTGAAGTTAGACAATCTGAGACCCAAAACCAATAGCCATGTGCTCCATGTTGAATTGCTCCATGGTAAGAAAAGCTTTTTCACATGAGATTATCAAGTAAGGTCAAAATACTGATGCATGTTTATAAACAAAGTTTTCCTAATGATTTTGCAATTAATTGTCTTAATAGAGAAATGCATTTACCTGTGGATGTATTAATTGGAGAACAACAATTCTTTGACCTCTGATAACCAGATGTGTCTAAAAGATCTTGGTTTTTATTCTAAATGTCTTGAGATACAGTAACAGCTATGGAAACACTGTAAAACTGTGCTACAAAGCTCTAAAGTGCCATTATTTCTAAGTAGTCAGTAATCACATAAAGATCCAGCTTTCATGTAATGGTGTGCCCGGGGGCTGAATTTTAATGTGGGTGTCTCTTCTCTCTACAATTAGCAGCCACAAAGTTTCCATGATTCACTACCAAACTCTGTAAAATTTGAAATTTTATAAAAGCAAAACAACCCAGAGCAGCTGTACACAGCAAGGATGTGAAACAGCCATGCAAAAATAAAACCAGTTGAAAACAAGGTTTCTGTACTTAATAGCTGCTTGGTAATCTTAATCACTAAATTAGGAGTAGCACACTTGAGAATAAGATGCCAACCTGTGCTCAATCCCCCACAGAGCTTATTTCAAACCCTGAATCTTACGTGCTTTGTTCTTATATGATACACTTTTTTGGTAGCTTGCAGTTTCAGCAGACTTATTTACTGTGTTTAAGGTGTCAGCCAAAGATAATAATACTAGAACGGAAATACTTGGTTAAGAATTCATCTACAATGGATTTTGCCTATAGCAGAGTTGACAGTGTGGGAGACTGCTGTTACTGTAGAGGAAAGGGAATCATTTATTTTCATGAGCTGTAGATGGAAGAAGGGGTTTAAATTACAGCAATAGACTTTAGAGTGACCACAGAGAAGCATTGGAATAAATCACCTCCAGCACTTGGGGACTTTGAGAACAGGAGATGAATGTCTGCCTAAGGATGGAGTAGGCATCTGGGTGGTAGATGTTGACTTTTTGAGGCTTCTTCCAGACCTCCTCTTTGTGGCATTTGTTGGGATTACCATAGAGCCTTTTTTTTCTCTTAATTTAATTCTCTGTCTGAAATCATATGTCTAGAGGATATCAACAACATGAGATGGTGACTATTCATGAATATTCATTCAATTTCCTAAACAAACTCCAATGAAGAAGAAATGAAAAAGGGTCTTCAGCATACTCTTTATGTCTTTCCAGAAAGACATAAGAATGTGAATGTATTACAGATTTTTACCATGTATGAAGTCCAAGATTTTTACCATGTATGAAGGAGACCAAAACTTGCCCTTGCTGATGGCTATGAAACATCTTGGACAGAGAAAGACCACTAAGGTTCCTCTTTGCCTGACACCATGATGTCAGCCTCTCTACATGCATCTTCCTCCCCATGGGCTGAGTGAACTTTGTAAGGGAACAACTGTGAGGGATTCCTTATCTGATATAAATTCACAGAACAGGCTCTGAGTCACTTCCAGACAGAATAACAAGTAAACAAATCCAAAACTCCCACCCTACCCTGTGTATCTTTTTACCAACGATGCTATGTTATATTACTAACTGGAAGGGAGAAGTGGACTTGTTATTAAGGTAAGAATCCATAAGCTGCCATGGTGAACAGCCATAATTTGACAGCTAATGCATTCACTGGTGTTGTTCCTCAGGGCTAACTGTCAAAGTGACTCAGTCCCCCAAAAGGTCAGGCAGACACTCACACCAAAAAAAGATGCCAAAATGCTGGTTTTGAATCAGATGGAAGGACAAAGCAAGACTTACCTAGCTGACACAGAAATGCATTTCTCAAGGGAATACACTTGAAGCCACCATTCCACAGTGCTTATTTTCTCACATTTGCCAAATCTTTGACGAAACAGAACTAAACAGAAACAGAGCTCAATTCGCCACTTTCCTTCAATTCCCATGGTTTACTTCAGTAAATCGTACACAAGACACCATCAAACTGGATTAGTAGCATCTCACACATCTTCCTGACTATAAACAAATGCACAGAAGGCCAAGCAATCACAGATCTCCTCCTACTCAATGGCGTAAAACCGGTGTCATTCTACTGATTTTGATGGATCTACCCCTCCTGTGGTCCAGGAAAAGGTTAGAGAAGACTTAGGACTGGATGTAAACCAGCTGCAGATTTAGTCCATTCATCTGTATCCTCTGTACCTCAATCATTCTAAGATTATAACAGATGTAAATAAAAAATAAGAAGACAAAACATTTATGCTTTACATCCAGTACCATAGCCTGTATTTCCTAAAGCCCTTGCTACATCTTGCTACCCTACCAGCTAGAGGTTACTACTTAATTAGGTAACATGGTTTCAGCTAAATCTCAAATAAGTATCTGCTGGAGCCAGCAGATTAAACCATGTAATCAAAAACAGTGGAAAAAATGTCTCTTTTGCCTTAAAGCTTTTTCTATCATGTGATTAATTTTGCCACATGCGTCTGAACAGAGGAAACATTCTTGATGAACCCTCTCTGCTCTCTGAAGACAGTCCATGCTATGATCTCTTAACAGACGTCAGTAGACCACAGAATTGTCACCAGCCCACATACAATATTCACTCTCCTGACTGTATCTGTTACCTTACAGAGAAGATAAAAAGCCATTTCATTTCTCTTAGGATAAATAGGTTGATCTAGTAGAGGCAGAAAGTAAAAGCATTCATGGTGATTTGGTTTTGTATCTCCCTAGAACTTTGACATGATCTGTAAAAGACATTTTAATGGCCTTGGTTTCCTAAATTCAGTGTGTTATGTGTTAGAAGACTGAACTAAAACCAGGGAAAAGGTAAACAACTGCTCTTTGATTTACATTACTGCCTTACCACGGCCTGTTTGCAGAAGAGTTGTACCAACCAATATGCAAACAAGGAAGAAGCAAATATCTGAACATGATGTGTACCTCCCCACAGATGAAAAGCTTCAGAATTTATTTCCACAACTGTAAGCTTTATAAGTGGTGCATGGCTCTCAGATGGATATTGATGAAGCAGTGGGTGGGCACTGACTCTCGGAGAGAAAATCTGTTTTGTAGCTTTCCAGAGATAAACTTACCGGTTTACTGTTGTGTTTCTACTAACACAATCATCTAGAAAATTGAATCAATTCTAGGCCCTGTGACTGTGTTACAGTAATAGCTTATTTTTGGTGAGGAGAAATTTATTCCAAGAAAATCTTTCTCCCTTCAATATTTAGCTACTCAAAGGGTAACAGTCCAGACAGATAGATAAAAAGGATGAGGCTATTCTTCAGCCAGCTTGATTTTGCATAAAAATACTTTTTCTTTGGAGTTTAACTGGAACAGAAATACCACATTATAGTACATGAGGATCTGGCAAATTTTAAAATAATTCTAAACACAGGCATAGACCTGAATTATTAATGAGCAAGTTACTTTCAGAATATCAATTAGTACCACACAGTTTTGTTTGCCTAACTTAACAGAAAAGACAAAAAACTTACATTAAGCTAGACCAATAGGAAATACAAAAGAAATCCTAGTCACTCTTTTGATTTTTTTTTCATTACTAGCAAAGTAAATTTACTAAAGTTATCTGAATTACTTCAGACTCCCACTGATACAAACAAGAGCAAGATTTGATACCTTTAATTAGGAGTAACCCCTTTGCTGTTGCATCAGTTCTTTGCCTGTAAATCCAAGCCACTATTTAAGACAAAAAAATGTGATAATGATCTCTGTTCTCTGACCTTTGGTTGTCGTGTTTTCAGCCGAAACACCTGCCTGGCTTGCCTCACCTCTCAGCAAAAGGCACCTTGCTTCTCTTCACTCTGATAAGGTCTAGCAGCTGTTTACACCTGCTTGTTTGTTCAGGGTCACCAAGCATGATATCTGAGTCCATGGAAACTGCAGTCTCACTTTTCTCCATATCATGGCCATTGCAGCACTATAGTATTACAAAACCATCTTATGTGTGTACACACTATCCATTCCTGACTCTCTATGTGGGTCCATAACTTTCTACACAGCATTCTCTCTGAGAAAACAAGCCAACTCGGAAAGGATTAAGTTCACTAAATAAAGATGTGGGCATTGAGCTGTAAGATACCCCTCAGCTGGCAGTTACAGACATTTCCCACCTTCCTCAGAGAAGTTTCTTCATGCAGGATCAGAAGCGACACATGTTTTTCAAACTCCTTATGTCAGATCTTTCCATTTATTAGGCTAACATTCAGATTTTTTTGGCTATAGTCCAGTAAACATCAGATGACTGGTAAAAACTTTGGTCTTAGAGATAGATACACTGTGACTGACAATAAGGCCGTCCTATCACTCATGAGCTAAATTAAGTCTCTTAATAGCTTTTGCATCACTTAAGAAGCATTTGCTGCTTACAGAGTTAGATATGAATACCCAGGGGTATGCGCACACTCCATCACACCTTTCATACAAGAAGGCTATGTCCCTTGCTCTATATCAGATTCATAACCTAAAAGTGTTCCAGACTAATAAGAGCAATTCAAAATACTATTTGCAACGTTTTTCTCATCTTTGGCTACATCCTCTTTCCCTTTGCACCCTTCTCCACATCATGTTCTACTCTAACAAACACAAGCTACTTGTCCTCATGAGCTTTTTGTACCTTCCCCTCGGCTTCATATTCTACATACCAAGACTGAAACTGAAAAGGGGAAAAAAAAAGGATTTTCGGTAAAATGTTCAGAATATCTGAACCCTGCCTGGCTGGAGAGCCCTGGCTCTCTAAAACAAGCCAGTGGATGGATGTGCTTGTTTCAAACCAAGACACAGGTATTCAGGCCTCTCAGGATCACTATCAGAATGCTCTCTCACTAACTGGGCTCAAAAAGCTCAACACCTAGCTTCAGTTTGTGTGGCTACTTTGTCTCTTTCCCAGTGGAGTAAGTGTAGACTAGCAGATTGTTAGCAGTAGACAGGTTAGGAAACTTTAATACATCAGAAGGGCGAAACACAAATCACACTGCCTTGGAGAGGTTGTGCAAGAGACTGAAAGAAGTAAGGGTAGATTTGCTAGTGAAAAGCAACAGTTTTTCACACATGGTAAGATAAAGAAAATGCCTATTAGTTTTCCTGAAGGAGTTTAGGTGGATTTGGACTGGATGGAACCTAGCCTACACGAGGCGTTTTGCTTTAAAATGTAAGCTATGACTTGCAAACACTTGAGATTTACTCCTTAAAAAGTATCAGTTGAATGTGTCTAAAGAGAGTGCAAAGCATGCAGGTATTCTGCTTACAAAAGGCTAATGAAACTATGGCTCACTTTTTAAACTAATTGTCATTGTAAGCTATTCATGCATTTTTTTCAGAAAGCTTTAGCCTATATTATTACTGTAATAATGTATTCAAGTTACTGTTTAGTATATAAACTTGAAAAACAGTGATGGGAGTTCATTCAAATCTCTCAATTCTCTCCTGGAGCATTCCTGGAGCAGGAAGTTTGCCTTATCTACTCCTACACTAAGCATTACCTAAAGGGTGGGGTGTTTTGAAAAGAACTGTACTAGTCAAGACATGAGTCATGTAACAAGTTACGTCAACAGAGCAGGCTGGACAGCTAAAAGAAAAGCAAACTAGGAGTGCTAATGAATTAAATTATTAGGTATACAAAACCTACCAAATTTAGGTATTACGGGATTTTTGGCTAGCCAGAGACCAGGATTTCAACCCAGGAATGTGCTTAGTGTGTCTCCTGATAGCTTAAGGTTGCTGACTGCAAGTCACCAGGGAGTAAAAGTTCTGTGAAAAATGAAACAAAAAAATTAGACCCAAATGTAGGACTGGGATGCCCAAAATTACTGTCTTCCCTGAGACACTAGCATGCCAAAAGGAGCATAAGTCAACACCAAGATGCTGCATGTTTCAATTTCTGCCATCAGCTGCTCTCCTGCAGTGCTGCTGATGGAAAAAAAATGCAATTTTCACTCCATTAATGCTTCCTTCTCAATTTTCAAAGCTCTTTTTCTCTTCAGCACTGGTACGAATGCCTCTCCTTGGAGCAGTATGAATCTCAAAGAAAGCAACTCCAGTATATGTGGCTGAGAACATGCTTAGTGAAATCATATAAAAGTTGCTCAGATAGGAATCAAGCAGTTACTTTAGCAGTTCTGGATATCTGCATAGAAGTGGAAGCTCAGTTATGAAATGCTACAGCTTAGCCATTTAAAACAGAATTTTCTCTAGAAAAGGGGGAAATAGAACCCCAGAGATTAATGTTTAATTCTTCTACTATTTTCTTTCTTTTTACTATTTTACTGTGAGACTAAGATAAAGGCTGAGAAATGGTTCAAATAAGGCCATTATAATGGGGATGCTACCCATTCTATCTCTACAGATAAACCAGTGACCTGACTGACGATCATTTCTAGAACCTGCCAAGTCAGCATGTAAAAGCAGGTCCCCAGTGATCCAGACCTCCCTGCCCAGAGCTGCAGGGATCCAAACAGCACCCTCTGACCATGGAAATAAAGGCCTGGTATCATGGGGACTCTCTCCTGAGGACCTAAGAGTGTTTGAAATTACTTAGTAACCAGCTGATGTATTTGCAGAAGGTGGGTACCAAATACATGTGTGCATACAGGCACAGACCCACCTTTGCAGAGAAAGAGCAAGCACCTTGCACAGAATCACACTGGAGGCACCTCTTCTTACACCCCCACAAAGCAGCTTTGACCTGTACTGTGTAACTGATGAGAAGGCGCAGCCATGCCCTCAAGAGCCTCCACCACCAAGGACAGGCGAAAGAAAAGAATGGTTTTTACAGTGCCAAAGCCAAATGAGAAATGCATGATACTCTTCCAGTTCCCTGGTACGCCCTCTCTAGATACCAGCATCTTTACAAATCTCTTTCAAGATAGAGAATTGAAAGCAACCAGATGTATTTCTATTGAAGTTTGGAAAAAAAACCCAAACCTTGCTAAAGAGAAGCTGTTGCCATTTTTATTTATCAAATTAATACAGACAAGAAAAAAAAATCTTAGGTACACTAGCTTTGAATTAGAAGAGAGAGCTTATATAAAATACTACTCTGAATGCAACTGAGAAGAAATGCAACTAATCTTTGTGCAGCAAATCTTACCAGTACCGATTCTGTTTCCTTTTATTTTTCATGCTTGCTTTTCATTGGTTAGGCTAATGCATCACAATTGAAATAGGACTAGTCAACAAGCCAGAAAACATTTTGATTTTCATATGGTAATAAAGAGTGCTGTTACTTTATCTGTGTTCTATACTTCAGCTTACTACTGGAATTACTCTATTACAAGCAAACAATGTTCCCCAGAGAAGTAAATGATCGAATATTTGAGCCTTAAACCCAAGAGCACGTGGATGCTGCACAGACATAAAAACATGCACATCCAGCGACCTCTTGCCTGTACTTGGCCTCTTTAAAGATACAAGACTGTTGGATCAAAGCCTGACATCTATACTGGTGACTGTCAGTCCTCGCTGACATCTGAGAAAGTGAGTGTTAGTCTGGGAATGTAAATGGCGCCTCCAAATAATGCAGCACCTCTGAAGAACTGGATTGCATTGCCAGAAATGGCAAGCAGCCCAATTCCTCTTCTGGAGACTTAAAATACTGATAGTCTTTTGGCCATCAAAATACTGTCAAGTGAGCCATTCAGTAACAAAGAACACAGTCTAAAGAGAGTACTTCTGTGATGCAAAGCCAAGAAGAAATGCTGTCCGAGAGGGGAAAGTGTGTGCGTGTAAGATTATGCCTTATGTTTCTATAACACTGTATCTGCACTGTATGTATGTGTATATGCTTGTATATATTTATATACTATATATGTGTGTATTTGTACCTGTTTGCAGGAAGATACAGGGGTGGCACAGGCACTGTGATTTAAAAAGCAGACACAACCTGTTTTCCATGAAGCTGCTTCTCCAGTGCCGAATTTCATTCCAGCCGGTATGTGGATTTATTACTGCAACACACAGACCCTTCACAAGACCGATCTTTGCCTACCCGTGAGGCTTTTGCATCATATCTCAAAGCCCAAAAACACCGCTGGAAAAACTTTCATTTCAGTGGCTTTTAACTCAGCTCAGAGAATAAATATGAACTGAGGGTTGTAGGGTTCCATTTATTACTTATTACTGCAGTAATAAATTACGTAAGGTTTACATTTCAGAGCAGGTGGTTTGCTGAGGTGTTTGATGAATTCTTGTATTTACCACCCTATTTTGTACCTAGAAGTGCAGGAGCTGTGGGAATCCTTAACTTTTATAAGCTAAGCCTCTAAACTGAACCTATGAAAAAGGTTTAGTTTTCAGCACTCAGATTCCCTACAAGCATAAAAGTTGAGGTTGTGTGATAGCATGTGCCCATTTCTTTTACTTGACAGATTGAAAATAAAAACAAAAGTGCTGTTCTAAAGAGGTGCCAATCTGAAGGCTATGGGAGTAGCATCAGAACAGAGGTCCTGTTCCCAATGGATGGCTCCCTACAGCCTCTGCTACCAAATTCTCCAGAAAAAAAATGTCAGCATCACCCTTTTCAAATGACTGTCAGTACTTATAGCTACAATTATACAAACATCTTGTTGCATTATACTAAACAGCATGATGAATCACTGATGGGTATTAAGGACGTGTATTACAGAACAGCATACACTAGCTGTATTTAGAGATCCACTGAAATAATCTCCAAACAGATTTCAAAAGGTTTCCATTTTTAACTGCCTCGAGAATACAAAACCTACACACATATTACTTTGTTGCTAACATTTAAAATAAGCAGCAACGATGCAGAATTATTCTTCCACCATCCAGTGGTGTGTGAAGCCTGTGGCCTGGATAGCAACCGGGACATCCCACAATGTCACATGGTACTTCAAATATAAAAATTTACATACATAAAAATGACCTAAGGGGCCAGCGCAAAGTTTTCTGCAATTCATTTTCCCAGTACTTTTGTCTTAAGTTTACAGATCTAAGCAATAATGCTTTTTAATTTGGACAAAATTTTTCTTCCACTTGGTAGGTCTCTCCTTGGCAGCACGTTTCTCCTGCTATAACTCAAATTTTCCCATTCTCAATCTCATGCCATTACTCCTACAATAGTTCTTCACCCTTGTAGTACCCTAAGTAATTCATATTCCTCCTTAATGTTTAAAGTTTTCAAGTATTTTCAGATTTAATTCTGTTAGGCATCTTGTAGTCACATTAATATATGCGTGTTTGCCCGTTCTCCTTAAATAACAACCAAACACATCTGTTGGTTGCTTTTCCCATTTAGGTTTTTCTCTAACTTGGCAAGCTCTAAATAAGATGTTTGTACCATGGGCATGCTGAAAGTTCAAAGTGAGTGTGAGAGGGGAAATAAACATTAACAAATGTAGTTTTGTTTCAGCAGCTGCTGCAGTAAGGATGTTGGTGAATAAAGCGCCCCAGGATTTAAATAATTAGGAGTTCTGATCAGTTCTGATTATGCTTACTTCATAACTGAATAAACACTGCCACCATGAATTATGACAAAAATTTGCATTCAGCCCTCAAATTCTTTAGCTGGAAGACTAGTAACGGTATTGGTTCTGGATGCAGCACTGACTTGGTGAGGCAACCTTCCCATAAGGAAAATGCAGATAATGTCACTTGATATATGTAGCTTATAAGGAACTCTGTATGATCGTTGGAGAAAACTAACTTAGAAATATTTTTTACAGCTGTGAAGAATGATTAGACACCCCAAGCAAGCCAAATACATTATGAAACAACACCAGTGTTGTGTCCCAGTGATAAGAAGGCTGGAAAGTTTGCCTTTGTACACTGTGTTTGAAGATGATGACCATATTTCCTTGAAAAAAACGTTTGGATTGCCTTCATTACACATATCTCATTATTAAAAAGCATTGTGGAATATGTTAACACTTTGTATAAAACCAGGCTGTAGCTTAGAATAGTTGCAATTTGTTTTGTACCTTGACTTACCATTTAATCTATAAGCTTTGCAAAACAGTAAAAAATAAACAAGTATAGCAGACACGAGCAATTTTATTTTGCTACTTGCCATTCTCAAACTTTAACAGCAGTATCAAAATATGAGCTGAAAGAGGGAAAACTTAAGAGGGTAACGGCAGAAAAGATGCACTAATTTCAGGTTTTATGCCCATAAAAAAAAGGAACTACCACCATAATTTTTTTTAATGTTTTAAAAAATAGTTGAAGAGCTGCTTCTGTGAAAGAACTGGAAGAAAGTTACTCTAAAAAAAGCCAGGGCATGTTAAACTAAATTAAACCACAAACTATTAGTCAGATGAAGCCAGCTATCAGAGGAAACACTGGCAAGTCCTCTCTTAATAAGAGCATAAAACCCACCCATTTTGGGAAGACTATAACTGAAGAAAACCTAACAGTTGTTCTAAGTAGTGGTATGTACTGAATTTCTCATGGGACTATTGATGTTTAGCAAATGTACCTGTGTTTGCAAGACTCAAGAAAAAATAGTCTTGACCTTTAAACTTCTTTGAGAATCCTTAAACAACCGTATTTCCAGAAGGCAGGGGGATTTATTGTCCTGCCCCTCTCCCCCTCCCCAAAGTGATATTTCACAGCCAGTTGTCCATCACTAGGTTAGGCTGAAAAGCAAATAGAGCCACATATTGCTCCACAGACTCTTCACGATAGACAATTTGGGGGTTATTTTCTCGTGTTAAAAGTCTATAAAGCAATTTTTTTAATGAAACCCAAAAGCACTGAGAGGACATACACGAAGCACTGTTATACTAAGGGTTTATTCACATTCAGTGGAAAGTGCTGTGTAACTATTTTTGATATTTGAGTACAACATTTCCATTTCACAGACAAAATAAATATTCAGATCAAGCACCTCAGTTAACCACAACAGTGAAACTCTGCTTCCATTTCATAATATAATATTCCTAAATTAAATTAATCTAAAACCAAAAGCAAAACCATTTTTGACTGCCTACCCCCAATGGTTTTGCGTGTTTTAAAGCATTCAGAAATTTCTCTAGGTGAACTAATTAGCCTTCTTCTGAATGATGAATCCAAATTATTTAACCTTCAAAAGGAAAAAATGTGCCCACTTACATGATTTCTTTTGTTTTCTCCATCTTTTATAGATGTAATAACTGTCTCAGAAAAAACTGTTGATCCAGTTTTGTTATCTGTAACCTGATATGGCAAAAGAACAACAAAATATCAAATTACAGTTTTTATTAGTCTTTTGCTACTCTCGGTCCTACATTCTGCAGTAATTAACCCACCCCCACCTCCGTTTTTTTCCCATTTTGCTGTCACTCGTATAAAATCCTAATCTGGGGGGGGAGGGGAAACAAATGACAGGACTGCCTCCTTATCTATTTAAAATGTCACTGTAATGAAGTTAACTGAGCAGGAGATGGTCATTCTTTTATGACCCATGTAATAGCTGTACCTGTGTTCTATTTTTAGCAGGCACTTTTTTCACAATGAATTATTGTTTAACATTAACCTTTTATGACGTGTGCCCCTACACAATTACTAGGCAAGCAGATAAGATACAATAAAACCCCAAAGTAATTATCATCAGGGAAGTTTCTGCTCCAAATTATCTTATTTATCCCCAAAACATGCAAAATTGATTTTATTTTTGAAGAAAAGGCTGTGTAAGAACCAGCAGCTTGCTATATATGCTTTCTCATACCTTATCAATTTCTTGATGAGTCTGAACAGTTTTATTACCAATTCTGGTTTCCGTGTTGGACTCATTATGGTAGTTGGGAGGTAAGTTTTCAAAGTTTACTTCTGACAGTTTTTTTGCCCCTTCCTCTTCAGCTTCCATCTGCCAAATTAAAAAAAAACAACTGAAAATTAGCAGCAATTACACAAAAGAGAACAAGCAACACTTCTTGTGCAGCCCTCAGTAACATCCTGTTTAATTATGTGTATATAATGTTAGTACAGATCCCCCTGTAAGGGAACACTTACTCTGCTGTTTCAGACAGTGACCACAGCAGCTCTTTTAATGGACTAGAAAAACAGTGGAGACCTAAACCCTTGAGCTCTTGACTGTTTATGCCAAAGTCAGTCCCTGTGAGGAAAAAGCATGTGAAGACTAGTGACAATTTGGTGGCTGCACAGGCTGATGCCGGTCAAGAGCCCAGCTTTCTATTTTTCCCAGAAAACCATTTAAGACAGCCTCTCCCATCTGACAAAGAAGAGAAAATACTCTGGGCAGGACAAAGACGAAGCCAAAGCCCCCTGAAGTCAACAGAAGCGTCTTACAGAGCAGGGTGCACACATCCAGAATTTCATTCTCTGCTGCAGTTCCCACTGTCTGTCTTTGCTAGATGAAGACTCCACACAGAAAAGGAGTCCTCTCTGAATCAGAAAACAGAGTAAGTTCAGCAAAAGGGCATGAGGCTTGTAAACAACACAAACTCTGAGTAAGTTGTGTCACTTCATTATTTGCAACTGCTGTTAACAGAGCTAGGAGGCCACAAGTTCAGCTGGGCTGAACAACAGAATTTTTCCCAAGACAAAATTTCTCTTTCTGGTGCATCTGTTTATTTTAAATGACAGCTGCAAACTTTCTTAAGTGTAAAGCTAAGATGCAGCTCAGACAACCCACACTTTGTGCTGTATACAGACCATTCCTCAATCCAGACCCGATTACAGGAAGAGTAAAACAGGCAGAAATTTTGACTACATCCTTATGTATAACTGAGCATATTTTCAGCATTATAAAGAATACTTTAAAAAAATGGTTTGTCTCAAGGGGTTCACAGTCTAAAGGAAGTGGATGAGAGAGGTAGATTTCAGCAACTGTCCACATGCTAATTATAGTAAACAAAGGTCTGTTTCCCCAGTGAGTTGTCAGTAAAAGTTTTTTTGGCCTACGTAATTTTGAATGAGAGGAAAAGAGAACTTGGAAAGAAGATTCTTAACACGAAGGGAGAAAAAAGCGCAGAATAAGGGGAATGCAAGAACAAGGTCTTTTGATAGCAGTACGAGACAATGGCTCAGGGTCTCGACTCTGTTCCTGGCTTTGAACACAGGCCCTGTGAGATTCTGGGCAAGGCATTTGAGACCGAGACACGGAATTACATCAAGAGGAAGCTGCTTCTCCACACGTGTTTTCATGACTCCCACACCTTTGAATCCTGGTTTGGGATAACCTCTCGTATCTCAGTTCCTGCTGTACTAAGACAATAAAATAACGCTTCTCTTCACTCCTCCTCTTGCCACGTACTGTTATTTTCTCACTTTAGGATTCAGACGGACTTTTTGCCGGCATTTTTGCCTCACGATCTGCCCGCCCTGCTGCAAGAGCGTGGCTTCCCAGCGCAAGCCCCAGCGCACGGGCAACCCCGGAGCCGCAGGGGCCGGGCAGCAGCGAAGGGCGCGGAGGTGGCGGGGGCGATGTGAGAAGCGGGGCGGGAACGCCTGCCACTGAGAAGACAGCGCCTGCAGCAGAGGCGAAACCTCCCGTGGCGGCAGGCGGCCGCGCCGGTAGCCCCCACGCCTCCCGCCTCCCCGCCTGAGGAGGGCGGCAGCACCGGGCGGGCTTACGGCGGGGGACGCCGAGCGGAACGGAGTTTCGCGCTCCCCCGGCCGAGAAGCGCGCAGGTCGCTGCCTCGGGCAGCGGCTCCTCACGAGGGGCGCGGGAAGGGGCCTCCCAGCCCGCGGGGTGCCCCCGGGGCCACCCGCCGCCCCCCACCTCCGCACCGCGTTGCGCAGCTTGTGTTGCGTGTCCTCCATAAGCGCCTCCACCTCCCGCAGCACTCGCCCAGGCTGGCCGGGCCCCCGCAGGGCCGCCAGCAGCAGCCACGCCGCCGCGGCCCCGCTCCTGCTCCGCGCCGCACCCGGTAGCGCCGCTCCCGCCGCTGCTCCTCAACGGTGCGGTCGGGCGGCGCGGAGGTGGGGCGGGAGCGGGCGGCTCCGCAGCGCCGGCCCGGCCCCGCAGCCTCCCACCGGCCCCGCAGCGCCGGCCCACACAGGCCTGGCCCGGCCCCCGCAGCCCCCCGCCGGCTGCACGGCGCCGGCCCGGCCCCCGCAGCCCCCCCGCCGGAGCCCGCAGCCCTGGGCTTGAGAGAGGCAAGGCGGAGCGCGGGCCCCCGGACAGAAAGCCTCGTCCCGGGGGGAGCGGGAAGGACAGAGGGGAGAGAGGGTGAGGGCGGGGGAGTGAGGGATACTGAAGGAAAGGAGCGGTGTGAGTTTCCCGTTCAGAGCCGAGGCCTTCCTTCTGTTGATTTTTTGAACAGGTTTAATGAGAAGAAGATGGTGGTAGCTGCCTGACATCTCCATCATGTATTTTGCTTTCCAGTCTTCAGCAAAGCTTTCCAAAAGATGTTTTCAGCTCCGAGGATCAGCTTGGTCTCTGCGAGGTGACACGTCCTGCATCTGGCTGGCTAGCTCACCACTCTGCCTGATTGTTTCCTTTCAAACTTTTTTTCTCAAAAATTTCAGACAACATCATAATTTGTATCTATGAGCGTCTTGCCCAATTTCCACATTATTTTTCCTCTTCATGCAGTACCCAAGCATTTCATGGGCAGTTTTTGCTGCGGTTGGCTTGCTGCTCCGGGGCAACATTGTTGTGCCAAGAGAGAACTGACCTATACGTCTCATTTTATTCTGGAGCCTGGGTGAGAGGTAATAGTGAGTAAAGTATTTCTGCAGAAACTGTTTAAGTCCTAAACATTTCCTGCAAGTGCATTATTACAGTTATCACCAATATAAAATCCAGTGTTGCTGGCAGCCTAAAGCAGCTTCAGTCAGCTCTGAATGCTAGCAAAATGCAGTAGAGAGCAGCGGAGATGGGAAGGCCCCTCTGTCCCAAGAGGCAAACCCTTCCCTCCGTCTCCCAGCCACAGAACATCATACTTCTGTTCAGTGCCACAGAAGGTTTCAGTCTGGACACACTGTAAATCTTAGTTTATTGGTACAATAGTTTTGATTTTTTAAATGTAAACCTCTTGGACTACACAATTTAAATAATAAAGACTGTTAGGAATTATCTGGAATGAATTAATAGTTTAACTATATTCCATCACATTGCAGGAAATACGGCATGTGAAACAACCCTGTACTGGCAGAGAAACGTTTAGACAACATACTCCTCTTTTCCACGTCTGTCTTTATGGTTATGTTTCCAGTTCATCCACTGCCTTAAGCAAGCTTAATATTGCCATTAACAATGTACATGTGATACTTAATTAACATTTAGAATTTTAATTTTCTTAGCTTTGAGGAGGAACTGAAGGTTGGATCAGACACAATGAAAACATTTTCAAAAAGGTATTTAGTCATCAGACTCCCGAGGAAATGGAATAGAAGCCAGATACTTCTTTGTAATACCTTTGTAAATTTGGGCCTCAAACCAATTTTCCAAACAATCTGAACATACGTAAGTGTTAAATACTTTAGAAGAGGTGTGTCTGAAGAGCTAAAGTCTCCCTCTCTTGCAGTGAGATCAGGGCCCCAGTCCCAAGCCTTGACTTGTAGGCAAGACCCTTCCATGCTGCCTTGGATGAACGTGGTTTAAACCAACCAACCAACCAACCCTGACATTGACAGGACTGACAGGATATAAAGTCATGCATCGTTTGACCAATTAACAAGATGCTGCAGCATACACTTTATTCAGTATTGTTGCAGTGCATTAAGACTACATCCATTGTTTAATATGGAAAACTACTATGGAGTAAGCTTACAATGCAATCCCAGTTACTCTGACTGTTTTCACAGACTTGAACTCAGTTTTCCTAGTTCCTTTGAGTGAGCTTTGGACACAGATTGATCTGCATGGTGAGGGTGCACTTGAATCCCAGAATAGAAGATCTGCACCTGAAGGCAGTGCAGAATAGCTCTTCTGGTTTTCCACTGTCACCTTGTTTTACTTCATATAAACGTCCTTGTGCTCACAAGGCTTTACACTCACTATGATTATAGCCAGTTGAGCCAAATTACTCTTCTAAGCTCAAGCTGCAGCACCCTAGAGCACTTCTTAGATTTGCACTTCGCCCTGGAGCTGCTGAAGTCCCCTGCATCAGTAGCAGTGTGTCTATAAGGAAAGCCATGGGTGTGTGTTGAGCCGGCAAGACATGAACCAGGTCTGGTTCACAGTGACCCCATGTTGTGCCTGAGCTCATTAGCCTTACTGAAAGGCAGGTATATGCATTGGGGCATGGTGCTATGCTAGCAGCCTGATGTGATTCCCAGCACGATTAGGTTTTTTCCTGCATTTGGAGTTAGTTGCTTTTCCCTTCAGTATCACTCAATCTGCTGGGTATAGGGACATTGCAGACTAAGTGGGAAAATTGTCATCGATGGTAGTCCCCCTAAAACTTAGGATTTGTAATGATTAATCTTTATCTTCCTTCTTGTCTCAGACTGGAGTGCCTATGCAGAAGGATTTATCAACATGGAAAATTTGGGGCGTGCACATTTGTTCTAATATAGCTGCATTACCAAGTCTGTACTCCTAGTACCAGGTAGTCTTTTGATTTACAATTTTTGATTTACAATTAAGTCATAGCAAAGCATGCAGCTAACATGAGAGCTGTTACTGGTTTATTTCTCCAGAATTTGAATGCCCATGTAGAAAATCGTACCTTTCTAGCTATGTGTACAATAGTACAGAAAATAGCTACACTTGTATGATTATATTGACATACAACCTAGATCAAGGCCTCAGGAACTTTAATTACTTACACTGTAAATCTTAAACCTAGATTATCACCCACTGATGTTAGTGGAAAAAATTCCCGTAACTTTCAGTGGGACGTACACTCTGTCTTTAAACAGAATTGCTGAGGATCAGAAGGAGCTCTTCTGATCATTTGTTTTACCTTTTTTATCTTGTGTGATTAAAGCAACAGTGACAACCACAAAAAACCAAAAAAAAAGATAAATATTCATCTGCATTTAATGTAACGCAAGCCTGTAATCAGGTTATCTCTGCTGCATTTTTACATCAGGAAGAAAGCCACGTCTGTAGTGAAAATAATGCTTCTGTTTAAAAGCCTGCTTCTGAGGACATAGGGTTAACTATGAATGGTATGTTCTTATTTAAAATTATGTTAGGTAAAAGATGTCAGAGACTATATTTTGGACTATAACAAATTTTCATAGCTGAGGTGCAGCCCAGCGAGCTGATATTTTTGTAAGACAAACTAACACAGCTAAAAAGCATCTCTTCCTGAACACATATATTACACAAAACCTCCATTGCATAAAAACACATGCGATCTTTTTGTCAAGATGTAATTTATTCTTAGACATTCATTTACTAATTTAGAAAGGACATAATAAGCTGGAATAACTTTAGCTGGAAACAGTTAGGAAAAGCATATCCCAGAGATACTACATAAAAAGAATTTGTAAGACTTAGGTCAGCCTCAATACAAGACCCTTAAGGTGGATTTGAGGCAAAAATGGCCCCCCATCATGGTGAATGCACTCTTGTCAAAGGCAGACATCATCTGAATCAGTGATTCTGGAGAATAGAAACCACCTTCTGGTTGGATGAGTTTTGAGACAAAAGACCACGTTCCCAAAAGCAGCAGGGTAGGGAGTTGTGCATGTTTGATTTATTTTTCCCACACATTGTTTATTCATTTAAAGGCAGAATATTATATTCTGTTTTCTGTGTTTCAAATATCTGTTATTTTGCTTATTCATTTACAATTAATTAATAGCGTTGTTTTCCCTTTGCAACAATTGTACTGTGAACAATCAATCAATTAGCTGCAGAAAAAAAGAATAGCAAGATGTCTGGCTAATGTACAACCTATAATATGAAAAGAAAAAGCAGTCTACTGAAGTATGTAAGTATAAACAACATCAAAGATCTCTACAACAAAGACAAAATCTATCCCAGCAGGCAAAAATTCCAGAAACCGAAAGCCTAAATTCCCTGCTGAAGGGGAGAGTAGGAAAGAGGGAGAGCAGAGTTAAGAGAGGGAATTAACACCAGTGAAGTTTGCAATTTTTACCATTTTAAGACGTATGTGTCTCAGCTGTTCATGTGAATTCCCCTGTGGAGGCTCTACCACATGGCTGGAGTCAGGCTGGTAGGGCCACTGAGGCTGATGCTGCCAAGGGATGGCCCTGCTGCTGGGCTGACCCTGTCACCTGCAGAGCGAACTTCCCTTACTACTCCATGCAGTGCTCCCTTCCCTTACTCCCCAGATGTGTGGGACACCTACACCAAAGTACCCAATTGTGGCTTTTGGCCCATGATGATTTTGATATGAGTCTCAAGGGGAAGCTGGCCAGTTCAGTGATGTGTGGTCAGTGGAAGATCATAGTTGGCGTCCTGTGGGAGACTGTTGTGCCAATGAGTCCTTGCTAACAGCAGCTTGAAAGGCCAGGGGTAACAGCAGCCAAGGGCAAGTCAAACTCAGTGCGTCTAACTGACAAAGTGGGATAACAACAAATGGCAAACTGAATGCTTATGGCCTACAATGAATTTATATATCCATACTACAGTCTTCATAAATACTGTTTAACATGTCAGCAGTAAGTTTTAATTTCCTGGTGAAACTGAATGCCTTATTAGTACAGTACTAATAGTACAGTAGGGGTTTTCCATGGGAGAGACACTATCCAGACAGATCAAGATGTGATCACAGTATTGATTGTCTACTCTTTTTACTGGTCATTTGTTTTATCAGATTGCTTGGATTTACAAAGCTCTGAGTTGTAGTAAAAATATTTTGGTACTCACATGAGGTTTTACAGTGTGGAAACTTGTAAATGTCATGAATGAGTAACTGTAAGTATAAAAAACCACAGTTATTTTGCTGGGTCAGCTCAGTGTTTAACTTTCAGAGCATTTTTATATGTTAATACACATATAAAAATTTTAAGCTCAATCTGAGATCTAGGAGTTTTAGGAAAGAATTAGTGATTTCAAAGCAATTAAGGCAGAATCATTTAACGATCATAGTTTTCTCAGGTCTTACTCGGGTAGGTAGCTGTTAAGGACACTGAAATCCTAACATATTTTGGGAGAAACCTGTCTGCAGTGAGAGGAATATCAACAGAATTTCCCTGGAATTGCGGGTCCTGAAAAATTCCTAATTTAATAGTTTTTGGGAATAACTGTGCCTCATTCTAGTTTAATTTAACTTGCTCTGGAAGTTGATTAAATCACAACGTAGTAAACCCTTGTTTAAAAAATGCAAGAGTGAGTATCACACATAGATTTGATTATGAACAGTTAGCGTATTTAACCTCGTGCGTTGTCAGAACCAGAGTAACTTTCAGGTGTATGTGAGCACCTTGAGGGCCTTTATTTAATAGATTGATGAGATCTGTGGTTTGCTTAATTTTATTCTCTTAAAGAAGAAGAGGACTTGTAATAGTTTTATCTTCACAGCTGCAGGGTTTAGAGTGGAGCTCTATTATCTCCTTTTGGCCTTCTTATGGATGATCGTGAAATTTTCTAGAAGTTAGATTATAATATGCCAAGGACTTATGACATATTAACCTATCAGCACACAGTAAATACTTGACAGTCTTTTTAAACACAGGCATCATGTGGCAGCTCAGGAAAAATCAAATTACACAAATACAAATATTGTTCGGTTTTAATGGCACATTATTTAGCAAGACAGCAGCTATGCATTTGAAATATGAACATGCTTTGATCTCATTTTTATTGCTTTGTGGACTGTATTTTCCTTTTGAGGTACTCCATGTTTTAACTGGTGAAGACCTAACTATTCAACACTGCCTATTTTTTTTAGTGCGCTTTGTATCATCTCAGTTACTCATGACCAGAACAGATGGAGCAGTGAGTCACCTACCAGAGGTTATTAGAGCTGTGACAACAAGAAACCAGATGAAACCTCTAAACTGTATCTGCTTTCCAGACCACGGAAATATAACATATTGAATTTGCTTTGACTTACACAAACTGCAAAGCCTGGTAAGGACTCTTTTCTACAATCACAAGTGCAAATTACGTGTATAGGCAAACAGCTGTATTCTAGCACATCCTAGACACTTTAAATGCCACTCCAAGCCATTGGGTCCATTTGAAAATAATGACCTGTGGCAATAAGGTTCTGAAAGTTATAAGAAAGTATTTATTTCTATTTGTAATGCATAAGTCCATGGCAGTGGATGGAAAGTTTTTGCTGCTCAAATGTATTGTCCATGTGCACTCATATGATCAAATTATGCTTTAAAGCTTCTGCATGCCAAATTATTCTATCACGGAAGTGCAATATTGTCTGATAAATGAAAATGTAAATTCTTTTTACAGAAGTGTGCACATATTTTTTTGTTGGGGGGGGGGGCAGGGGAGTGTCAACTGACAGACCATAGCTACAAAGACTCTCATTACAACTGTCGTAGTATGTCATGGTTTTAAGACTTTGTGGTTAAGAAAACTGGGAGTGAAATACAGAGCCTCTATCTCCTGATCTTTCTTAGAGTGTATTTCAGATCAGTAAGTAATGGTTAAAAGTTTTTAGTGATTCATATGAAATGAATCAATGTCTCCACTCAGTTTGTAGTAGATAGTTGATAGCGTTGTTGATACTGGTTCAAAAAAACAAGAGGGTTGGGTATTAACAAATATTAAGCCATTCTATCATGATCAGAGGGGATCCTTCCAGCCCACCGTTGAGCCATATTGCCTGGATAGCATAGGGAAGCAGGTCCCCTTTTGCTTAAAGGTGATATGTGTGGAGACAAGCCATACTAGAGTCAAATTTTTTATTCTATTCCATGGCATTACTTGGTGACCAGTCCTGTTAGATTTAGCACTTCGTAACATGAAGTTAGGTATGACCTAAATTTTGGTGCAGATCTCATGTCCTAGCTCCAGTTCCCCTATTCTGCTTCTTGAAATTGTACTATAGGCAAACATATCATGGATGTGTGAGAGTTGGGACAAAAAAATCAAGAAATGGGCAAAGACCTGCTGTGAAGTCGGGCCAAAAGTTACTCATAAAGAAGGTGTCTGCAAGATAAGGAACCAAATATAGTAAGAGATGAAATGGGTTGAAGTAAGGTAGACAGGAACTCATACAAGGAGAATTGAAAAGTTAACCCCTAGAGCAGTAGGGAGGTTTTTTGAAGTGATAGTGAGAAGACTGACTTGGGACATGGGAAGAGAAGCAATGTGAAGGAAGAGCTGCAGAGAAAAAGTGCTTGTGAGTGATTGTATATAAAAGACAGTCACAGGGACAAAACAGTGAAGCTTTAGCAGGGAAATAAAACTAGTTCAGAACAGCAAATGCCTGGGGGAAGGGAAACCTGAAGCTAGTTTAAAGGGGGATGAAAATAGAAAATGTACTTGCATGGAATAAAGGACATAGAAGAAAGAACCAAATGCACAGTGAGAAATGGAGAACTTTTATCATATATGTAATACACGAGAAGAGACATTTAATTTGAGGAAAAAAAACGTTTGGTTGCCTCTTTTTTTAACAAAACATAGGGAATATAATGCATAATAGTGCTTTGGCTGTGTATGAGGATAAAAATTTTTTCATCCCTTGGCCAAGAATATGTGTCATACATTGGCCAGTTTTCTCATCCTTTATGCTGTAAATGCACTTGCTGCTACCAAAAACCCCAAAGATAATAGCTGTGTTAGGAAAACCTTACAGATCATGTATCAGTCATCCACTTCAATTTTTGCAGGTTTTAAGCGGTCAAGAAATCCTCCAAAGGCCACGCAACCATTTATTCCTCAAGCCTTTCTCAAAATGATAAACCAGTAAGCAATGACAAAATACATATGAAGTTTGCGGTTTGGCAGCAACAATTTCATAGATGACTCACTAGCCAGTAGGCTGTCTAAGGATTTGCCTAATCATACAAGCAATCCAATCTTCCCTCTTGTAGATTTAGTGAAGCTATGTCAATGTTTTGCTAGATGGTGTTTAGCCACATATCTTGGAACATTTATGAAGTCAGGAGAAATACAAAACTGTATATTAAAACATCATCAAAAATATCAGGTAGAAATTATTAAGACCTAACAAGGTAATTTGTGTTCTGTAATATATGTAGCCTTTCTCTACCAGATTTCCACTCTCTCTAAATAATACATTGCAAGTGAGCATCATTCAGTTTTTCTTGTTTAGTACATAGTCAAAACTTAGTTTAATGTTGTCGTCATTTCAAAATACAGAAAAATGCAAACAATGTGATAAAATCTTCTAAGAAATTCAGTCATTCCTATATTCTGATTTTCCATTTCCTATTCTAAAAATACCTTTTGAAAGTATTTTCCCTGTGCCTGTGTATCTAACATCAGAGGGCATTATGATTTATTTCACAAAAACAGAGCAGAATTTAAGCTAAAATTGGTCATTGTACTTTACTTTCACGGATTTTAGCAGATTTATCATTATTTATGTCCATGCATCATTATTTATATCCAATATTTCTGGTTTTAAAATTGCCTGCTATTCTGAATTATGGTATTTTGTACATTTTCAATTTAATTAGTATTCCTTAAAGGATGGGTATTGCTGCCTTGCTGCCTTTTTTTTTTTTTTTACTGTTCCATGCCACACGGTTTTTAGTGGTTGTTATGGTGAGTAAGTTTGTGTATTAAATAGAAGAGAACAGAAATCCTACAATAAAGGTTAGCCTTTCCCAAAAACATTAAGGAATTGAAGTTTGCTTGAATTAGTATTCCTTAAAAAAATTAAAGATGCTCTAATTCATGTACTCAAACTAGGACTAGCCAGTATTCTCAGCTGACTGTGTATCTTCAAAGTTGCTAGTGCAAGTACAAAGTCATTGATACACTGATATTTAACTTGCATATGATCCTTGTTAAAGTACACAAGAAAAAGCCATTGAATGATTCAGAACAAAGAAATGTATTTCATTAAGAAAAATTAGGTGCTCTCTCCATCTTGTCTTGCTTGAGTTTATGAATCACTATATGATCAATTTTTTTCATGGGTTTTTTTTTCCCTTTAGCACACTATTTCCCCACATCATCTGCTTTTCAAGGTGGTTGTTGAAGCCAACAGCACAAGGATTCCTCTGTGGAAACCAGTTCACTCAATTTCTCTTGCAATTTTCCTATTCTGATGAGAAATGATCACTGGTGACTCAAGTTCCCACTTACATCTGAGGACACAGGGCATAGGGAAAGGAAAAGGTGGTGGACACTGGTAGCCCCCTCACAGACCATTATGATTTGGGAGACACCCTCCCTGCCTCTCCTACCACACCCTCCACTTGCCTGCTGCCCTGGAGAGATCTGCCTCTCTCCTGCAGCATTTCAGTTGCTGCTCATCCCCAAGCATGGGAGACATCAGAGTGAGATTCCACTAGAAAGTGGCATTTGGGAGAAAGCAGCAATGCTGGCATTACTGGCTCCAACCCCCTTGCAAATACAGCAACAAATAATTGCAAGAGCTGGCAACACTCTCATAAATGTTCTGAGATGTACTTTCTGAGATAAGATAAAAGAACTCAAAACAGCATGCTGTCCTGAATATATATTCAGTTGCTGTTTTCTAGCTTTTTTTCCCAGTATTCTGGCAAGACACTTACTTGAATTCCTATTGAAATATGAAGGGCAAAGTTGATAATCTGTATGGAATATAATTTGAAAAAAATATTGCTGTATATCCCTCTGTAAATTCACATTATTTGCAGTCTATCAGGGCTGTTATGATTAATTAGCTTTAATACAAAATTATTATGCACACAAAAATATTTCTAAACAGTTTTCAGGGTATTTTAATATTTAAAATAATGGACTGTGATATCTCTTGCAGATTTTGAAACTAAATTTTTATTGTTTACTTAATAAAACATAAACCTACTAAAGTAACAGAATTGGGGTTGGGTCATCTACATGGAAAGGTTTTAACAAGCATCTTGATTTTTAAAAAGTCAAATATTTCTCTGTACTTCAATATGAGGGAGGATTCTACTTTTGATGGAGGCCTGAATCCTCTGTTTAAGAATCAGAAAGGATTTGGGAGCAGAGGCAATGACCAAACTATGAAAATTACAACAAGTACTTTGTTTTGCAAGTTATTTTCAAGTACTTATCATTTTAGTGGGCCAGAGTGGCACTGTACTGTGGAGTGCAAATAAATTTTTGTGGTTATATTTTAGGAACAGGAGCCGTGAGCCCTGTACAAAAAAAACGTAGGTAACATTAACATCACAAATGACCCAAAGGAGAGGTAAAATGTTCTAGAAGAGTGGCGTATGGATAGTAATGGCCACAAGAATTCCTGCATTGCTACAGGAACTGTGAAAATAAACAGCAAGTGGTACCATGAAAGCAACTGGGACAAGACCTCCCAGAACATGAAGGCTGTCATTGTCCATAAAACGCTGTTAAAACTGATCATCAGAAACTACAAATAAGCACTAAAAGGAGATGCTTTGCAAATAGCAAATGGTGCAACACTGCAGCTGGAAAGACTGGCAGAGAGGTGATGCCAAAGCAGTTTGAATGGAGGAGTGATTTGCCATTGTTGCCAGGTGCCATAAATGTTATCAATAGAGGTGTGGCTGCACAGCAACAGTTGAAGAGGATCACCAACTGTTAAAAAGCATTATTGACAAGCTTTTGCTCTTAGTTTGAAAGCTACAAAAATATGACTTGCCAAGAAGCTGCCAGCCCTGAAGATATATTCCTGTTGCTGATCTTACACTGTGCAAAGAAAGGAAAAGGAAGAATAGTTGGAAGAAGTTTACATTGTATCACCAAATTTATCATTTAGAAACAGGCTCTCAGAAATAATTAAAAAAAACCAGATGATGTGACTAAGCTTTAAACAAAGAAAAAAGAATAAAATCATGATGCCCACAGAACAGCAACATGTTCATTAGCTGTAGGGGACCACTGGAATTAAAAGTACAAGTTGCGGAAAGAGAGTAGTTGTATGAAGAAAACTTGCTGATTTCAACTAAAATTCATCAAGAACTTCTCAAAACTATTAACAATGGCCACTTTAATATGGTCTTATGCGACAGAGGAAGAAACACCCATAATTTGTCCCAAATTAATGTATGGATAAAAGAAATTACCATTTGTGCAAACTAACAAAGACAGAATCTGGGGGAACTGAGGGAACATTAATGATGTCTCTGACAGAGCCAGGCCATCAATGACTGATGTGAAGACACACATACAACCATCAGTCATAGTTTAAAATAAAATAATGAATCAGCTTGGTTGTCAGCCTGCAGCAAAACAAGTCATGCTAACTTTCTAGATCATGCTCTAATGAGATGAGATAACGGGTGCAGAGCGGATGTGAGACAACTACACAGAGACAGTGCAATGAAGGACTCATCTGCATTGTGGGCTTGCGCCCATTTACTGGACCAGTGACTCAAATCACATTCTTTTCACCTATGAAGCCCTTCAGTTTTTGAATAATGTGACTTCTCTGGCTTTTGGAAGTGTGTTAGTCTTCCAAGAGCATACTTTTTATTTCAGCACCTTTGAAAGTCTTTCTGCAAATAGGCTACAGGTTATATCCTTGTCCCTTATCAAGAATATCTGTTGCTGAGGATCTTGGATTTGTGTGCCCTACTTTGCAGTTAGGGTTAAAAGCTGATTTCTGTTTTAATGCTGCTTCATCTGGTGACAGAACAGTTTCCTACAGTTATCTTGAACTTTTGCATTTACTACAATGTTTTGTGCTAGCTACAGTGAATGCTTCAGGTTTTAATTGCCCTTCCAATTGCAGTGTAGACTAATGACTGTGCAGAGCCCATCCTGGGACAACAAGGAATCTGGCATCTGCAAAGGGGGCTGACAGCTCCACAGATCCCTATAAGCTGACTGACATGTAGGGTAGCAATGGCAGAAAACAATCCCTGCAGTGCAGTAATAAACAGGGAGGGCACAGCCCTGTAGGAACTTGGATTAATTCTATTCTGTGTTGAGAACTTCTTTTGCTAACATCTCTACTCTGGACCAAAATTGTGGAAGGAAATAAAAAGAGGTTTGATTTATTTGGGTTTTGGTAACCTTTAAACTGGACCATATTACCTGATAATTCTATTTTATCTGTGTCATGAAAACACCTCTTGCTGTAAGTACTTATTGAAGTAAAACAATTAATAAAGCAAAGGCCCTGGGAAGAAGTTTCAGTTTTCTCCTTATCAGAACAAGGAGTCCACTGAGCATGCAAAGCATCTTGCTCTGGTTTACAGTAATGATTTTTATATCCTTCTATATTTCAAGGCAACAGCCTGGTGATCTGTGAGTTGAGTTTTCACTTTTTTTTCTAGACTCACACAGCCTAAGGCAGGCAGCCCTGTGGCCAGGAGCTGACTGGGAAAATGTCACTGTTATGCAGCTGGAATAAAGCATTTATACTTCACCTTCTATCTTTCACAAGACTGCATCCTTTCTTTTATCTCTGACTCCTAAACCTCCAGTCAGACAGATACTTTCACATCATTATTGATCTGTCAAGTTCTGCAAAAGCAAAGCACAATTTCTAATCCTGCTATACCTTCATCCCTTCTGTGATACAATATATGACACAGATGTGGCAAGGGACAGACACATCTTGTATCTCATTTTGCAGAAGGCTACAGTATTGCCATTTTTCAGGGAAAAAGATGGGTTAATAAGCTATCTATCTCAGGGTTTTAATATCTATTAGGAAAAGTATACACTATGCAAAGCACAGGTTTTTCTACTACTTTTTAACATGCATATGTTTCTTTCCAGCATAATTCACATGTGGATGGATTTGTATGTACTTGCTGCATGCACATGTATCTGCGTCAGCCTTTGAAGGAAAAGGATTTTGCCATAATTTATCTACTTCTGCAGCTATGTTATTTAATCCATGCTGATTTTTTTTAGGAATTACCACTCTATACTTTTTTGCCAGCTCCTGCATAGAGATGTTTCCATGGACTGGTCTGTGATTCCTGTATGTGCTTGTATTGAATAAGCTCTGCTTTCTTTCTCTTGGCTGCTCCATTTGGAGCCTGTGGTTAGACACAAAAAGCATACCATTAAACTGGAAGCCATAACATTAGTGTAGCATACCTGCACTACTCCCCTAATTAATTTTCACCGGTGTGGCATCCAGTTCTTTATTGGAGATAGTCTAAAGACAACACGAAAACTAAGAAACAAGCTAACTCTGTCTGCTTATTTCAGTTACAGCCTCCCTCTTGTTTACTTTCAGATTCCCTTTCAGGGCTTGCGCTGGCACAGACATGTCTCTGAAATTAGGGTAGGAGGGCTGGGCTGAAGACTGATCAGTGGAGCATACTGAGCTCATTGCTGGAACTAAGTCTGGGTCAGAACTGGGTCTGATTGATCTGATATGATTGTTATCTCTATAGCTATTCAGCTGGTGAGGTTGGCTTTTAAATGACAGTCAAAACAGTTGTTGTAGGCTCTGCGCGTGTTTGGTTAAAACTGTTTCACCCCTGTGGTGGGAATGATGTGGAAGCATAAAGATGGGTTCATGTGATAGGGAACTGTGCAAATAAGGATTGCGGTTGAACAACACAAACCATGATACTGCTAAGATTTTTATAAAAAGATAGGAGAGAGGACCATACTTGCAGTGTGGAACACCATAAAGCTGTAACAAAAGCATTTTCTAGTGACTAATATTTTGTTGTCAATGACAGTTAAAAAAGAATCATTAGAAATTACTGTCTTTACTGTTGTCTATGTATAAGTTCATGTGTTGGTTTGGGCTACATTCTCAACTGCCTCTACATCACTCTCTTTTCAGCTCTATAAGACTGGAAAACAAAAGTGGTTTTTAATCTGAGGGATTCTGTAACCTCTGTTGAACTGCGAGGCTGAGCTCTCTGATGCCTGAACACGTCTCAGTGGGCTGCACGGCACCTAGGGGTCTGCACCATGCGCAGACTCATCATTGCTTTAATGTAAGGACTTCTGAACTGTGTTTCCTTCAGTCACAGCTGCTGGACTGCAATTATAATGCTCTGGTTTAGAGTACAAAAAATATTTGTAGTTTATATCTAATACTGTCTACCTACTTCATAGCAAGCCTTCACAAATGATATTTCTGTCTTTGGAAGGCTTTCACTCTACATATTTGAGAAAGGTTCTCAACATTGCACATGCATGAAGTTAATTTAGGCATTTTTGAAAGGATACGTAACACCATGTAAGTATCAAGAACAGCTTTTTAAATAGAGTTTCTGGTTGTTTTCTTGCAGTGGTGGGTACTCAAACTGAGATATAAGATGTTCCCCACAACACTTTGGATACCCTAGTGTATAAGTTAATGGGATGTTACAGTTTGCAGAAGTATCTATTTGCTGATAAAAGAGACTGCACAAACACTTCTCTGAAAACATGATTTTACAAAGAGCATCTTACCTTGTAATAAAAATTTGATTTAGCTTGTCTTGGACAACTCTTTCTGGCAGTTCTACTGGGTTATATCACTGATGCTGGAAGGTTGTCCAGAATTACGCTTGCAATGACTACTGACTGGTGTTTTATTTCAGGAAAACTGCAGGTTGTGGAAAAATTGTCGGTTTTCCCAATCATGGTGTATATAAATAATGAGATGGGGCCACAAGTTGTTTTTTCCATACCTTATATAGTCTATTTTAATGCATGCCTCTAATTTACAATTTGAAGTACTTCTGAATAAACAAATTAGGAGAGGGACAAAGGAAAGCACTTCAGAGGATTTCAGTAGCACCTAATACTTAAAGGAAAGCTAGCTGTGTCAAAATAATATAGCAGAGACCAAGGAGTTAAGCTGATCTCGGGGATCATCCCTACAGACTTTTCCCAGCCACCAGCCGAGTTATTTCTCAAGTGGCAGCCAAGAACTACTTGTAGCTGGCAAAAATCCACAGTTATCAGTGCAATGGAAAAGGAGGGAGACAAAAACAGCAGTGTGGCCCCGTTGATAGTGAGGTGTGGTTTCTGTGTTCTTATCCAGCTTGTAGGGGGTAAGAGAATAAGCAGTTAACAAAGATAACATTTATACAGTGATTCAGCTCAGTGGTATGTGTGATGATTTCCTAGGTCTCTGGAATCTGTTTTGTGCTGTGGAGTATATGAAGTTCATACAGGACCTGTGGAGTTCATATAGGACCTGGTTTCCCTGAGGTTCCCAGAAAGACCATTTTAATTGTAAGTGATTTAAAAAAAATACTAAACAGCTAGTTCTTTGGTTATTTTGTGTATGACACATTAGGGTCACATTCGGACACAGAGGGGTTGAGAGATGGCGAGAGTACAGATGAAATACTGGTAAAAGAACACAGAAATCTTTCAAAATCATGATTATGTGGTGTTCTTGCAAACAAAGTGAGTGGATCTAGCAGATCCCCAAAGCTCCCCAAACCTGTGCAACATATGGTGAAAATAAGGGATATTTCCAGTTCTGAAGTTAACTGCTATACATAAAACAGGGGTTCATAAAGCTCAGCATTTGTGTAATTCCTTACTCCTTGTGCACTCCATTACGTAGGAAGTACTGACCAGATTCTTACAGACTGAAAAAAATACTGGGCTGCATAAAAAAGTATCTTACACATAGTCAAATCAGCCTTGGCTGAACACATACAGGAGAAAGTGAGCCATGGAAGATTTAAACTGAGGGTGAATATTGCTTTTCAAAGAACTAGGAATACCAGATAGAAAAAGCCATGCTTCTTGTGGCTCGTTAATCACCAGTTGATCTCTGTAACTTGTATTAAGGAGTTCTGGAAAATCAGACCATTGAAATTACAAAAAGCTAACAGCACTAATGCATTCTGGTGCCTTTTTCACTGTAATTGATGAATGTTTAATACACTAAATTTCTCTTACTCCTCATGCGGTCCTTTGTGCACCACATACTCATAAGCACACACATATACAAAATCAAAGTGATTTTCAAGCAAACCTGAAATTTTTTTTAGAATTGTAACTGAGTTTAACTAATACCAAACGCCTAAGGGCCATTAAAAAATTAGTCTGTGCCCAAAGTCTTGCATGTCTGAGTTGCCTAGCTGTCAAAGACTGTAGAAGCACTTACTCCAACTAAGAAGCAGTAGGACCTGTGCTCCATTTAGGCTCTTGAACACATCTATGTGTGCAAGTATATGTGTGTTTGTGTGTGTGTGTATGCACAAAGGCACATGTTCACCTGTTCTTTCTAATGTAAAAAAAAATTATATGGATCTGCTGCTCTTTAAAGAGAAAATGCCCCCAGGCTGTCCCAAACTGCATGTTACTGCTGTGAATTAATATTTATAACAAGTTAACTCTGATCCTATCCAAAACTCGAGAATCTGAAATGTGAATATGAGCTGGTGTTGGTACAATTGTGGCACACTGGGTGAACACTGCTGGGGAGGCCAGCGCCATCCAGGAGTGTCCTATGGAAATATCCCCATCTAGTGGGTGTCAGTGGGCTGAGGACACTGGCACACAGGAACACTGCCTGTCCACTGTTTTTAAAGCAGTTGCACATCTGTTGTTTTGCTGAGAGAAAACAGCAAAAGTAGGAACCTACTATTATCTATTAAATTATTTCAGATTTTACATGGGTATTCTAAAAATATGTACAATATTTAATACAGTCTTTCAATTATAGACTGTTCTGCTTTTCTCACTACAGTGTAGACTGAGTCTAAATAAGCTAAATTATCTCTGATGGCTTGTCCAGGAATTTTCTGAATGAGTTTTAAAAGAAATTAAAAGCACTCAGAAGTTTTCAGGCTTGACATCATACACTTCTCACAGTTAAAGGTACTGCTTATCTCAGAATATATTTTACATAAGGAGTTCGTTGGGATCTGAGAGCTGGTATGTTTGTAAATATTCATTATTGTCTTCAAGACAAAACATGCAAAAGCAACATGAAAATACAGTATTATGCTGATGTGAGTCATGGCTACAAAATCCCGTATCTACTCTCTCCCCTGACTTTTTGAGGGAGTTGTTCTTAGCTGGTAAAAAAAAAGTTTGTTCCTAGACCCACTAAAATTAGTAGGAGTTTTGGCATTAATAGAGTTAGGGCTTAGTGAGGAATATTTCAGGAAGTAATACAGCATAGCAAAACCTGTGGTACATTCAGTCCTAAAGAAAGTATAGTACTCATGCAATGGTCACCCAATTAATGCTTTCTTACTTGTCTTTCTCAGAAAGGATTAGTGGATGAAATAGTGTAATAGTTATTTAAGGATGGTGAATAACGTAATGGCATGTAACTAACCAGACGCCTATTGCTGATATTTGTAAGCAAGGCTTCAGATTCTCCAGCATCCCATCCAGGCTAGGAATTTCTATCCAGGCTGCAGCATATTCTGGGGTTTTAGGTAGAAGGTTAGAAATGTTCCTGAGAGGAACTATGCAGAATCTCAGGTGACTGGGATTGGAAAAAGTCCTCATCTCTCTTGTCACACTTTTTAATGGGACTATTACCAATATGTATAGAACATACATAGTTTTACACACACACACATGCACATACTTATATTCCTAAGAATAGGTAAGATCCTTTCTCTATGAACAGATTTATAGATATGTATTACTTTCTTATTCAGCTGACTTGTTACATACACGCATCTTTTTTCTTCTCAGCAAAATTTCCCTCAAAATAGTTTACATTACATTCTACAAGGTATTGTTTTAAAATGTAGGTTTGAATACTGTGGTTATGAAACCAAATTCACGTCATTAGTTCAAGACAGTCACTGTGGAGACAGGTGCTGTGCATGTTTCTCTGTGTAGCTCTGCCAGTGCACATTAATCTTGATCTGCAACATTCCTGCTATTCCAGTCCTGGGCCCCTCTTGTGCCAAATTTTATAGTTTATTTGTTTATAGGTATAGCAGTGTTTCCACTGAAGTAGAAGTTATTGTGAATACCTTTTAGTCATTTTCAACTTTTGCTTTTTACTCTGCTGGTATGAGCTGTCTTGTCCATGGTGCCTGTTACGAAGGAAGGGGCCTAGACGTGGGGCTGACTGGCACTGAAGTAATCCCATGATTTTACATGATCTGAATGTCAAAAGCAAAGAACCCCGAAGTTAATCATTGCTTACTATGACTGACTCTCTAATCCTTTTCCATCCTCAGTCCTTGTCACTATGCCACTTGACCTGCTTCCTCAGGGCTGGACTATGTACCTCCACCATGCATTGCACAGGAATCCAGTCTGGGAAGGGGAAGCAGTTCTTGCAAAGCTGTAAGGGACAGCTCTGCTTAGGCTAAAAATCATTGTGGGAAGGTGTGATGCCTTTGAGCTCACTGGACATAAAACCCTTCCCTTCCTGTGCTTGCAACAGAACTACTTTGTCTTTTAAGTAGAGAAGTATATCCAGTTTCAGACAAAATGGACGTTCATATGCAGGAGTTTTGCCTCCAGGACTGGGAGTAGAGATACAATCTGCCACCACCACACCTAATCTGAATCTACAGGAGGTCATTTTTATTTCCTTTCATGCCATTCATCACCCCTGGCAAAGGGATAAGGACAGCAGAACCCTGCTGAGCAATTGATAACGTTTGTGCTTCTCTATATTAAGAAGAAATGTTTTTGCATCACTTAGGTTACACACTCCTAGTATATTCTGTTACCCACAACTTAATCCTTTCAGGATTTTTCTGCCAGCAGGTAAAATGGAATTATATGTTTTGTTTCTACTTAGCTCACATTGTGTACACCGCCTAAGGAGTGATATATGCCAAGTACTTATGACAGTAACAAAGTGCAAGTCCATCATAGACTCCACCTGGAATAGGATGAGCTTTGCAAAAAAATCCTGTGAGGTGATATCTAGAGTTCTAAAACTTTTTCCCTTGCTGTTAGCACCCTCTACTAGCTCAGATGCAAGAAACAGCCCTGTGGGAAATTATGTGCTACAGCAATCTGCTCAAGTGAAACGTTCTGTATACTGGAGCATCTGCCCTGACACGTGGTGCTCAGCTGCTTGCCCAGAACATACTACTGGTATGACTGGGAGCAATGAGGGCAAGCTCCTTCTGCACTAACACTTCCATCCATAGGGGTGAGGGTGCAGATGAGATGGAAAATCTCTTTCTATGTGGGACCCTAGTATATATTGTATTCACTGGCATGAAATCTCACCAGAGGCACACAACATACAGATGGGCATCCTTCGGTATTTCTAAGATTTCGCTTGATTGCTGCTCAACACAACCCATAAAATTCAGCAGGGTCATCCTCTTGTGCAGAAGGTGCCAGGTATTTACAACTGACACTTTACCAGCAAGACAAAATAGTGTACAGGACCATAAGCCATGAGATCACTTTGCTGGTATTTCCAGTTTTAAGCAGTAAAAATCTGTATCTTAGTTCCTTAGAGCATCCAGCTGGTGGTGCCAAATAGTAAGTGCAAAGGACATTTTTTCTGTGTTTTGAATTCTTGGAATATAAATTGTTTAGATAAAGGCATCTTTACAGTTGTTTCCTAGACTCTTTTTAACAACTGTCTCTCTCTCTCTCACTGAAGGTCAGCTTCTAAAAGTCAACTGTTGTGTGTTTATGCCTCACACAAAGGGATATAACCCCCTTCCGCTCGGGTTTATTTGAAAGCTCACTCTGTGCATGGCATGTAGAAGATGTACATGGATGATAAGCAGTGGAGGACCAGGCCCAGGACATTTTGGCCTGGAGTAATATCTTGATTACTTCATAAATCATATGAACAACCTTAAGAACACATACACCTGTTTTCTTGAGTGGTGAGTATCTCTGTACCTGGCACTTACATAACTTACACGATCTGATGTCCTGTACAGGATCTTTAACACGTTTATTATGGCTGTTGATGAGTCAGCTTGTGACCTTCTTTTTCTGTGAAGTTCAGTAGTTAAAAGTATTTAGCTTGGAAGAAGATACCTGTTTTCAAATTTAAAAAGGGGGGCAAGGGGGAAGTGGTAAAGGAACACCGTGTTATGTTTCATTGGCCTAACAGTGACCTATAAAATGTGCTGGTGAGAACAGAAAATGTAATGCACCAATGACTGCAGCCACAGTTTGTTTTCATTCTTTTTGATATTTGATTATAAAGGTTAAAGCAGGGGAAAGGGAGTGCTAACCTGAAGTGCTAGCTTTCCTATGGCTCCCTGCCACGTTAAGTCGGTGCCGATTTGAAAGGGTAAGGTTCTTTGCTGGCAGACCGGCAGCAATGAGGAATAAACCCCAGGAAAGCCAGTTTTCACAACAGGGTCATAGATATGGTTATTTTAGGAAGCGTTTTGCCTTGTTCTGGAGGGTGCCCTCTGTCCCCATGGGCTTCCCACTGAGCAAGTGCAACAGACTGCTGCTTGCACAAGACGTGGGTTTTGCTGAGATAGGCTGAGCAGATGGCAGAGTGCGAGTATGACCAGTTGGGGTGGGGAAATTATCAGAAAGGTGAGTCAGGCAGAGAGAGGCACGTGGAGAATGGCATGACTAAATCGTGCTTCCTTCACTTGGACTCCAGAACTGGTGGACTCGTGGCCAAAGCAATTCATCCAGGCACCGTGAGAGTCGTTTTCCAGAGCATAATATTCAGATCTTTGGTCACTAAAAGAAAGCAAGTAAATATTATATGCTGAGTGAACACTGAGAGGGACCTGGCTCCAAAGGCATCTGCTTAAGATTTCCACTTTTCCACATTTCCACTTATCAAAATAATTCCTTAATTTGGTTTCAGGGATGAAGGCACTTTAATATGCGTGTTTATGGTAAAATCACGATATGAGAAGAAAATTATATTGTCAAGAAAAATTTTATGTATAGTCTTTGGTACAGTAAAATCAACCAGCGTGATTGGTTTGTTTAGTATTTTAAAAATACACTGTGCAGTAGAAATATTAGAGGAGCAGCTTGCTCTGTTCTGAGATCGTGTCCAACAAGTATGACTTTGTGTTGTTTTGCTTTGCTGAAGTATACCTCATAAAATCTCCTGAAGTATTCCCTGTGCAACCGTGGAGGCTAATGATTTACTCAGACTTGTTAAGAAAAATTAAGTCCTCTTCAAAGAATTATATCCAAACATTCTGCAAATGTTTTGAAACACAGCGGCTGCACTCTTCAGTTGCTCTTGTGAAATCCTGCTGTAGTGAATGGAGGCTACGTGAGGGGATGGGGCTGGACTACAGCCTGTTCATACTGACTGAGCAGTTATGGCTTGCTTTTACAGCATTTCTTCGGGGAAGCAGGGACCCCATTTAAAATCCCTATGGTATCAGTTGGTTTTGTCTCCACAGTACCTTGAATCTGTTTTACAAGAATGGCTTGAGATGCAGCAGTGGAAGAAATACGGGACAAATACTGCCATCTTTTACATCCACATAAACAATGAACGTGTTTGAATGCAGAGAGGTAAAAAAGCAATCACTGGTTAAGCTCTAGTTGTTCACGCCTGGGTTGCGTGACAACAACTAAGAACAGAACGTAGCTGATTGTCCTCATGTGTACAATCATTTACCATTTGATGAAATCAAGAGGCTAAATCGTACCATTGATGGAATTTCTCAAGCTATGTACATGCTGCTTTTTCTCCTGGGTGTTTAGTTAAATGAGGTTTTGCCTTTCCTGCATGCAAGCAAATTGTTTTCTTTTTCCTTGTGATGTCTCAGGACTCTGGGTTTTAGCCTGCTTGTCTTACCTTAATTCCTTTGGATAAAAGAGCCCTTCTATCATGCATGCTAAAATTGTTGGATAGGTCTATTTGACATGCCATAATTAAACTAAATAAGCAGCTTTTTAGATGTCATGTATCACTTCATTTTTCCATATGTCTCATCACTAGATTTCACAATATGATGAGTGTCATGGTTTTTTGTGGTTCTTATTGAGCTCCAGCTTCTGGATTTTTTTCCTTTAAAAAACCATGAAAATAGCTTACATATCAAGATCTTGTGGTTGCAGAAAAGCATGTAATAACCTGCTCAGTTGCATGTGAAAAGCAAATTAAAAGCATATTTATTGTGAAAAAAACCTTCTGATTGGGAGGCCTGAGCCATGATTTTAGAATGCTTGGGATTGGTGATATTTCATACACAGTTGTTTGTTGCTTATTAGCAGATAAGCAACAGGACAGGATTTCTGTACTGGAGAATTTCAGGTTAGGAATTTAATGACTGTCACACTTACTGACCATGCTGTCTTAGGCACATGGTAGTTTTCAACACATCTAGAAATGTGGCTAATAATTTAGCCAGTTACTGTAAAAATGAAATCTATTTTTATGGGCTGGTCAGAAGATCTCAGGCTTACGAATTTTTCTAAACCAGGAATATCTGAGCTACTTAATGGGTGTGGCCTTTAGTTCCTGGGAAACCCCTACACTGAACATTGTATTTTAAGGAATGACTAGAAAAAATAGGATTTGTAAAGCTTGTTCTGAGATAAAATTTGTTATTAGATATAGAATTGTAAAAAAACCCCAACTTCCAGGGTTTTGTCTGGATGGAGGTTTTTTTCTTATCAGGCTGTTGTGTGGCTTGGAAGCTGTACCCTGCCACTTTTATTTTAAACAAATAAATTAGCATTCAATGCTAATGTCCTAATCTAATTAACACAGTATTTTCTGTAGTAAATAATGGTAGTATCTCCTTTGACTCTTCAGTCAGAAAGTACAGAAAGATTCTTTAATTAGTATCTTGATTTTTTTTTGTCTGAAATTTAGAAACTTATTTAAAATATTGGACAAAGACTACTATAGGCCTTCAATCTGCAAGGATTTATGCACATATGGGATGTTGATGAACTCCAAATGTTGTTTAGAAATTACAATTATTTTATTATGTTATGACTTATTTTCTACATTTAGCCACTGCTACTGTATTTCTGACTTGTGTAGCTTTTCAAAACCTTAATATTAATGCTTTTAATAAATTACTTTCAAGCGAAGATTCGTTCAAAACCTTGAATTTTGCAGCAGACATCCTGTAATGACAGAGGGGGACTTTCATTTGTTTATCAGGAGTGAAATTAATATACAAGCACAGAAAACATATTTAGCTGTGAATTTGCTGTGGAAGCTACTCTCTGATAGCAGAGACATGCTGTTGTAAAATAGTTTGCATTTCATAACCTCAGTTTTACAGGCGTCATATCACTGCAGCCTATAAAAAAGTTAACCCATTATATGACTGTTAGTAATTAACTATAAAGGATAATAACTAGGAAAAAATAAAATAAAATAAAAAGGAAATTTCTAAATAATCATTCATAGCAAATGTTTCTATTACCAGTGAAAGACTTTTTACATGTGATTTATAAAATAGATGGGTTTATTTTATAAATAAAGGACAGATTCTGCACAAAATTAGATTCTTGGTAACATGCTAAAGATTGTTCCTTTATACATGTAATACTTGCACTGTTCAGTATTTGAATACTTAGACATAATCTTCAGATAGGCAGGAATTTCTGAATTTACCATTCATACTCTGGTCTTGCCCAGTTTTTCTTCCAATACTATCTGAATCTTAATTGTACACTGATCTACAAAACCAGCAATAATCACTGCTGGTTTTTTCCTGGTCTTATTTTCTTCATAAAGAAAAAGTAAAGAATACATGCAATAACTGCCATTCATTCTTCATGTATAAATTGAGTAAACAAGATGCCAGATCCGAGTAGTTGTTTTCCTCCTCTTTTATTTCCAGAACACTTTTCCATTTTTCTGAGAGTGTTTATTCCTAAAATATTATATGATTTTATCTCTGTGAGAGAAGATGTGTAAGCAACAGGGCAGAAGCTTTCTAATGACAAATGGCAAGTTAAACACAGCAGTGTTCTAAGAGATCTCCAGGTAGAAACATTCATGGAGAATTCCATAATTGTTTTAATTATCCAGTATCAAACCTAGCAGTGACCAAGAAAATACTTCTCACCTGGCACATCTATAGTGTGCCTGATGTTTTAGAATATACTTTGTCTGAACACCTATTTTTCTGCTCAGTTTCTTCTGCCCCCTGCAAAACAAAAAAACCAAACTCATTCAAGAAATGCAACTATTTTCCCTCAAATTAAACTTCCAGTGCTTTAGGCAGAAGATAAGCAGGCAAATCCACATCCAAAATTTTTGAGATGTCAAGGGCAGGATAGCCTAGATCAGCTGAGGGCTATAAACACTCATTGCTTATCTTTTAAATTAAAGAGTAGCTTCTCTCTTTTCAGCTCTTCTGTTTCTAATCTTATCTTGGTTGTTATTACAGGTGAAGGTCTCACAGCATTTGCACTCTGAGGTATCCAGGTAAGTATCTTGTTTGATGGTTTGGAGGATGAAGGTTTAAAAAAAACCAAAACACTTAGAAACAGAGAGGGAAAACCATTAAAATAGGCATTGGGCCACAGCAGAGTGGAGAGTATTTGTGTTAGAAGACAGACTGCTACAGCCCAGGTCCCTATCTTTTGCAGATGTACTTATCTTTGTGTGCTGATTAAAATCCTTTGAAGCTGATAGGACTGAATAGTTGTGGGTGAATTCAAGCTGATATAGAAGTCCTCAAATGCTGCATATCCCTAAAGCTTAGGTTCTATCAGAAGCCACCCTTTTTTCTTGTTTCTGTTGTATCCTTGATAGATATAACCAAAGCTGGAATTTGTTAAATGTTCCAGTTCTGACCCTGATCTTCCGACATCCCATTTAACTACTCACATGATAAAGTTATTTGTAAATGTTAAATCTTTGCAGGATTATGATCTAAAGGAGTATTAGAGCCTGATCCAACTACTTCAGAGGCCTGCCCTAGATTTGGTGATCAGTGTATCAGAGCCATACTAAAGGGATTAAGATGCTGCCAGCGCTTACTGAAGATACAGTTTGCCTAAAAGCACAGTTCAGTATTCTAGTATTGACACATCCAGAGCATGTGATACAGTGGTGCACAGTATATAGTGTATCTCGCCATACTTAGGCTAGCATAACTCTGATGGTTTACAGTGGCTCCAGTAGCCTTCACTTTATTTATGCTTTCATAATCCAAATGCTTAGCAGTGTAAATATTTCCTCTGTGTGGCTATACACAGAGAGATGTATTTACTTATATAAGTAAGGCTATGTCATGGAGAAACATAAAGTTTTTACTAGTGTCTGTCTGAGATGAGTGGGTTACCTGGTGCAGCAACATGGAGGCATTAGGCAGGCTGCCATGGCCCTGTCCCAGTGACACTGCCATGGCCAGAACTCTCCAGGAGACAAAGCCTTTCTTTAGAGAGAGCAGCATTGCAGAAGTAGAATTACTCTTTATAGCACTTCAGCAGCTTGTATGTATTAGGCTTTTGTAAAAAATAAAGGAAGAAAACGTTAGAATCCTTTTCCCACTGCTCGTACAGAAATATTCTGTGGTCTTCTCCTTTCCTCCATCCATTTGTATCCTTTCATTTTACTTCTCTGCCTTTGTTGTGTCAGGAGAAACTTCCCTTTATTTTGCAGGTGTGGCAAGCAGGACCGGGGAAGTGATACAGGGAGAGATTTGGCACTTTTTTTCTTTCACCAGCTGGCAGGAGATGTAGTCTGTGAAGTATTGCTGAACTGTAAACCAGGTGATTGAAGACTAGGCACAAAAAAAAAAAACCAAACCCACCAAAATTGTGGTGAGTCCTTTTTTTGCATGTGATAAATCTGCTAATGAACCAGAAAGGCTGGAGGCCCAGTTTTTACTGGCAACATACTAGACTGGAAGACCTTATGTACAAAAAAAAAGGTATTTCCTTTTCCCCACATGGTTTGCAATTTATCTCAGGACCATAGAAATTATGTTGTATTGTCTGATATGATGGTAGTCCTGTTATCACGTGTTATATGGCCATTCCATCCAAGCAGCTTTGCACCCATCACAAACACACATTAGTTTTGTTTAAGAACACTAGGACAAAAAGACCAAAAAAAGAAAAAGTATTCTCACTTCTATTTTGTGGTAAGAAGGTGGGGGGTTGTGGTGTAGCTACGTCATATGGACATGGAAAATTTGCTGCAGGCAGAATACAGGTTCCCTCACCAGATCTGTGTGTCTAGTTTAAGAGTACTTCCTTTCTCATTATGTGACATCATCATGAATAAACTGATATTAAATGGTATAAAATCATCATTCTTGCATAATACCTTTCATCTCAGGATTTCACAGTGCTTCTTTACAATCATTAAGCTGTACCTCTTAACCCAGTAATCACATGAGTAAGGCCTTCCTCACACAGAAGAAACATTTCTAAATACTTTCACATCCTGTTGAAGATGAGAGGAGGAGAAGCCGAGTTCACCCAGACAGGAACTGGGATTAAAACTCAGTACATCTGCTTTCCATAAGCATCTTTCTTCCTTTCAAATGCAGCTACAGATCCAAAAGTCCAAATAAAAATCAAGATATAGGAAGTTTTGCTGCATATCTGAAACCTGATGCTGCTTGGTTTAAATTTAGGATCTCCAGCTGACACAGGTTTGTTCTGTTGCTTCCTAGCGAAAAAATTCTGTCATGTCATGCATGCAATCACAGCTGTTTTGTTTGTTTTACAAATTGCTTTCTTCACAAGCAGGATTTTGTGCTATGTGCATTACCAATTCTGGCATATTGGTCAGCAGTGTTTGGGACAAGAAGAATACTTACCCAGATGAATGGTCTTCTCCCATGTGAATAACTGTAGTGACTTTTAAACCACTCAATCACTCTATATAGAGAAAGTATAGAAACAAACTCTATCAATGGGACAAGAACACAGCTTAACTCAGAAAAAGCTTTCAGAATATTAACTGCAAGTTACTGGAAGATTTAAATTCTTCATAAAAGACAAAATACTGCTGCAACTTTTCAAAGTTATTTGTCATGCTTTGTGTTCTGATTTTGCCCTAATTTTGTTTTAGGGTCCTATTTGTTCTAGGGTGAATGGGCTTAGGGCCAGTATAAACCCGGACTTACTGTCTGAGAGTCAAGGGTGTCAACTCTGTGAGTGAAATTTTTTTGTTGTGATTGTTCTAACTCTGCCATAGAAATCCACAATATCAGGTTTTGATACTTTCATATCTATGATCCTGTGCATATGTATATCCCAGTGCAGCCTTTCACTGTCTTTTTCTGCTGAGCCTTAGCCATCTTTATGCTTGTTTCTCATGACCAAAAAGCTGCCTGTTTGATATTATTTGTTTTCAGAGGGAGAAGGGTTGGCAACAACTCATAACCAGAAAAAAAGTTGGCACTAAGTCCTTCTAAATATAACCACTTACTGAATTTACTGATTTTATTTTTTTCTTTATATGGAATTACTTTTCAGCTACTGTATCCTTTCAGTTTCAGGCTGTTGTGTTATTTTTGAATCTTCCCATTCGAGGACAGTATTTCAAGCATTTGAACATTTTCTTTTTTACCATTTGTAGAAGAGCACTAGGCTTTGACCCTGTCACCATCCGAGATGTTTTGAAACTTGCTCCCACCTTTATTTACTGTGGACTGGATTACTGTGATTCCTGCCAAACTTCCTGCCCATACACTGCTATTAAAAGGTTTTGTTAGAGTCAATATATTGAGACTAGAGCTTTATGATCTTTTTAAACTTTCAAGTCATGATATTATATTATTGATTCTTTGTATTGTGTGATGATGTGTCCCTCTTGATTCCTACTTTTAATTTGTTGTATATACAAAGATATGTTTACAGCTTTGATTGTAATCCAGTAATTCACAGGATGTAGCTGGGATGGTTAAAGCATTTTCTGATTAAGTGGCATTTTTACCAAATTGTAGGATACAATAGATGATGTACCAATGTTCAACCTGGGAAAAGGTATGGATCGCGAACTTCAGAGTAGTTACTCTAATACTGCTAGAGCAAAATCAGACAAAATCTGAGATGGGTTGCAGTAAGAAAACAAATAATTGATGCTAACATAATACCAGTTGACAGTTTTATGGGTGATAGAGCTTGACATTGTAGTGTGCATTTGTAAGTGTGACTAATAAACATACCTATGTTGATCTACTATATGATTCAGTCATCCTTAAGGCATAGGACATTCTGATTTAAAAAAAGAGAGAAATGCAATATTAAATAGCTAGTTAACTGATAGTCTAAAAATGTAGTTATAAGAAAATTGTTTGTGTTAATCCCAAGAATCTGTGCTTGCTCTGGTGAAATGCCTTGTTTTTATCAGAGTCAACATGGTAAATGCTGATGACTCCAAGTCACTTATAAAACCTGACCTGAATAATTTGATAAGGCACCATCACTTCAATAATATGTGTTTAAATAGTAACAACCGGTGCTTATGGAGGAAGAGTCTAAGAAAGGCTAATTTATTTGTTACATCCAAGAGCTAGCATTTATCACAGCCCACGAGTAAAGGAAAGGTGACTGTCAGTTCTATAATCAAGCAGAAGAAACATCCTAAATTTGGAAGCAGAAACTAGATACATTCAAGCCACAAATAACCTGCAACAGCAGGTTTTTTTATTCTGAGGCAAGCTAGTTCTTGGTGCAATCTTCTTTGGTATGCAGAAGCTTCTTTAATACTTGTGCCTTTTTAATAAAGACCAAAATATTTCTAAAATGGGAACTATAATGCAAGCAGAAAGTATATGGTTGAAAATTAACAGCCTGTGTTAGATAGGAAGACAAGTTAAATGATGATAAAGTTTCTCAGGTTTTTATGTATAGATCTTCCTCTGAATCCTATTTTCTTTCTGATTATTAGTAACCTGTGCTACCAAGGGTATACTCAACATTTGTTGAAACAGTAGAAGACATGACTCCATTCCTGTTATTTTCCACTTCCATGTACACATACAGTAAGTTGCACAGAAGTTTATCGGAACCAGCGAAAGTAGTGCATAGCTTTAAAATAAGCCAATACTTTGAGTGCTTTAATATTCAGTTTCAGTAAAAAACATGACTTAAGATTATCCATTTACTTTTTATGACAATGGTGTTATTGTCAGATGAGGTGCTGCACCTGGGGGAGTAGTAACTCCTGGCCAACAGGACATAACTGAGTTTAGAAATTGCTTAACCTATGCTATCTACAGCCTTCATATGTGAGTACTTTCTGAAAGAGCATTGAAGAATATAGTTATAATTTGTCATAAGAAATTAAGTTATTTTGTCATCACACAGATGCAGATCTGATCCTGCACCACTGAAGGGATGAAGCTAAATGGGCATTAGTCTTGTGAACTTTTGGTATGTGCAAAAACATGCTCATACTGCATCCCTTCAAGTTAGGAGACAGAGTTCCCTCTGGGGCTAGCGAGACTTTTTCAGGGCCAAGTCAGGGAAGATGCTTTACTCTGACTTGTCACTTTGGGAAGTCTTCTCTCCCTCCTGACTAAATCAGCAGCCTACGGTGACAAATTTCCGAATTTGCTACCTAAGTAAAAGCCTCTGAATTTGTGGTGCTGGTGCTTCTTTTGGAACTATTTCTGGTATAATTGATGGATTCTTGCTGCTTGAGCATTTCTTAACCAAAGGCCAACTGATATATTACTCCTTGGTGAGTGTTTAGTTTTACTGTTCTATTTGACAGGATATATACAGTAGCAGTTTGTTGTATTTTTAAATTTGCCTTGTCTTGATGAAGTTTGCTTTTGTGACCTCCCTGGAAAGGTACACTGATTTACCTACAGATGGGATGTGACCAAACTGAACTCGAGCTGGTTTGCTCTTTGCATCCTCCACTTCTGAACATACCATATCAGAGTAGGGGGGAAGGTGGAAAGGAGAAGCTAAGAAAGTTACCCTCCACAGAAGAGAGTTTGTTTAAGAACACAAAATAAACAGGGGCCTTGGAAGTAATAGTTGTGCCTGGTATTAGTTTACTTTTTGTTCTGTACCATATGCATCTCATTGCACTCCATCTAATCTAAAAACTGAATTTTCAAGTTGATTTCTGTTAAATAAAAGGTACGCTGTTGAACTGTTTAATTATACTTTATCTGACTTGCATGTACTTTCAAATCCTTATTTCCTAATAACTTTAAAGGAGGTGGAGTTTGCCAAGGCCCTTGTTTAATTATTTCACCTATGTTTACGTGGGGAGTTTTCTTTTTAATCTAATTTCCTCCCTCTTTCCCTCTTCTTTTCTTTTTCTTTTCCTCTTTCCCCTGTGTTGCAGAACACAGCCCCAGGCATTCAGACTTAGGCAGTTGTCCAAATCTATTTTAAAACAAAATTTTAAATCAAAGCTTCTTGCAGCTCTAGGGCGAGGGTCACATGTACTTTCCCTGGGTCAGCAGGAAAACTTGTGATGCCATTGCAGACCCATCTCTCTTTCCTCTCCCAGTAAATATATGCATCATGTAGAGCTATAAAAATGTTTATTTTTCAGGAGAAGTCGAGGTTACCTTATTCATTATAGGACCAGTTGAAAGAACTTTTGGCTCAGAAAAAAGAGGGAAGGTAGGCATATCTTACCTAAGAACCTTATTTTTTTTCCTGATTAACAGCAAAGACTTAGCAAAGCATGTCTAGATTTTGTACTGTTGACAAGCAGCTTTGTTATTACCATAACAATATTGCTTGATATCAGAGGCAGAGAAATGTGGAACCTGAAATGCTATTCAGAGATGGGAGAAATCATGGCATTTTGCAGATACCGAGATATACAAAGCTTTTGTAAGCTCTAGTTCATTGTTCACACCTTCTGTCAGTTTTCCATACTGCACCCACAGTAAGCCTGTAGTCATGTAGAAAGGTAGATACTTTGAACAAAACTTGGAGAAGAAATAGATGTTAACACATTTGAAGCTGCATTTGTAGCTGAACACATTCTAGTATTTTGATTTTCTTCCTTGATATTTCTATAGTAGTTATCCTTGTATGTTTTTCAGCTGCTTTTGAGTCACTTTGCTGTACTGCTGGCTGTGAAAGTGAGAGAACAGCTTCTGCAGATGAAAGGCCAGCAATGATAGCATTGGAATGTGACCTCGGATGTTTATCAGAATGACATTGTCAGAAGATACGGCATTCTTACTTTTCTGACCACTTTTGGCATGGAATCAGGTCAGTTCAGGATGGAGGCATATATTGCCATGCCATGCATACACCCATAAATGGCATATTAAGACTCTTAATATGAAGTTAGCTTAGTAAATGTGAAATAGATTTCATTTCAAAAGCCCTCTCATGTGTGTAGATATTTAACATGTTCCTCTGTTACTTCCAACCTGCTTTAAAAGTCCGCTTGAAAGAAACCCCTGGGATTAGAGAAAGACTGGTTATTCTCTCTGGAAAAAAACTGAAATAAATATCAAATGAGAATAATTTTCTTACTGTGGATCATGGGTATTCTTCTGCTTAATAGACGAAGGTCTCATGAACTGTGATTATTCCTTCCTTGGACAGGAATGGTTGGGCTCAATGATCTTAAAGGTCTTTTCCAACCAAATGATTCTATGATTCTTTGATTCCTGCTCAGATTTGGGAAGTACCTGAAACAATAACAGCAAAGAAGCTGTTATCTAAAAGATATATTTTGAATAAATTATGTTAATTGGGTGTAATCTCCATAGCTTCCTTCTCCCCATCTGCAATTGAAAATAATGGAGGCAGGTCTTTGGTGGATAGACTATGAGGGTGAAAGCTGAGACCAGGTGTAAAAATATGTCAATTCCATTCTCAGCCTGCCTGTTGGCTTGCGCTGTGAGCATTTATTTCCTTAAGCCACAACATTCACAGCTGCAAAACAGGGTAAGACTCAAGAGTCCTCAAAATAAAAAACTGTCCTTTGTAATGCAAAATACTATTATTTCTATGGTACTATTTCTAAGATGTTACAGATTTGAGATTTATTTGCAGACTGCGTTCCTCAGGATATTCTAAAGGGTCAGGAATATTTTGGGGTTTCGTTGGTGCATACAAATTAGGACAACACATGCAGGTGGGGCTGTCTTTAAGCTAAATGGTTGAAATGCCAGAAATTTGGTGCTTTTACTTCTGAACAAAAGGAAATACTTCTACCACTCTTCCTTTACTGTGGATAGTAGAAGAAATTCTGTGGTTGTTTCCATGATGAATCATGCAGATAGTAGTTATGCAGTAGTTAATGTTTTAGGATGAAACTCCATTCTTAGTTTTTGATAATGCTTCTGCTCTTGAAAGGAGAATTGAGATTGCTTGTGCTCTGTATTCCAGTTCCAACTCTAATTTTTTTTGCAGATGAATATGCTGGATGATGTTTATAGGTGAATATTTAAACAGCATTCATTTTTGTGCATAGAAAAATGTAAAGATCTCTATTCTAGAACTGAAAAAATAGCAGTGAGTTAGTAAATACGTAAGTTGAAAATGACAGTTTTAGCCAGTTATGTCTTTATTTTTTCAAATAGTTTCTTATGCAAGCTAAAAAGGTCAAGCATTTCTTCATAACAATGTTCACCCCAGACCAAAGAGGAGCAGCAGAAGAGTTATCAGTGTTTCAAATCTTGGTCATAAGCCTGTTTGTTTCCTTTTGAAATGTAATACTGTGGTAGAGTAATTACAGAAATATGAAGCATATCAGAGTGAATGAATGAGCAAAATATTCTTGTTCTTGCTGAACAAGCGCCTAAGTGCTTCCAATGACAAGGTGAACAATTTCTAACATATTCCTTATCTAGAAAAAAATAATCAGTTTACACAGTATTTTGACTCCTCAGTCGAGTTTTGAGCATGCTCATGATTTTCTCACCAGTTTTGAGTCCTGTGTTTGGGAAGTGCCTGGACTGATTGGCTGAGTCATTTTTTGGTGATTAAATAGTATGTCTGAACAGGAAACATACTGCAAAAGGCTTAAGGGAGTTTATAAATAGAAAATGTTCTGAGGGAAAGTCGTTACTCAGAAAGCAAATTCTGTTGATACATGACTGAATAGATGTTGTCTGTTGTACAAGACTGGTATTTTTTAATGGAAAATTTTATTTCTTTAAAAAAACCCAAAACTTTAATTACTTAATATTATTTCTTTACATCTTTATCTTACTTTTCTTTTCAAGGCCTATGCTTTTGATTCCAAGAACATATATTTCTTTAAACTTACTCCCATTAAACTGACAAAATCCTGATTTACTGTGCACTTCCTATGTGCTTTCTTCTGTGATACAGTATGTATATGTCATACATACAGAGGGAGCGAGGAAGGAGACCCAGAAGCTAGGAATTGCTGCATTAATACTGCTTCTGCCATTGTTAAATTAGTGAGTTGCCTTAGACAAGTTTTCTTATCATTTCCGTAGTTTTTCCTAGGACTGTGATTTGTCTTCACTTTGTTCTTCTGGAAAGGTAGGATAAGAGCTACTCCCCCATTTCAGAATGGTATTTTAACACATGCTAAATACAAAGCGTAATAGGATACTGTACGATTCCCTTGAAGTAAATTACTTTGTCCACAAAATCAGAAAGGGCATCTTTTTTTTTCCCCTTTCCAGTTAGCAGCAATCTTAGGATCCCCATCTGGTCATATTACAGTGTAACTTACTGACAAACTGATCATTTGACTAAAAAGAGCAGTTCTGTCATTGTTTAAAGAGGAGCTATGTTCTTAACATAGGAAAAAAAATACTGCGGACAAGTAGTGGAACTAAATTCAAACTTCCTAATTTATAGCCGGATCCAAAGCTAACCAAAGCCAGTGGGAGTCTTTCCACTGACTTCATTAAACTTTGCATTTTTGTCCACAGAAGTGCTGGTAATACAGCCCAGCCAGGCCCTGGGAGATGCTCCAACCCCTTGTTCTCAGCTGACCTTCTTTACCTGGTGTACAGAGCTGCTAGGGTGAAAATGGTACTACGTACAATAACAAGGGCAGGCTGAACTAAAACCTGAAATAAAAAAAATGCTGTAGGAAAACCCTCACTAAAAAAGAAAAAGCTAAATATAAAGAACAGTAAATGGTAGCAGTATTATGGGTTCTTTTGCCTCCAGGCAAGCACCTGTACATTTACAAATAATGACAAGCAGGCATTAATTTAGTTTAAGATGCTTAGTGATGCTCTGTAGACTAAAATTTTAAGCAAAACAGAAGGCAAGAGTAGGCAAGTTTCCAAAATCAGGGTATCCTGTGAAATAAAAAAGTACATATAAGCTTTCTCTTCATGAGTACACAGTGAAGTGTCTGTGTTGGCTAAAAATCCTACTACTGTACAGTAAAAAGATAAGAGGCAGGGCTCATGAAGGAAACTAGCCATTTAATTCAATTAATCGAAGACAGAAGTCTGCTTGAAATGTAGAACTTTTTTGTTTAATAAGGAAGTTTCACCTGTAAACTGTCACAATAAACCATTCTCTGAAACAGTCTGTTAGATAGTGACTGTATTGTATTGAAATTTAATATGAATTATCCATATATAGCTAAACTTTTGTTTACCAGCCACAAGTATTTGTCTGTGTGGGTGGAAGTGAAAAGCCAGACCAGACAGTGATCTCTGGATCACAAGGAAGTATTGCACTACCTTAAATAAACCATTTGAATCCTGTGAAGTTATTTCAGATTGACTTTAATACTGAAAGTACCTTTTAGTCCTTAGCTTATATGTTTTTTACACAGTATTTTGGTGAATGAGTGATGCCAGATGCATATCTTGAAAGAGCAGTATAATTGCTGCTCATTAAGAAATTTCAAGGAGGCAATATAGCTAAAAGCAGCACTTCACATGCAGAAAGAAGTGCTTTCAAATCAGGAAGGCTGAATGGCAAAATAAGACTTATCAGTTGTGCTGAGTTTCACAGGTCAGTCTCATGTATGAATTCTAAATAAGCTATGAGGGGCACTTGGAAGAAATGCCAGTTCTGTGAACAACATAGAGCAATCATACAAGCTGATGGGCTAAGTTTCTGCTCAACAGGATTTCCCCTAGGAATGTTGCAGTTGTCTTCATTTCAGCTGTTGTGAAAATGCACTTGTGCCCAGGCTTTGTTTTTTCCCCAAGTGCTGCTGTTACCATTCCAGAGTTCAAAGTGGTTTTGCTCTCGGTGTGTTCAGGCTCCTCCTTCACCAGCTGAAATCTGATATTTCAAACTCTGGGTATGCACGAGCAGGAATGGTGGAGGGATGCCAACTGCCCTGTTGACAGATTTGCAGATGCACAGGACCTTTTTTTTTTTAATTAAAGAATATGGGGTTTTTTTATGCTGGCACCGAGACTGGAAAGCTATTGGCAGATGGTGCAACTCTGAAAAGGTCTATCTTTAAGCTACACTTGTTTGTTTGAAGTTGCTAACGTGACATGTTTAAATAGTAAATTATGGAGTTCATAAAAATGTTTTACAGGTTGTCAAGAACAATATTGCTTGTGCTGTAATCGAGTGAGATCACATGAGCTAAGAAAACCCAAGCAACAGAAAGGATGCTGTTCAGCAAGCCTTAAGTGTTACCCTGGGAGCTGGTGGCAATTCATGAGGTGGCACCTCTCTGTCAAGTGGTAAGCCAATAGCCAAGTGGCGGTAGGAAACGGAGTGCTGCAGAGCCTTCCATCATGGGGGAGGCATCAGTAGGGGCTGAATTACTTGCAACATCTTTGAAATCTCCAAAGCTTATGGCAGGGAGGAGAATGACTGTGGCCTTATTCCATGGTGGTTTAACATGTCAAACTGTAAAACTACTTCTGCTCTGCCAGGTGGGCTGTAGCACTGTCTTATAAGCAGTACTGAAGAGGGTTGTGTCCTCCTGAAAATTTGGTGGGTTTCATAGCATGATGTCTGCGCGTGGCCTGCGTCTGTACGGCAGTGCTGAGCTCCTCTGGGAGCGGCAGCATTATGTAAGGCTGAGCTCTTCCCTACAGGTTTATGGAAAACTGACAATGCTGGAAGGGGGCCAGTTTAGCTGGGAAACTGAACTTGACGAAGCTTGAACAACTTAATTATCACATAAGGGTAAGGAGGTAAATGGCTTTAGGCCTCATTTAAGAAACCAAGGATAAAAGGGTGGAAACAGGAATAAGCTGCTTTTTTTTTCTGTGATCAGATAAGACAGAGAAATCTTCAGTGCTCCTGTGGCTGGATATAAAATAAAAAAAAACCCTGAAGTTGCAGTAGGTAATTAAACAGCAATTAAACTTTCAAGAACATATTCCTGTGTATCAGTTTGAGAACACTGTTGTATTTTTTACCCAGAAAGAAGTCCAATCTTTTGAGGATAATTTTCCTAAGGTTAAGGTAGTGATTAGAGACCTATCATGCACAACTTTATAATACCAGATTTAGGAAAAAGTATCTTTTGTGTCTGTACTTTGGGTAGCCTATCAATGCCATGGATATCTTTAGCTTTAGCAGTTTTGTTTCTCTACTGCTATTTGGCCACCAGTGAGGACTGCAGAATCCTTGCTTTTAACAGATGTCTTTGTTGTCTTTTGTTTTTGCAGTTGAGTGAGGTCAGAAGAAAAGTTGGTTATTGGTTTAAATGAGCGTAGGATTGACTTCAGTGAAAGGTAAGAGGCTGGATAAAATTTTCTTTCTTACTAGTAAGCATAGTAGTGAAAAATGTCAATATGCATATTTCACTGAGCATAACCGCTTACCTCCTGAACCATAACAACTGAGTATTTTTAAACAAAGTTTAAAAATGCAAATATTTGTAATACATATAAATCAGATTGAAATGCAAACCTACAGGTAAACCGAATCTTTATATGCATCAACACTTTTCTTGCTGAACTATATATAACCATAATATGCACAATTTCTGTGGAACCTATAGGTCCTTAGTTATTCCACTCTTTTTGATGGTATCCTTTGGCAATCTGTATCAACATCTTGAAGAAGGAGTAAATATCATAGAATCATTTGGTTGGAGAAGACCTTTAAGATCATCGAGCCCAACCATACTTTTCCAATACTAAACCATGTCCTTAAGCACCTCGTCTACCTGTCTTTTAAATACCTCCAGGGATGGGGACTTGACCACTTCCCTGGGTATCCCATTCCAGTGCCTGATAACTCTTTCAGTGAAGAAATTTTCCCTAATATCTAATCTAAACTTTCCTTGGCACAACTTGAGGCCATTTCCTCTTGTCCTATCGCTTGTTACTTGGGAGAAGAGACTGACACCCACCTCACTACAACCTCCTTTCAGGCAGTTGTAGAGAGCGATAAGGTCTCCCCTCAGCCTCCTCTTCTCCAGGCTGAACAACCGCTGTTCCCTCAGCCACTCCCCATCAGACTTGTGCTCCAGACCCCTCACCAGCTTCATTCTTTCCTCTGGACATGCTCCAGCACCTCAATGTTTTTCTTGTAGTGAGGGGCCCAAAACTGAACACGGTATTTGAGGTGCGGCCTCACCAGTGCTAAGTACATGGGGAAGGATGACTTCCCTACTCCTGCTGGCCACACTATTTCTGATACGAGCCAGGATGCTGTTGGCCCTCTTGGCCAATGGCATATGAGAGTAAAAATGTCAGTGACATTAACTGATGTTTCCTACAGAATCCAGAACATAGAAAGGAACTTCAGAAGTTGTAATTATACATTGGGCAGAGTCCTAATTATGACACGACAGTAAAATTCACATGACGTCTTCTTTGTCCAGACCACAAGTTTGCATTTTAGTTGCACTGTAATAGTCTCCAAGTGTATCATGGCTACGTTTCATGTTTTTATATAAATGCTGACTGTAAATGGCATTAAACATGCATAACTCTTGTTTCTTAGCAACCTTATTTTTTAAACAAAAGGGGGTAGAATACATATAATTTATTTACTTTATGCTGTCAAGACAGACAATAATGTATAACAGGCAAAACTGATACCCAGCAGTTGATGATTGTTTTCTATTATCTCCATAGAGCAAGTTAGAAACATTTGTATTAGACAATTTTTTAAAAAAAGACTATGTCTTCTTTCTAGCTATTCCTTCCTGGCTAACCATGAGAAGCGAGGTCATCTCTTCTCTAATATAGCATAATGCAGCACAGTAAATGATCGGTCACTAAAATAAAAGTAAAGTAAATTCTGGAATTGCCAAAGAAAGTACCTCCTTCCCTGAGACTGGGGGGAAAAAAACCCAAAAACATAGATTTAGCATTAAACTTCTAACATGGGTTTGCTCATGCATATGGAGTCATATTCATTAAAGAAATAATGACTATAGTACAGACTAACTAGAAGTATTCAACTTAATTTTTAAGAATGAGAATCTGTGAAACGGGAAGCAGGCAGTTAAAAGTGTTGTGGTTTTGTTCTTGAGCTAAGCAAGTACGTCTGACTATTCAGCTGTCTGAGAAACAGTAATTTCCCTAAAACATGACCAGAGACTTATCTCTGCACTCAGACTTATCATGATGGTCCTCACTAGTTTGAACTCTCTGTCATTCTGCCATTAATGACACTCAGAGAAGACTTTGTTCAGTAACACCCACAAAACATGAATAACATATAATTAAATAAAGTCTCTGCTAGGATTTAATATGCCAACATCAAAGCATCTGGAGAGCGATCTTTGTCTCTGACGGAAGGTTTCCCACAGACAAGAACTAATCTCAGGTTCTTGCTGACAACACATACAGAATGGTTAATTTGTATTAAGCATGTGTTTACAGAAGATTCCCTTTATTCACTGACAGTCACATTCTAGGAATTATTTTCATGCAGGTGTATGCTAAATGCACAAGCCTTCTGTGTTGTTTTTATTGGGTTTGGTTTTTTTCTTTTTTCACAAAATTTCCCCAACATCTCTCTCTCAGATCACTATATTTTTCTCCTGATAGAATCTGAAGCAACCTAGCTGGCTATTTTGCAACATGACATCCTTTAAGCAGCTGACAGTTACTGGCTCATGCAGATGTTTTAGCACCCGAACAAAGCAGAATCTATTTACCACCTGTATATGACCTGGAATCATTTGGCTTGAAAGCCTGTGCATTAACTTGAATTTTTTTTATGACTTTAGCTGACATTTAAGTTTCACTTTGCAGAAATCAAGTATGACCAAACTCAGAGTACATTTTCAAGGAAGGTGTTAGCACAGCAGTGCAGGAAGGAAATCTTATCAGCTTTGTTGAGCTTGGTCGGTTGGTTTTACAGAGAGTCATTTGTCAGCAGAATCGAAAGCAGCAAGGCTGCAAGTACTAGCTAGGAAAATGAGGCCTGATCCAAAGCCTATTGGAATCCATGCAAAATGATGTTTAATTACTTGATCCTTTTGTCTCTGAAGTCAGTGAGATGTTGACATTTATTTCTACAGGAGAAGTAGCTTTATGCCTTTGATATTCTCTTGTATGTATTTCTAAGAGTAGTGACTCCTGCAAATCAAAGCAGAATCAAAACTGTATCTGAGCACACAAGCCCAAATGTCAGAAATGAAAATACAAGTATCTGTGAAGTAAAGCCCTTAGGGCACTGAGGACTCAGCATTAATAAAATGAAGACTTTTAGTGTAATAATTTTGATACTCCTTAAGAGGAACATCCAAATAGATCCCTGTGGAAGACTAAATTTTTTAACAGCTGACTGAAAGACTGGCTACAACAAGGACAGAAAAAAAAAAAGAAAATGCAACTCTATAATAATGATTTATTCTACCTTTCATCATGTCCACCTTATTTGATTATCTGTCAAATCTTCTCAAAATTCAAATATACCTTGCAAAATTATATGTGCCCCAAGAGAAGTTTCAAACTTATTAAGGTTCTGGTTGTTGCTTTTCAGAACTCAAGAAACGTTTCCATGATTTGTAATTACAACATCACCAAAGCTGAAATTATCCCTTACATGAAGTGAAATGACACTGAGATATGACTCTGTTGTAGGAATAAATACAGGGTTATAATTTGATGCCTTACTAAAATGAGAATTATCCTAGAGTGTGTGAGGTTCATCTGCCTTCAAAGAAGGAATTTTTTCATTCGTGAAGATTTTGAAGAGGCTGGTGCTGGCTAGCGGCATACTCTGTATGATACTGCAGTTATTAGGAAATTAATCAGTTAATATTGAATGATACTGGGAGCAAGAGATCATCCTGTGCTCAGATTTGGTGTACTATTAGAAATTTCACATCAGTAAAATCCTTTTTAGCTTCTGGGCGATTTAACCAGCAAAGACGTGATCCAAAGAGTGAAATTTCCTAGATTTGGGCCAGTAACCCACACAAGAAAAGCTCTATCTCCTTTTTGTCAAAACCAGAGAAAATATTCACATATGGGGAAAAAACTCCCAAAATACCTAAAAAGAATCCCACACTGGCCCAAAACCCAAACAACAGAATATTTATGTTGAAGAAAGAAGGACTAATGTTACCAACCTGGGGATGTGTTACTGGTTGGGTATGCTGCAGCAGTTGTTTGCCCTCTTGAGGGATAGAGGCAACGCAGGGTAAATACAAATCCTGGCAGTTCTGTGACAATGTGGGAGAGCCCTACTGCTGTTACTGCAGCAGAAGCAGTGTGTGTGTGTGAGAAATTGCTAATATGAGGAAGGTAGGGTGATGAAGAACCCATCCCCAAACTTCCCTAACAAATGAACTTGTGGGAATCTGTGGGAAGAGGGCTAGAAAATTAGCTAGGTGTGTTTTGTTGGTACTTCTGTCTTGTTAATTAAGAAGCATGGATCCTGCAGAATAGTTTAAATATGCATTATTTACAAATGAACCAAAGTGTTCTGAACTCAATAGACATGCATTAATCTGTTAATGTGTTTAGAAACTTGAACAGAAATGTTGCTTAGAAGGTGTCTCAGACTAGAATAGTTCCCTTACATGCTAAGGGTATTATCTGACACATTCAGGATTGGGTAGGAAGGGCTATTTCCTGCACATGTGGTAAGAAAATCCAGCTATTCCAGGCTCCAGGAAAATTATATGCTCCCACATAAAGAATTCAGCTTCCTTTCCTTAGATCTATTTTCTTTTCCTCTATCTGTAAAGCAAAATTCCTTTAAAAGAACTACTCTAATGGCTTTATATGTTCATTTAAAGCAAAAAGCATTAGTGAAGGAAGAGAATATGAAAATGTGTATTTAACTGCTGATTCTCACCAGAGATTAATATGATGACAAACTTCAAACCAAGAGCAGGAAAACATCTATGCTACCCATACTGGCCTTTCGTGTGATGTAGTAGAATGTCAAGGTTTTACCCTCATATGAGGGCTTCACCCTCATAAGCCCTCACAAGGTAAGGCAGTCTTATTACCTTAACCCTATAGATCATGACCTGGTAACACGCCATGTATGTGTGACTTCTCAGAGTCATAAAGGAGATGAGTGGAGGAGGAGGAGGGAGTTCAGCATGGTCTCCTGAGACCCAGGCTGCAACATAACAACCAGCCCTTCTCTTTTGTATAAAAAAGTTCAGTTAACTTTGAAGAAATCGACAATTATTCAGAAAAGATCAGTCAGGTTGTTTAAATACCACAAGAAGGGCTTTTATTGTGTTGGATATGTAGATAGTATTACATTTACATGAATTTGAACAGATAGGCTTGCACATGTCAGGGAAGGGAGTGCTTTACATAATCAGCCACAGCGAGGGGAAGAACATCCTACAGTGGAGTTAGCAGGCATGGCTTTATACCAGTTGATAAGGCTGGATTGTTTTTCATAAGGGCTATTCTTACTCCTTTTTCCTATCCTTTCAACGGGGGAGAACAGGCTAGGCCTGAACAAAAAAAAATTTACAAAGCAGCTGCACTGTTAAAAATAATGGGCTAGGAACTTGCTGTCACTGGAAGTGGAGACTGCGCAGCACCCAGGGAAGTGGCCATTTCCCTTTATGGTTGCGTGTCCCACGCTTCACATAAGGGAGGGTGGGCTAGGGCAGCCAGCAGAGCCACATGTAATGCCAAATTTGTGGTTCTTGATTAGCGTTTGTTAATCTACTCTTTACTGAAGCGCGTTCATCTCAGCCCAGAGTGATTAGACTGTATCTTAGTTATGTTTTCCTTTGGAGAGAGGTAGGTGTGACTGTGAATAAAGAATTTCTTAATTCCAGTTAAGTAACATCTAATGAAACATAATTTTAAAAGATGGTTATGATAATAGTTAAGATTAGTGAGTGTGAACTATACATTCTTTTTTTTGGCCATTTTCAAAACTCAAATATTTAAGGACAATCAGTAAATATACTAATTGTAGTTATTAGAACAGCAGAGTCCCTGCTGGTCTTCATGCAGTCCCTGATGTGACTCCCTAGGGAGCGCATAAAAATTTGGGAAGGACTTGGCGGGAGAAGGTTATCTTTTCATGGACTTAGTAACTTTTTCTGAGAGGAGTGGAGGGAAGAAGACAGCTGGTAAAGGTGAAGAGATATATGGGAGGCCGGTGCTGTAAGCATCTTTCCTAAAGAAGGAAGATTAGGAATATTTCCCAGGAGGGGTTAAATTCTTTTTGACTTTGTGTTTTCTGGGTTCTCTGTGGAGGAATCTTATTTTCATGTGGCTCTCAATGCTGGACTGAAACTAGGACGACTTTGCACAAATCATAGAGATGTTACTTCTTTCATACACACATCCCCCCCTTGCAAACTACAGATCACTTCTGCTGGAAGTTTGCCAAGAGCATTTTCTCATGCCTTGTTCTTGCCTTCCTCAAGGCAGCTAAAGAAGATGGTATTTTAGATAACAGGGAAACGGTATGCATCATTATTTCTACATTCTAGCTTTTATCGCGTTGAGGAAAAAGTACATTTAATCTCCCAAAGTTAAATAAGCAGATAAATGTACTGCAATTCAAAAGTTAATGACTGAGTAAAACTTGGGCTCAGCCAAGCATGATGCAAGAAGCTAGAAGACAAATTTCAACCTAAATGAGAGGTGCTTACCTTGAGGTCAACAAATTATTTTAGAGAGTTGGTTAACTGCTTGGCTCATTAGAGATTGTGGTACATTCACCTGTACATGGATAAATAGGGCCACATTCACACTTGTTTTCTCTCCAGGTTTTCCAAAGCAGCTTTAAATTTGGCTCAGAGCAGGGAAGTGTGAAGAAGGTCAGGTGGCTCATGTCGTGGCAGTCTGGGGTCTGGCTCCCTTGTTCAGCTGCAGCCTTCTTCAAGGTCACTTAAGGTATAGGGTCTGTGTGGCACATCTCAAAATGTTTATGAATGGTGTAAGTTACCTCAAAGCAGTCCTGCTGAGGTTTTCATTGAACCTTTAGGTTACTGGATACGAGCTTTAGCTGTAGAGCGTTTTACCCTTCCTGTTGCAGCAGTTCAAGTGAATCCTAACTGGTTTTTGTTCTTTTTTTCATAAAGCTTTTACCGTTAGCAAGGTCTTGTTACTGTTGATGGAAGTCAAGGAGTTGTAGCCTAGTGCTGTTACATTAGCTGTCAATCTTAAACTTTCTTTCCAGTAGTTTTCCATTTGCTTGCTGACCTACATCTTCTTAAATCTTCGGAATATGTGACCACCATTAAACTTCCTCAAATTTAGAACACAAACAGACAAGAGAAATAATTTCCAAGTTCCCCATTTCATGCTCTGCCAGATATGCTGACACGTTTCCCCTCCCCCCCCCCCACCTCGCTTCCCCCATTTGCAGGTGGCATCTTCTCCACTACCCCGTCGGTGTCTCCGTGGGGAGAGAATCGGTGCGGATCTTGGAAGAGTGGGAAAAAATTAATTTAGTTTCGGCAAAAATGGCTTTCATCAAATACTCGTTGGAGCAAAAAGACCCAGAACGAATACACAGATCCGGCCGGGGCTGCAGGTGGAGCGGGGCGCGGCACCGGGCTCGGACGGTCCCGAAAAGCCACGAGGGGGCGTGGGGAGGAGGAAAAAGAACAGAAAGAAAGAAAAAAAAAAAAAAAATCACGATTCGGGGCGGCGGGGGACATGCACCTTGCTCCGAGCGCAAGGGCGCCCGGCGGCGGCTCGCACGGGGCTGGGGCGACCGGGGCGGCCCGCCCCGCCCCGCCGGCCCCGCCCCTGGGCCGCCCGGCGCCGGCCCGAGCCGCGCCGCGCTGAGCCGCGGGCAGCCTGCGGAGCGGGGCAGCTGCGGAGCGGAGCGGGACCGCCGCCGCCGGCAGGACGCGCTGAGCAGGTGCGGTGGGAGCGGGGCTCCCGCGGGCGGCGGCGCCGGGGCCGAAGGGTCCCTCCGCGGGCGAGGGCGCCCGGCGTCCGGCTCTGCCTTCCGCGGGCGAGGGCGCCCGGCTGGCCCGGCGGGCGGGTTTCCTTGGCGGGTTTGGCTTTTGCCGTTCCTGTCGCTGTGACGGCGCAGGGCTGTACCGGCCCCCCGCGCGTCGGTGGCGAGGCAGGGGACCTTCTGGGCTCGCTCCCGCGCGGTGCCGGAGAGAGCGACGCGGGAAAAATAAAAATAATCTTTGGCTCCGTAAGTACCCTGGGATTGAGGCAGCAAAGTACTTTCCGAACGTGTTGCGACACTCAAGTGGGCTATTAGTTTGGACGCGTCCTAATGGGCGTGTTAATCGGCGTAACATCCTTCTCTGCTCACCTTTTGGGCTAATTGACTACGGCATCTGTTGGGTTTTAATTTGTGCTTTGAAGCGCGTCTTAACCTATGATAGTAATTGTCTTGTCGTGTTCGCTGCGTTTTTAATGTGAAATTCGGCATGTGACTTGAACTCAGATAGTTGGCCGTGGGTTGGCTCAAAGGCTGATAATTGCAGATTTATTTGCCCCTAGGCTTATAGGGTTGAACCGGTATCAAAAAGTTTTAAGTTCTCTCTCAAACTTATCGGAAAGGATCTGAAGGTCTCTGTCGACTTTAAGAACCGTTTACAACTGGCAGCCTTGCTGGTACTTTCAGCCAAAATGCGATCTGAGCGTGGAAACCAGACTGCGTTCTTCTATCTAAAGATGGTCCCTGCAGGTCAAAACTGAGGCGTGTTGGCATGGCCGGGAAACTTCATATGAGTGTTTACTTTTTTTTTTCTTTTTTTTTTTTTCTTTTTTTTGTGGCCTTAGAGGATGTAAATCTTGTAATAAGGTGGAGCGGTGCAGTCTCGTGCCGCCAGGCCCGGGCATAGCTGCCCCCTCTTCTGCCTCTCCTGTTGGTTTTGAGGAAGTTCTTAATCTCTCCTGTGACTCAGTGTCTTGATCTTTAACATGGCTTAATAGGACTAGTCACGCTTGCCTCCCAGGGATATTAACACCTAATTGATGTTCATGAAGTGCCTTGATCTGGGAGAAAAGAGAGCATCTTGCTTCCTTCATTTCGCCACTCTATAGTGGTTGCTAATTAAATGATACGGATGGAAAACAGATTATTTAACAGCCAAACTGGAATTCATGCATGTTACCATTTACACAAGCACTTTAAATAAGTGATGTCCATGTACGCTTAGTTTGAAGTTATCTGGGTATCCAAATACAGTGGGTTTTACCCTTTCTGGAGGATGCATCTGAAAAATGCACTTCTAAAATACTGTGCTGAAGCATCAGCAAACTTCTGGTCCTAACTCTAGAGATATTATACAGTTTTTCTCTGTGTATTACAAGGTCCGTAAACATTTTAAGAATTAAAATTACGTTTACTCACTTAAAGCTCAACACATCCTTCATCTTGGTCTTATTCAGACTGAATCTTACACTCAGTCTCAGTTTGTGTCATGTTTCACTTTAGAAACTTGAAAAATGTACAACAGTTTAACAATTCTCTACCTGAAAATACAAGTTGTCTTCAAAATACAAGTGCTGTGTTTCTCTGTGTAGCCATTTTACTTGCTGCCCAAAGCAGTAATTAGCCACTCTACTCCCCTGACTTGAATCTTGCCCCACCTCCTCCTTATCACTGCCGCCTCCCCCCTCGGGCAGATAGCAGAGCCCGCAGTGGCAAGAGCGCGGGGCTGGGGTGATGGGGTCACCAGCAAGGTACACCAGAAGACATCAGCATTCCATAAATCAGCTGATGTGAATGGACACGCCTTCTTACAGCACAGGCGTAGTGGTCTTTTTCAGCCTTGGGTTGAGAAATTCCCAGTCCTTTTCCTAGGTCTTGGATTCTCCGTACTGCAAGGCTGTGTGCTGGGAGGCTGCTTGGTGACCAGGCTGACTAGGCAGGTACCAGCGCATTCGACTCATGCGTTTTATTCAGTTGTCCTTTTCAAGATTGTTGCTGCAACACATATGTTATCCCCCATGTTAAACAGGCCTGTCAAGTTGATACCTGACAGATAAAGGTTTGCAAATGCTTCTTGACGTTGGGTAGTGCTTTTCTCTTCGTAGTACTAGGAAAAGATATTGGAGATGCAGCTTATTTTATCTGGTGGAGAAATAAAGTTCTAATGGGAAGCTGAAGGATGCTGCATCCAAATTCCTCTTGCCATGTGGCCTGCAGCAAGGGATGTGACTTTTCCTGCATGATCTGTAAACCAGGTGAATTCTTAGCAAACCAGTAAAGTATACAGAAATGAGAAGTCATCTCTGTTTGAAACTCTGAATATCTGGTTTTTGTTGTTTTTAGTTGCCCTAATACTGCCCTAAAGATGCACAGCAGTAAAATATCCCTGATACCAGGGTAGCGTTTGCACTGCTGTTTGTGAGCGAGTTCAGGTTTTCTTCAGTTTTGTCTGGAATCTAGAAGTAAGTATGATTTGAAAAGGTTTTGTTTTTTCTAAGATAGAAAGCAGAGTATTCTTGTCTGGTGTCCATGCCCCATTCCTTGTGGAGATGAGAGAGCCTGGTTTTTGGCTGGAGATGTTCTTTAAGTGTGAGAAACCATAAAACCAGAGAGGTGATGGCTATCCGTTTTCTCCGTGAGTATGCTTTAAGTCTTTCACCTCTTCTAGCTTGTACCTTGTATCTGCTCCAGCTGTCTCACTGCTCTGGTATTTTATAATTAGTGTCTTGAAAACTCAAGGGAAAACTTTCAAATGCTATATATTTCCCCCTGGGACTCTTCCACGTGGCTGTAACGTTTGTTGTGAGTCCTTGGTAACGTGTATCTGTTCCTCAGGAGTCCTTCATCTCAGTTTGATTCCCCTGATGTCAGCAGAAAAACTCTGTTTTGTAGTGGAAGAGGCTTTGCTTCTTAGGGTCATGGCGTGTTTTGATTCCCTTAAAACTACGACAATTTCAGATGACTGAAATTGAGGTCTGCCTCCCCGTAAGGTCCTTGTGTTTTCTCAGCTTGCTCCCGTGTTGTGTTCAGAGCCAACGAGCTATGGGAAAGCTGGGGGGTTGCTTTGTATGCCTGTATAGGCAGCCTGGCATGCATGTGTCTGTATACTACATGCGTTCTGTATAATACACATTTAGCGTGTGCATTTTGTATGTGAGCAAACTGTTTCTTTGATGCAGCTTTTCTTCTCGAGCTCTTTCTGCGTGAGGGCTCTGTTAATTTGAAAAGCGCAGCCTCTGCTCTGTGTCTGGCACCCCGGCTGCTAAGTGGCACGCTGTTTTCTTTGCTCATTGCTAGGACTGGTTTTAGAGGCGTTTATGCTGCAGATTGACTCTTTCAGAAGTAGTTCGTAGGTATTAGTAGTTCGGGGTATTCCAGCCAGGTACATTAGACTGCTTCCAGAGAATACAGATAGTCTAAATTAAGGCTATTAAGTGTCCACTGATTCAGTGACGGCGCAGATACATAGTTAATATTGTATTGTGACACATTCTGGAAATTGCTGGGTTTATTTTTGACATGGAGGAGATGACTAAGAATAGCTCTTTCATCTATGCATAGTTACATTTGCAAGCAAGTAAAAACTTCCCCAAAATGATCTTTAGTCATATTTAGATTCTTAGTTCCATGAAAGGAAAAAAAATTCAGACTTGTCCTTAAATCTGAGCTGCATGTGCTATCAACCCCTCTTCCTGCTCTGGACTGCTGTTCAGTGAGGGGGGTTGGAGGTTTTGTTTTGTTACCCCTCCAAATTTTTGTGGGCAATGTACTGTGCAGGGAAGGGGGAGGGGGCGAAGAGAAGCCCGATTCCTTGTGGGGAAAGATAGACTGTACCTCAATATAAATTACAATAGGCACTACTGCCCTAGCTTATATTCACTTTGAGTTCTGATAGTTTTAATTTCGGTGTCCCAGTAACACTGATGTAACTAGGTGGAAAGTCTGAACTTGGGTTCATTTCTTCTTGCTTTTTTCCTCCTAGAGCTTTTGTGGTAACACCTGGCGAGGAGGGAGTAATTCTGAAGGCAGTCCACAGGGTTCAGAGATCACCTGCCTGTCTATTTCTGGATGCTTTGCTACATTTTGTTAACTGGTCTCCAAAAGCTTCCTGTTTGGGACCTGACTCCTTCAGGCAGGTGCTTTATTGAATTGTGTGATGGGAATAGGTGGATTAGATTTAAACTTTTGTTCTCATCCCTGGCATCTCTGCATTGGTCTGGACAAACAATGCCAGCAGTTTCTCCGCTTGCTGCATTCAGCCAAGTGAATATTCCCAATTCAGTTTTTCAAATGACTGTGCCTGGCATAGTAAGTGTGTTGTGGAGTTTTGGCTCCTTAAAAAGCAGGTTCTTTGGATCCGTTAGTTCACGATAAATCCTTCTCAGACCTTTTAAGCTTGCAGCTTATTGCCTGTGTAGACTGCAGTAATGCCCAAGGGGGTGTTACAGTTTACTCTTCTGTGTGACTGCCATAGCCAAGCATCCAAATAGAATTTCCAAAGCCATGTGAATTTTTTGTTGGGAATATGTGGGGATGTTTTTGTAATGAATTTTAAATAGTCTTTGGTAACTCAATTGCTTATCTTGACTCTTCTGCATATTTTACGGTTTGGGGTTTTTTTTATATAGTGCTACTTTTGAAAGACTGAATCCATCAAAATACTACTTGGTTCAGATAATGTATTTTGCCATTTTCTTACCTGAATGGGCAACTCCAAAAGCCACTTGGATGGCTTTTAAATCTGCTAAGATGTTTTTTCCTAGTCTGTCATGTGCAAATTATATGTGGTGGAGTCCAGCAAAAAATTAGTAACAGTTTTTAAAACACAAACAAAGCAGAAAGTGGAGCAGGACATGCATTTTCCCCTCTCTTTGAGAAGACTTGGGTTTGCCAGATAGTGGAATTCTTTTTTGCATGTAATCGGACGAGAGTATATCGCAATAACTGTAATCTGTGTTATTGGCTGAGTGAGTCCCATCTGTTTGTGGTGTTAGGGATGTGCAGTACCCTTGGCCTCTAAGCTTATGGACACGGGGAGCAGCACAGAAGGATTTAGAGAAACGAGTGCAGTCTCTGAAGGCAGTTGCTAAAAGCGAGGGAAAAATTCATAATGCAACACGATATTCTCTGCTGACACCCTTTCCAGCTGAAAAAACTTTCTGGTTAAACATCACCCTTAACGAACTTTAGAAGATAGTGTGTAGTTTTTGATTTCTGCTTACTCATGAGATCAACTTCTTTTCGTGCAACATCATCTGTCATATCTTCTTGTTATCTGCCTGCTTATTATGGATTTCTTCATGCTGTGTCAGCTTGTGCTGAGCTGGGGAATAATTTTAAGTAGCAGTCTGAACCAATAAGGAGAAAATTCTGATTTTTGTAGTGCAGGAAGTACTTGGGCTTGACTTCATGGTAGTAAGTGTACAGTCGGTACGGATTTTATTTATTTATTTAAAATGTTCTTGTCATTGTCACTTCACCCCAGCTGTGGATCTGGCACAGTATATACTTGTACACTTGAATCTCCATTGCTTTTCTTCTGTTAGAGGTTGTAAAGGAGTGAGCATCCTGAGAAGAGAACTTGCTTCTGCAGGTCTCCTTTTCCTCCTAGCTGGACTGAAGGAACTGCTGAGGACACGTGATATTTGGGTTTGGATAATTTATGTGAATGAGTTGTCTTTTGGATCCAAACTCCTAGCCACCTGCCCAGTGTTTGGTTTTTCCTCTTTCACTGAATGCTAAGGATTCCTATGGTTGCCACCTTTGCAACCGTTTCTGTTGGTTCAGAAAACTGTTTAAGTAGTTGCACAGCTGTAGGGACAGAAGAATATTGAAGTCGAGAGCCATTTTTCGTATTTCAGAGTTTTGCTTCATAAGGTGAACGTGGGTTGTAGGTTCCTCCCATTTCTGTCAACGGATTTTTAAAAGTAACAGCTGACACTCCTCTGTACAGTATTTGTGTTCAGAACATTAATGTGGTTGAATGGGTATCAGAGATGTGCACATGTTTAAGGCTTGGAAACAAGCTCCGTAAATCTGGACTATTGGTGCATATTCAAAACTGAATTCAATGGATGTAACCAAATACCTCTTGCTGTAATTACTCTCTTAAACACTGCCCTTGCATCAAGTCAACGTTAGGTGTCCTAGCAAATGCATTAGGAAGAATAAGGCTTGCATAAGGAACTAAATACATCCCAACAGCGAACCTGTTAAGACAAAAGAAACCATCTTTCTGTTGTTCTGGTGGAGGGTGTATGTGAGAGGGGAGAAGGATTAGGGTGGTTGACTTTATTTCCTGGAAATGAATAGCATACATTTTTCAGTGCATAAAACGGATATTACTCAGTTTGTGACCTGCTTCCTAGTAGAAGCGTCGTGAAGCAGGGATTGGCTTAAATCTGTTGCCTGCGTTCCTGACATACGGTATTGTGTGATGCTATCTTGTCGCAGAGGCATGCAATGTGCCACGATGTATAAATAACCCTGTGTGTCAAAGGCAATTTGAGACAATGTGCCAAATATTTAATGAAGCACTGGGTCTTGTCCTGGGTACCTGGTATATATTTGGGAGTAGGTATCTGAGAAGAAACTGCAGCAGAGGGGTGATGAGTAATGTAATATGCCCCAGCACATACTGCAGAGCTGCTCTGTATGGTAGACACAACCAGCGCTACAGGTCAGCCGCATCTTATTTGTAACTTTGATGCCTAGATAAGTGGACAGGAAAATAGGCTAATGTGCACTCGGCCAACCTGCTTTGTGCATGTTGTGGGGAAAAAAAATGCCTTTGGTATTCTCTGTGGAGTAAGTTTGATGAATACTTCACATATCAATTTTCAAGATAAATACAGAATAGCATGCAGAGGGGAATGGCTTTTTTCCTTCGGGAGCACCACATCTCCCCTGGAGGTGGACTCAGCAGGATGATGACCTTGGACAGTTCGGCACGCTTTGTGTCCCAACGCAGAGTTCAGGTATCCTGGGGCCGAGGGCAGCCCTGAGAGGGAGACGGCTCTGGGAGATGGGAAGCAGCGGGTGCTGGCACAGGAGGGAGGAGCTGTGCTGTGGAGGCCTGGGTGGGGGTGGCAGAGGTGGATGCTGGCCCCTCGCTTGGGGAGAAGGTCTCTCTCTGGGTTTTCTTGGGATCTGGGAATGAAACTCCACGATGGGAAGTTTTCCTCTGTGTCTTTATGTGGGAAAGGAGATCCACGAGGTCTTAATCTTACACTTGCCTATGCAAAAATGCCAAGGGCAGGGTTATTTTCTTTCTCTCCACTTTCTTTTTTACTGAGGAAGAGTTGTGATTGTTTCCCGAATGCATGCATGTAGAGGGGTCTGGCAATATTTCAAATGCAGAAGCTTGATGATATTTTAATTTTCTTTATGCAGGCATTTAAATATATACCACCAAACCTGTATATAGCTACTTCCTGACTTAATGAATGGATCAGTGTTACTAGTAACTTGTGTGTAGAAGCACCGTCAAGCTCAGTTACGGAGTCAAAATGTTTGTCTCCCATTCATTTTATGCTTATCATGCGTTAATACAGAACAAAAGGAATTATGCAGCTATTTCAGAGCAAGGTGAGACATTTTTGTGTGTTGTTCACAATACTTTCCTCTCACAAAGGTAAGTCCAGGGTTGAACCTGACATTCCATAAAATGCACAAAATGACTTAACACTGTATTTGACAGTTTCTTGCCTCAGCTTTTTCTAATTGAGCATTTGTATGCATCCTTCATATGGTCAGGTAAAACAGGTAGTTCTACAAAGCGATGTCAGTATGAAACTCTTGCCCTTTGAGGTAAAGCTTTATGGGTTCTTTGACAAGTAAAGCATTCAACAAGACCTAACTGACCCAGAACTTAATAGGATACGTGCTCCTAAAGTGATCTGGCTCCTTTGAAATCTCAAGCTAATTTAACTACAAACACTGGCTTCTGGAAAATAGCTGTATAATTATTTAAGTGTCACTTTTAGTTCACCGATTTCTAATACAAATAAAGGAATGGCATATATATCGTAGCAGGCCTGCATTTGCATACAGGATTTAATTTAAAAGTAAATATCAATGTGGATATATCACGTTTTTCACTCTAATAGTTCTAGTGAGCAGAGACTGTGAACCACTTTCAGTTTTATTTGCTCTACTGAGGTAGCATACAGACAAGCAAAGAATGGCAAGGCTTTCCTTGTCTGCTCGCCTTACTGGCTGTCGTGTAGTCAATCTGCTAACCCGCGTGCAAAGTTTATTGAAGATGCGTGTGAGAGAGAGAATTATTGGTACTTTTGTAAAAGTAGAAAGCAAACTTCACTACTTTGTCTGGCTTTCCTACAGGTATCAACAGACTTTGTAAGGTTGTGATCAGTGCTTCTGATGAGTTCATGGAAGCTTTCGTTGCGTTTATTTTTAATGACTGTTTCTCTAATGAGAAAAATGCACCCGTGTCATACTAAGAAGCAGCTCATGTTTTGAATCCAAATTTTCTAATTTCCGTATGGGTTTTGCCTGCTATTTCGTTGCCATGTTGCTGGGATATTATGCCAGATGCAGGGCTGAAATTATGTTTTTTAATTTTGGAGGAGGAAGTGAAGCCAAACAGTGTTTTCTTCCTTGGGCTGATGTATTCCATTATGATTTTAATGATTATTCTGCTTTCTTGAGGGAAGATACATTAATCAGTTATTTACCATACAGGCCTGTATTCACTTGAATAGGTATCTGTCAAGTATATCTGCAATCACCTTTCTATGTTTAGAAACAGATCCTAATTTCTAATATTTCTTGCCTGATACATTTTAATCTTAAATAGAATATTAACCATCTTTATGCTGTGTGAATGGTTGTTTCGTATCTTGTGGTGTGTTGTGTTTTTCTTGTTAAGGCTTCTTAAACTTCATTTGCAATGTTCTGTCTTTTCCCATAGTTACAGATTGGTGGGAGGGGGGAGATAAGAAGAAATTGCCTTTATTTTCAAATTGGTGGTTGAGCATTGACTTACCCGAATACATGCTTAGTCATGTGCTGTGATGCTGATGAGTTTCGCTTGGCACACCCCAGCAGGTGCAGTCCCTCCCCTGTTTTCAGCAGAGCCATCTTCGCTGTGGTGCAATTGTAGATGACTGGGTTTGTTTTACAGCAGTGACACAGTGTAATGCTAACCTTGCCAATGCTAAGGGGAGGTGGAGACAGCTGAACTTTTTGCTTGTATAGCACGTTTAAAAATTTCACTCAAGATGTTGTGACTTCAAGGTTTTGGTCGGTGTCACTTACAAAAGCATAGTGAACTTCGGTAAGAAAGCGTCAAAGTAGCAGAGAGACTCGGGCCAAAGGGTCTTTTTCCTTCCAACAAAATTGTATTTTAGTTGCTCGTTCAGGTTTTTTGCCTTTACCTGTTTTTTCTCTCCTATATTCTAGATTATGTTCCTACCGCTTTTGATTAAAATTCCAGCAGTAAAATTTTAAGTTGTGAGGTGTGCTGGTGTGCAGCCTCATAGGAATCGGAAAAACAGGATGTAGGCAAGAATGTAGAGAAATCCATTTGGGAACTCCTCTTGTAGTTGTGTTGGTAACTGTTGCAAATAATCTGGGTTTTCTGTCTGGGAAATGTCAGCATGTTGGATTTATTGTACTTGTTAACACACGAAGGATCTGTGCCTGTAAGGTTACAGCAGCCTGTCAGAGCCCAGATGGGCTCTTTACTCTGTGAAGGTAGTGCCTGTGAGCGCAGGCGCTTCCTCTGCCTGCTCGCGCGTTTTGTAGATCCAGAGAAGTGGAGTCACATTAGCAGTGACTGTGCCGAATGTCTTCGTTGAGATCCTTGCCTCTGCCTGTCGGGCGTATGCCTTAAACAGATTTGCTAACCTGACCTTTTAACCTGCTGATGATTAATAGACCTTTGCCAGAGGACTATGAGATGTGGTTGCTCTGGTGTGGCCCTGCCAGTAAAGGTCTGCCACGAGGTAAAAGGAGTGATCAAGTAAGTGCAGCTGCCCCAACTGCAGGAAGATGGGCTGTGAGGGGCCTGCGCAAAGCTGTCAGCTTCTGCTTTTAGAAAGGAAGGGTGCTTTCTGCCTGATGTTGCACTGACCTATTTAGGATATAGTCTGACCTGAAAATATCAAGGTGGACTGTTCATGTGTTGCCATACACTGCCTGCCAAGGTGCCTTGGAGAAATATGCTTTGTAAAAGTTGATTCATCATTAGTTGATATGCTGGATATTAGGAATCCAATGAAGTGCCATCTTCTGGACTTTCTTCTAGTAGACCCAATTTATATAGTCCAAGAGGGGTTTCACATGCACATCCTATGGGCAACAACAGGATGGACAGTAGTGGCCACTTGTGTAACTCAACATCTGCAACTTACAACTCTTTACAATTTTTTTTTTAGTCTCCATTTATGTAAGCATATGGCATCTTGTGTTGCAGTGGAAAAAAGAAGCTAATAATTGAAGAATCCTATCATGTCAAGTCATTGAAAGCTAGGAATAAACTGTTCTGGGTGTCATTGTATGGCTGTGTTAGAGGATGTCTGGTAAGCAAAGACTTTGTTGCTAAGGCTTCCGAATTTTCGTCTGTGTGCTTGTCCAGAGGCAGCGCGCTGACCACGTTCACTGGCAGGACCGGTGCTCAGCAATGGGCAGAGGTGGAAGAGCCCCAGCTGTATGTGGTGGGGTGAGGAGGACTTTGGGTCATGGAGCACAGATAAACCATCATATGAAATATGACAAAAGAGTTTTTCATGAAGGGCTCCACATCATTAGTGGCAGCAGGAGCCCTGGGATATGCGCTTACTAGCCAAATCACTGTAATACATCCTTGGGTGTGCGTGTGTGTGGTTTTAAGTCGGCAGTTTAAGGTAGCAGGTAAAATCTGGCTAGAAAGGAGACTGTTTTCCCTAGATGCAGACAACGCTATGTCTGATGGACCTTATTTGAAAGGAATTCCCTGAAGTCGATAGCATCAATGAAGAAGTCGAGCTCAGTCTAGCTTTGATAGAAACATGAGGTCTGACAGCCTCTCATCCTGCCTAGCTGCGCCAGGCGCCAGAAACGCCACCAAAGAGACACTGATCTTCAAAGCCTTTGCTATGATAATCTGTGCTCCACACAGGAGGAGGTTCTGGAGTATTTGAACTTAATGTATTTCATAGTGATCTGCACTTGGCAGGAATGAGCACGGGGGTAAAAACTCCCATGTTGTACCTTAAAGAAACAGACTGATTCTGTGACTCTTGCAGTAGTTTCCTGGCTCCCTTTCATAGAGATTTATGGTCTAGAAATGAGTGATGGAAATCCCTTGACTGGCATACAAACTTTTTTCATGCTGCTGTGCTTTTTTTTTTTTCCTTTGGCTATTGCTTTGAGAGTTTTAAGTAGTATCTGGCTGTAGTGTGACTTGCATGCAAAAGGAAGCACTGTTCCTTGAGAATTTTGCTTCCAGAGCTGATAAAAATTCCCTTTAAACTTGTTCCATCCTTCTCTCTTTCCAGATTATTTCATTTGAGGTTTAGTTTGTATGTTGACTCACTGTGTTGTTTTTTGAGGGGTGAGCTCATACTATGCAAATTGTATCCATTTGGACCTGGTGTGCCAACTGTCCAAAACTCCTGGTATATGCCTCTTTTTGTTCTTTTTTTCTTCCCTCTGTGCAGTAACAGCACAATACCTGAAACTCAATTGTGATCACATGTTTGTGGGTGCAGCATGTACTGAAGAACCTGTTTTTAACTTCAGTTCAAAACTGAAAGGGGAAACGCTGCATCGTAGTTCAGCTTTAACTTCAGCAGATACCATTGCTTTTCTTTGCTTTATGCAGTTTGTTTGCTTATTCTCTTTGATAAAGCAAGTAGCAGTTCAAAGCAACTGTTTGTGGGGAGAAAAAATGAAAATATTCATGTATCTTTAAAAAAAAAAAAAGTACAAGTCCCAGCTGGGAAGAAAAGCCGAGGAGGCAAAAAGCATCCAACAGTACCTCTGAAGTTTTTTTCTTTTCTCTCCCGACACCCCAGTGCTTTACAAAGCTGAAAGGAACTGCATGATCTTTAGGGGTGTTTCTGCTAATTTGGGTTTTCTTTTCCAACCTAACCGATTCTGTGATTCTGTTGAGTGGTGTGGCATGGGGGGTCCTTCAGCTGCCCAGCCCTATGCAGCATCTATCACGGTCCTGTGATGGAGGCAATGGCAGATTTGGTCTCGTCCAAACACAGATCTGCCTTCCTCTGTCTGTGCCCGTCCATCACCAGCCACCCCCGTGCTGATGCCCAGGCCAAAAGTCAGGCTCAGTATGGCAGTGGCAGAGTGAGACACCAAATGCAGATCGCTACAGCCTGTAATTAAATGGCTAGGAAAGTGCAACGCAAGCAAAGGCTAGTTCTGGGCTGTTTCCATGGGCTTGTGAACACTTGGAGCCCTGTGTAGTGAGGTCCAAGCATGTCTTACTTTTGAAAGATGCTGCAGCAAAGCCGATGCTGGTTTGTGTGTATAGCTCTTGGGGCACTGATTGCATTAGTTCTTAATCACAGTAGAAATACATCTGCTGTATTTGGGCATTAGCTAACTCTCTATTCCTAGTAAACTAAAGCTTGGTAAAGCTTGAGTGTAGATACAGATCTACTTGCACATTTCAGTGAAATAAAAGCAATACTTTTTACCTGTATGCAGAGGAGAGGGAGAAATCTGTGCAAATGTAAAACTGGGGAGAAATCTAAGCCAATATAAGGTCTCAGGCCAGTAATGAAACTTCCTTTTTTTTTTAAATCATATTCTTAAACTGGAGAACTAAACAATATTTCCTTTGTGAATAGCTTGCACCTAGAAATTTTTCTGTCCATCCTTTTCCTGATGGTCAATTCTCTGTATTCCTTCTTGGTCTCTGTAAGCTGGGGGATAGTAAAATTGTTTGAACTGCATATGAAGGAACTGTAATAACAAAATGCATCTTCACGTCTTTGGTTGGTTTGTTTTGGGTAAGCACATTTGATGAACGGAATTTGGGTTTTCTTCTGAAATTGAAATCAAAAGTTGAGTAAAAACTTGGGGTGTTCTGACAGTTCCCATTGCCCAGCTCTTGCTCTTGGCAGAGCAGATGCAGTGAGGGAGGAGCTCACGCTTCGGGGGCTCAGCCTCGGGGACCACGCAGGGGCTGTGGGCAACCCACAGGCACGGGCCAGCAGGCATACGACTGGCTGACAGAGGCTGGGCTGTGTCAAAGCAAAACTGAATTGACCCAAGATGTTTCTGTAAACCACCTTCCTTCCTAAATCGTTGTTTTCTCTAACGAAGCTCTAATCAAGACCTTGTGCACCGGGTGCTCTGCAAACCCAGAACCAGTTAATCCTTTCTCTCTCTGAAAATTACAAACTGAGAGGTGGGGCACCAAAGCAGCTTTAGCGCTGTCTTCCTGTAGCTGTAGTAAGGGGAAGAAATGTGATGCCTTTAATCTACTCTGGTACTGCAAACGTCATTCTCTAAATAAGCAACATGTAATCACCACGTGGCGTCATTTCAGGATCCCCAAACAGCTGTAGCTGTTATATGTAACCTCATGTTAATATATGGGAATAAAACAGTAACACTGTCTTAAAACTCTCTGGATATGTCTAACATACCTGTAATGTTTTTTTTGTATTTGCACATGCTCAGCTCTTTAACACCACTTTCAGATATGTATGTGTTGGCCATAGCCTCCTACAGATGCATTCTTTCGTTAAGAAAGTTTGGATCTTCTATACAGTAAAGTGAATGTTAGATCTAGATGACAGAAAAGTAACTTTGGAAAAAAATTACATTGTTCTTTGCCTTGGCACTTCAGAAATGTCTGTGTTCCTACAGTGTCTGCCCACTTACATGCAGTGAAGTACTGCTACATGGAAAAATAAATTTTCCCAATGAAAGAATGACTAATGAAGAGCCTGATGATAACATCTTCTATGTATTTAAGCACAGGTCATTCTGTTTGGTAGGTGATGGGAAGCAAATGGCCAGTGTTGCATAAAGACTTTAATATGTGAAGGTACATCCACCTCTGACCTTCAGTATTGTTGATAGGACTAACATAGAGGATTTAAACCTCAGGCTTTTGGAACAAGGCTATATGATGAACAATTACTATTTAGAAGTACTTTTTTGGTGTTTCACTTTTTCTGGTAAACTTTTCTGTCATGGAGAAGATGAATCATAGTTTAATTGTGACTGTATCTCAGCTTGCTTTGTGAAAACAGGGGTGCATTTGTCATCTCTCCTATTATTGGATAATGATGCTTTGCCCACAGAGGTTTCTTTGAAGGGGCTGCTTCCTAACAATTTATTCTCACTGTTGTTTTTTTTTTCTGATGGATTTCCCAAAAATAATGTTTCAAGATGTATTTTGTTGTTTGACTGAAAGGATTTTTCTGCAGCAGAAATGGATGATGGTTTTGCAACTCTTGGAATCTTTATTTGGTTTTTTTTATACTTTGTTTTTCTTCATTTTTTTGGGGAGGGCAGGGCTGAGAGAGGGTAGAAATTGTCCTGCACGTTTTCTTCCAAAAATACTGTTTCTGCTTTCAGAAGCGATGTCTTTTTCTAGTCTCTTCTGGTAACTATGGGTCTAGTTTACAAGGACAAAAAAAGAAAGCAGATATAAAACAATCCCAGTAGCTTGCTTTCTTTTTTTCTTCTCATGTAAATGTTCCCTGGAGCAGAGTTTGGTGTTTAACCTAAATTTTCTGGTTTTCCACCACCCTCTGGCTGACTTGTTTGGGTGTGGCTTCACAGTTCTCCACTGTCATTCAGAGGTTGGTATTCAGTGGTGAATTGACATTACTCTAACCAAGGAACCTATCATTCATGACTCAAAACTGCTTTAGGGTTTTTTTGAATCTTTTTCTTTAACTTATTTGTGGTTCCCATGGATTTTGGTGTGATGGATAACATTAATACCCCAATAAGCCGCAGGAAGTATTGTGTGCTAGCTTGCATTAAAAAAATGATAACATCGGAATGTGTTGATTCCTAAAAGCATGTGTGTATACATACAAAAATATTGCCCAGAATGTTTTATTTCTTTGATGATTGGCAGTGCAATACTGTCTGTGTTTTCAGTGGATTAATCCTGGTTACTGATCTGGAAGTCTGATGTCTACAGATGTGGGCAGCTCTGCCAAATGAATTATCATGGCCTGGAGCCCTCAGGGTCTTGCAGCCCTCGTGCTGACTGTTTCTTCCTCCCGTTCAGCTCTTGGGTACTTGCCACAGCCCCAGTAATGAGAGGGAAACATACTGGAGAGAAAAGCTATAACCAGAGATCCACTCTTGGAAAAACAATCTGAAACATGCTCCGGAGAGCTTTTGGCATGTATTTTGTGAAAGCTAATGTTAGTGCTGTTCTTTTTCTTCCCCTAAGACATATCCTGGGCAGTTTGCTTCAGCCCACCTGTCATTTCGTATTTTTGCTTAAAAAACCCCAAACAAACATTAATTTGCTTTTTCACAGAAGTCCTGAGGGGAAACAAAAGACAGTCTTATTTTGGTATTCACTGCTCTCTGGTTCCTCACTGCAAGGCACTTTCCGGCATCTTAGGGACATGGTTTAGTGGTGGGATGGCAGTGCTAGGTTAACGGTTGGACTCGATGATCTTAAAGGTCTTTTCCAACCGAGGTGATTCTATGATTCTATGATTCTATGATCTCCAGTTCTCAGTTTGAGTAGCAGCAGTGCTGGTCACCTTTCTCTACTCCCTAGCACCTCTGGGTCAATAGTGACCACAGTAAGGGGACAGGCTGCATCGGGGCATAGGGTGGCTCCCAGCTGGAGTGAGCAGGAAGGCACTGAGACTGGTGGCCCCCTTTGCCCCATGCTCCTTGCTGGGGGCTGTCAGCTGCCTAGAAATGTGGTGGCACCTCCTCGGGCACCGCGAGAGGCCTCAGCAGTCTCATGTTGCTGTGTCAGTACATAGCCTACCTCGCTGCCTCGTCCTTCTGGGTTATCCCTATTCTCAGAGTGTCACGAACCAACGTTATTTCCATGATTGCTGACTAAGAGAGTGTGCTGTTTCCTGGTTCATGCGTGCGTTCTTTTTTCATGGTGTATTTACCTACATAATTATGTCCCCATGCATACAAAGGGAAAGCTGTACTAGAGTAACCGCTGCTGCCCAATGTGGCTCAATTTTGTTGGTATAGCTGCATCTATACCGGGGATTTTGCTGACATAGCTCTGTCAGCTCTCGGGTATGCATTTTTTCATCCTCCTCACAGACACAGTTGTGCCATCTAAGTTTTCCCCGTGGCCTGGGGGTGAGGAGCAGAGAGGAGGACACAGGACTGTGGGAGTGAGTGGGATGTCGAAGCTCCCACTGGCAGCCAGGCAGGAGTGGTGCTGGAGCTCCCTCTGCATCCTCCTCTCGTGTCGTCCGCCCCTGCTCGATGCGCTTGGCCTTGCTGCCTCCTTTCTCGATGTGATTTTGGTAACAGTAAGTAGGGTATTGCTTTCTTAATGTGTCTGGCCAAGTGTCATAACATCCTGTTGAAAGTGGAAAATATTGTGCTGATCAAAAAACAACCAACCTACAGCCTGTTCTGTGATTAGCTTTTATATCTCAGCTGTTTCTCTGTGTGAGTCTGAAGTTGTAAGTGTCACCATAGGAAAAGAAAGGCAGGATTTTCAAAGAGCTTCAAGTTTGTCCTTTTAATTGTTTTTACTGACAGTATTTTCATAACATCTTTCTAACTTAAAAAACAAGTGCCTTTTCTTAAGAGGTATGCTTGCTTTTTTGCTGATGTTATTATCCTTATGGTATACTTTTTTCCTTTGCTCTTATGATCCCAACCTAGGAAAACATCAGCATAAACTTTCTCCTGTTGTTTATATTGTGCTTCTAATCTACTACAACAGAGCTGAAAAAATGTTCTTTCTTGTAACCAGTCTAAACAAGAGTCAGGTTTTAGTATCTCGTTTATGTATAACATTAACCCCTAATGACTGTGGCTTAATCATCTACAGTCAGCTTTGAAGATGTAGACTATATAGAAACTTAGGACCTTGTAATAGAGCTTTTAGCACCCTTGTTAGAAATAGTAATTTTTAAATACTCACTGTAACCTGCACAGAATAATAATTGGGCTAGAGACGTTTTTCCTCAAAACCACGGGACTTAAAATTTTAGAGTTACAATTAGTTGTGTAGGTACAACACCACTGGTTTTTTAAAAAAAGAAAATGTCTTTATTTTAGAACTCTTCAGAAATGCCTTAGTATTTCTGATCAATGTTTCTGATGAGTAGTTTAAGTATATGCTGCATACAGCTGCCTGGAAAACCATGCATTGACTTTCATTTGAAGTACTTATGCCTCTGCTTTGCAAAATGAGCATGGGGGGAAGGGTTAGTGATGCTCACAGGACAGGACTTCCTGTGCAGGCGGCAGAATGGTGTGAGCCCCACGATTGCCAGTTTTCTGTTCTGTGTTATCTGAAATCTGGGTTGCGAGAGTGGCCGTATGGCAAAGCTAGTGCAGCATGGCTTGGGCCCACCAGCAGCTGCAGCAGGGGCAGGCGTCTGAGCCTCCATCCCTGGGATTACGTACGTGGACACCATGGCACGTGTCCCATGCTTTACCTGTGCCAACGCTGTATGTTTGCACGAATGGAGATATGTGCAAGCTGCTGGCTTATGTGGTTGCTCTCATTTTACTTGTCAGTGTCTTAACATATTCCCACAGTAAAACTGGAAAGCTCACACCAGTAACATCAAGAAACAAACTGGACTATTTTTAAAGCCTTCAACTTTAAAATGCGTGGAATGTGACTTAGTCTGTGTGGTAGATAAAATCCCACAGATGAGTCATTTTATTTTATGCTTCCTGTGAACATATCTAAAATATTCATTGCAAAGTGTTAGTGTACTTGTGCACATGCTTCCAGCTATATTTTATTGTGGGATAATTCCAGATGTAGCAGGTTAAATCGGCACAGCAGCACTTGTTGGAAGGCTTATATTTGAAATGTCTCATATAACTTTGGCAAAACAAGCTGATAGCATGTACGGTAACCTTGTAAGTTCATAGGCACAGAGTGTCTCGGTAGGAACTGTTTTGAATTCCATACTTGGCCTGAAAAGTTATTTTGCAGGAGTTCTGTGGAAGTCAGCTTTTTATAAAACTACAGCGAAGTAATCTGGTTGTGTTTATAAAGACAGTCTGTTTGCGAGGCTTTGTTCAGGGGCAGTTTCTGTTCATTGATGTTTCTGTTAGGATTGTGCATCTTAAGAAACGTGTTTTCTATTTGTCACCAATAGAAAACAAGTATTTTAGGCAAAGCTACTTTTGTGGTTTTTAACTAGTTTTATAAGCAAAGCAAGGCAGAGCTTCAGTTGTTACCAGAATCACATGTAAATTTTTTTTTTTTCCTTTTATGTCAGTTCTAGGAAAACATGCAAAGAAACCAAACCACCGAGAAACTATGTTTCCTCCAGATAGAAACATTTATATTTAAAATGGTCACCATGAAAACAAAGTGCCTAATGTGAGTAGAAACTAAGTTGAAAAACCTAGAAGGTCCTGTAACACAGCCAGTCTCACTTGCAAATTTCACTTACTGTAATGGTATTGAGATTTTAGGCAGTTTTGTCAGGGAAGAGACCGCAGAAACACTGTAGTTTTTACTGATGATGAGGAAGGGCCAAAGTAAATTATTACTACAGGTGCTGCAAAATCCAGTCTTTCGTTTCTGTTGATGTTTCTAACCTTAAGCAAACAATAAACGTATTGTATCCTGCATGCCAAACTGAAGTCTTAATAAAAGAATTTATTCTTGGTAAACACGGCAGAATTAGGGCTGTATTGAAAATGGAATCAGGATTAGTGGTATTGAAATGCAGGGAATTTGATTTTTTTCCAATCTCCCCAAGGAACATGTTCTTAAATACTAGAAACAGAGCGTTAAGGGACTAAGAAAGGACTTAAGTGCTGCAAGTTTGAATTAAAATTAGGGTTGCTCTTTCTTCAGTGGGACAGCTGAGCCAAAAAAGGTTTTTAATTTTTGAGTGTACTACCTCTAAAGCACTGCTGACAAGCAATTCGCGTGGTACTGCTGTCAAAAACTTAAGTTATTTTCATTTAATACTCCCATATGTCAACATTATTGCTTGCTCTATTATGCTGAAAGGCTTTGTGTGCAGACATGAACCCGCTCCATATATCCAATTAACTAGTGATAATTAGTGGAATTACCCTGACAGCAGAGGCATTTTTTCACTATTCTCAAAATCATCTGCAGTAACAGAGCTTGTTCCACTGACGGGAAATATCATCCAAGACTGAAGGTGTTTGCTTTCATATGTATACATCTGTACATACACCATTGCTTTAATTTCTGTTTTCCCTCTGTCCCTTTTCCATAGCTTTCCTTTAAATTGTATGAAGATCTTCTCTTTCTCCTTGGGTAGCCACCAGGCACAAATAGTACTTCTCAGATTTTCTCATCTGACATTCCTGTTTGCCCCCAGCTGGAAGCAGAAAGGAGGTTGGGCTAACTTGTGACAGTAGAAGGGATCATCAAAATGCAACCAGTGTCTGCACTTTGTGTCTGGGAGCCATTCAGAGACTTCTGTAGTACCATGGGAAGCTGCATGGAAGGCCAAATTCTTATATGTGCTTTGTACATCACGTGTGGGACCTAAAATGACAGTTCTTGTTAGCTGTGAATCTAACCCATGTATGCTTCAATTCTAACTTAAAAGAACTGTTTGTCCAGGCTATTTCCTGCTCTGTAATTCTCTTTCTGTGGCCCAAATTTTTATTGACCTCTGTAGCACTTCAGTAAAGTTTCAAATAAACTTCATTGTATTTTTGAATTGTCTTTCCAGAGGAAGTTCAATGGCCACTTTGAAAAGCATAGTTTGCAGTTTCAGCATCAATGGTCACCTTAATAAGACTTTCGGATCTGTATTTCATCCCTAGAGTGATCTATATGATGAAGGAAGAAAAAGGGTAAATGATAATACTTTTAAGAACTCAAGTATTTCCCCAAACACTGTTGGGGTTTTTTCCACTACAGGTAAGCAGTTTGTGCATTGCCTCTTAAGTCTTTGAGACAGTTACAGAACAAGGAACTTTAATTATAGTTAAGAATTACTCTGTTCAACTTCTTGTCCTTATTGCATTGTTTCTAGTGAGGTATGTACAATACTGTGGTGAAATATTGGTGACTCCTTAGAAAAAAGATGCATACTTTTCCATGAGCTGCATATCCATCTTCTGCACCATCTTCTTCTCTGTCATCTGTCAACACAGTGTTCGTGCCAAAAAAAGAAAAATAAAAAAAATTTGTTGTTTCCAGCAAGCCAGAAACCCCAGTAACCAGAGTCTCCTTTCTCATCCTGCCTTTCTGACCACAAAATGTGGCTTTTTTGGAGAACATGACCTCTGACACAGCAAGGAGAAATGCTTTGCTGGTGAGCAAATGTCTCTGCTGAGATGCCACTCCTCAGCTTTTCAGTGTGGACAAGATGGGAGTGTTTTGGAAGTTCATGAGGAGAAAATTTTGTGTCCAGCAAGAATGGCCTCAGTCCTGGCTTTGTGGTGTTGGAGGAGGGAAGTTCTAAGGCTGGGGAAGGTGTCCTGGCTGTCCTTCCCAGCTTCTGTCTTTCCCCAGTGGAAAGGCAGAGGAAGCCCAGGCCTGCCTTGTGTGTGTGTGTGTGCAACACCTACTTCCACTGGTTTGCATCGCGCTAAAAATGTTTTCCTCCCCATCCCTTTGCCTCAGTGGCTCCTGCTGATTGTCTGTTCTGTCTTCTCACGGTTATCAGCCCTGGCACATGCTGCTTTTCTTCCTAGGTCGGTTCAGATACAGCTCTACTCTTTGAGCTTTATCTTCCTCCCTTCCTCGCTGGATGGAAACAGCTAAGGCTATAAAAATCTCCTGTCTGTGAGCAGAAAAGATACCAAATTGAAGAGCTTGTGATCAGGCTTGCTTATCAATTATGCCAGAGTTAACCTTTAAAGATAATTGTGTTATATGAACGTGATAACAGTCTTGTGGTGAGCTGAGGAAAACAATGGAGAGGAAGTATTGTTTTATAGCTGTTAGGTCAGTCTGAGTCTTTAGTAGCACTGCCGCAATAGCAACGTGAGTTTATAGCGATTAAGGAAACCTAATCTGGCTGCCACTCCCTTAGCTGAAATGTCTGAAATGGAATGTTTCACTGACACTTCCCCACTCATCAAGAAGCTATTCATAATTATTTAAAGAGAAAAGAAAAATACTGTGGCTTTTTTGTTACAAAAAATATCACAGGCAGGTATGGAAGTTGGGTAATGTGTTTATCCTTGATTTTAAATTTTTTTTCTGTGGGTCTTGAATCCTGGGGTGCCTGTATATGGAGCTGCTTAAGCTACTTTGTAGCATCTTACACTGTGCTATTGCTATCTTTAGTTGCCCTGTGTTGCCTTCCCCTTGTATAGCACTTGTGTGTAAAGCTGAAGCCTAAACAGCAGTGGCCTTTTCGCATGGCAGACCCCACCTTTCCCTTTCCCCTAGGGACTTCTGGATCTATTGGCTGGTTTTGGACTGACCTAAAAACTGCTGTGTAGCTCTGCATTCCCAAAGCCGGGGCTGGTTAGGGTCATGCTGGACCCCCCCTTGCAGCCACACTGGGGCAGCCAAGGTGGCCGGGCTCCCCCCTGCCGGCATGCAGTTGTTGGAAGGGTTTGCTCACTAATCATTGAGGACTTGAACCTGGAAAGGTGCTGGATGTCCTTAACTCCTTTTGAGTCAATGGGAGTTCATGGCACTCAGTTTCCTGAAAAATTAGACCTTTTGGAAGTCGGAGCATATAAAATGTTTGTGCTTTTACCTCACAAAGCCACAAAGCTCTTCAGAAAAGGGCATAGGGCATACTATAAATGAAGTATTCATAGGGGAAAACAAAAATTTCCTGACTTATTCTTGGCACCAAATATTTAATCATGACATTTGGTCTAAGAAAATGTACAAACTCTCAACATTGCCAATTTATTTTGCCCACAAACCAACAAGAAGACTGATGATGTGCACACAAAGGTTATGTATTTTGAGTGCAGCCAGGGAATGTGAGTATTCCAAATGCTTCCTTATATCTCCCCATGGGATCTCTTTAATAAGTTGCATAATATTTTTCTGTATTAGAGGATTGTAAGATAGGCATGGTAGGCCTCTACTTAAATACACTGGTTATGTTTTCTCTTTTCTTCTTTGAAGGAAATGCAAGCAAGAGAATGAATAGTTTGTGAACAGTGTTAAATTAAAAAACATCAAAGGCCTTTCTAACAATTTATTCTAAAACTATCAGCCAACATATGATGTTCCAAGGAAAATAAATAATTATGTGGGAGGTTAGGCAAGCATTGATTTAGTTTTTGATTTCTTGGACTAGTAGGTAAATCTTTAATAGCAAGAAAATGAATACATTACTTAAATCTCTGGACTTAAGTCCAGGTAGACCCTCTTCTGAGGATAACTTTATACATAACCTGTAACAATTTTCTTGGAAAATGTGAAAGCCACTTGGATAGATTTTCTATGGACCTTGGCTGACGCTAAGACGCTCCCTATTAGAGACTGAGAGCAAGGTTAAAGCAGGATAAGGGAGTGCTGCAATGAAAGTCTTTTAGTACTTGCAAACTTATGTTAATTTAGAATAGCATTGCTCTTACAGAATGTAAGGGTATTTATCTGGAATATCAGGCCCAGTTTGACAGTGATCATGTTACTAGGAAAAGCCAGTGGGGCTTAGTGGGCCAAACAGCATTACTTTATATCATCAGCACATGACAAGGTAAAACTCCAAATGCATAACTTTAGCATTTAACATGTGGAGACGTGGAGATAAAATTCCTTTCAATGCACTAAAGCACTGAACCCATTCTCATTTTGGCAAGAGAGTTAGAAAAAAGGGGAGAGCTCTCTGTGGTTACTTGTTTTCTGTTTCTTCAGTTCTGGTGTAACTTGTGATAATGTTTCTGCTTATTCTGTTTTGTGTGTCTTCTTGTGGCAAGTGATTGTGCCAACTCTAAATTGCTTTGGCTAAGCTGCGTGCTTGGCCCTAGTTTGTGCAACAGGAGAAAATTCCCTTAAGTAGTACTGACTTTTAGCTGCAGGTTTCTAAGAATTCTCAAGACCAAAACGTTACCAGAGATGTACTTGCTGTGACATAAATTCTGCTTGGGAAGACCATCTGGACATTTGTTTTTTCTTCATCTGTTATACAGTGCTTACCACTGAACAAAAATTAAAGAAATCCTCAGGTTCTCAGTGAAGCTGGTTGTTTTTGAAGCAGTAGGCTTGAGTTTGTTGGGTTTTTATAATAGTCTTTGTGAAGTACATGCCATGACAGCATGAGTATGTTATGTTTGCTTGTAACACTTACCTTGGATGCCACTACAGACTTTTTGTACCTGGTTGTCCAATGGCCATGTGCTGTGGTTTTAGGTTCATATTGGATATACAGTTTGTGGGTTTAATTTTGTAAGCAGAACCTGCTTTAACATGACCTGTGTTTTGTCTTTTCTAGGAATAACATGCTTGGAAGTACTTGGTAGTGTTGATCACCTATACACCAGCACAACAGCTCCAGCTTAATCCTTTTCAAACACATCTCTCAGAACATGGGGGAAAACGACGATGAAAAATACAGTCAAGCTGGCCAGATATTTGAAAACTTTGTACAAGCATCAACGTGCAAAGGTACTATTCAGGCCTTTAATATTCTCACTCGCCAACTTGAATTAGATCCTTTGGATAATAGAAACTTTTACACCAAACTGAAATCAAGAGTGACCACATGGAAGGCCAAAGCTTTGTGGAACAAGCTGGATAAAAGAGCAAGTCACAAAGAGTATAAACGCGGAAAATCTTGTATGACCACTAAGGTAAGTGGAGAAGTTCAGTTTTGGATTTCATAGCTCAGAATCTTTTAAACTTATTTTTCTGCAGAAGCAAGGTTTATACCATCACATGCAATGTGTCCGTTCCTGTAGCTCTTCCTTTAATATACTTTTTGAAACAGGTTGATACCAACTGAATTTGACAAATTTTCAGGTAGTTTTGTTCTGCAAGTTTTGTGGAAGCACACAGCTTCTAAGAGTGGTCCTAAAAGCACCCTGCTTTCTAATCTGCCTCAATCATGGCAGAAAAGAAGTTTTCTTTCCTCTTTAGCATCGATCAGGCATAAGATGTAAACTTATGAGGCAGTGGGCTTAATTCATTCCAGGCTCACAAGAACTACTTGATTTATTAAACGCGGTTTTGCAAGATGCAAATCATACTATATTCAGCAGGCTCCTCTGTTTGCTGCTTGGTGCATGCTGTAAGAGACCAGGGCTGGCCAAATGGGTTTCAACAGTAGTTCCTAAACTGTTCTCTGGAAAGTGCTACTTGGAGGCCTGAGGATCCGTCTTTGTCATCTAGCATTGGCTCTAGCTGCTAAACGCAAAAGAAAATCCTGCACTATTTAGGGATTTAAATACTTTCCTGTAACTGCTTTTTTGCAAGCAGAATGTGGATAATTACTATGTGGTAGTTACTAAAGGAGATGGTCTGCTTAGTTGTGGAAAGGATGGGGAATTATTTTCTCTTCAGCAGAGCATACAATACCATATTTTGATAGAGAGAACTAATGAATGTTGGTATAAATCTTGTTGATAAAAGTGTACAAAATACTCTCATACCACTTGTTTCATCTAGCTATCACAGCATATTTTTAATAGCTTTGTCTGAGAGCAATTCACTTCTTTACTGCAAGTGATAGCTAAAAGTTGCCCCAGGAAGGGTAAGTTTTAGGAAGCTACGTGACTGTATAGAAGTAGAACAGAAAGGAGGGGCACACTGGGGAGTAACTAGATACCAAACTGGAGGACTTTTAAATTAAAACTATCCCTGAAGTGTTATTTTATGGACTCAGTAGACAGGCAGTGTTGAAGGCCTTTTCCTTCTTCCTTGCACCATTGCATTGAAACTTCCCAAAAGCACCAGGGAGAAGGACATTATGTTACCTTCAGTACATAGAGGCCTCTGGTTTTATTTATTCATTTTTAATAAGCTCCCAATTATTATGAACTTTTTCTAAGGTAATAAATGTCCTTCCTATGGTTTTCTTTAGGAAATTAAGAGTGCCATTACAGCTATTTGCACTGCTTTCCTGACAGCCTCTGTTTTTATCCTTTCCTTTTTCCCGTCGTTTCCCTTTTTGACCTGTGCTTCCTTCCTCCCTTTTGTTCTTTTGAAAAGGCCTTAAACATATGTCACTGAGCATATTTGTGATGAAAACAGACAGGAAAGGCAAGGAATGAGAAAGTGTCTGATGATTAATAAATGATAGGAGATACTCCACACAGACCTCACCTACACATACAGCCCCGGGTCCAAATCTCTGTGGTTAGGTTAAGGAAATATTTGCAAAACAAAAAAGCAGTTATAAGAGCCAAGTGAAATATAAAAATGAAGTACTTCTTTCTTAAGTGTGACATTACAAAGCCAAGCCTGGTTCTGTGAAGTTCTTGAGCAAAGTGATTAATTTTTATATAAGGTGAGAAGACTCAAGGGAATCGATTGGTACATAAAATACAGACTGTGTAATGCTTTACAAGGTTGCCAGGCAGAAGGCTAATCAACACCTTCCACGGCATTGAAAGTATGGTATTACTGCTCTTTGAGAGTAAGGATTTATTTTTAGTAGCATGGTGTAAGTATTTGCAGAAATTAATGGACATATCTATGATGCATATATGATCAAATTGCAAATGAATATAGAATGTCTGTATATGAACAGTGTCTGTATAGATACTCTGTGAAATACTTGTAGATGTTCATTATGAACCTGGACCATGCCCAGACCCGCACTTGACTGTGTCATCACTGATTTAATGCAAGAAACATGAATCTTCAGATTGCTGCAAATGAAAGCAGTAACCGCAGTCTGCGGGCTCTGTGGGGATATCTACCAAACATTCCTCGCATGTGAATCACAGTCTGCTGTGAAAGCCTATCTATGCAACATGAATGAGAGGAGACACAGTTGCGAGAGGACGGCGGACTCCCTGATCATTGCGGTGGTGTACTCTGACAGCCCCACTTACAGATAAGGAATTCTCAGAAATGTTGGCAGTCCAAACAAAATGCCAGTGCAGAGAGATTAGGCTACACTATACATACCACGATTTTCCTTCGGTGCAACTGGTGATTTTAAGTCTCTGTCTTTCTTGCCTGTTATGCCAGCTACCATTTTTAGTAATGAAGCAGGCAAACAGGAATGAGCAGGCTAAATCCTGACAGCAGTGCCCAGCGCTCACCTCTGTGGAGTTGCCCGGGGACTGGCTGAAGTAGATCATCCTGGAGTAAAAATCTTTCTTGTTAAAGCAGGATCACAAAATGAGCTAAGTGGATTTTTGCAATTGCAGTTCTGTAAACAGAGTTGCTCGTAGGCATCATTTTTAAAAAAAGGTATATGACTTGTAGGCTTTATATGAGGTTGCGGCTGTGAGCTCTGTAGCTGAGTCTGCAGCTCACAGTTCCTCTCAGATATGGTTTTGCAATCTGTCTGGCTTCTCGCAATCTTCCCAATCTTTGGAGGAGATAAAGCAGACAAAATGCAATCAGGATCTAAACTACTCATGGTTGGGGTTTTTTGGTGGGTTTGGTTTGTGGTTTTTGCACAGTATTTAAGAGCTGAATGCCATACTTGTTGATTTTTGTGCTTTTAAAGTCTTCAGCCACACTTAAGTTACTCATTACAATATACACAAGTTTTATACACACAGAACGTTCCACTCCAATTAAATAACAATAATCCTGTGTCTTAACTGCTCTTGAAGAACATTGCCAAGTATGGCTTTCAAAGTTTCTACAATTATATGATTTTAAGCTGGATGAATAAAACCAGTTGAACAGTTTTCAAGAAGTTCAAACCTACTGCTATTTCAGAGTTGCCTTACTGTGGATTTTATTTTCCTTTTAATTCTTTGTAGAAGAAAAAAAACCCAAAGTGCTGCAGAAAGACATGCACAAAACTGGGGCAGAAACAAACTTTATTTGAAATGGTAGGAGTCCATCTGTATGTATGTTAAATCTGTATCAAACATACGCTTCCTTCAATCACAAACTTGTAGAATGGGAATGAGTTACTGTTCAGAGTAGCTGTCTCTAGAGCTGGCATTTGCACAGGTCACCGGTATTAGCGAGAAACAGAAGTCTGTCCTAAGTAGCCAAAACTCTGGAAATAATTCTGTGATTTTTGCAAATATGTCTAGAAAAATAGCACAATTTTATTATCCTGGCAAAGTTTCTCTCTCATTTTCATCTTTTACTAATCAATGCAGAATAATCTGCTTGGAATCTGTAATGATTATTTGTTTCTTCATGGAATGAAACATAGCTAGACAATTGAAGAAGATTAAAGGTTTAACATATGTTGTTCACCTTGCTAGCACTTTGAATGTCTCTCTAAATTTTTGAACATGCAAAACATAATACGATGATGAACAAGAATTCATCCAGCTAGTTGTAGAGTGTACTCAGTAGCCTTTTTAAGACATGTGAGTGAGTGTTCTCTAAACGTTTATTTGAACCTCTCTGTATGGAGTAGATTCTTTACTTGATTTACTGGCAGTTTACCTGTGTAAATGATACAGATATGTGCATGCATATATATGAGGCTCCCACTGATGAGATGATGATAAGTATGTATATGTATCAGAGGGCAGGACCTGGCTCATGCTGTGCACCTGAAATTCTGGCTCTCCCACGGCTGTAGATTCATGCTTGAGGAGAGCAGAGATTGCTGCACATGAAGACATCCCGGGCTTACTCTGAAGGGAGGCGTTGATTGTCTAAAGCACGCCAACGTGGTGGTGTCTTCCCCCTCAAACACGTATGCTGTTTTTTCAAAACAAGCTTACACTTGAGGAGAACTAAGGAAACTTTGTTTCAAGTGCTAATGTGTATTTATCAGCTGCTTTGATAGACCCAATGGTGTTGCACGCTGCGGGGAGGGCAGTGGCAAATTCCTGTGCATGGCCCTGGTCTTCTGAGCATTGTCTCTGTTGTAGACCCCACCTTGGGCACGGTTCCTGGGCAGAGGACTGGTACAGTCTGAGCAGTGGTTTTGAGGCCTAGCTGGACAACATTAGCATAAAGCAAGTAAATAAAATTGAGCTAAGAAGTTTTGAGTGCTATGTATATAAATACATACATATGTGGATTTGTAGGTATGTGTGTATATATATCATGTAGATTCCTGAAAAACAAATGAAATTATCTTGAACTCCGTCCCTGTTGGCCTCTTTGGTTTTCCTCATTCATGACATAATAGATTATGTTCCCTTCCAAAAACTCCTGTTGGGAAACTTATTGCAAGAGAATGACCACATTTCCAGGCCTTGTATAAAAACCCAGTGGCTCTTTGCAGTAGCATCATATGGTGCCAGTCCTACCCGGACTCAGCAGCATTGGCGCCTGTGCTGTAGGAAGGGCTCCACGGGCTCCTCTGGTGGGGTGCTGCTTTAGCCGAGGCAGCATTACAGGGAGTGTGTGGCTTGAGGGGGGATGGAGCAGAGGGGAGTCAGGGGCCAGGGTGTGAGTCAGCTGAAGAGGAGCCCCGGGTCAGAAATGGGGATGGAGGATGGAGTGTTTGTGACTGACTCAGCACTGGCTCTGAGCCTTGTCTCCCAGTACTAACCACACTGGCTTACCCACGAATGATAAAACTGGACGGTCTTTATCTGCAAAACCCCTTCCGCTCCTTTTCATATTGTCTCCATTTCCAAAGACTGTCGAATGTATGCTTTGGGAGTTAGTAAAACCTACTTTGCCTGGTGCTCTCCTCCCCACAGAGCTGAGAAAGGGAGAGGTGCTGCCATGTTACGTAGCCATAGGGTAATCAGCAGGATGAGGAGTGGATGCCAGGTCTTTTACCTAGTACCTTGTTATTAGGTAGAAATTGGATTCCTACCAGTCCTCAGTTGTTTACAAACATCCTAATCTTCAGTCTTGCCCCTCATAGTAAATAAGGCAGGTTGGCTTCTAGATGTCTTCCTCTCCCCTCTCTCCACCTTCCTCTCTAGCGCTAAACAAATACTTGTCTCTTAGTTAAGCAAATCATACAGCATGTGTAAACCTGCTGTTATTGTGGCTAAATTTCCTCCTGAAGTGCTGGCATTTGTTGATCCTTTAGAGGTAACTCGGATTTTCAGCCACGTTTCTCCAGCGCTGTATGTACTTGTACAGAAGTCAGTGAGTTTGTGTGTTCAAGTGTCATGATTGATTGTGTCCCACGAGACAAATACTTGGTTTTTTAAGAGAGTAATTGAATTGTAAGATGAAAGAAGGGAATGCCAGTTGTGCTCCAACTCAAAAATATCCTTATTATAATGAAAACTTTAATCTGTTTATTCTATAAAGGGTGAATATCCAGATGGCACATCCATTTTGCTGGACATACTAATCTCTTCAAAATAATAATTGAAATGGGGAGATTTCCAAACTTGATAATCTAGGTTTATAATGAATACACAAAACTTATCTTAGATGTATTAGATAGCATTGCTAATTCTCTTACATATTAAAATTAAAAATGTTTATAGGAATTTTAGTGAATGAAAGGTTGTGACTTCTCACAAAAAACTTCCAGCTTCCTTTTTTTTTTTTTTTTTTTTTTTTTTTAAGCAAACACACAATGCTTGGACAGCAGAATCCAGAACCTATTGAGGTGTTGGGGGTATTAAGGCCCACGTATTCTACTGACTTTTTAAGTGGCACCTGGGTGTGTTTGGTATGCTTTAAAGACAAGCTGTTTATTTTGGTATCTGTGCTTCTTTGCTTTTGCCTTGTAGGACAGGGCACCTAAAGCCTTGCTCAGGATTTCCATTGTAAACTTACTCTCAAGAATTTTAGTAAGTAACTCTTAGAAAGTTATTTCAAAGCAATAGAAGATATGGGACTAATGGGAATGACTGGTAAGGAAGATTTGTATGAGACAAGGGGAGAAGCAGCAAATTGCCTATGAATGTGCAGTGAAACGATGGTTGTTGAACACTATCTATGCATTCATTTCTCTAGGGATTTTTAGAGTGGGTATGGGGAGAAGCTTGGGCGATGACAGGACACGCAGCAGACAGGGTTCTTTGAAAAGAAAACAAAGTATTTGACTGAGCTATGTTTTAAACTGAGATTGGGCCAAATTACATCAGCAAAAGCAAATGTTTGGCATGTGATCTGGTAATGAAATCACTTTATTTTTATTATCCTACAGACATTTCCACAAACACGCAATTTTTCAGATTTATCAGTCGTGAAAAGCAATGAAGCCTGGACAAAGTAACATAATCAAACAGCCTAAATAAGACTTTTTCAGGCATTGGGGAGTTTTAAAATTTTTGGCTTGCAAGATAACAGTAGCTTTACATCTGTACTATAAGAGCACTGTACTGTTTCTCTGTCCCTTGCTTAATGGCTTTGCAAGTAATTGACAGAAGGGAACTGTCCCACCCTGACCTGATTTCCTAGATATTTTATGAAGCTTCCCACAGGGAGTGACACTCAGTTACTTTCACACAAAACACTACTATTGTCACCACAGGTGGCTTAAGTTTGAATGAAACAAAAGGTTATGACAGGGCACCTTGCCGTAACTATGGCTTTGTAATGGTGCTGGGTTTGACAGTGTGAAGCAGCCGGGCTGTGTATCCATCTGCCAGGCAGGGCAGTATGTGCAGGGTGAGGGGTGCTCTCGCCTGGCCCCCCCGCTCACTGTCCCTGCCGACGCTTTGCCAGGGTCTCAGGCCTTTCCCCTGGCTTCAGAGCGGCCCCGATGGTGCCAGATGTGGTGGTTACAGGTTTGTTGTTAGCTACGTTTCCAGCTTCGCTCTGGTAATGTTTGTGTACTGATAAGTGAGGAAATACATAACTTTTGCTACCAAGAAGTGATTAAACACTTGGCTGCTAAAAACCAGATTTCAGACAATAAGGCAATTTCCTGTCTCCTACAGTTCAGGTCCTTCCCTAGGTTCCCATGTCTGTCCTGAGAACTGGGGTTTTGGGGATGTGGTTGCTCTCTTTTCTCTTTCTGCTGACAAATCTAATTCTACATTATTTTCTGGTTTAGGTACTTGTGCAGATCACTTTTAATACACGTTTGGTAGAATGTAGAATACCACACTTCTAAGACATGCTGTATAAGAAGTGAAAATGTAAAATATTTTAGTTGAAGCTGATTGTCTTGAGCAAATAACAGAACTTCTATTTGTATTTTCTCTCTACAAAGCCTTAACAGTGATAGAGTTGTGTTGAAAAAAAAATTTAACTGGAATCTGTTGTCATGACAAAGTAGAAATTCCCCTTTAATGCCCTTGGAATTGGGTTAATTTGCCTTACTTTCTCTGCTACAGTGTTTAAAGGTGGATTATTTTGTGTCTGTCCGTTCTCAAAATTCCCACATTCCCTAACATGTCTAGTTGATGCAGGAAATCTGTTTGTATCTGCAAACAGCCAGGTTTCTGCAGACTAACGTAGACACCTGTTTGCCATTTCAGGTCTCTAGGATATTTGTGTCTTAACCTATGTATCTGATGAAAAGTGCTTTTTGAAAAATAATCCTAATTTATACCATAATTTGACATTATTACAGTTTTCTAATTCTTCAGTCTTTTAACCTTTTCCTCAGGTCGGGAATGTTTGGATGAGTTTAAGCTGTATTTTGAAACAAACCTAGAGTAGGGGAAAACCACATATTTCTGCGGTGAGAAAGCCTTTGCAAGTGAGAGCTGTTGTCCGGGCAGCTGGGCGCATTTTGCTTCAAATCTTCCTGACCTGAGAGAGTCTGGCAGGTACCCAAATGGGCCTTTGTTTCGTTCTGGGTCCTGGGTGGTGGCAGAGAAGGACAAGCATTATATCATTTCAGCTAATGTAAGAGCTGTACTTCATATCTACAGAAGTTTTAAATTAGAAATGCATATGAGCTGTGAGCCTGTTATACTCTACACTGGTAGATGAGGCTTGAAGGGGTGAAGTGGGTAATGGTGACATCTTGCATTGTTTGTGAACGCTACAGCCAGATACAGGTATCTTCCTCCTTTACAAAGAAGTTGGCCCAGCGTGTCTGAGGGAAGCTGAAGTTGCAATTCTGACTTGACCATCACAGAGCCCTTGCTTTAACGAGTGAACTTGTGAATATGGTTTACATTATGTCACACAGGCAGCTAAAGAGCTGTACTTACGGTGGTGCTAGAAATAGTTTGCTGCCAGGCTGGGGAAATGCATTAAATGGGATTTCAGTGATTCCTGTTGTAGACTGGTGCTTGTCATACTTATTAAAAATTTGGGTGCTGGATTGAAGGGGTACAGATGTAACCAAACTTGAATGAGCTGCAACTGCTTTGAAACACTGGATTAGAATTTTTAAAAATCCTGAAAAGTTGAAAGAGTGGTCTGAGTTTAAGAGGATAAAATTTCTAAAAGCTACTAGAAAATTATGAGCCTTCTAACAAAGGAGTGCAACACCCAGAGAAAATTGGGAATAGGCTGCAGAAAATGATCTGGTGCTTACACTAGACCACATACTAAACCTGAGTCCATAGGGGTATAGTGCTGACCCAAGAGGAGCTGATTCTGGGACCTTGTCCGAGGAGGCCTGTAGTGTATCAGGGATTGGGGCTGTTTCCTTCCCATTTTGCTGGAGCAGGTGAAAACTCAGCTAAAATATTTTACCCAGTTTGAAGCATGTGCTATAGGCATGAGGCAGATAAACTAGAGCAAGTCCAGAGCAGAGCATCAAGAATGGTCAGAGCTTTAGAGAATGTGATCTTTAGGAGAGGCTTAATTACCTTCACCTAATCTACACTAGGGAAGACGCAAAGAGGAACACTGCATAGTTACTTGGAGCACAACCAGAACTGCTATTCATTTCACCTTCTTTCTGATAGTCTGGCTAACACTGCTAGATCAAATTCTGATTAGTTTTTCAAAGTTTGCATTTTGCCTTGGACATTGGCTGCTTCTGTTTCAGCCCTGAAGAACCACCTTGCGTTTCCCAAGGTCGTGCCCGTTTCTGCTTAAGAAACCAACTGAGAGATACTGCCTTGCTTGTCTTGCATCACTCTCTGGATTTGTTCATTTGACTAAGATCCTAACTTAGAAGGAACCATGCGGTGTTGCCACACTTTGAATTAGTCCTGTGTTGCTTACTTCCAGTGCCCCTTTGACTGAGTTACAAGACCAGCTTTAAAACGAGCAAGCGTTCCTCTGTGTGACTGGTGTCCACCTCCCCATCCCGTCTGTACCCTCTGCCATCCTTGCTGGATTTACAATCCAGATAAAACAACTGCCCCAGGGTAAATTGCAACTCAGATTAGAAAACATTGCAAGATGTGGTGGTGAGCTTCCTGCCCAGGACTACACACCCAGATCATTAATAACAAGTTACGCCGATTGGCAAGTGCTCAGTGGAAGGCAGAGGCATTTCTCTCACATTTTTCCCCCCCTTTCTCTCTTCTTTGTTTTCTAGCAAGGTAGGAAATAATTGCATATGGTAGGAAGCCTTTCCTGAGAGGTGAGGGCTGTTGTGACCGGTGAGGCTGCCGCTGGCCCTGCTTGCTGCCAGCCTGGCCACCGGTGGGGCTGCTCGGGCTGGGCTGGCTTGCTCTGTCTCCTGCTCGGCTGTAGGCATCTGGGGTAGGAAGTTCACTGCCTGTCAGCCCAGATACAGCCCTGATAGTGGCAGAACAAGCGCAGCCAGTGGTGTTCAGGCAGGTGCCTCTGAATTTCACCCTGGCTGGAATGTGAAAACAGTGTCATTAATATGTAGCCGTGTAAATAAACACTGATCTTCTATGTATGTTTACCTCCCCTCTGTTGTGTCGGATGTTGGTGCAAAAGAGACTATTACACCTCGTGATGTGCAGTTTGCTGCCAAATTTTATGTCTTCAGCTCTCTGCCTCTCTCTTTGAAGCATGCTCCTTTTCATGTTCTTTCACCTTTTTTATATTTACTTTTATTTTTCAATAGAAGCCTTTCCTTCAGTAGTAAGGGCTGTTATGTCCCTTCTTTGTTTTCACTCGAAAAGGTCCTGGAAATAAGGACTAGAGGTGCTGAAATGTAATTTTCACTGTGCAATATGCTGCCAGCAGCCTGGTTTGTTGGTTCTGTATGAGTGCTGTTATCTTTCCCTGCTATCAGAAACCTTCCTAAAAAATGGTACACTAAAGATACATTTTCTAATTCTAGTTGTTTGAATTGTTCAAGTCCATCTTGCTTGTTGGCACTGTCGGATGCCATATTACTAAGAGGTGCTGGTTGGTCATTTCCAAGTGTTTTCAAATTGTAAAGAAAAATGTAAAAAATAAAAGCATTGTATACCTATGGTAAACTTGTATGTGCAAGTGACCAGTTAAATGAACTGGAAATAAACCAGATTATCACTCTTTGGAGCTGTATTTGGCTTCACTAGTTAAGTGGATGGGAAGGCTAGCACAGGAAAATGCAGTGGCTGTGAAGACTGTATGATGGGCTGGAAGAAAATAAACCCCAGGAGCCCAGGATTGCTGCTGCCTTGCACAGCATTGCATTTTGAGCTCAGCTATAGCTACCATACACTGCTGTACAGTCATTCTGCTTAGGAAACTTAGAAATGATGGGATGAAATGATTCAGCTCTTTAAAAGTAAATAAATACTAATTTAAAAATCTAGATTCTGACTCAAACATGATGGCTAGTTCTATGTGAGCTCATTTACCCAGTACTGGCCTCTGAAAGCCAAGTCTTGATTGGGTGTTGGTTAATAATTCAATTAATGTGAAAATGTATTTTAGAACATGTTTTAAAATATTCTGTGAAATGACCTTGAAATAACTTGACTCGCCACTTAAAAAAGCCAGTTTCTAAGCGGAAGCTTAGCTGATTTATTAGATTGTTGTAATTGTTGTTTAGTTAAAAAATTAGCTTGTGTGTATTTCATCTCTGTAGACAGACCAGGCTGTAGCAACAATGCTGCTTTTTTTTTTTTTTTTTTTTTAAAAAAAAATCATATTACCAACTTCTTCCTGTAGCAAAGCCATGGTGGTTGACCAACTTGTCTGCATGCTTTGGATGCCATAAAGCATGAGAAATCCTTTCCTCTGGGTCTGTAGACAAGTCCTCCACTAGCTGGTCAGCCCCTGACCCCAAAAGCATGTAGAGGATTAATTATTTTCTTGCAATCACAACCTCACAAGTTTCACTACTTGCAAGGTTCACAAGACTCGTTGCTTGGTCTCTGCTGTGCTCGGAGATGAGGCTCTTGGTGCCTTTGTTTCTTCATCTCTGTTCAGCAGTTCTCTGTTCCTGGATGAATTGTTTCATTTCATGGTTTTGTTTTGGGGGTTTTTGCTAAGTTTTTAAGGATAGCCTTAAAGCATTATCTCAGTATGACAGGCATAAGCCTACAAAAAAAAAAGGCAAGGTACTTAAATGCTGCCAACCATATTCATGACCAGGATAGTCAGGCAACATTCTTTCTGCAAGGTTTGTCTTGTTTCCACTTTGATTGTTTAAGCAGCTGGCCAAAAAAAAAAGAAACCAATCTCTTCTGGGTTTTGGGTGTGGTTTGGATCTTTTCTCCTGTTTTGATTACAAGAGGTAAAAAACCAGCAAATATGCCCTTAATTCCAAAGGATGTTAGAGGGTTTATTTTGTGCTTTATTTGAGGAGATTTTTGGATTAAAGCACTCGCCAGACTTCTGGTGGATAATCTGTTTATTTAAAATAGTATAGTGTTTCTTGTCAGATGATGTGCAGGTTTTCTTCAGATAACTGTAACTGGTGCAGGGGAACTGAAAGCTTCTAGAGATACTTTTCTGTATTATGTCTATGAATTGCAGTTTTTTAAAATGTACTTTTGTAAATTGTTATAAAAACTCTGAGATTAAGTCAACATATTTAAATATGACCAGTGCCACCTGAGAGGGCTCTTCAGAAAAGCTCCAGATAACAAAGCCCTGACAGCTTTGGTGCATCAGCGAAGGAACTCTTGACCTTCTAGCACAACGAATGCAGACAGCCTCTCTTTAATGTGTTGCATAGCAGACTATAAGTTTCAGATGGCTTTCATACCATTGTTTTAATTTCAAACTATGGAAAAGCTTTTATACGCAAATCTAATATTAGTACATGTATCCAGGAGACAGAGGATGGATGGACAAGTGTGTCCAAATTCATCCAGGAAAAATGAAGGCACGTGGCTTTTTCCATGCAGTAGCTTATCTTCCAAAAAAGAGAAAAAAATCCAGCTAAAGATGAGCCAAATGAATGCAATAAATGTACTAATGTTTCACTTCTGGCATTCTGACCCAATAAAACAGGAGGGCAATAAAGATAGATCCTCTGATCCCTGGATTGTGCCATGTCCAGCTGCGAGCGCAGCAACTGCAGGGTGCAGTGCTGGGGAGAGAGCTCTGTCCAAAATCAGCCTAGATTACATAGCCTCAGATCCATGTTGCAGTCTTTTAAGAAGAAAAATAGCAGTGTCTCCATTTTTGCCAATTACTGATAAGGGTGCTTTTGGCAGGAGATGACAAAACTGCGTATTTCTGAGGTGCTTAGCTGGGGTTACAAAGGGTAAATACTGGTGGGATCAAAAGCAGAAATAGACTCACTGTGGTGCGCTTCCTGCACCGGGATGGGGTTTTGTCGCTACGGTTGGTTGGCAATTAGGGGTGCGTGAGCCTCACTGTTCCCAGCTGCCTTTGAACTTCCTCAACAGTGGTATTTATGTGGTGTTCACTCTGCAAAAATGTCTGTTCAGCAAGATCCAGCTAGTCTTAATATTTTAAGGTAGATTTTGGACCTATCTGTAGTGCATTTAAGTAGCATTCACATAATCCTTTGGAGAGTTAGGACCTCTCATTAAAATAATTATAACTGAATATTATTTTTGTCAAATGAAACACTTTTAACCTTACTAATTTTATAAGGCGCTCATAAAACAGTATCATTGAGGAAAATATGCTTTCCAAGATTACTTAATTTTTGTAGGGCAAGTTTAATTAGCTCCTGTACCTTCTCCTCCGCCTTCATTTGATGGAAAAATTAATTTTTTCTCTTTTTTTTTTTTTCTTTTAGTATTTGCGTAATAGATCTGTTAACAACAAAAATCTTGGGTGTATGTTTCAATATCTGGCCTCTTTCTAAAAATGAAGAAAAGAATTCTTGGTTTAGGTCGGCACTGTGCCTTTTCTATACATGTATGGAGTTGAATGGAAACCCTCCAGGTCGCTGTCATATTTAGCTACAGTTATCATCCCTACTCTTGACAGGGTCATGTTCTGTTGGCTTTTAATAAAACTTGTTGTATAAGTATGGCAGTGTTCAACAAGTCAGGCAATGGGCACAAGCATCTCGTGCAATGCAGGGCATGTTAACTTGAAGAGTGTGCTGTACTTGCGTAGCTCTGATGTGTCTGGTAACCAAGCTAGCTTCTTCTAGTGACGCATCCCTCGTTGGTGCCAGTGGCTGGGATGGTTTGTAGAAAAGGAGATGATAAGCACTTTGTATGAAGGTCTTCGTCTAGAGAAGCAGCGAGTGCCTGAATAGAGTTGTTGAGTTTAAGGGAGCAACCGTATATTGAAGCGCTTTGGTAGACCAGGGCCGTAGCAAGACTAGACTTGCATCTTAGATTGACAAAACACGTCATGCCTATTGTAAGCTTAACCTTTTTTTCTTTTTTGTGGTTTTTTTTTTTTTTAATAAAGCTTTAGCTCTTGACACCTTTAACATGGTCTAAAGTGGCCTATAGAGTTTTACTCTTCAGTCACTTCAATTATAATGTCTCAAACTTTAAAAACTATATTTGCTATTCAGTGGGTTCAGGGTATGTTTGACTACGCTGTTGTGTATCCAGTGGCTGTCAATGAATTAGTGATAAAATCTGAGACTACAAATGCAAGATGAAGTGTAAGTCAGCAAGTCAGGAATGTCCTACTGAGCAGTCCCATTTTTGCCAGAAGCATTTTCATGTCTAGTAAAGGGGATGAAGTGAAAAGCATTGTGGTGAAGAGAGCTTCCCGCTGCAGCTTCTGGTAGCTGTCTGCCTTAGCTGCTTATGCAGCTGTTTCTCCTTGGAGCCTTTCCAGGGAAACAGTCATTGCTGATCCAGAAAATGTGTTGTTTCATTATATTTCGTGCCTATCTCGTGTTGCATCACATTTAGCTCTATCATGAATAAATGCTTGCTCAAATCCATGTAGGATGTAATCCTGTGGAGTCAGTCGAATTAATCCTTGGTGTATCCCTGTTGCATTGGACACCAGGGCTGGTGTGAAGTCCCAGATCTGGTGACTACTGAAATGAACATACCTGAGGCCCAGAGCAAATGATGGAAGAAGGTTTGCCATGGAAAGGCAAAGCATTCTGTCCCTCTGTGTTCTGCAGGCTGTCTAGGTGTGGGCAGAGCCTCCTGTCACTGCATGGGGAGGCCCACAGCCGCTGGGGGCACCTGCAGCACCAGGCAGCGGCTTCAAGGTGCGTGGGGAAAGCCACCCCTTGGTGCTCATTTCTATCAGCACAATCTATTCCTGTAGGTTTTGATTTCTAATTGGTGATTTGGATAAACATTACATATAAGCTAAAGGAAGTTAAATTTTTTCAGTAGTATATGCATGTGTTTCCACTGAAGAGTAGAGGTGGTGCTTGGTGCGCCTTAGGACAACAAAGGGTGGTTTTGTGTCTATCCAGCTGCTGTTGAGCTGGAGCCTAAAATTAATCTCTTCTTTTTCACCTCCGAAACAACTGAAAAGCAGAAATGTGAAAATCTTGAATTCCTGGAGCGATTGTAGCTTCTATCTTCATCAAGAACATATGGGGAGGGTGGATCATAATTGAACACACTTTTATTTTCTAGGACTAATTTAATGGCTTGGTACCTTCGGCATGAGAGGAGTGAGGGGTTTAGAGTTGGACAATAACAGTGTAATGCATTGAGCTACAACAGGATTTGTCTGTTCTTAACTGTGCAAAGAGATGCTGTTTCATTGCATCCCCGACCCACATGTTACTACCAACTGGTAGATTCCTTGACTGGGAGCATATAAATGCCAAGAGCTGCTTTTTACATTTTCCAAGGTAAATGAATAGATTCTGCTTTTCAGTTATTGAAGTGGATGAGATTTTTGTGACTAGGTCATTGGGGAGTGTTCTTTAGTTTTTATTAAACATAGTGTTTGTATTCTTGCTCTCTCCTTCCTTTTTCTCAAAACCTCAGTTGTTTCTGTAAGCTTACTTTACTGTGTGACACCCAATGGAGGCGTTCTGCAAATTCTCAGCTGTTAAACTGCATATGTTTTTTTCCAGAATTGGATATAGGTGCCTGGATTCACAGGCTGCAGATTTAATAGTGGGGGACAGGAGGGGTTGCAAGAGGCCTCTGCTTCTCATCCCTCTCTCCCTTTCCTCTCCTCCTATTTTCTAAGTCATATATTTGTACATTATATACAGGAGATCATATAGAAAGCCTGCGCCTGGCACAAAATTAATTCTGCTGTTGGAGAGGTAACTTGTGCTGCCATTTAGCTCAGCACTCAGTGCTCTTACTCAGCGTAGAAACACTTTCTGGAGATTTTTTCAAGGCACTGCCACTTAAACATACAAATAGAAAGTAGCATCTCTTACAGTCAGATCGACCTTTGGGTAGAATCAAGCTTATGAGACTTAACAAATGCCATGTATGTTTATATTATTACAAGTGAAACTTTCTGATATCTTTTAATTGTACTGTGAAAAAAATACATGGTGTTTCTGCTCTGTTTCAGCCTGAAGATAAATAATGCAATGAGTAGGGTGTGCTTGGTTATAGTTCGGGATAAGATTTATACAGAAACAAATAATTATCTTTCAGGGAAAAGTACAGTACTTTTTAACAGTACTGTAGAAACATAATATTTACTCGACAGCTTAAGTAGTCAACTTTTATAAAATATGCATGAGCTTATTAATGTTTTATTTTGAAGTACAAAAATTTCCATGCTTTACTTAGTATTTATAATTTTAAACTGAAATAGTCCTAAATTTGTCACTAGGTAGTTATTACTGGCCTGTAAACTTGCATTAGTCCTCTTCAATGGGAATTTTATAGCTGGTATTCTGAAAATGCTCTTGCAGAAGTTTAACTCAAACCAGCATGTCCATTTACTTATGGTAATTTATATCATAACTGTAAATTTTCATTGTCACATTTATTCTAATTGGTAATTACCGTCATTCATAGCCAGGGTATTTGCAAGAAGAGTAGATGAATTTAGCTCACAAAATTCTCATGAAAAGTTCTGGTGGTGACCATTGCTTGTAGGAGTTGGTGTTTATGGGCAGTCACTTCAGTACTGCCAGCTGCTGCATAGCTGGAGTTTGGTGCAGGAAATTCGATGTGTGTAACTTTACCTGGTCCTGTTGCTGATGAGGTGATTGGAGCACGGGTGCACCCATGCGGGGCAAGCCACTGTGTGGATGCATGCAGGGTGTTCATGGCACCCAGCTTTTCTCCCCTTGGCTGGAGAACTTGTGGGCGCAGCGCTGGGCTGCAGTGAGGGACAGGGCCAGGGATCGGCCGGGTCAGAGTCCTTGTCACGGCTTCCTTTCTCAGCGTGTGCATGTTCTCTTCTAGAGGATGCGTGCTCAATATTTTCAAGCATTTATAAGATCCTTAGAGGAAATGTGTGCAAAGATAAATTATTTTCATAAAGGATAAAGGAGGAAATTTGGCATTTTAAAATCACATGCTTTAATCTGCCACGTGAATGCAAAACTGTGGTGTTTTCTCCCTCCTTGTTTATTCTTTCTGTACTTTTGCCTGTAACTGTCTTGTTGTAACATAGGTGCTGTTCTTGGGGAGCGTATTAAATTTAATGAAGCTTCTCATTTGACAGGGAGTATTTACATACATTTGCAGGCAGAAGATCAGCCCTTTATACTACGAGGTTTTCATTGAGAAAATGCATTGAGAAAAATGAAAAAAAAGAGTATATACTAACGTGGTATACTCTTAGTAGTAAAATGGGGTATAACATCCAACATGGTACTTATTCTTCAGGCAGGTCACAGAGGTCTAGTTGTGATCTTATTCTTGGATAAGCTCTCCTATAACCTATGCAAGTCCTTCTCCCCTTCTCCCTTCGTTTCCAGCCTAAACAAGAAATATGCAAAAGCTCCTTGTCAGTCCTCTTCAGCAACTGTTACTTTGATTAATTTGCAGAAGACGCTTTGAAAAGTCAAGTTACCCTTTACCTTTTTAGGAAATGATCTGGCACCGTTAAAAGACAGTTGAGCTGTGAATGGCGATGTGGATGTCAAGAAACGAATGGTGTTTGTCCAACCCTGTTTGTTAGATTTCAGGATTGATTATTCAAGACTTCCTTATGAGATGTCAGTTGCCACAATCTGTGTTAAATTGCAAGAAATCACTTTCAAAAGCAGCCCCTGATGAGCCAGGAGACTGGGGTAATAGGAGGTGAAAATAGGAAGCAATTCAAGGCTTGTTCTAGGCTGACTACAAGGTTTCTTCTGTGACTTTGGAAGCAGAGAGCTGGGGAGGGAAGGCAGGGACAGGACATGACAGTGATACGGTCCCTTTCCTTTCTTAATAGAGGTAGGAACATAAACACAGTAAGAATTACATTTGCAAGCATTTTGTGCTGGTTTTGACCCCAGAAGTTTCAAAAAAGATGTCAAAGTGCCAAGAGAAAGCTCTACACTAGCAGGAAGCTTCCTTAATAAATCAAAGAACAAATTTCTCAGACATAGATAAATATGTTTATGGAAGGTAACCATGGATGATAGCAAATATACAACCATATTTTGTAGCGTCTCTAGGCAATTAGGGAGATATTTTGTCAATGGTGATAGGAGGAGGGGAGAAGGCAGAATCCTCCTTAAAACTTTAACATACTGTGTTGCAGAGCATCAAGAGGAACTAACAGTGTTTTCTGTGTGGGTTTTATTACTTTGCAGGATTCACTATGACTAAATCTCAAAAGACTGCTTTTTTTTTTTTTTAAAGTTGCATTTATTTATATATAATATTGTTTGTTAGCCAAAAAGCCAACCCCACCTTATCAACCCATGTATGGTCTTTATTTGTAAAATGTTTCTAACTGCTTGCTAAATGTTACTGGAAAACTGCATAGCTGTGAAGGCAGTCACTCACTTGTCAGAGCTCACAGTTCCCATGTTAATCACAACAAGCATGTGCTGACCCAGACTCCACCAGTGAGCCTCTTCAGTCAGGGTAACATCTGCACTCCATTTTCTTCCTTTTATAATTACATCAGTTGATGTTTTCTTAATATTTAGCATGCAGCAAGGAGTGTTCTTGTGAAATTATGAATTAAATATGTTCTTTTAGGAGGAAGAAAGCCAAGTGGCTAATGCAGAAACCTAACTTTAACTTCTTTAATATCTCTAGTTAACAAAACACTTGCCTAAAGCAAAGCAAAAGCACCTCACAGGAGCTCTTCTTTCAGTGGGAATATACTTGAATTATTCATTCAATTTAAAAAAAAAAATTTGCACTTTTACGATTGGGTTGGACAAAAGTCAGCACCAGATAATTTTTGCTTAAGTTGTTAAATTTGAAAACAAATGACGAACAAACCAAAATAAATAAATGACTCTATTTTATGAAATTGAAATGTAATGGGAACCAGACTCCTGTCCAATGAGCCTCCAGATACAGCCCGTGCTTGCTTTGAAGCTGTAATCACTGTCTGGCTATGTGTGCGGGACGCACAGGAGCATGTCTGGGGTGTGAGATAATGGGTTTGGATTTGCAGCGCGGCATGGCTCGGCCTCACAGCCAGAGCTCTCCCCTCCGCTCAGGCCCACCTTGTCCCTCCACACCCGAGCTCGGTGCTTGAACGGACGGCATAGATTTTGTCAAGTCTGTGTGGGTTTTTGGGGGGGATGGGGGGGAGTGGAACAGCAACATTGTCCAGCTGGAAGACTGTTTCTAATCAGTTTTTAGTAATCAGGCAAATGTAAGCATTAGATAGGTTTGGGTTTTAATTAGTCTGCTTTCTGGAAATCCTTTCCTTGTTAGTCTGTGAGGACTTACAGCTGTCAACTAAAATTTGGGCGAGAATTCTCTGTAATCATTTCTGAAGCAGTTCTGCTGAGGATGCCCAAACTTAGATTTAAGCTCCTAAAATGTGATTGTCCTGAAGGTGAGGATGTGGACCACTGGGTGAAATGAAGGCCGAGCTGCCTGGCTCTGGTGAAGCAGGACAAGTCTGCTGACTTCTCTTGACATGCCCTGCTTTACAGCCATAGGTGAACTAGGCTGTTATGTTTAAGATACCCCCTCACTTGAAAGAGAGAGTAACTAATGCTGTTAAAACCACTGGCTTATCATAGATTTGTCTATCAAGTCTAGCAAATGTACATCAACTTCAACTTTAAAACAAAAAAAGCCTACACTAAGACCATTTATTTCCTTTCCCCTCCCTTTTATGTAGCTGTAATCCTGTTTACTACAAGAACTTTTGAAGCGCTAAATGTGAGCAAGTTAGAAATGTACAAGCAGATGCTCAAAAGTGTTTGGCTCTTTGCTGTTTCTTCTGTTACACCTTTTTATCAGATGCTTTTCTGTCTGCGTGAAGCACAGTTTATCTTCTTGTACCAATTGACTGAACTCCACATGAACAAAATATGAATGTTTATTGATATAAATAGATGACTTGTACACGCTCTCAGTAGCATAAGTCTGGTTGAGTATAAAGTCGTACCAATAGAGTAAGTTAGAAACTGTGTGGAAGTCAATACAAAACCCTGTGTAAGACTCCCTGTTTTCTTTGCTAGTGTTTAATTATTGGAGGTGGCCCATGTGGCTTGCGGACTGCCATAGAACTTGCTTTCCTGGGAGCCAAAGTTGTCATCGTGGAGAAGCGGGACACTTTTTCAAGAAACAATGTGTTGCATCTCTGGCCATTTACAATCCACGACCTCCGGGGACTGGGAGCAAAGAAATTTTATGGGAAATTCTGTGCAGGATCTATTGATCACATCAGTAAGTATCTGAGGGCAATGGGTACTGTTCAGATAAGAGACATGCTGAGGTCAGAAGATTAATGGAGACTTTCTTGATTTGGCAGAAAGCTCATCTGCCTTAAACGTACATGAGTGCACACAGAGGAAAAGAAATGGTCTCATTTAAGCAAAATGGCAATTGAACAAATGATAGTCTTATGGAGCAGCTTTTTTGTTAGTCTGGATTTGCTAAATAATAGGTTTTTATTACGAAGAATGAAGAATATTGATATTCATTCTAGTATGAAGGTAGACACAGCCCTTAATCTAATGAGAAAATACGAGAAAGTGGGTCTTTTATAGGGAAATATGATGTAAAATTTTCTGTCCTAAAATGGTCAACATATCGGTTAGCAGGACCTTTAAATATCATTAAGAAGGAAAGCTCTAAAAGACATGCAGTTGCACTCGTCACAGTATGGAAAATAATAATGCTGCATGCTTGTGTAATGTGGAGTATCAGTTGGGTGGCATGCTGGTAGCAGCTGTGATTATTTACGTGTTAAATACACCTTTGTTCCTTGCTGTCTACAGGTATTCGACAACTTCAACTTATCCTCTTCAAAGTTGCACTTATACTAGGAGTTGAAATCCATGTGAATCTAGAATTCGTGAAAGTCCTGGAACCTCCTGAAGATCAGGAAAACCAAAGTATTGTTTATCATAATGTAGTTCTGTTCACAGTAACTTCTTTTTATGTTGGGCATTATGTGAAATCATTCAACGTAGTTGAATTCTGTTAAAGACATCGAGTGTTTTGCCCTTATTCAGCTAGGTTTGCTATATGTGTTCATAGGCATGATAAGTATCATTGTGACAGAGCACTGATAATTTTTAAAATATGACCCAGTCTGAGAAGTTGAGGTTTTGCACTATGTCTTCTGGCATGTGTTTGAGGCTTTGTAGGGAGTCTGGTTTGGCTTTTTGGTATCTTCTTGCAAAAACAACTTTTGATTGATAATATAAATATTGAGGATGGATTAAGCTCCCTGGGCCTCATTTTGCTTTCGCATTTGGTATAACTCCTGCTGGCACACAGTTTATCAGCCATCTTATGCAAGATTTTTAAATAAAATAGAAAAAGATTTCTCATTCTTTTTTTTTATTTTATTAAAGATTAATACTTAGGGTGTAGTAGCAATAGAATATTTTAAAATTTTGCTTTAATTACTGTGCTATCTCTCTTTAACGGTCATATAGTGACAGTAAATATATTAAGTAGTTAAAGCATATAGAATTTTAAAATATGGACTATACAAACATTTTCTTATGATCAGCTCTGTGTTAATGCAAAGATTAAATTTACCTTTGTGAGTATGCTTCCGTTTAATATCTGTTTAGAAGACAATTAAAAGAATTGATGATAGAATGCTATTTTTCTTCTTTTAAAACTCAGCCCTTCCTTGCTGTTACCACATATATGTACTGTCCTGGTAAGGTCATTGAGAGGCTGTTTCTGTGAGAATGAAGTGCTTAAGCATATTCTTGTGATACAGGTCTGAGAGGAAGTTTAGTGCATTAGGTGATCCAGATGAAGGCTTCCATTTTTTTTTGTTGTCAGTTTACGAGCTTGACACCTTGCTAAGACAGCCTGAATGTAGCTTTGACTGCAGCAGAACTTCCCTGCATCGATCTGAGGCAGAATTTAGCTCTGTTTGAATGAGAAATGGACCATTTATCTTAATGCCCTTTCTTCAGACTCTGAAAGCACTTCTCCATTGTATTACTGAAGAATGAATAAATATTCTTTGTGTTTTTAGAGACAGGTTGGAGGGCTGGATTTCTCCCTGTGGATCACCCTTTGTCAGAGTATGAATTTGATGTTATTATTGGTGCAGATGGCCGCAGGAACACATTAGAAGGTAGGTGAATGTGTGTTTTTAGCCTTATTAATGGTCTTTAGGGTATTTTGGAAGGCCTGAAAGTCAGAGGAGAACACAAAGCAACAGGCTACCTTTCAATCCACTGAAGTCTCTGTGGAAATTGTTTTTCTATGTGGTATCTTCTGCTTTTGTTGTTAAGTTGTAGCTCAAAATAAAGACATTTAATGTCATTACTGATTTTCAGCACTATGTATCTGCATTGCCTCTAAAATGCATCATGATGCCATTGGGCTTGCTTCAAGGTTAAGTTAATTATATGATGATTTAACTTTAAGGAGGCTGACAAGATACATATCAGGAATTGCATAGCCTTTGCTATTGTTCTGTGAATTTGCAGTATGTGTTTGAACTAATGACCAAAATGTGACTGCCAGGTATTTGACAAAGGCATCAAAGATATCTCTCTTTTTATAGAGGTGATTTCATTTCAGAAGCAGTTACTTTGGAAACGATACCAAAAGATAATAACTTGGGGGGGGGGGGGGGGGGGCGGCACGGACAGGAAAAGGGGGGAAATGCTTTATGAACTTAAGCCATTGCTGAGAATTCAGACCACCGGAGCTGTGTAGTGAGACACTAGCTAAGCTGCTCCTGTATTACATGAAAAAAACCCTGTTACTTAATGATGTATTCCCCTTGTAGCTTTAATTATATCCATGTTAGTTTCAGTTCGTTAAGTACAGTATTTCCTTTTTTTATTAGCTTCATAGTTTGTCTGCTTATTCTTATATCTGCCAACCACAATATGCTTAGAGTTAATTCCTTATAATGTTCTATTAGAAAATTCTCTACACTGTTGCCTGGCTATCCCCCATAAAAAACTGTTTAAGCAGTCAGGTATCAGCAAATTGAAATTATTCTTACCACAGCTGCAGACTCTTGAGAAGTTAATGGTTATCTTAGTACCAAGATCTAAGGGAATATTTGGTACACTGAAGATTGTTTACATATGGAAGCTGGTATTGTCATATTAAATTTATCCCAATGAAATGAGTGTGCATCAAGAAGCACAGAGACAAAAATCCAGAGCTGATTTATTTCTTCTTGGAAAATACATGTATTCTCTGAAAACTCATCTTCAGTTGGCTTAAAACTCATCTTCAGTTGGCTTAAAATACTCTTAAGGACCCTCTGTCCTACTTCAGAATTTACTTACAGATAAGGGGAATATTTAGAGGGAATAATTTCAATATGTGATTGCAAGAGTGTGGCTTAGCAGGCTTTTTTTGTGAAAAGAGGAAGCTAGGATGGAGAGAGAGAACAAGTAACTTCACAGTCAGTCTCACCTTGGAAATACAACAGTTAAGCCACGGAATATTTTTCAACCCCTAATATCTTTGAAAAACCTCGTTAGCTGGTAGTGTGTGCCCCTAAGTACTGTTATAGAGGTTTCTGGTTTTCAGAGCTTTCTCTGCTGTTTTTGACTGCTGATCTCTTGCATGTTTGTTCTTATGTAATTCCCCTCCAGACCTTTTTTTTTTTTTTTTAATGAGACTTTATATTGAATGCAGTACAGCTTCAGTTTTGCAGCTGGAAGTGGGGAGAAAAGACTCTTTGCATTCAAGGGAATTTTGGAGGAATGATGGAATCTGCTGATGGTGTGTTGTTTGATGAAGTGTAGGACTAGACATAGGAAAGAGACCAAGCTGCCTTGATCTGACCCTTCCTGAAAGTCCAATGTGAAGTTTGCAGTGTTTTTAATTCTTTTCTTTGCTTACCAGGTTTCAGGAGGAAGGAGTTTCGTGGAAAGCTGGCTATAGCTATCACTGCCAATTTTATAAACAGAAATACAACTGCAGAAGCCAAGGTAGAAGAAATTAGTGGTGTTGCTTTCATCTTCAACCAGAAGTTCTTCCAGGACCTTAAAGAGGAAACGGGTGGGTGCATTCTTATTTTTTCCACAACCAAGTACAAGAGGCAGTAGAGGAGCTCTTTATGTGCCAGGCAATCCTCCTATTCCTATTAACATCAATTTAAATATATTGTATAAAAAAACCCCAAGTGATAAAATGCTGTTGATTTCAGAATCTTGCAGATGGAGGTGACCATTTATGGTACAGTGGTTTTGTGGGGGTTTTTTGTTTGGTTTGTAGCCTGGGCGTTCCCACATCATAGTTTGTTTTAATGTTTAAATTTTTCTCAACTGTAAAAATGTCTGCTATGTTGAACAAATTTAGAAGAGCATTTTCAGTGATCAGAGATACCCGTTAAGACATGGTTTGTTTTGTTTGTATCCATTCATATGCTGAACAGCTTAAACCCCATGAAAAAGTCTCTGCCCTTCTGGGAGGAGTTTATTCTTGCTTTTTGATGTGTAGATCTGATAAAACTGAAAAGAACGAGCCAGGAATCTGCCGTAAATACTTAAAATATAAACTGTGACATACATCTGTATGAAAAAGGGTTTCAGAAAAGTTGCATCCACTGTCAGTACAAGCAATTCCATTATTTATTAACAGATTATTATTATTATTACTACAACCAAATCTCCTGGTTAGACCCAATGCCAGAGTGCTAAAAACACTTTCTTCCCTTAGCTGCACTTTTCTACCTCAGAAGATGAAGGCTGTAGTTAACTGGCTATTCCTTAAAAGGATGCTGAGACAAACTCTTGAGGCGTAAGGATGATCTCCTCCCTTGATTTGTTTTGGTTTAGAGCATCTTGCCCACTAGTCCTTCATCCCAGCTGGAAAAGTGAACGTATGCCAAGAAGGAAATGTACCTGTGGAGATCAATTGCATGTTGCTAGTAAATGACACAGGCAATGCACTGGACCTGATAACAAATGTATTACCTCTTTTCAGGAATTGACCTGGAGAATATTGTTTACTATAAAGATAGCACTCATTATTTTGTGATGACAGCAAAAAAGCAGAGTCTTCTGGACAAAGGAGTGATTATAAACGTATGTAAAAATGCTGGCTAAACCCCTGTTTTATTTACTTGGCACAGAGTAAGTGTGAACATCTGCATAAACATTGTTGCATGTTATAGGGGGTGTTTATAGACTTACTAGATCACTTCATTAAAGCTCAGATCACTTAGATATTGCTCTGACTTTTTGTTTGTTTGTTTGTTTTTCCCTCCAGTCAGCACAAAGTTTCTGTAGAGAACTGAAAACAATACTTCCTAAATTTGTCAGTTCTGAAACTGGCTGAAATGGGATCTTGACTCACCTTGGAAATATGTGGTGTGGTCATCACACCAAAAAATAAAAACCTCATTTATTTAAAGATGCACTTAGCACAGCTATGACCAGTTTTATCAAGGAAATAAGGAAGTATTAAAACCTACCCCAGGCTAAATTGCAAACTCTCTAAAGTAGGTGAAATATGATAGTAGGAGGCTATAAACACAATGGCCTGAACTTCCAGAGGTACTTGAGAATTTGAATTTTTTCTTTCTCTTTTTTTTTTCTTTTATTTTTCCTCTTTCTTCTGTAAGATGTGGGGCTTTGTTTTCTTTTGTTTCTAGAAAGTGTTTTGGCACCATTTAAATTTCTCTTCCTGGAAACCCAAGAGAGGTCAATTTTTCTTGCAAAGTAAGACAGTGCCAAAACAGTCGAGTATAATTTCCCGAAGGAAGTACTTGTGGGGAGCTATCAGAAGGCTTCTTGGCTTTCTGATGGGACTGCTTAGCACAGTGCCACGATTTCCTGCCCTTTTTGGAGGACTGGGGCTCCCAGGGCCAAGCAGCCAGCCTTGCCTAGCTGGGCCAGGAGAGGGGACGGGCAGCAGCCCCCAGCAGGAGGTTGAGCCCTGGGGTTGAGGGGCTGGTGTCTGTAGGTGGGGCCAGTCCCAGGAGATCTGTGGGGAGTTCGGAGAAGAGGAGCAGCAGCCATGGCCTGTCAGAGCTGTTTTCCTGACCTGCTCAGGTCTGAGTAGAAAAAAAACCAAACCCCAGTCTGTCTAAAACAACTGGGCTAATAGCACTTCTGTGGCATCATCCCTGCGATTAGGGGTCTCATCCACGATTAAGCTGTAAATAGAAACTGCCTTACTAATAATCACTGGCTTTAAGTAGGATGACCTGTAAAGGCAGGGTCCTTCACCAGACTGGCCAAAAAAAAGCCCAGCCCAAACCAGAACAACAGAAAAGCTTCTACAGTCCAAGTTTAAATATGTTGTTACTGAGATGTTAAGGGAAACGGTCAGGCTGAGACCCACATGCTACGACATCAGTACGTTGGTATTTCTGGTCTTGTGTGGTTTCAGATGTGGGGTACACACATGCAAAAAAGCATTGCAGTGATGGTGATAATATCTTTTGGTGGGAGGGAAGTAATGTTTGAAAATAACACATAACCAAGGAACTGGGAGGCTTTATAATACTCTGTTGCAAATAAAACCACTTACTCAGTGTTGGCATAGAGAGTTCCTGTTTGGGGGAGTACAGTAACCTATGTTTGTGCATTAACTTTTTGAAGGAGGTGACAAATCTCACTCAGTTCTTTATGCTGCGAGATGTGTGGTTGCTAGTCATGCTGTGAGACTACAGTGTTCCAAGCCAGAGAGGATAGTTGGGAGTATCTAACCCTACATGCTTCTCTCCTTGCAGGACTACGTTGATACTGAGTTGCTCCTCTGTGGGGAAAATGTGAACCAGAGCAATTTGCTGTCCTACGCCAGAGAAGCTGCTGACTTTGCAACCAATTACCAGCTGCCTTCCTTGGATTTTGCAATTAATCACTACGGGCAACCAGATGTAGCAATGTTTGATTTTACTTCTATGTATGCATCTGAAAATGCTGCACTAGTGAGAGAGAGGCACAGACATCAGCTCCTGGTGGCACTTGTTGGAGATAGTTTGCTTGAGGTATATCTTAGAATGTCTTCCAAATAGTTGTCTCTTTTTTTTTTTTTTTTTCCCCCCTCTCCTTAATCCAGGCATTCAGTGCTACCCTCCAAAACAAACCGTCCTCTACCTTACATGTCCTGAAACAATGGCACCTTCTTTGGAATAGATTTTTTTTTTTTTCCTTTTTTTTATGCCATAGTTTATGTCATAACTAATGCTTGGCTGGCAGTCTCTGGCGGAGATCCTGTTTTACTTTATGCAAGTTGTATTTCTGTCTAAAACTGTGAGCTGTGTGTCCTCAGCTTGGGTGCATGGCATGATTTTCCTGACTTCCATAATAGCGGAAGGCTGGGTCCAAATTTTTATTGCCGTCTGTTTGCCTTAATATGCTCTCTTTTTCTGAAGTGAAAAGTTTATGTTGCAACTGATAATTTTTTTTTTAAACTCTTGCTGACAGCCTGAAGCATTGGAAAAGATCAGTCCAAAGCAAAATTAAGAGATGAGAAGAAAGGCATCTTTTTTCCCTTTTTTCCTTGACTGATTCTTGAGTATTGAGTCTTTTTTTTTTTCCTCAGCCTTTACCTTTTGAGGTTATGAAATTTGTTTTTAAATATAGAAGTTAAAAAAAGAAAAAATGAAAGCAGTCTTTTTCATTACCTAAGACTTGGAGGAGAGAAAAGTCTAAAAACTGCAAGAGTTGGCTGTGTTGTATTTTAACTCTTTCTGGGCTACTTTTCTAAGACAGCATGAAACCCTAGACTCCAAATTCCCATTGCAAGTTACTTTTGTAATCAGACCTTAAGAAATACAAGGAATTAAAATGTAAATGCTTTTTACAGCCCTTCTGGCCAATGGGTACTGGCTGTGCAAGAGGCTTCCTAGCTGCTTTTGATACTGCATGGATGGTGCGGAGCTGGGCTCAAGGAAAACCTCCATTAGAAATCCTTGCTGAACGGTGAGTGCGGCTTTTGTCTTCTTCATTGTTTCCAGTGTTTTAAAGAGTTGCAGTATTGATAGAAGGCAGTGGAATTCAGAATGCCAACAGGAGAAATATTCTTCTTCACTGCAATGGCATTGGGTTGAAATGATCCATTCCTTCAGGTTACTGAACAATTTACAATAGAAGTAGGCCATTGCTCTGTAAGTTTCTGCACACTCATACAGAGGTGCAGCAATATGCACGACATGGGTTTAAATCACTAATGACTAGAATTAAGTGTGATCCTTAAGGAAATAAGCCAAAGATACCTTGTGTCAAAAGACTAACCCACCAACCATCTCAGCACCTGTTTTTTTTAATTACCCCCTGCCCCCCCGCCCCAAAATCCTGAAACAAGTCAAAAGAAATACTTTAACAGTTTTCATAGTTAGTATCTGTGATTTTAACTCTGCATTTTAGCTTAGTAGCCCTGATGCCCTCTTTATTTAGACTGATAAATGTGTGGCAAAGGAAAATTGCTATAATGCTGCATCATAAGCTTCTCTATGTAATCTCTTTTTGACCAGAGCAAAAAATCTGTTGTTAAGTACACCAGCAATCCTGGTGTTGCCATGGTCTGATGGTTGAAGTTGCCAACTTTGGTCCTGATGGCAACTGCACTCCTCTGCTACAGCTGCCCAGGCTGTTTCAGGGCAGATACATAATAGAAATAGTCATGGTTGTGGTAATGCAAGTAGAAGCATTACTAAGTAAAGTGCTTTGAGAAGTTTTAAGATAGAAGCCTGTGGGATGACTCAAACTGGCGTAGTCCCAAGTGGAAAATTGAATAGCATAATAAAAAAGGCTGTGGTGGTTATAGGAATTGCAGCATGACGGGATTTAGTGCTGTTATGTGGTAAAGAAGTTACTCCTTGGGTGGACGTTAAAGCAAAACCAGATGACTGAATGATGTAACCTCCTCCCCCGGGCCCCCCCCCCCCCCCTTGCTTGCTTCCTGCCTCAGGAAAATACGGGCATAAGTTCTAGGAGTCTGTCTTTTTGTTGTCCTTTTTCTGTCTGGCATCTTTCTCCTGCTCAGTGGGGATAAGAAATGGGATGGATGCATTATGCATTTAGTTGGCGGAATCAAAAATAAGGTGCGGATAGCTGCAAAAAGAATACTCTTCATATAATAAATACCTATTTTAATCAATCCCTCTTGCATATTTTTTTCTCTATAAGAGAGAGCATTTATCGACTCTTGCCTCAGACTACCCCTGAAAATATTAACAAGAACTTTGACCAGTATACCATTGACCCGGGAACAAGATACCCGAACTTGAACTCAAGCTGTGTTCGACCTCACCAGGTCAGTACTTAAAAGGCTTGCTTGTGAAATCAAAGTTCATTTTTTGTCCATGAGAAATAGGGCCACAAGTAGTGCATGAACAAAATCTTCAGGAGACTCCTTAATTTAGATCCAGCTGTTGATAAAGTTAACCTAGAAAGAAAACTTTTTTCTCTCTAAACAATTCTAACATTATGCTGCCAATCACTTTTACTTATAGGTGAGACAATTATATGTTACCAATGAGTTACAACAATGTCCTCTTGAAAGAGTAAGCTCCATTAGAAGATCAGTGAATCTCTCAAGACATGGTATGTGACATCTCATGTTTGCTGTGGCTTAATATATTTGGAGTCTTTTGAGCATACAAAAACTGATCAAAATGTTTGCTCTTCACTGTGACTGCAGAGTCAGATATTCGACCTAACAAGCTTTTGACCTGGTGTCAGAAACAGACGGAAGGGTACCGTAATGTTAATGTCACAGACCTGACTACCTCCTGGAAAAGTGGCCTTGCGTTGTGTGCAATTATCCATCGCTTCAGACCTGACCTCATGTAAGTGACATCTTTAGATCTTACTGAGTGTAGAATATATATTATTAACCAAAGTACAGTGTAAGACCAACCAGAGCAACACTATTGATAGACTACAGTTCCTTTCTATTGCTGGTTTTTGCAAGGAAGTGCAACACTGTTGCCATGTTTGGGGGATGGGGATGATGGGATTGATTTGCTTTGTTTTTTCTGTGTTTCCTTGCATGCCATTTAAAATGAAATATATATGCTTTCAAAGAGCTAGGAAGGCTTTGAACCTTGTGACTTATGATCATATTTGTGGGAGTCACATGTCTATTTAAAACAAAAATTGCAGTGCTTGGAGAATGTGAAAGTTGCATTCCCAGGTCCCTGGAGACAGGTTTTTAGTGTGTGTTTAAAACCACAGCCATAATGGCATTGTCATGAGTTGCAGAAATACCTGGATGAGCTTTAAATGAGCCATCCTCAGCGTGTTGTAGTGGTTGCAGTGACAATCATGTAGGGAAATGTTGGGCCATGGAGGTGCACAGGAGATGGTGGTTTCGTACAGATCTTTGTCCAGAAGAGCGCAGTGCCCTTGCACATGGGCTGTGCAACAAGGGCTGACCCTTGAAAATTAATTGCTTTAGGTACTGAATGTAAGCCACCATTCCCCCTTTGGCAGTGTGTCTGGGGTCCTAACCCCGAAAGACCTGACTTATTATGTATGAGTATTTTGTAAGGTTCCCCGGTTAGATACAAGAGGATTGGTGTGTAGCAGGTGTCAGGAAATGGCAATTGCTGGCGCTGGGTCACTGGGCCTGCTCGATGCAGTCTGTGGTGGGGTGACACTTCTGTCCTCTCACCAGTCTCCATAATGCAGAGATGCATTCTCTTGCCTTCCTACACAGACTTAGGAGTCAAGAATGAATTATCATCAGCCTGCCTTTATTGTGGAAAGAAATGATTGAGCTCTTTTATGAGATGTGATAAGTTGGGAAAAATAGGAATGATACCCAGGGTGCTTGTTTGTACAGCTTTGCCAGAGGAAGAGCTAACATTGTAAGAATAAGATATTTTTTGCCTCAGGTTAGTTTAAAAAAATTGGGAATGATGGATGGTTTTGTGGATATAAGGCAGAGAGAGAGTGTAGAAAGCAAAGTAATCTTTGCTGTCAGTGGAAAGCATGTCTCTTAAGCACCGCTCTCTCTAGAAAGTTGATAGATTTATCTTCCTGAGGTAACAGACCTCCTGCTGTTTAATTAACATTGTGTTTGGATCTTGTGGCTTTTTGTATTAAATGGGACTGCTGAAGGACTTGGCCAGATGAAAGCTGGGCAGGGCTGCCTGTGGGCTGCGGGCAGGGCTGGGGTGGAGGGCTGCCTCCAGTCCCCTGGCTCCAGAAATAGGCAGAGTGTGTGGGTGGGGGAGAGAGAGAGCAATTCTTTGTGGGGTCAAAAACTCACATTCCTTATGAGGAGAAAGAAAGTACCCTGCCTGGAGCTTTGTAATTTATTCACATGTTTATTTTAATAATGAATTTTGGAAGCTGTTCAAGGGATCGGAGTCTTAGAATAGGTCCCATAGAAAATGGATTAGAGAATGGATAAGGCAGTTCCAGATGTGTGATGTACTTATTTAGTGCACTGCTAAATCCAGTTAAGACATGGACAGGAGGTCTTCGTTCAAACTGTGCATGTAACACCTTAAAAAGAAAGGTAGTGCCTGTGCATGTGTGTGTGCACACATATAATCAGTTTGTTTCATGAAATGCTAGCCTAAATGTACTCCTCCTGGCTTTGATGATTTATAGAACTAATCAAAACTAAAAAGTCAATTGCTAACAGGTGAAATCTGTAGTACCACAGCTGTATTTGGAGAGGAAAAAGGTTTCTTAGCACTTCTGAGGAGGAATTGCATTTCTTCATAAATAAGGGAATCCTTTTTCCTGGGACTACATCAAAACCCAGTTCAGTGAAATAGCTTTTAAATTTTATTTCTGGCAAAGCCAGGATTTGTAATAATGGGATTTGTATGAGACTTATACCTTGGGCACTGTGTAGACTCTGTAGCTTCTACCCAGTGAAATGCCTGTGCCCTCATTCATGGTGCTGTTCTGCATCTCTCTGATGGGCAAGGGAGTGCTGCATGTTTCTGAGGGGAGCATAGAGCAAACCACCACTGATGGCAGTGTGTTGTCCCTGCAGTGACTTCGATGCTCTGAATGAAGAGGACATTGTCAAAAACAACCAGCTGGCATTCGATGTTGCTGAGCAGGAGTTTGGGATCCCCCCTGTGACCACGGGGAAGGAGGTTGGGTCGGCCAGGGAGCCTGACAAGCTCAGCATGGTCATGTACCTCTCCAAGTTTTACGAACTGTTCAGGGGCACACCTCTGCGGGCAGTAGGTAAGCCGAACCCAGGCTGCTCCTAATTCTTGCAAGGTTGGGGAGCAGAAGCATTTCATCCAGGCTGCTTACACGCACTGCTCTTGAGCCAAGAGTCCTTTCCCAGCTGAGCTATTCTGGCATGTGAATGTGCCTGCTTCTGTCTGCAATAGTTACCTTGTGCTTAAAAAAGGAAAGAGGGAAAAACTTGATTGAAAACTAGGGTTTTGTGGGTCCTTGGTGGTTTCAGAGAACAGGGGCAGCTGGATAACTGCAGCTTGACATCATGAAGTTCATGTATCAGGTCATTAGAGTGATTCTCTGGTAAGGATGACTGCATATGGCATGTCCGCTCCTGGGTGTTTCTCTTCCTTTTTTGAAAAGTCACCCTACATTGTATGTATTTACTTTTGTTTGCTGGGGTTTCTTACATATAATTGCTACCAACGATCAACTGGGAAGTTCTGGCTTAGTCAAAGTATTTAAAAAGGAAACCTGAATAAGTATCCTAAGCAGTTGTTTTTTTGAACAGATGCTGGTGACAAGCAAAATGGAGTAAATAATGATATTTGTTCAGCAAAATCATCGAACTTCATCTTTAATAATTACATCAATTTAACTTTACCAAGAAAGAGAGTACCAAAGGTAAGTTGTGAAGGAAGACTTGTCCTATACATCTTTCTTGTTTAAAAGGATCATGATAAACCGTCAGGCTCAGAAATGAGGGGTTTATGTATATCCTACTATTAAAAAGACCCGAGAAGGAGATTTTTCTGAGCATAGTAAAAAAGTAAAATAAGATTTCACAGTAACTAACACACACATGCACACTCAATCATTATGATGTTTGTAAGGATAAAACTGAAGCATTGTCAGTGCCAAATAGCTGAAGCATTAATAATATTCACAGTTAAGTTTTCTCTGTAAATGCAAAATTTCAATTCACAGTGGAATTTGGATGCACTTGGGAAGAATTTGGATCCATTGTCCATGTCAGTCTTCTTCAGCGTAGGTAAAAGTGAGGGGAGGAGGATGTTTTAATTGGTCTGTTTGTAAGTTGTGGTTTTCAACTTGAAATCTTTGAGATCTTGGCCACCTGTATAATCTTTTCTTTTTGGAAATTTTTCAAAAGGTGTTTTTAGGAGGTTCTATGAAATTCTAGATGTTAAGTTTTGTATTTTTCTTAGGGGCTTTGGTTTTTTGGGTTTTGTTTTGGGGGTTTTTTTGAGATGGGAAAGTCTGGAATTTTTCTGAGGTATTTCTGTGTTCCTAGAGTTAAATATACAGCTATAATATCATATATATGTTCAAATGATCATTGGTATGCTAGAATGCTTATTGATTAGGCAGGGTGCTGTTTTTTAACTAAAGCAGTGATTTGAACAGTTTGTGGATATTGTCAAGGTTCTAGCGGGAAGCTTTCAAATCCTTATGGATGTATAAAGCCTGCAATGGTGACAAGCAGTTGGGCTGGCTGACTAATATGACTCTGAGATAATGATCTCTTAGTCATACCCATGTAGTTTTCTCTCTTGGTCACTTATTAATGAAAAATTATTGACATGCCTTGTTTATGTCCATGTATAAAACACATCCATGCCCGTACATGTTGCGATTAAAGACTCCATGGCCTTGAAGGGTTATGGAGACCTGAATTAATACTGTCTGGCATAGGACTGTGTGCCATGAGAGTATTGTCTCTGTTTCTGCATGGATTATAACTTCAAAAGTTTTACATTATTTAATTTGAAATGTACTCTAATGACATTATTCAGTAATAAACTGTTTCACCTTCTGCCTATTCATTAACTTGGTTCCCTTTGGAAAGGAGACCTTGAGGAGGGGCTTTGCTTTCACAGCCAAGCCTACCTTCTTTTTAACTTCAGTTTAGATGGGAAGCGTCTGCACAGCCTGGCTCAGACGCAGCAGTGTCTCAAGCCCAACTGTTGCAGATGAACCAGCACAAGTTAGCAGCATGTACTCCTCCACCAAAATGAATTCAACTTCTGCATTTTCTGAAACACAGCTTAAGGCAAAACTGTTCCAGGTTTTGAGTTTCCTGGGCTAGCCAGAAACTGTGTTTCAACTATGATGATTCTCAAGTTCATTTTCTCTATTTTTATTTTTCTTCTTTTTTTTTAAACAGACTTCTGTAATGGTTATCTGTATTGCTTTTACACCTATGCAGAAACTCTTACGTTTTGCCTGTAGAAGTATAGATTTCCTACTTCTTTTGGAATTCAGTGTCCTTAATAAAAGTTCAGGTGTACGTGTATGTACTGCAGTATTTTAGTATACTGCTTTTTAAATTTGTTGCTATCTTACCTTCTCAGGTCTTGTAGAAATGTGATTTTTTAAAATTTTTTTTTCACCTGAAGAATTACTCCAGAATTTCCAGATGTTTCCTAGACTGACTTAAGTCTTGAATATTTTCCATCCACAAACACATTTTCAAAACCTGTGGACAGTCAATTACCCAGTAACCTCATATATCCCTCTTAGGAAATAACTTTTCCCTGCCACCCACATATACACAAAACCAAGTGACATGTTTCCCAGCTAACCAAGCAATGAGAGACCAAATAGGCAAAACAAACATTACTTTTTCTTATGGGTGACTTCTTTAGAAGAAAAACCTTTTTCATGACCACAGTGGTGTTGTTTTTCCATGAGTTATTTGCAGAGGTAAATAGACTTTTAGTAGTGGGGAGAGCTTTCCATTACTAAGCTGTATACAGCCCTCTGACTAACCTCCCATCATGAAATAAGCCTTCTGTCATAACAGGAGGTATAGTTCTTGGCACTACATGAAAGCATGAGGTGATTTACTTGATGGGCCCCTTTGGTTTCACACTACAGGAGCTCATTTGAAAGGAGAGTGGAAGCGATATTTTCTAAATCAGCTCGGGGAGTGGGACTGCCAAGACCTTGTTTTGTTTGAGGCTTTGCAGCCCTTTCATGGATGGGGCATGGAACTTAGCAAGAAACACAGTACTCGGGTTAGGACAGAGACTTGTGACTGCCATAATTGTCTGAAACCAGCTGGGAAATGAAGCTCCTCGGAAAGAAACTGCTTAAGAGTTTGGCTGTGGCTTCAGTTTTATGGTTCTTTCCCCTGCAAAAAGTGGTGCTGAGCATTATCCAGGCATGACAGCAGGAGAGCACTCATGTACCTCAGAGTCAAAAGCCAGCCAGGGTAACAGCATGTCACTTACAAAACTTTCCATGCCATCTAGTTTGTCCTTTTATTTGGCTGGAAGAGGGATCTTTATCTGGTTGTGAGACACCAGGAAGCGGGGGCCTGGAGCTGGTGTGGCGGTAGCTGTTCTGGCAGCGTGTGCTGGGCTGGACAATGTTTTCTGTTCTCCTATGAGTGTCAGCCAGGACACTCCAGAACTCTCTCCAGGCTGGAGAGGGACTGAGATTTCCTGTGCTCCAGACTAATAAATGAATGGAGGTGTTTACACAATAAAGGGTACAATAATTTTTCTTGGAGTTTTGCTAGGCAATTAAATTGCTTTGTCTTTCACTTCTTTGTAAATATGTTAATCAAGGTCCTTTATGTAAGATGTTTTGAAAGGCAACATCTTGTTTGTGCCATTCACTTAGGCAAATTCTGCTTTTATGTGGTACAGATTATAATGCAGAATACCTTGTGCTGTTACGTTGTTCACTCTTGGTCGAGTAATGATTATAGGTAGTGTAAAGCTGGGTTACTGAAAGCTGGGGCTTGAAAGACAATGCACCAAAGCATACAAAGTAATCAAAATACTGTCATCTGATTCTTTTGGTGTTTGCCCAGAAGTTGTTTAGGATTACTTCTATTCACTGTGTAATGATTTATTATAAGCAGTGTATATGTATAAAGGAAGCCTGTATTCTTTGATCTTTCACTCTTTATTCTTTTTTCTTTAAGTTGGCTGAGCAATCACTGAGTTACAGCGTGGGCAAAGCAAATAAGTGGAATGTAGTTTATTGTTCATAAAATATAAGCTAACATGACATTTATCAGACAAAAAAATCTCTCCATTGTACCAATTCTTCAAGACTGAATTTAGTAAGAATTGATATAAATTTTTAAGCAATGACTGTTTTGCAAGTTTGTGCAGATTGAGTATGAAGTATTATTTATTGTTTGTGTAATCTCTAGTTCAGTAAAGTAATTGAATCTGTGCATAGCTTGAGCACAAAATAGGCAATTTTGTGGCTTAAGTACTGTAATGTAAAGCCATAGACAGGGAGATGAACCTTACAAGGGAGACAGACCTTTAAGGCAGACAACAATTGCTCCAAAAAAGGAGATACGTCTGTGCTAAGAACACATGATCCGCATGCAGGTGTCTAGGTTAAGAGATGTGGAGGTTGTAGTGAGAATGAAGGGCTTTTTATTTTGTTATTCATATGGAAACCAGTGTAGTCTAGATTAAAATTCACAGAATAACCGATGCTGTAATGCCTTTTTCTTCAAGGATGCGCGCATGCTTTGTGAATTATAAGCTCTTTATTACTGAAAGCGGAAAGGGTAAACACCAATGCAGGGCCTGTGTTCAACAAGGTGTATGAGCATGTATTTTCACCCATCAGAGTCCAGTGGGAGCTCCCAGTCAGAAGTTATATGGCAGCTTTTACATACGTGATAACTGCCATGAGGGCCACCAGGCTCCTCATGCAAGGAGCGATACTGCTGTGCTGGGGGGGGGGCCTAACGAGGTGTGCCGGTGCAGTGAGGACCCCCGCAAGCTGGCACGGCTCTCCTGTGTTCACCTTGTTTAACAGAGGCCAGACCACACTTTCCTGGTTACGAAAGTTAGTATTCTGAGAGGAACTGCTTGGGTAAATCTGGTAACTGCTACAGTAAACCATAGAACTTGTTTTGGCTTTGCCATTTCAGGTTGAAGGGAAAGCAGAAGAAAATGAGACTAACAAAAGACGTCGAAAAGGTCTTTTTGGTGTCTTCGAGGAGGTTGGTGTTCAATGGTGTCCACATATATCTAGCTCCTTGATGAGCACCAGAGCTGAGGAAGCAGCGGGAGTCAAGGGGCTGGGGCTTGGCCTCTTGTTCCCAGCAGAAACAAAAAGACTCTCTCATTAAAACCCTGAATTTACTAAAGAAAAGCTAAATTCATTTAAATAATTCGGTAGGGAAGAGGGCATTACATAAATTGGTTTTCTTTCTGACCCAAGAATGTCTAAGGTACTGGGATTTTTTTCCTTTTACCAAGTCAGATATTTAAAAAAATTTTTGTTTGAAGCGTTTGCATTGCAGCTTGGTTCCTAGCCCCTCTCTGATTACTTACCTTTGTGACTGCTTTATCCTCACCAGCACAGGTTCTTGTTCCCCTTTTTACTGTGCTCTGGGACCAAAGAAAGTATTTTTTGGTGACTTTTGCATGATAAACAGTGTCATTTTTAATATCCTGTAGACTGTATTTCATTTCACCCTTTGCTGATAAGGGTGTTACTTCTCTCTCTCTCTCCCTTCACGAGTGTCATAGGTAAACTTGAGAAAAACAGTTTGTTGTTTCCTTATAGGCTGCAGGCTTTTCAAGCCAAGGGACAAATGCTGGCAAAGAACAGAGTGATGGCAGAGAAGGAATGAACCAGAATAAAGTTAAATCAATGGCAACTCAACTGTTGGCAAAGTTTGAAGAGAATGCTCCAAATACAATTTTGAGGAGGCAGGTAGGTCATAGATGAACATAAAACTAATCTCTGAAATTAAACTGTAGTCCCTCCTTGTGAATGCGATGCAGATTTCCAAGGGAAAAAAGATTTGTTATGTGTTTGAAGTGGGTTGTCTTTTTTAATACTTTGTGCAAATCAAAGATATTCCTCTCAATACTTAGTGAACAAATATAACTATTATAGATTGACTAATACATATTAATATAATGTATTAATATCTGTTATATTAATAAAGTGTAGTGGAATTGCAATGTCTAGGAATCTTTTGTAAGCCAGTCTGCAGAATTCTTGGTTTGTGTGGAAGTCTAAGCTGGCTGCATATGGTATTGCAGAAGGACTTTTTTTTTTTTTTTTTTCCTATGTTCTATGAATAAAGGATACTACATATTCAGTTGAATCTTTCTTTGTGGAAAATTTAGAAAGTGTAAGAAGGGAACCTAATCTTTTGCAAGATGTGTCTGGCTGCCATTTCCATTCCTAAAATAGGCGTAATGGAATATATTTGTGCATTCCATAGCAATTTCATTGTTTCTTGTTAGTGTGACTAGTGGTGTTTTAAAAATAATCCCATGCTGTCAAGGTAGGGATGGTAAGCTCAAAATCACACTTTAGCCAGTGAGATGGTTTGAGTTAGCTGAGTTCGGATCGGTCACCTAGAAGATCAGAACAAAGGATGAGCAAGGTGTTGAGATTCTGTCAAGGGTGGTGGCTTTCTTAATTCTTTGTGCTTGTATCCATTTGTGTATGTCCTCCAGAAGTGTAGGCTTTAGATGTCAAGTGACTTTCCTAGTCGATGAACCACTGTTGTGTGCACTCCACCTGGCTACTTGTCAATGCCCTGAGCTTTCTGCGGACAATAGGTGTGCAGAGATTTGCTTGGCCATGTTAAAAGAAGCCTCAATGCCTTACCTGTTGTTCATAACCTCCCCTAAAGCATACTGAGTGGGCTGAATTTTAAGTGTATCTTTGATGGTAGAAGGGGTTAATAAAATGGGTAGGTGACACAAATCTGCAAAATGTGTTGTTAAGCTCCATAGTAACGTGTCTTTAAAATGAGCTTTTATTTCTTTCTGTCTCAAAATATCTTCGAATCCTATTTACTGTCTTCCTTTTTTTTTCCCACTCTGTCTTTATAATTTTAAAAATGCTTTACAAGGAGCTAATAGATAGACCAGCCCTGCTCTCTTCTGACCCTCCTGTCAATCCTCGCTTTGCTAAACCTAAGGATTCAAGTCTTCTTCCACCTCAACCAAAAAGGCAGGTAGGAACTCATATGGGTAACACATGACAAGCACACCATTTCTCTTACTGCTTGGAACTCAGTGTTATTGTGTAACTACAGAATATATAAAACAATATTTGGTTGCAGTCTGTAGAGTTAACAGATATATTTAGCTGTCAATTGTGAATACCACGTTAAAGTTCAAGGCTATTTTACATCTGCTTGATCAGATGAGAAAACTATTCGAAAGAATTAGTAACTGTGTGGGAAAAAAAACTAAAAACATAGGTGTTGATTTCTGTGTTATCACACTTAGACTCCAAATTCTATAAATGTAATTACATAGCTACATCTCACATGTGAGAAAACTACTACAGCAGTACCTGAAAATTTGTTTGTGCATGTACTCGATGCTTTGGGCTGTTGTAATGGTAAGGCAAAAGGATTTCTCCACCCTGAGAAACTTGGCAAAAATGTCTAAGACAAAAGCTTGAGCGTTGAAAAGCTGATATTGATGCCCAGGCTTTTTTATTTCTTTCAATACAACTTGTGGTAAGAATTTCTGTTGAAAGCTTTTTTGCAGCATCATATACATGGGGCAGAATTTTTTAATACATTGTCTAAATTTTTCTCTTGGTACATCCAATGTCATATCAAACAGTAATGACATTCTCTTTACATTAGAGTTTTAAATGGAAATATATACCCTGTAGTGGCATTTCAAGAGTAGTCTGCAGTGAAATGAGATCTGCATTGCATGTGGAAATCTGCAGATCAGCTTGATTCATAAACCAGTTGAGAATTGTTGTTTTAAAGGCAGGTGCTATCCTGAAACATCAGGAGCACACTGCAAGTTGATTTGCATTAGGTTTTTTAATTTTAATTCTCAGAAATTTGGAAAGTTTGTGTGTTTATTTGAATTGGACAGATAGGATGAAGTAGAAAACTGTCATGAAAAGACCAGCTTGGAAGGTCATTTTTAAGACTGAATTTGGTAAAGCTGAACTGGTTCAAATGTTTCATTTACTTCAAAAGCTATTTTATATGAAGATTCAGAGCTATTCTGAACTCCTCAGAAAATGCTTTAAATCTGAAATATTTATAGCTTACTAGGGTAGACTAGATCTAAATTATCCAAGAACTACTGTTGATATTCTTACAATTTAATTGTAAGTTTAGCTTCAGGCAGATGTGATGCTAAAAAAACCAACCAAACAAACAAAAAAAACCCCCCAAACCCAAAAAAAACCCCCCAAAACCAAACAAACCCAAACCTTTGCTAAAAACCTTAGAAGGAGATGTAGCGTCATGTTCTGCGCTGATGCTATCTGGGGTTATTCATAAAGACAGAGACAAACCTAGAGAAGGATGTCAAGACCTAAGTTAATGTAGGACTGATTTATTTCAATGCATGGATACGAGCATCAGAGATGCAGTAGACAGTGTGCCAAGAGTGATGTGAGAACATTTTATTACTAGTTATGTGCATGACTGTGCTGCGCTTTCGGAAGCGTCCTTAAAAGCTGCGTATACTGCATGGTAGTGCAGAAAGCAGATTTTTTTTCACTTCAAGTGTTTCCCAGTTTCAGGTGGTAGCTAGGAGTGAACACGAGGTCAGGGAACCCAAACAGTCTTTAAATGGTTCTGATCATATGACCAGGAGAACAAAGACTGTACAAAAACCAGATACCCAGCCCAGTCTGTCAGAAACCTCTGAAAATCTCTCAACTGCCTGTTCTGCTGCATTTGTACTTTCTGGAGTGCTTGAGCGTCTTCAGCACCTGGAGGAAAAAATGAAACAGGTGACAAGCAATTTCTTTTCCTTTCTGTCTCTTAACTGCGTATGTTAATCTGTATACTGTATTTTCCCTGGCTTTTTCTCTGTTGAGTTTAGGTTGTATTAATACAATAAAAAGTCTTTCTACAAGCTTGCTGTATTCTGATGATGCATGTGACATTAACTGAAATCTCTCTCTTTCTTTTCTTGGCTTTCCTTCCCTGGCTCTTATTGCAGAAAAGAGCTCAGACCATAGCAAACAGGGAATTCCATAAAAAGAACATTAAAGAGAAGGCAGCACATCTTGCCTCAATGTTTGGATACATGGAGTTTCCGAAGGTGAATATTAGGGTTTGCACCTGAAGAAGCGCTGAGTTAGAAGACATAAGAATTCATGGGGGAAAAAAATTGCGGTGGTTTTGTTTTTAACTTTCCTTTGATCCTGGGTGGATCTGCAAAGTAATGTGGATACCACTGAAGCTGGTAAAAAGCTTTGTTTAAATATTATTGCATAATTTAATTGAGGTAAAACACAATCTAAATCATAGAGCCTAGTCAGAGTACTTTAGCACTAGAGAAATGTGTTAGAATAAACCATGTGCTTAAGTGTACACTGGTAGCTCACAGTTTCTAATGAATTGGTGAGTGGTAGCTCTTAGTCAGTGCAATCTGGCATTTCTTATGTTTCATCGTGCTTTCTCCCAGCACCATCTTACCTTACTGCCCACTGTAAATATTTTTGATAAGAAAACTGAGTACAATAATGTAAGTTGACATAAAGGTTTTGCCGTGAAGGTTTCCATGGCTCCTCACTGTGCAGAAATAGAGAAAAGAACAGAATTGTAGTTGTTACCTTTCTATTTTTTTGATGCATGACTGTGAAATTATTCTCTTAACCTATGCTAATGTCACTGTCTGTCGGATAACTCTCCTGTTTCTGCTTTACACAGAATAAGCTACCTACTAAAGGCTTATCCCATTCTCAGCCCCCAACTCCCTCTTGCCCTCCACCTCATGATTCAGCTGCTGCCTCTTCTCCATCATCTGTTGGTTCAGCTTCCCCTGCTGTTCCTTCTAGACAGGTACTCTATTAACAGATTTTTCCTGTAAAATCCAAACTTGCACTAAAGCTGCTTGAGAAATGGCTTGGATGGAAGGCGCTGCCAGCAGATCTGTTTGTATGGGTTATATTTCACATTTGAATCAAACTTTATTTTGTTCACCGTTGTTAATTCTGCATGTTTTCAAGGGCAAAGTTCTTGTTAAAAATAGTTCAGTTATAAAGCTAAAGAACAGAGCAAATAGTTTACATTTTTTTTTTCGTAAATTCTGAAAATTTTGCATTGCTGCTTGTTTTAAACATTCTTTTGTTGGGTAACACCACAGACCTACCTAGCAGAGAGAGAGCTTCACGTTGTATGGCTAACTGGATGTTAGGGGATCAGTTAGTTGTTCTTGGGTAGCATTTGTGTTTTCTTTTCCTAAGACTATCCTTCTGGACCACAGGGAAGAACCTGCACAATAATGGCTATTTCAACTAGAGGACATGTCTTAGAATTGTATGAGCACTTGTCAATAGAGACATTTTATTGTTGTTTCGTTTGTTTACTTATTTGTACCTTAAACTTGCTTCTGCACATTAATTGCTCAAATACAGTTCTTTGTAACCGAACTTTGCAGAGAGGAAACTGAATACTCTGCAAGCAATTAGATAACACTTGAATCAGATATACTCAGGTCTTACTACTTATGCTGATGTTACGATGGGCTGTGTTTTTATCTGTGGAAGATAAGATGGCATTGGTTTCTAACTCCCCATGTTTTAGAAGGATTTTAATTGAGGGAAGCTTGATATTTTTCAGCTTTTCAGGGCAGGTAAAGGCCTGGGTTCCCTTTCCTTCACCCCACAGATGAAGTAGCAGCAGTCTGGGACTACTGCAGTATTGAATGGGGTTGATGTGGCAATAAAGGTGGAAACATCACATTTCCAGAAGTATTGAAGGCAACTGCTGTGACCCAATGCAGGTGCTGCTGGAGTTGGCAGCTCTGCTGCCTGACACCTGAAAGAAGTGCTATTCTGCAAAATTGGGTAGTGTCTCCATTTACTGTAAGGAGGGACAAAGCATTCTACCCGCTTTTCTTGTATTTAAATAACAGTAGTTTTATGAAATACTCATGAGTATTGCCCAACTTCAGGTAAGCCATGGCTGAAGGTAATTTCCTGTCTGGTGGGCATTCGGCAGAATGGTTTAGTGGAATTGACCTAGATCTTAATAGGTTATTTTGCACAATATTGATGCTGATTGGAAGTGGGGCTCACAGCCTCAGCAGTAACTGAGCAGGTAGATACTGAGCTGACGTGCAATTTGCAAAGGCACGTTCCTCGGTTGAGGTAGAGCTGTGTTGAAAAGATTGCCTTCCTCTCATTCCCCTGGAAAATGTAGGCTACACAGCCTTTCAAGGACACTGCAAGCCTGGCAGGTGCCTTATTGTGGTAATCCCGATTCCTTTCAGCTTCAAAATAATTCCTTTGCCTGGATTTACCTCTTACTTTTTATGACCTAGGCAGTATAGCATGTGATGGGTTTTAAGCTAAGTAATGGTTTCTAAAGTATCGGGGCTTGTTGCTCATTTGATTTGGAGAACTATTGTGACAGTGTTAAGAGAATTAAAAAAAAAAAACCACAAACCCAAAGTGATCAATCCTTTAAAATATGAGGACTAGGCTCTTAATCATATGGAAACTCTGTGAGTACTAATTTAGTGGGATTTAAATATTTTTTCTTTGAGAATATTTGGCCTGAGCAATCCTTTTTGGATGTTTTAATTCAGCTGCATTTTGTTTAAAGTGCACTCACAGCCTTTTATTAGTTTGCTATTGTATTTAAAGGGTGTAGCAATAGTTTGTTGTGACTTGATTTCACTCAGGCTGAGTTTACTTTAATTGCAAATACTTTCTCCAGAGGTAATGGCAGAATGCAGCACAGCTGAGGCAAGAAAATCTTGTTCTGTCACCAGTACAGTAAATATACCTTTATCTCATTTCGTAAATGTTTGGCTGGTTAGGTAGGACTACGTGTATTCTCTGGCAGATCTACATGCATGAACATCTTGATGCCTAGTATACTGCTGCATAGAGTTGTACAGGTGCAGGTCTTCTTGTACACTGTATGCATTACATATGTCTAAATGTGGTGCATTTGGCATGGCATATTTGAGAATTTTTAAATAGCAGGTCTGATAATGAACAGGCAAACTTTTCCTTTCCTCCACTTTGAGGCAGATGCAGTAATAGAAGGCTGATCCAAACGAACCCCAAGTGATGATGGATTACCGCAGATATTTCAATGGGAAAGGTAGTAAGTAAATGAAAAAAAAAAAAAAGGGCGGGGAGGGAAACTCCCCTTTGAGTTTCCTTTCTAGGGTTATCTGGGAGTACAAGTGACATTGTTGGTGCTGTCCTTGCTACAGGAGTAACTAAGAGGGTGTGGAGGGGTTAGACAGGGTCAGTCAGCCATGGTGTCTGCGCAAGGCTGTTGTGGAGAAAGGGAGGGTGCCTGTCCTCCATGCCCACTGTCGGCCCAGTAAGGGGTGATGGACAGTCACTGTGGAAATGGCGATTCAGCTCAGGCTTGGGATGGGGATAAGGGGCCCTTGAATGGTGAGGAGCAGGGTGCTGGGGGAGGCCTGCACTCTGCAGCACAGGCATCTTTTGGAGCAGGTTATGCCAATGTGCACTTTACACAAGTAAAGTGGATCCTGCCCTGGGATCAGGGGATGGACTCAGTGGACTTTTGAACCGATGTCCAGGACTGTTGTTTGCGTTGGTGATGTGCTGGTGAAGTGTTAATGGATGTGCAAGATGTTTGTTCTCCATACCACTCATGTGCTGTGAAGTTGATTCAGTCCTGTGATACCCCTGTTTACTTTAGCTTTACCTCTCTTTGGCAAGTTTAGTTTGGTGGTTCTTCAAGTTCCACAGACCATGTTTTGGCTTACCTCTTGTTATTTCTCAAGCAAAATTTTTCCAAGAATCAGATTTCTTACTGCTCTTTTTCCTGTAAGAGTAATCTTCAAGAAACGCCTGCTGCAACCTTAGTTTCATAACAAGCAGTCGGTCTGTGCCTTTCCATGGTTAAATTGTCCCCATGTTTTATCTTTTAAGATTGCACACTTTTCAGAACATGAAAACTTTATCATGCTCTAAAAGACACTGGCTAAATGTGCAGCACTATGTAAATAAAATTTAATAATATTTCAGGTGCACAGTGTGCATTTTCAAGTACTGTGCCTGATAATTTAACAATAAGTTTGGACTGCTCTGCTGTGACTTTGTACCGGTAATTGCCTGTGCTTGTGTTGTCTCGAGGGTGGGGTTATATGACTCAGAATTTGTATTTATGGTCTCTGTTCTGAGCGATAGCACTAAAAAGTCTAGACTTCAGTATGAAAAAGGCCTTCAGGATTGGTAAGCCAACAGAAAGAGCTCCCTCATGTCGCTCTCAGTGTTTCTGCTTTTTCCCAGCAGAACAGAAGATACTAGAAGTCTTTTGAGTTTTGTAAGAGTTCATGAGATATGACCTATAAGTATCAGCACCCTCCCATCCTTTAACTAGTACTGTCATTTTAATTTCAAGTGAGTACTGAGAGTATTATCAGACATGATGATCCTTTACATCTGTTGAATTTTAATGGAACAGTATTAGTTATGGTGGCATATTTATTGAAAGTCATGGCTAAGAAATCATACTGTCTTATTACAGAAACCTACTATTAAGCCTCAGATTTGAAAGGAGCACTTGAAAGGAGGGCTATGGAAGCATATTCTTTTAAAGACATACAATCATTACAACTTATTAAGAATTAATTAAGACACTATATGCAAATTGCCAATAATAATCAAAACGACCTCCTAGCTTTAATCAGCTGTCAAAATTCACATAAGTAGAATTATGTACTAACAAATACTATATTGCAGGCTGGGCTTTGGTCATTCCTGTGTTCTGTTTAAAGTTGGATTGACCTTCAGAAAATTGTGTTCATCTGAGCCTTGCATGAGTGAATCCATACAATATGTCCTAAGAACTATAAAGCTGTTGCAATCAGTAGGCTTTGCTGCCCGCAGAGCTTGGACCAACTACTTCCCTTCAGTGACATGACTCTAATTACCAGCAGTAAGCAGGGTTTGGGTGTTTCCTCTACACAAGTAACTTATTACTCAAATGTTGTTTATCTCAGAGGTAAAATATATGTAGCAAGTGCTATCAAAAATAAATAAATCGCTCTCCCTCAAAGCAAAATAAGACCAGGAAAATCATTAAGGATATGAAGCAACAAAGGGGAAGCATTGTATGCTTTAGGAGGCAGAGAGCATATTTCTGTTGTTTTAAGAAAATGCTACTGAGGTTTGATGGTTGGCTCTAGTGTTATAAATAATAGCGCAGAGAAATACAGAAGGCAGTTTTCTCTTCCCACGTTAATAACGATCCTGATCAACCAGTTGAAGAGCTTTGGCAACATGTCATTGACAGGTCAGTAGTCTTAGTAAATCACAAATGCTTGGGGGATTTTTAAGTGTTTTCTTGTTGTTTCCTGAAATTCACCATGTAAAGTAACCCTTATAAGATTCCTTTCCCATAAAGGATTTAAAGCTACTGGTATAAACCTGCCCAAATTGTGAGCAGCAGCCTGTTACACATCGATAGAGGCCCCAGCACTGCAAAATGGCAAGCGTGTGTGGGACTTCACGTACACCAGTAACCTCAAGGGTAGTAAGGGCATGAGCAAAATATAAAACCTATTACGTGTATACTGAGTTCCTAGGGTACCTGAGCAGCTTCAGGCAGGCTGTTGACCCAAGCTAAGCTGTGTAAGAGCTGGCAGGTTGTCTAAAGAAATGTGTGTAGACTCTAAAGGAATGTGTGTAGATTTGGGGTCAGACCCTCTCTCCTGCAACTGGAGTTTATTGCATGAACACAATTAAATGTGTGAGGATATTATTGAAGTCCTTGTCCATAAGCAGGGTGAAGTTTAGAGAAGACACTGGAGGTTGCTCAGCAGTTGTATGAGGGCAGAAGTGATGAGCCCTGCAGGGTAGCGCTGCTCTTGCATGCCCGGTCCCTCCCATTCTCTACAGGTTTCTGTGGGTGGCAGGTGCTTACAGGGCTGCCCTGGTGGATTCCCATCCTGCCCTGATGTTTCTGTGTTGTGACTGAAGGCATTTGAAAGGTGCAGTACCAAGGCTGTAGCAAATTGATCTCCTCTTGTCTACCTGCACATCTGATTCAGTAAAGACAATCAGTAGAGATCTTCCCCCAGTAATATGTCCTTATTAAACAGTTTCTCTAAAATGAGATCCAATCAGTCCTCAAGTCCACTTGTGTCCTGCCCTCCCCGCTGGTCAGTAGCAACGATGTTTGTGTTGGTGGTTGTTGATGAGGAGAGGAGAGCAGTCAGCGATCTTTCGGTTGCTAGATTAAATTGAAATCCCATTTGCTTTTACACAGAATGTGAATTCACATTCATTACAGGAACACTTCCTTTTAATAACATTTTTTAATGTATAAGCATGTAGTTTTCTTATTTTGACTGCTTCAATATTGACACAGATTGCTCCAATGGACAGAGAACAGAAATCAACCTAATGACTTGCAAGGTGTAGTTCAGGCTCAAGGATAGTCTTCCTGAAATTCAACTACTTGCCCTTTAAGCATAGCCTTATTGTTTAACTGATTGCTCCAGCATTTAACTAGTTCAGGGTAAACTTTCTGCTTCAGCTGACTTTGAATGCTTTCTTTTACCTAGGAGCTCATGGGTATTAAGTTGTATGTGGCCTAAACGTTGCTCAGCGTATTCAGAGATGCAGAATTTGGGGGGGGAAATTTTGTCTTCTGTGATCTTAAACAATACGAAGGAATGTAGTTTTCCTGTAGTAGCAAGTAATCTCACTTCTACTGTTGGTTTATAATTTAATGTACCACTTTGCAGAGCATTGTGATAGGTAATTAACAGTTTACTTTGCTGTTGTTACCCCGCAAGTTGTGCAGATATTGACCAATATTAGAAGTCTTTTTATAGTAAACAAAACAAAGCAGTACATAAATTTGTCCCTTGAATGGCCTTTGTTGTCTTAACATGCATATTTTGTATCTGCCCAGATATTAAGTTAATTATGGGATAACTCAAAAGATAAGGGGAGCTGTAAGGGGCTGGACATGTTTCCAAGTTCCTGAACTCAAATTTTTTTGTTAGCAAGAATACTTTTAACCATCACAATTTTTGAAAACTTACCCACAATGCATTATAGTTGCTTTTAAGCTTGATAGAAAATGCTTTAAAATTATTTAAAAGTATCATGAATGCCATTGCATTTATATTTTTCTTCTTTCTTCATGGTAACTTCCTTGTATTTTAAAACCTCTCTGTTAGCAAGACTTAGAGTGGTGGCAATAGAAAAATCATTTCACTGAGAAGTGAAAGACTTAAAATTTGGACTCTGTGGCAGGCAAATGGAGTGTAAGGTATGAGATCGTGGATCCTCTAGGAAAAAAAATGTCCTGGCTTCAGAAGCAGAGTATCAGATCCCTGGCCATACCAGGATGGCCCTTGCTGCCTTTGCCACCAGAGAGGCTGTGGAATCTAATCTGACTATAAAACTAAAATCTAAATCACAACAGTATTTAGAGTAGAAACTTTTTTTTGTAAATCTTTGAAGTCTTCACAGTCTTTTTTACAGGAACAGAGAACTACAGTGCCTGCCTGCCTACCACACACACATAAATCTGATAATCTATCAGAATGGTCCAACCCTGATAGCCAGGCAGTAGTTCCCAGCTCAGCCTTTTGCAGACATGGCAGGAGGCCTTGTGCTGTAGGAGCAGCATTTGTTTCCAGCAGCTATTTCTCCATGGTTCACAGGGAGAAGCATGTGGGCTGCATGGAAGCCTCCTGTGGCCACCAGCTGGACCACGCTGGTCACGCATGAACATGCTTGTGCTCTGCTAGACTTTGCCTCTGCTCTTTCTCCTAGCTTCTCTTTATCATCATTTGCATGTTTTTCAAGTCATTCTTGTCCTTCTCTCATTAAATTCTTTTTCAAGAATAACTAAAGCTCTTTCTTCTATTCTTCATCTTCTCCCCTTTTCTGGTTAGATGACTGTAGGAAAGGTCTCGCGTGCAATTGGAGCTGTGGCTGAAGTTCTTGTCAATCTGTATGTGAATGATCACAGACCCAAGCCACAGCTTCCCCCCCTTGAACTGGTAAGGCTAAACCCACAAAGAAGCAATAATTTGACTTAAAAGAGTGGTGCTTCCAGATTGTCATCCTGACTTACGGCCCTGGTTGTGGAGCACTTTAAGGTCTTAGTCTAACACTTATTAAGGAGTCAAGTGCATATTGGCAAAATATGCTGATGTGTGGATGTGCTGAAAATGTTGCTCACCATGTATTCTATTTATATTTTTATTACTTGTCTGTATGAATTAAAACTTCAGGAGGCTTTTATTAAATGTAATTACTGGTACCATTAGTAACAGAAAGCAATTATTAATCAGGGTGGCTTCTAAAGAAAGTTTTGTATAGTACATGTTTATGCAGTTATTTTTAACACACAAATGCTGAATCACCGTGCCTCCTTTTGAAGAGAGCTGTTTTTAAACTCTGACACTTCTGTGTTGAATTCAGAAGCAGTCTCTGGACAGAGCTACAGGTTCTTGCCCCATTCCTCATTCTCCATCTCCTGCCTCCACTGCACAGAGCTGTCAGGTATTGGGAAGCGAAGTGAGGTGTTGTGTTGTGGTGATGACACTTATTAGCCAGCACTGAACTCCCGATTGCTTTCACTCCATTGTAACAATCTGACCTGTTCTATTAACATCGTGGTTTTAAAAAAGCATTTCTGTGCTTTTTCATTTGCATGGTTGTTCATTTGGAAAGTCTCTTGTAGCTCATACTCTGAAGTGATCCATCACAGCAAAATGGATTACTAACGGCAGATTTGGAATAGGATTCTCAACTTTTAAGCACAAGAGTGTGACCTGTGACAATGACAATTGTGACTTGCACTTAACACTAAAAAATTGTTCCGAGGCTGCATTTTGCTGGCAGATTAAAGATGAGTTGCATGAACTGTGTGCTGCTGTCAGTACGTGCCTGGACTCTGCCAAGCCTGCCCCTCCTCTGTCCCATATGTGGTACCCTTCACTTGGCAGCAGGGGGGAGAAAGGGAGATGCTGGCGGCTGTGGCAGAGACAGGATTCTCATCTGTTCCCACCTATAACTAAGAAGAATGCAAAGTAACATCCTCATACCTGCTTCTAATCGGAAAAGGGAAGCCCAGTGGCATCTAATCCATTTATAACTTATTTTTCTGTACCTTTTGCATGTATATCCCGAGAGGATGAGATTTGTGGCAATTAAAGAATGTTAATTCCCAGCCCAAATTCAACAAAACTTTGAAAATAGCTTCAAGTTTTTAATATGGATCATATTTTAAAGTCCAATGAATTAAAAATATTCTGAATGTCTGTGGTAGGAATGAAATTGATTTTTAAAACAAACCAAGCCCCAGCTTGGGCTGTAGTCTGAGGATGAATGTGGCTGGGAAGCATGTCTGCCGCTGATGTAGATGGTAGTTTGGACACCAGTGTTGAAGAGTATCAGTTTTTCTTTCTGGATCTTAAAGTGCGAGCCTACGTTTTTCTCCAGAGTGTGTATGACCTGAGACTTCAGGGTGTCTGTTTTCTTAGCTCCAGATGCGTGTCTGTTGTTCAAGGCTGGCAAGGTCTGCCTTTGCCCTCTTCTGGGAAACACCGAGGCCCGCAGCCATGAGATGCGAGTGCCTGAGCCAGCGTGGTGCAGGGCGGTGCGTGAGCATCTGGGGCCGATGCTTCTCTTGTACCTGAGTAAACACAAAATGTTAGTGAACTCCCGGAGGGAAGCTAGATGCAAGATGCAAGTCCAGCTGGAAACTCACCCCTTAAAGTCCGTGTGATGTCCGATTTTATGAATTACTACATAAACCTACAGAATTGCAGCAAATGAGTAATGAAAAAGCTGACTGATGCTTACTTTAAATCTGTGTGGAGGATGCTTTGTAAAACTTCAAGCAGCTAAAACAGCTGCCCACTTAAGAATTTATATCTGGGTGTAGTGCAATGGCTTTATGTGCATTTCTATTTCTATCTTTTAACAGGGATCTCTGCGAAAAGAATTTCCTCAGTCTATTGGGGGGAGCGACATTTGTTATTTCTGCAAAAAACGGGTATATGTTATGGAGCGGCTGAGTGCAGAAGGCCACTTCTTTCATAGGGAGTGCTTCAAGTGTGAAATATGTTCTACAACACTCCGTTTAGGAATTTATGCCTTTGACGTTGAAGAAGGTAATACAGGAGCTATTTAAGAATATTTTAAAATGTCTGAGTATTGATGCTTTTAATGGATCTAGGGAGAAAGACCTGTCCAAGTAGCTCAGTCAGGAGGAGGCCTGCTAGTATGTTGTTTGCATCCATGCTGATTTTTGAGTCCTTGTACTTGCAGTTCCAGTCTTTCAAAAGAATCCAGTTATGACAGACCTGAAGAAATCATCAGTGGAAAATTATTTGAGTGACCAAAATGCAGTTGTTGCAATCACAGGTCAAAGCTGGGGCTGGGGGGGAAGGAAGGTGATTTTTCTCCAGCAATACAGAATTATTCTCGTCTCTCACTTATAACTGGCCATTAAATAACGTGATCTATAACAATAAGCCATGATAGTGGCAGATTTACATGGATGGGCAGAATATAGGTTATGTCTTTCAAGATGTTACAGCTCAGGAGTTGAAAGCGGTAGTACTGCCCAAGCAGCAGTGTAACTTAATCCAGTCTGCTGTGGTGCAGATCTTGGGTGCTCAATCCCACCTACAGCTGGGGAGTTTGGAGATGGGGAACTATTTTTTGCCCTTTTTTTTTTTTTTTTTCAAGTTTAGAGGGAAATTATTAGATGGAATTGAAATTCCCTTGCCAATTCCAAATGATTTGAGTAGATTGGAGTATTTACCTGATCTCCTTCTATGAAAGGATTAAAGACTCAAGGCCAAAGGTGGTTCTTTTGCAGTCCAGAGACTCTTCTGCAAAGACTTTATTGAACTGATTATTTGACTTTTTGCTGCTTGATGCCTTGTGTTGATTTGTGACTTGGTATTTATAGAATCTTGTTATTCTGCTGTTTATTAATCTTAAACCTGCGTGGTAGATAAACAACCTTACCTTATTTAACAAATGTGCAAATCTGTGTACTATAGAAGAAACCGATTCAGAGCTGTGAGCTATTCTGAGTCGGTGGCAAGTTTGCCATTCCTTATGCTGCCCAAACATTAATCATCCTGATTTCACCTTTTATAGATGCAAACAGTGGGGTTTCAGTCCATAGGTGTATAGATAAAATACCATATAATTTATTTTTTCTCTTATAGGTAAATTTTACTGTAAACCTCATTTTACACACTGCAAAATCAGTACTAAACACAGAAAGAGAAGAGCAACATTACAGATCCAGGGAAAGGTACGTATTGGTTATGTTACTAATGCAGGAAATGTTGAGGCAGCTTCATCTGGAGCAGGGCATAATACCTGTGTGTGTAAGATGTTTTCTACCTGACGTAGAGAAGTAGTGCCATCAATACTAAAGTATAACCTCCTGGTTCTGTGTGTTTATAGTATGGTTCTCAGTGGAAATTAGCTTTCCCTATACAAAGTAAAATTCAACCTAAGAGCAATTGGAAATGACAATATATATAAAAACTTGAAAACAGAAACTGGACTTTCCATTTTTATATTATATTTAATATTTTTTAATGATTTTATATAAGGAGACTACAGAAGCATGGAAGAAAGAGGAACCCAAACTTACAGAGACCACCACTGAAAGCACTTTGTCTACTGCTAGCAGTCCAGAGGACAGGTCCCCAGGTATCCTGACTTCCTTCTTTAGGGGCACGCTAAGCTGGCCCCTTCGGGTGACAAGGGATCTGCTTGACATTCCCAGACGCCTGTCTAACTGGATGCATGGTTTTCTGCACGCTACCAATCTTCATTTCAGGGACAATGCATATAACTATACCTACTTGTATGAACTCTTGAGCCTTGGTGTGCCATTCCTCTGTGCCCTTCTAGAGGTACTTACTCATATGTACTGGGAAGCAGAGCTATCACTTGAAAATGTGCTTGAATGGGTGAAAAAATTCTATAGGGTTTAAATTCTTCTATGTGTCTTGCTCAGTTGTGCCTTTCAGATTTTTCAAAATTAACAGCCTCGCTATTTTCTTGAGGGGGTTTTTTTGGTTGGTTTTTTTTTTTTTTACTTTTCATGCAATTTAATGTGTGACTTAAATGAACAGTGGATTCCTTCTGATATAAATGAGGTGCAATCAAAATTTTCAATATAAAATGTACTGTATGTTAGAGCATGAAGGGCAGTGTCCAGACACATTTCCAGAAAACGAGGACGGATGAAGGATATTTTGTAGATTCCCCCCTCCTCCCTGCCCCCCATTTTATCCTGTGATCAAACTGTTGGGGGGGTGATACATTTTTAAAACCATTTGTGGTTTTTTTGGGTTTTGGTTGGTTTTTTTGTTCCCAAAAAAATGTGAATTCTTTCAATATTTGGGGAATTTTTCAAATCTGGGTTTTGAAACCTAATTGGCGGTACCTTTTTTTTTTTTTTTTTTTTTTTCCTTGCTTTGATCTTTGCTCTGGGTTATGAGGTTTATAACTTGCATGAATATGTTTAAAAAAAAAAAAAATCATGTACTTAATTCACATTGCTTCTAGTCATGCCTTTTACATTCCTTACATGTGATGGATACCCTTTGTTGATAGTGGGTACAATCTGTACTACTAATTTATTTAAAGTTTTGAAATAAATTTCAAGAGCAAATCTTAGTTGAGTGAAGGCTTGATTGAAACTGTAAGTCAAAGGAACTGGTAGTGTAATTAGACCTGACTTATTCCTCAAGTAAAGGCTTCCTCATTAGGTGGCTGATTCAAGGAATATCAATTACGGAGCACTTATCTGTAACTGAAATCACTGCTGTTGTGCCTGTGGGTGGGCACTGTTCCTGTTGTCTTTTACAATTTTTAAAAAATATATGCTTAGAACAAACAACAAAAACCTACAGACGTATTCTAAGGAGATTGCTTCTTAATTGGGTATTTTATTAATTTCAATATATAAAACTGATGGCAGAAAGGTGAAATTCTATAATCTGGAGCAGCCATTAAGTAAATTTCTTTCACATGTCTCTCAACAAGGTCTACCTTAATCAGAAGGTGTCAGGACAGGTTAAGTAAGCTATTTAACGGCAAGGAGACATCAACAGCCCAAATTCTGATTTACGTTCAGCCTTGCTAGCCAGTGAGGTAAGCATGCTCCCTGCCTCTCAAATACTTAAATGTTTAAATTTAAAAGTTAGCCAAAAAATAGGTAAATACATAAGCATAGTAGTATGTACAGCCTAAAATTAAAAGCATCTGTAGCATTTATTTCTAGCCAAAAGAATGTGGCTTAAATAATAGGAAATAATGTTGCATTCAGTTAGCACCAAAGTTGAAGATCACCTTCCAGTGGTCTTAAATGACTGTGTTGCTTATGGGCTGGCAGTTTTTTTAATTTTTTAACATAATGTTGGAAAAGATTATTTGAATTGTTTTGTTTCTTAGGTATTAAAAGGAAATGTGTCTTCTGTTTAAAATAAATGACAAACTGGATTTTTCTTCTAGATAGTTTGACTTCCTTTAAACTACAAGAATAAAACTTTTCACATTTTAGAGTGCTTATGTATTTGGGGAAAAATTGTTAAGTATATGCACAAAACTTGAAAAAGTGCTTGAAGAAAATTGTTTAGGTATAAGGTAGCATTAATTTGAAATAAATTGCCATTAATGTTCAAATATGTATTCAGCAAAATTTTGCTAGAATATTGACTGGACACAGTGACAATTATAGTAACATGGTGAGCATCTGTATATATGTGAAGAAATGTATCTGTACCTCTTTGATAGCATTTAAAAAAAAACCCTCCTTTGGAACACTGTATACTTTTAAATTATTTGCTAATGATAGCAATTATTATACCCAAAAAGGAGAAAATCTGCAGTGTGATTTATCATGTTACTCCTGCAACACAGCAAACTGCTAAGTGGTAAAGTTTTAAAATTTGGCTTGCCATCAGTTTTGATTTCAGTTTGTCAATGTTTTTTCCTGACATTTTCTCCTGCTGTTTACTACAGGAAATTTTCTGCTTTTCAGCAGAGTGCACATACTAGTAAACTTACAGAAAATGGTGATATAGTAAGAAACTTGGAAATCTCTGATATCCAATTAATTAAAAGCAAATGAATCTTACTAGTAGAAAGCTTAAAAATAAAATAAAAGTATAAAATAAAACTATGGTATTGGCTTTACATATATTTATATAATGTGGAATAAAATCCCTACATTCCCACAGCAGCGTTCGGGAACTTGCATAGTGAAAGCATTTTCCTGAGGAATCTTAATTACACTGCATGTTCCGCTGGGAGTCTGCAGGTCATTCTGTTGGGAATGTTTTTTATTGGTATCAATCTAATTGGTAGATTTTCTTTTTTTTTTAATCTTCTGCTAGTAAGATTTGTACCTATTTGTACTTAATGATTTAATGAAAAAAGGCGGTTGCATTTTGGCCAATTCTTCTTTGTGCCTACATAATGTTTCTGATGCTTTCCTGCATAATCAAGTTAAGTTCTGTGTCTTTTTTTTTTTTTTTCCTTCTGTCTTGTCTGTCAATCTCCCTCCTTGCTTTTAGTCCAATTCATCATTCCAGTGCTGCACCCACTCACTGGCTGAAGCTTTTCTGCTCTCAGGTGATTTTTTTCAGCTTGCCAGTTCCAAAATTGTGTGACTAACACTGTTGTTTGACAGCATTTCAGTGCACGGTTTTTCTTTTTAAGACTTTTTGAGCAAACTGTGTGTGTCTGGTATATTAATGGATGCAAGCTTTGGCATGGTCATTTAACCTGTTCCTGAGTTCATGGTTCTAGAAAAGGTAACGTCTGCGCTCTCTGTAGAGAATGTATTGCTCTCTGTGTCTGTGCATGTATGCTTCGTTGTGCCTTTAAGGTAAGTTAGGCAAGTACATCGTTTCTCGAAAGAACTAGTTAAAGCCTTATTTCTTTCAAGTAATGAAGGAAAGATTTTAAAAAAAAAAAGGTCAGGACAAATTAGCCAGCTGATTCTCCTGGTTAGCATGAACACCTATTTCCACTGAGCTCAAATATCCAATGAGCAAGCAACGTGTGAGCACTGTGGCGGTTCCTGAGTGCTTCTTTGCTTTCGTACTGGAAAAGTACAATATAAAAGGGTCCTGCTGAAAAAGTAGCCGAAGTGATGCAAATTCCAGTCTTCCACCCCAAGTAACATAGCAGGCAGGCCTAACAGCAGTAGATGTGCATGCTATTTTTAGTCTGTAATATCAGAAGGCCAAGTTTATATAACCAGAGTGTTTTGGTTTGAACTGTTTTCTTAACAAATTACCTAGGCCCCATTTGCCACTCTGATGAATGGATTTGTCTTGCTGCATGAGACATTGCCACTACTCTCCATGACAAATTTGTGTGATTATTTTGTATGTGTTTTTTATATTAATTTCCAGTGTGTGTAATCACATGTTGATAATCTGGAAGGGGCAATGAATCCAAACAAGAACCAAGGGCTCAGTCTGACAAGCAAGTGCGCTAAGGTTTTGGTTGACATGGCCATGACCCAGCCTTCCCTGCTGAGGATCCCTTTCAAAGGGAAGGGCCTTCGGGAATTGGTCTAAGCAGCAATTTTCAGGAGGGGCAAAACATCCTCTGCCACTTGCCCCACTTCACACACCTCAGCCAGGAATGCAGAAGGGCTGCAGGGTCAGAGCCCCACACCTTATCTTGCTGACCTGCATGTTTGCATGACTAAAGCGATGGTATCTATTTGTGTGGGTATCCTAAAATGTCTTGATGGCTTTGAAAGTCCCTAGGCTGTGCCCACACAGAAACCTCTCTGTATTTTAAGTGTCACTTCCTGCACGAATGGTTAGGACGTGACTTCCTATGTATTTCAGGGCTACGGTGTTTTGTTACAAAGCTCAGCATGCTTTGAGATGAAGGTCGTGAGGTAAAGGTCTGCCATTTCAAACCACTTCCCATTGCTGTGTTTTTTACCCTCTGTTGCAGAGTCTTCCTGGCCAGTGAGGATTCTGTCCTTCTTCTCCTAAATCTTCTGTCTTCATTTTACTTTATAATCTTAACTGAATATTTTTATTAAATAGTTTTTAATGCTGTATTTAAATTTTCACATGGAAATTCTGTATTTTGCACACAGTGAAAATTGTTTTAGCTCTATTTATGATATCTGCTGTAAACAAAAATAAATGTAGTTCTTTATAAGTCTCCTTGTTTCATCTTTTCCTTTTAAAAATATTTGCTGAGGACAGACACTTATTTCACAAATTCCTCTTCTGGTGGATGCTGTTGTGTTATCTTTGTTGTGGCCTGACCCAAAGGCCAGAGTTTCACTGTGGTGGTATTAATCGCATGTGTGTCCCTTTTGAAAGGGATATACATCGGGGTCCTTGACAAGTTACCCCACCTACTGCAGATCAGGAGGTGCATGGTGTTGGGATGTATCCTTCCTGGGAATGATAAATTGGTGTTCGTGAGCATGGGAGTTGCTTGTATTGCATATACAAATGGCACGTGTCCTCTTTCACTTCTGTTACCTTTCCTTCTGCTTTTCTTTTACATCCTAACAAATGCCATAAAGGTCATGCTAAGTTACATGTGTTTGGGATCTATCATGTATGGGAAATGCAGGTAATAACTGTGGGTAAAGCTCTAGCAAGCTCCCTGTATCATCTGGACCCCTGGAAGCTGCAGCTAACGGTGACCTATTATCTGTTAATGGTGGCCTTGTTTTATTTATTTATTTATTTTGCCTTCCCTTGCTCTGTTATGGCTTTCTTTAATTTTCATTTTTGTTTTTAAAGCTGGTGTTGTGGTTCTTTTTAAACAGCAGGTTCTCCAAGAGAGCTTTCCTAAGTCTTCCTCCCCTTCATCTTCTTCTGTTTGCTCTGCAATTCTAAGCTATAATCTCTAGTTTGGGTTTCAAGAAAAAACAAATCTCAGAAAGAATAGTCCCAATAATTTAATGGAAAGATGGTGTGATATATTTTTTTTAAAGTTAATTCAAACTGAGCCACACTAGGGTTGACTCAGTGACAGAAATAAATTTTTTTTTAAGTGTTGCTAAAGACAACATCACTAAAGAACAACAAATGTTTTATTCCCAATGAACTATTGCATCTTCCCTGCCAAAGAAAAAGCCACCGTGCACAGTTTTGTTGTCCGAGGGGGAGATGATTTGCATGGAGCAATGAATACCATTTAAGACAATACTTGGCACTTCCTTAATTGCAATGGACAAAGCAATTTGGGTAACACTAAATTTACTCCTTGCACAATTTACAGTTTCAGAGCAGGATAATTTCTGCCATCTTTACTTGATCATTTTAGGCAGAGGCATGGAAACATCAGAAGAGGCTTTTGTGTCTGCAGAAGGTGATGATTTGTTTGGCACTGAAGCTTTGAGAGGGATCAGATGTTCGTGCTGTTCTCATAAAGTTTCACTGATTCCTACTAAATTATCAGTACAATAGCTTGGAATTGGGGTAATGTTGGAGTCTAGATTTGTAGTAATTGTGTTACTCATGGTGGCGCAAAAGGCCCAAAAAGTCAGATGGCTAGTAAATCCCATCACTAGAGGAATATACCTAGGAGTAAACAGCGCATGCCCTGGCACGCTAGTGGGCAAGGTAGAACACAGTGTACGGAAAAGAAATAAAACAGACAAAATGAGCAACGTGAGGGGAGCAAGTTTGTTAGTTGCCTCACTCAGTCAAAATCATTACACAATAAAACTAAGTGTTCCTTGTTTTGCTCCCAGTAATGCTGCTAGAGGAAGAGACTACTAGTGGGTTAAGTTCTGAGTGAATTTAACAAGCCTGATTTGGGATTCCTGTCTTCCTCTGGCCCGGTGAGCAGACCTCCCTGCGAGCAGGAGGCTTGAACCCTCCTACTGCTCTTGCGTTGAGCTCTCTGCAAAAGCTCCAGTGCTCTGGGTCTCCAGCGCACACCCCAAAGCAGAAATGCTTTGTGCCTTTGTGTAGCTGCAGTTGGCAGCGGTGCTTGTTTGAAAGGCGAGCAGGCTGCTACTCTGGTCTTGAGCTGCCGCTGAGCTGGGCACCTTCCAAAAATCATGGTTTCAGAGCAGATGATACCAATGCCTCTTTACATAGTTAATGCTTTCTAAGACTCGACAGCTACTTCATGTTATAGATCCCATTATAGCACTGGATGTGCGGAGGTGACACTTGCTGTGTCTGGCAGGCTCAGGGGTTGCCCTGTCTGTCCTCCTCTTTGTACTGGTTCAAACGGGTTCTAAACTTTGCTGGTGCCACCAGGACCATTTGGATTAGAAATAAGTACACAGAGGTGCTTTTTTTGAAAAGCCAAACTGATCTTTCATTCTCAAAGGGACGCAGAATTACGTGCCTAGATGTCTGTTAATGAAAAGCAAATGTGCCAGTGTTCTGTAAAGGTAACCTGCCTTTATTATAACTGTGCTAATGCTTTGTAATGAAGAAGATCTTGCAGTTTTTTGATTTTAAAAAAAAAAAAAAAAGAGACAAAACTCTCTAAAATTGCTCAAATTCAAATGTCAGCCTTTCATTAACTCTACCAAGGAAAGTAATTTCTATTCTTCTTGGTTTCTTGTAGATTGCTACAGCTATAAAATGCCAGTGAAAGTTGCTGCTGTAGGTATTCCAACCTCAAGCAAGGGCTATGGTCTGCGTTTTCCCACACCATTACAGCAATTAGTTACTATAATTGGCTTTAATTAATTTCTGGCTCACTCATTCCTCACATTCCAATCAAAACAATACTTTCTGAAATGCACTGGATTCTGCATTAATATTTATGTTTTCGAAGGCGTGAGATGTTCGGAGATGACTTGATTTTTTTTGCATGAAAGATCATGTCGCTGAAGATCAGAAGACATTATGTATTAATGCTTGATCCAAGTCTATATATTAGTCATGTAAATATTTCCCCAGGTCTCTTTCCTTTTCTTCATGAACTTTGCTAACATAAAAAGAAGGGAGGCTTTGATCTCATCTCATCAGGTGGTGGGCTCCAAACGTGTTTGAAATGGCCGGTATTTCTGAGATGTTCTTTTGAAATGTGAAATTGCAAAGAAATTCGCATGTTGCTATAGTCTTGAATTTGCTCTTCCCGCATTTATTCTGCAGGTATTAATTCAAATCTTTGTTTTAAGGGTTTTGGTGCTTTCAGCCTGTGTGCAAAAAAAATATTATTTTGACAGACACTGATCACTCCAGAGACTGAAACGGTTGTGGCTGCGCTCCAAATTCACAATTATTACATGCATTAATATACCAGACTAACACAGATTGCTCTGATAAAATATATATTTACTCTAAAATGATAGGAATAATGTGTTATCATAGCAGTTTTTGTTTGAGAAGCCATTTTCCATAAATATATGCATCCAGCATACCTAGTAGGTTTTCAGTGAGGTGCTTTTTCCTTTATCTCTTATTAATTTTTGCTTAGTTTGCGTTAGAGCATTAATGTGCACTGTCCTGGGTGCATTCGAAATTCATGTGGTTTGGGCTCTCTTGCTTTGCCAACTTCAAATTCCCTGGTTATATTTTGTGCCTGAATTCAGAAGTGTTTGTTCATCAAGTAGTGGATACTTTGAAAATCTGTTTTGCTGCTGAAGAATTTGTGTAGGTGCTGGCATGGAGTGGGAGAGGACGGACTCCTGGCGTGGGGACAGGAGGAAGGGTGCGTGGTGGAGCCTGTCCCTGGGCCAGGGGTGGAGAAGGGGCAGCAGGAAAGCATTTGCTTCTGGTGGTTGGAAGCCGGGCAGGGGATCAGGCCCCCTTGCACAGGGGGCAGCGTGCCACCCCGTGGAAATGGGAGCAGTGGTTGTCATTATGCTTGGCCCTGTTGGCCACCATAACCTGGAAATGACTTCTGTAGAAGTATGCCGGAGGCCTGAAAAAGGAGGAGAGGGGTGGCAAGAGCTGAAATCTGTGGAATGTCAAACGTCATATCTTTTACAGGAGTGTCCTTTTTCAAGGACAGAAATCTGCCTGGCAGTTTCTCAAGTGTGATGAAAACTCAAAGTTTGGGCAGGACATCAGTTTGGGAACGCTGCTAGAAGCCCTATAGCCTCTGAAGGCAGATCTGTGAAATACCTTAATGGGATGTCTTTGGTTTCAAACGCCAACACAGGCGAGCCTCTCATGCAGCTTTACATGCTTTGAAGCTGAGGCTGCAGGGCACAGCTGAAGCTGTAACAGGTTTGAGCTCGGCTTTCGCTCCAGCGTGGGCTCGTAACCAGTGCATTGCAGCAAGACCGAGGTCAAAGCAAGCTGGAGGTTTTGTCATTCCCCCGTCCCGTCTCGGTCCCACGGGGGCTGTGCTTCCCCGGCAAGCCCTTTCTGCTCCGTATCTCATCCTGCGCTGGCTGGGTTCGTTTCGGCTGTGCTTCCACAGCACTGGTGTGGCGGCACCTTCCTTATGCCCCATGGCTTGCTTAAAGCACTGCTGTGTTATAAGCAGGACTCATAGATTATTCTTTTTTGTTTGTTATACAGTAAGAAGTCAGAGAGGCAGGGAAGTGTGCTCGCTGTGCTACAAATCAATTTGTGGTCTGCTGTCTGAATTTGTTAATGGTAGTTTTTGATGCCAACTGGTGTTTGCTTTCACCGTCAGAGCTGACTACGTTTATGAGTAACTCCACTTCAAAATTGTTCACTCCTATCATTGCCTTTGGTCAGCAGCTCCATACAAGGCCAGGCAGAGTCCACTCATCCTGTGAATGAATTATGGGGTGACACGGTTTAATGGCAGGCCAAGAGCCTCAGGATTGCCAGCTGGAAAAGCAGGACACAAGTTAAGCTGGGGTCTTTATGGAGGGGGCGCTGGGTTGTGTTGGGCCAGTTGCACAGCAGGGAAGGTGAGCTGGGTGCCTGGGCACCCGCCTCCCCCTGACCAGAGCAGCACCTGGGATTTCCGTGGTGCTTTTCACCCCAGGTGCTGAAAGCCCTTTGCTGCTCCGGAATGGCTGGGGCAGCTGTGGGTAACGGCTGCTCCTGCTTCACCACCACCAGGGAGTCACAAAAACGCGGTGTGTCAGGGGTGCCAAAATACCACATCCCAAATGGAGGTTGCAACACTGAATTCATGTAGGTTTTCTCCTTCCTCCCCGGCTGAACAGGGCCGTTGTGCAGATAGACAATACAGGCAGGGCTGTAAGAAACCAGGAGTTTCCTATCTGCTTTTTCCTGAGCCAGGGGGCAGGTGCCGAGCTGCCTGGCCTCCGGGCAGGGTCCCCTCTTACTGCCAGCAGCGGGTATGAATGATTTCTTACCCCTTTGAGGGCCCAGAGAGGGGGTCTTCACCCAGTTTAGCTACCAGATTTGTGTTTGGTGTGAGGAGCCCCCCCCAAGCCGGATGGATCAGGGCACTCTCGGGGGCATTTTCTGGACCAGGCTCCCTGCAGAAACTTTCTTCCTGACCACCGGTACGCCGGGAGTGTTGTGGCCCAAAGCAGAAAGGCTGATATTTTAAAATTTGTTATTTCCTGGCTCTGTTTCTGTTTTGTATCTGCCTTCAGGGATGTTCTCTGGGTTTGTATTTGGTTTTTTCATGCTTCGGTTAGCTTGGCAAGGCTCACTCCCCCTTTCTGCTTGTGCAAGGCTCCCGTTTGGTCTGATTCGCCTTAGCCAAGGAATACGGTGGGAGCTTTCACTGTACCTTGTTAAAAATGAATCCCTCTCTCACGACTTAAAACCAGTTCAAGAGGAGGAGAGAGGATAAATGTGAGTGCTTCTGGCTGCGTACGGCACGGTGGCATTGACTTCATGGGGAGGCTGCTGCACCTGCCTTGGTTGGGGTTTTTTCAGTGGAGCATCTTTTACCATTTTTGTCCAAGGCGGGCAGAGGCACGCGCGGAGCAGCCGCTCCCGAGCCAGGCTGCTAAGACGCAGCTGCCCTGAGCCAGCTGGTGCCCAAGGCGCTCGGCCCAGCGCTCCCAGTGGGGAGGGGGGGTGGTCTGGCACTGTTTGGGCTTTGTGCCGTTGTAGGCAGCGCGTGCCCTGCCCGAGTTGGGGGTGAAACGGCCCATCCGGCCCAGCTGCCCCCAGCAGGGGCTTGGCTCTGCCCAAATCTGGCTGGTTGCCGAGCCCTTGTCATCTCCTTGTCAGGCCACAGTAATGTGATTTGCCTGACGCTGGCTTGGCAGATGACTCAGGAGCAGCAGCCCGTACAGAAAGTCAGGCTGACTTGTCAAGTGGGATTCGCCAATATGAATAACATCTCCTGCTTACGTCCGTCTGTTTGCCCTCGCGTTATCGGTGGGCGCACTCAGATGCTGGAGCGATCGGCGCCTTATAAATGGTAATCATAGAAGGTGCCAAGAGCTGTCTGCAAAGCCCCGGGTGGGTGGATGCTAAGCCCCTTTTAAAGGGCCTCTCTTTTGCCACGTGTGCGGTGGCACGCTGCTCCCAGGCAGGTTTCTGAAGGGGACCCATGCCAGGGACTGTCATGGGACCATGGTGTTTTCATCAGCTAAGCAAAACCCATTGCAGTATGCACTGCCAAGCGTGGTATAACATGAAAAAACGTTTCAGTGCTTCTGTGTGCAGCGCTGAATTGGCACGGTGTGCCTGAGTCACCGGCGTGTAACTCAGCACCCTTCCCTCATTAAATGGGGCTGGTGTGTTGGCAAAGCCCCTGGGACCAGGAGGAGGGATGTGATGATGCATTTGTCTGGTTTGGAGTAGCAGAGGGATCATGCCTGGTGGTAGACAACATTTAGCAGTTTGTTAGTCACGGAGGTGTGGTAAACAGCTCTGACACTTGAGCTTTCAAAAATCTGAGCTTGAGCTTTTTGGCAGAGCAGTTTCATAGAGCTGGCATGGCCTGTCTGTGCCAGGCAGTGCACGGGGGTGCCGAGACCGTGAGGCAGTGTGAGTCCTGGATTTGGGTCTGAGCAGCTCAGTGCCCTGTGCAAACCCTCCCTCGGTCCCTGCGGGGGCTGGCAGCGACGCCCTGCGACGCCGGGAGAGGTTTGCTCTCTTCCCGCGCGAGGCTGACGGGCCCCTGCAGCCGTGCTGCTCCTGTCAGCTTGAGCCAAACCGGCGCAGGTACCTGGTAGCTGTGGGGGAGACCTGCCCTCTATTTCCATGGGTATTATCTGCCTTAAAATCACTCCAGGAGAAAATGACTAACAAAACTAATTGCAAGCTTTCAGGGCTTTAAGGATATTCAGGTAGCTCATGTCTGTAATGTGCAGCATGTTACAGACAAGAAAGACCTCTCCACTTCTATGCTTAGCTGTCAGCTTTGCCCTCGTACCTGAGGCAGGAAGGCGAACTGAGGTGTTCGCAAAAGCACTTGAGATTCCCAAGTCCCTGATCCCGCGTGCTGAGAGATTTCTGTATCCTTGTTTCTGGGCTTCGGGATGACTTGCGGGGCTGTCCCCACTGCGGTGCTGGGTCTTGGCACTGCACGCGTGGTCTCACCGCTGAGCTTCCTCCTTGGCCGTTCCTGCTGGGCACAGAGCCTTTGCAGGAGAGTGGTGCTGCTTGAAGGTGGTGTTAGATGCTGAAATGCATCCAGACCACTGAGGATGCTGGTACAAAAAATAATAATAATATTAAAAAAAAAGGCAAAAATGTTTTTCTAGATTATGGTAGATCATCATTGAATGGTATTCTGTAAGTGTGTGAATTTTACAAGCCTGTTACTGAGAGAATCACATTTACAATGATCTTCCAGTGAGCAAAACCACTGCGCTGAATTTGCATGCTTTTTGCTAATACGAAGCTGCCTTGCGCCTGTGTGCTTCTGCAGGGCTCAGCCAGGGAGAGCGTCTCCAGAGAGATGGCGGGAAAGGTCTCTTCAGAACTCCTGCAGGAGGGCTGCTGCTGGACTCGTGCATACAGTGACCTCCAAAAGCCGTAATTATAGTCCTAATTAGAGGCTGCTACTTTGCCGAGCCGTAAACAAACTGCAGTTTGTTTCTCAGATTTGATAACCGGTCCGAAACAGGCCCCTGCCAAGGTACCAGCCCTGCCTGGCCCCTGCTCGGGGGCCGTGCTGAGGTGGGAGTATCTTCATACAGCCCATCCTCCCCTAAAGCAGGGTGAGGGGTTCTGAAGGGCTGGGCTCTGGGTGCCGGCTGGCAGGGCCAGCACAGGGCCTTGCCGTGCCCTCCCAAAGGCTTGGGTCGCTTCGTTGCCTTCTCTGCTCCTCAGTGCAAACTTCTCTGAGCGGTCCAGTCCGCTCAGCCGCAGTCTCTGCTGGGTCGGATGGGTCAATTCCTGCAAGTCCACCCAGAAGCCCCAAACTGGCCGAAGATGGTCTTGCTGTCCAAATGGTCTTGCTAATTTACCTTTCGTGAGTAGCTGGCTGTGGTGGTTGGATTATTGGTGCTATGGGGAAAAAACTGAGGATTTGTGCTCCTTGACCATATCTGCGCAGCTGCAATAAGGCCCACCTCCAAGTTTTGTAAGTAGTCTCGCAGAGGTCTTGTAGTGCCTTTGTCCCTCACTTGGCTGCGTCTCTGACTCATTTGAGACTTGGCACAAAAATTGCTGTGTCTCAAACGCAAGGGTAAGCTGGCACTTTTGGTGAATTGGGAAAACTTGGCGTGACACTTAATGGAAAATAAAAGTGTGTTTTACTGGAAGGAGGTTTGCATGCGTCTGTGGGGCCTGCAGGGGCTGTTTGGGCCCTCACTGGAGTGAGTTTTGAACAGCCCTGACCTCGGGGTGAGCACCGACCCAGATGCGAGGCCTACAGATGGAGCTTTAGGGATACTTCTCGGTTACTACAGGGTTTAGCTAAATCCTTGCGCTGTAACGAAAATAGTTGTTTCTCTCCCAGTGTGAGGAGGATGAGGTGGGCTTTGGAATAGAGACAAAGGAGAAATTGTTTATCCAAATGTTTCATCGTGTTTGAGTGGGAGGCCCAGATGAATACGGGATTGTTCTGCTGAAATCACTTACTGTCTCACTGCTGTTTAAGTAACTGAAGGCAGCTAAGCTCTACTGGTTGCATAAAAAAACCCCAACCCTCAAAAAGCCTAAAGCCATGTTGTTTGCTGTCAATGCCAGTCAATCAAGGACTGTGATCAGGAGAGCTCAGACGGAGGAGAGACACTTGCAGTGAAGAGATGGGCGATAGAGCTTGTGTGTGGCAATGGTGCTGCCCCAGGACACCGGGCCTCTGAGATCAGCCGTCCCTGCCCTGGGGTTATTCTCTGAACAGAGCCGTGACTGCTGACACGAATGCACCAGTATTTTGAGCATCGCTCCACATTATAGGATGCATTGCAAAATTACTACTGTATTAAAGGGCTTTAGATCCATGCATCACTTTTTCTACCTGTAACTCTGCATAAGGGATGACTTCCTGAAAGCCCGAAGACGCCCTTTGTGCCAGCGACCATTGCAAAGCAGGGAAAGGAGGAAGCATTAGTAATGCTGTGGGGAACAAGGACAGCAGAGGATAGAGAGGTTAAAATAGAGGTTTCCCCAAATTCAGCAGGATTTGGGTTTCTGGATCCTTTGGAAAATTCCTCTAAAGTGACTTACTTTGTTCAGGAAAGTACGTAACTGAGGAACTGAACCCAAACCACCTGAGCAGAAACTCAGGTTTTTCTTGAAGTGGGGGGAGAAAAAACCCAACGCTTTTGTCCTGCTGGGCTGCAGGCTGGGACTAAAGTGAATGAACTGACTCCATGCTTTGGCTGGGTAGACAGCACGCTCTCCAAAAGCCGGCGGCCCGCACCATGCTGTGGTGCAGTGTGCCCTTCATCGATGCATGCAGTGCCCTCGGGTTGGCGAGGGCGAGAGCAGCCGCACCTCCTCCCACCCGCGCTCTGCTCGGTGCTGAAGTGCAGCCACCGTCCGGTGTGCTTCACCCTGGCCTGGCTCCACTCTTGGCTTAGGACCTGTGGCTTTGTCACCCAGTCTAGGAGCAGAGAGCATGAGGCCGGTTTTGTGGTACCGCAAAGCTGTTCAAGCTGCTTTGATGAGCAGAGCTGCTCTGAGCCCTCGCCTTGGCCCAGGCTCTCCTGCTGTTGAGCCAGTGAGATGTCTCCGGCCCCAGAAACTTCCCAGCTCAATAGCAGAGCTGGCCGGTAACTGGGTGAGGGCTGTTGGGGTTGGAGCTGGAAGAGGAGGGTAGGGAGCAGCCAGGAACCTGCTGGGACATCACCCTGAGAAGGGCAGCTGGGGAAAGGCAACCAGGAGGTAGGGGATAAATTAGGCAAGGTACAGTGTGCTTGGCAGGGGAAAGGAGAGAGGAGAATTGGGAGATTAATGAAAAAGGCAATGGTGTGGCCAAAACAAAGCATTTGGGGCAGCATGAGGGATGAGGAAGGATCATAATGTGCAGATGACAGCAGAGTAAGGAGGAGGTTAACAACAACTTAAGGAATGGAAAACTTAAATCCTCTCAATCCCACCAGACCTTCAGCCAGCAAGTTACAGTTGTGTAAGCGTAGTCCATAAAGCAGGCAGCAGAAACACCGGGTTGTGCAGGCTGAAGAGGACCAGCTGCTCGTGTCTGCGCGGGGCCGGGAGGGCTGCCCTGCCTGCTCGCTTCCCTTCAGGCATGTGCAGGGAAGCACCAAAGGACGTGGAGCATTTGGAAATTAGCACATGAGCTCCCTGGTTTACTCATTCCGACTGGCTTAGGAAACATCAGCACTTAAAAAAACGCAAGTCAGTTGTTGTTAGGACGTTTCCACTTTTAACTGGCCAGCAGCATGCTGCAAGATACTTGTGGGGTGGGTGTGCTGCCTGTCCCTGGAGTTGTACTCGCACGACAGATCTGGCTGGCTGACTGCGACCTAAAATTAACGCCTTCCCATGCATGGCTTGTCCATGTCCATCTGTCCCCCGCTCCCCTCCCCGCCCCCCCCCCCGGTAAATGTTTTGAATATTTTGGCAAAGGATTAGTAGGGACTCCAGTCCAAATGGTGCTACGGAGAAGGTGTGTATCACTGCCAGAGCTCTTTAGCATGCTGAGACATAGATAGTAGGAAACCTGAAGTGAGCGTGATGGAAATGAATTAAGATCTTACGCAAATGCTATTTTGAGTGACTGTTTCCTGAGGACTGGGTTCTCCTTGGATAACATCTGACACTGCCCTGCAGAGGTCAGTGGCACGGCACCAGTTTGCATCGGCAGGAAACAGGGCTGTGCCCTTTTCTATCCCGCAGACCGGATGCCTCTTTAGCTTTTACATTGTATGTGTTTATCTCGTAAAGTTCAATTCCTCTGACTCAGGCTCTTAGCTTCTGGTAGAAAATCTCCTGTCCCGGGCAGGAAACCTGGTGCAGAGTGGGAGCGCTGGCCAGCCACGGAGATGCCGGCAGCATCGCAGGCTGCTGGGGTAATCCCTGGCGAGTAGCTCGGCCCACTCGCAAGCCCCTTCCCCTTTGGGAATAGCAGTAAGGCCATTTTCACATCATCTGGTGAAGAAGTGGGATGATACAGTAAGTACAGCTAGGCACAGACTTATGAAAGGACACAAGCACTAGCAAAATTAGGTATCTCTGAGCTTATGTGGGAATTGCCACCTTGGATTTAGGAGCTGAATGTCGACCTGGGTCCTTCTTGCAAAAGCTTGAATTTCCCCAGAGGGCAGGGGGGGCTGCTGCACAGAAGTGCCGAACAACTGGGGGTTATCCCCTGCCTGAGCACAGCTTGGCCTCCAGCGAGGCACCCTCTGCCTCCTTCACCAGGGCCGGGATATCAGCCAGCTTGGGGTGTGATCAGTTAATTGCAATGGTTGCTATAGGTACCAGGCTGAGGTGCTTAACTCTCAACCTGCAATGTGATGGGAATCAGGGCACTGAGGTTTAGAGCCTGGTTTCCACCCTGGAGTCAGATTTCAAAAAAATCTGCGTCTTCCCACACAGCATCGCTGTGCTGGCGTCTCACTGAGGACCCGACTACTGGTGCTGCAAGGATGGGTGGCTGTCCAGGATGCAGGGAGAGCTGCGAGGCTCCCAACTTGAATGGAGAGTTATGAGGACTGCTTCTTATTTAGCCTAGTATCTGTTCAGGAGCCTAAATGTATGCCTCACCTTCGTGTAAGTACTCAGCCTTTGGGCTGATTGAGGAGAAATTAGTTCAGACAGCCCTTCTTATCTTTTTGTGCAAAATAAGAGCTTTAAAGAATTCCCAGCTTTCCTTTTTAATTCCCTGTTTATGTCAGATCATATTTCTCCTTTTTGGTACACCCTTAAAATTACTGGCAGCGATGGCTGGCAGTGGGGTGGCAGCTGATGGCCGACTGGGTTTGTTTGCATTGCTGTGGAGAGGCAGGTAGTCATTGCCAGGCGGGCTCCAGGCCTGCAGAGCCTCCAGGCTTTTGTTTGAGTTGGCCGCACTCTTCCTCCGTGGTGTTTACACAAATCCAGCAGCTGCTTGCTCTCTGTACTCGATCCGTACCCGCCTTGGTCTTGGGGATTGAAACCTCTCTCTTGCGGGAGCCCCAAGTGCCCTGCCGGGCTGCGTTTCACCACGCAGCCCCTGCCTGCGGGCTTGGGGGTTCCGTCCAGTGCTGCAGGAAGGGCTGCTTTTTAGCAGAGACCCATCGAATTGTGTAACGTCATCAGAGCCTACAAAAAAAAAAAAAAAACCCTTACACTTGGGCAGATGCCGTTGTTGCCTTTTTTTTGAGGCCGTTACCCAAGGTGCAGCCCTGTGATGCGAAGCAGTGGTGCTACCTTTAACCTTTTTGAGTGTCCTGCAGAACGCGTAACCCCGTGCTTGAGTTAATGTGCACATGTGGGCGTCCCACACACTGGAACACCAAGGCAGTGCAGTTTCTGCTCTTACGGAGTTGAATGCAACGTAGTTTATTCAACGTCACAATACAAATATTGATTATATATGTTAGTAAGGAGTGGGTTTGCTTTCTAACCCTGGAGTGGTTTGTGTTGGAAGGGACCTTCAAAGATCTATTCTACCCGCCCTGCCATGGGCAGGGACATCTTTCACTAGATTGAGCTGGATGCTAATGCAGGACGCTGATCTTAAACCTGATAAGTACCACTGTGAATGCAAACTTACCTTGCTCAGAAAGGACTTGGCCGTCTAACAGATTCCTAAGAGGGTCAGCTTCTAGGTGCAGAATTCAAGAAGGGGAGATACCATGATACCAAAAAAACCCCCCAAACATAAAGAAAGACAAGGAAAAAAGCAAGCAAAGAAATGTGATGCTTCAGAGGGAGGTGACGGTGCCATCCATCACCGCCATCCGGTGGCCTGGGTGACATCCTGAGGGCCTTCACCAGCTCTGAATTATGTCTGTAATGATTGAAAACTGGATGTGTAACAGGCCGTTGCAGAGGGACTTGATGACTGGAAATCTGTTCACATTCAGGAACCACGCTGGGAATCGTTTTAGGTAGTCTGTCTGTCTGTGGGTTTCGATGCTCTCCAGCTGTGTGTCTGTTAGTCATAAACATGTTTTCTCCTCTTTCCTGTTAGCATGGCGGGGAAAAAACATTAATGCCCGGGATGAGAAGGGAGTATGTACTGAGCATGCAAGCAAATGGCAAAACTGACTTTACCAGCTGCTTGCTGTGACCTCGGGCAGTGCTTATCGCTAGCATGGGTACAAAGTTTATAGACAGAGCTGGCAAACTTTGGTTTGGTTTTGCTTGCTGTGATTTTCATATAAAATGCAGCATCTTTTATGGAGAAAGTTGAGTCAAAGGACTTAGGTTTTACAGATTGGCTCACAATACTGCTTTCTGCTTTGCTTCTGGAGAGTAGAAGTGGCACGTTGTGGTCCAGCCCACCTCTGGGGAGAGGGGGCCATTCCCAGGAGGGTTTTGTGCCCCTGTGTGTGGAAGGGTGGCCATGCCCTGCTGACCCATGGGCTCCCACGCTGCCACTCGAACGCCGCCGGGCTTGCTGTGCACTGCCCGTGAGCGGCTTTGGGGTGGGTGGCCTGGCTGGGCCAAAGTAGAAGTCAGGCATAAAAATCGGAGAAGGATGAATTTCCTCCATCTCCCACAGGAAATGAAACCTCTGCAGTCAAGAAACATGTGGCTGCTGTGGGGCTGGTGAGCTGGACGTAGAGCCTGAGCATGTGTTTTCACATGGGAGCATCTTGCTCTGGAGAAGCGGCGAGCCACTCCTCCATCCTCCTTGGCTTCTTCTACATAGAAGTAGAAGAATTTAAAAAAACAACCACACACAACTCTTGTGAGCAGTGAAGCCCTGAGGAGTTTTCAAGCCAGGAAAACATATTGACTTTTATGAAGGGTGGAAAAACAGAGCTCACCACAGCCTTCTGAAAAGTGCAATGCTCTGTGCCTCTTGGGAAAAGCACAATCAGTAAAACTACTCCTAAAAAAAAAATAAAAATAATTACTGTGAAGTCATGTTACTCAGTCTGTGAGTGCAAATAAGGGAGCTTCACGTGGCCAGCACAGGAGTTGTACCTGTACCTGTAGAGCAGCCATCCCTGCCACCAGCAGCTGGGCTCTCCTCAGTGGTGCTTATTTTCCAATGTCAAAAAGGGGTGAGCACAAACAACAGCTGGGAGAGGTGCAGAAGCTCAGAACACCGGTTTTCTTTTTTGGAGGGGAAGCTGGGAGCTACCTGAATCGTGCAAAACACAGGCATAGTTCTGCTGTCGCTGCTTGTTTTGAGGACCTTGTGTCACAGCTCCACAGAAATGGAAACTGGGAGGGGACAGCAGTGGACGAACCAAGTGATCCGAGATGGAGTTGGAGCTCAGCACGACGCGGGTCGCGGGCCTGCGATACCTGCTGCGTCTGCGCCCAGGAGCAGCAGTGCTCGGCGACCGCTGCCTCTCAGGCGCGAGCCAACAGCCCTGTGCGACGGCCCGGGGACAGGCGCAGGGACTGCAGACAGGGAATTGCTGCTCCGGAGGGTCCTGTGGGGCCAGCGCTCGCACTCTGCTGTGTATGTAATCCTCCTGACGCAGCTGGGATTTGCTTGTTGCACATTTGCTCCCAGCAGGTTTGTTTTCTGCATTCAACCCGTGCAAGGGCTTGGCGTTCGACTGAAAAACCCTTGCGAGGTGGAGGACAGGGATGAGTGTGCTCCTGCAATAAATGGAGGAGCTGCGAGTTAAAGAGGAATTTCATTCATGTTTACTAGACAGTTTGCGCTAATAGGAGAGAAAATAAATCATGTCCTAGGTATGACTTTTTTCCACTTATACAGGTGTAAATTAGAAGCAACAGTGTTGAATTAAATGTGGTGAGAGCACCACACATGGGAGGTGAACTGAGCAAAGCCACTCTCCCAGATCTTGTCATTTGTCCCTTCTGCACCGAGCCCCAGGGGAACTTGCGCAGCTGATGCATTTGTATCTGCTTGTGCAGGAGGCTGTGGGTAGGTGAGGTTGCTCAGAAATTAAGGATTTCGCAGGGAGAGATGACCTCCTGCCTTTGGCTCTGTCTGCACCTCCTGGGGTGAGTGAGGGAAGCTTGGCTTTGTGCTTTATTCTTCCTGTCTGAATGTGAATTTCAGGGGTGGTGCTGTTTAACTGCTGTGCTGCTGCTGCTGTTCCCAAATCAGTGTCTGTATTTGCTGTACATGCTCAAAAATAACCTGAAGAGCCTGTGTTCATTTTGCTCGCTCCCACTGTCCTAAATTGAGCTAAACTTGCAGTAAAAGGCTGAAGTTCTAGCCACCCAAGCAAGGTCAGTCAATCTGCCTCCTGCCACATGCACGTGTACATCAGGGGCCTGAAAAGAGACCATAAATCCCTGCTTGTGTGGCTGGCACATGTCTTACTGCTGCCACCAGCCTGACAGCCATCCCACCGAGCAGAGTGAGGACCTGCAGCTGCAAAAGCTGAGGCTGCCCCTGAACTTTCCTGCTCTTTGCATCCCCATCTGATAAACCCCAGCAGGGTTGTACCAGGCTGAAGGGTTCTGTCCTTGCTGTGCCAGGCTGTCAGTGCACGCGCCTCGCCTGCACCCATGGGGACAGCACTGGGCCCCATGTGGAAACCTCCATCAATGGCCAAGGACCACCCAAAGGCAGGGGCAAGGTCCCCCCTGTGGACTCCCTCCTCCCCTAATGCCCTGCTCTCACCTTTGTGCTTTCCCAGACCTCTGCCTGCCTGTGGCTGACGAGCCCACCTCCCCGAAGAAGGCGAAGAGCATCCCTGAGCACCACGACTTGGAGAGCTGGTTCTCGCCCCCTTCCCCGGAGTGGGCCACCGTGAGGGTCATCCCCGAGGAGGAGATGACCGAGCACAACCTTCTCGCTATCAGAGTCATGGTCACCAGTGATGCAAGCAGGTATTTTAAAATACGAGTAAGCCTATAAAAAACCCTTAAGAGCAGCTTGGTTTTCTTTGGAACACTAAGAAAAATACAACAAAATACAGTACTGAATGTATATAAAACTGGGGGGGGGGGGGGGGGGGGGGGGGGGGGGGGGGAGGAAGAAAAAGACAAACCGCCCAGAATAACAATTGTTCTTTACCGCAGCCATAAATCCCCCAGACGTGTGACTCACTTTGCAGGAAATCTTCAAACATTTGCATCCCGCACAGGGGCAGAGAGAACATTGCCCCGATCAGCCCAGGTTCAGCTCTTTGTGTACCAAAAAATGTCAGTTTGGGGATTAGGGCAGTGGGTGTGTTGTGGCAAAAGGTGCATCCTGTGACGCGGCTGCCTCCCACCTGGGGCATCATCCCACAGCTCCACACCCCGGGCCTCTGCCGGGGCGTTTGAGGGCCTGCCCATCCCTAGGAAATCTGAAATTTGAAGATCCTTGGGGAGCTGTCAGAGGAAGCCAGATTTCTGCATACAAATTAGAATATATTGGCTTTCTGAGCAGGATTCTGTGGGATTTCGTTCCATCTAAAGGTTAGATTGGTATCTCCTGAGTAAAGCAGTTTTCCTTACTGAGAAGTAAAAAGGAAGAGGGGGAAGAAAACAAGAAAGAAAAACAAAACAAAAAAAAAAAAAGGCAAACTCCAAAGCCAACTGTTGCAAACACAGAGCTATTGCTCTGTAAGGAAGCTCATTCAACCCTCGACATCCTTTAAACACCTATTCGTGGTGCTGTGTGTAGTAGAACACTTTTAGAAATGCAACTTTCTGCTACTCCCCGTGGTGGTTTTAAATGGCATTTGTGCTCTGCCACATGGGCCTGGCTGTTCTTCCAGGGAAGGCTGAACCTCTGTGGGGTTCCTCTCCCACAGGGGACAGAGAACTTGGGGAAGGGTTTACTACCTCTTTGACAGACCCCCCTGTGGAGTGTGTGCTTGTATCCTTTGCTAATACCCTCTGGCTCGTGGTGCCCAGGCAGTGATGAGAGTCAGCTAATCCCTCTGATCCCAGGGATCAGCTCCCTGCCCCACGCGGCCCCCGCGGCTGGACGGCCGGGGCCCTCGTTCCCTGCCAGCGGGACGTGGCGCGAGGGGTGACGCCGCATCCGTCACTGGCACAGCTGGTGCCAGCAACTCCGAGGTCAGCCTTACCGCTGCTGCGGCAGCTCGGCTGCCCTTCACCTCACACTGCTCTGGCAGGCCAGGCCCTGCCTAAAAAGGAGGGACAAGAGAAACAGCAAGTGACAAATGGCACCACTGAGCTGGCTGCAGGGCACGTGGTGGGATGGGGGAAAAGGGCCAGCTCGGTGACACCGCTTTGCAGTTTAGGCTGTAGGTACTTGTGAATAATGACCACCTATCGAGCAGAGATCAGAGGGGAGGCTTCATACTACAGCACTTACATCCTTGCTAGCCAAGGAAAATAAACATTTTGCTCTTTAAAACAGAAATATATCAATCAATGTTAATGGCAGGTCTTTTTCTTTTGTGTGGCGCTCTGCCCACTCTCAGCATGGTATCTCCCCTTCCACACAGCATCTCAGCTATCAAAGACTTCATACATTTCTATTTTTTTATATATATATCTGTATGCTTGACACAGCTTGAAAGACACCTAAAAAATATGCATTAGTGGTGAAATTTGAGGCGACTCTGATTCAGCCTACCGAGAGAGCAATGCACCTGGAGCTGTGCTCCCACCCTCTCTGCCCCCAGCCTCCCAACGCTGCTGGTTGGGTCTGGGCGAAGCAGAGGTGCAGGGCTGGCAGGCGCTACCCGTCCGGCATTCACCCTGGCTTTATGCTGTCTGCAGCCTTTCCCTCAGCTCTTCCTTCTCCTGCCTCCTGGGCTGTGCCTTGGGCTGTTACAATAAATCTTTACTTTCTACAAGGCAGTGCTATATAAACACGAAATAGCTTTCTCCTGCCATGCCACAGGACTACTCAAGGCGTAAGCTCCTCTTTTTTTTAAGGTAGAGCTATTAATCATCACAATAAACCTAGGAATTAGGTTAGAAGTATTGTTTGCATTAAAAATAGGCTGAGTGGGATGGTGGCACATTTACTTATGGCTGTGGGAATGTGGTCACATCAGAAGGCCTGAAAGTGCCTGTTCCCTACAATCTGGCCTTTAGACATGAAAGAAATCCCACGATTATTGAAAAAAGGACTAATAATCACCTAAAACGGTCGTTGTCCTGCCCAGAGCCAATGCCATGACGTGTCTGCCATTCACATGTGTTTGTGTGGCATATTTTTAATTACATTTAAAGAAAGGGTGTCAAAATCTGCCTGTGATCTGCTCGGGTGCCTCATTGCACTTGCTGTTCCATGGGCTGTCCCAGCAGCTCCCAAAGAGTTTGTTCCCTTATTTCCTATGGGTGCCTGTTGCGTGTTTGAAGGCTGTTTGTGTAACTTTGCTGGGTCTTCTCCTGTCTAGACTGATGCTTACAGCTTCCTCCAACTTCTTGCCTAAGTCCCTGTTTGCTGGGCCAGTGGTTGTCCTCACCCCTCCCCTCCAGGTTCCCTCCTCCTCCTGTATCGTAACACCCAGAAGTGGGGTCAGGACCAAGCACAGCAGCTTGCTGTGGTCCAGAACCCTCCCCGTAGGTCCCGACACAGTAATAAATGATGCTGGTGCAATAACAGAAATACCCAAGTCCTGCAATAACAAAATACCTGAGTTTTACAGAGATCTCACCCAAGCCGTGGGTGCCAGCGTTGCATCACCCGTAACCTCGGGGTGGAAATGGCTGATGCTGCATGATTCCCAGCATAGGTTCCCCCCAAACTGCTGACAGCTAGGAGAGCCTCCCACCCCTCAGCATTTCCTCACCCTCCTCGACTTTACCTTCTGCCAGCAGTGCCAGTGCAGAGGCACCTGCGCTGCAGGAAGGGGCTGCGCCTCCCCTGCCGCTTGCCAAATGGTGGGCACTCGGCAGCCGCTGGCACCCCGAGAGGGGACCTGCTTCCAGGTCCCAGGCAGGAGATGTGGAGAGGTCCAGCAATAACTGTATTGAATTGGCGGGTGAAGCCCACCTCGCAGTCGGAGCAGGCTGCCCTGGGTGTGGCCTCCTGCAAGTTCCCTACAGCATGCCTCTTATTTCCAAAAACCTGTGGGGAAAGAGGTGAAAAGTGTTGAGTGTTGACCCTTGTGCCTTGCCTCTAGGTGGATTACGGCATTGCAAATGCTGCTGTTTCCCTTTCTTCGTCTTGGTACAGCCTTGTGTGCAGAAGGGCCTGTCCCTGCTAACCGAGCGTTGTGGGGTTTCACCCCAAGTCTCTCTCAATGCCAGTTTGATTCCAGGAACTGAATGTAGTGGTTGTGGGTGCGAATCCGGGCAGCAGAAGTCTGATGGGAATAGGGATATCTCAGCTGTGTAGCACCTATTGCAAATTACAGTCCTGTAATAATGACAACAAAAAAAGCAAAAGAAGGACGTCAGCTCTGGCTGCAAAACATCTCCTCCTCTGCTGCCCACATGGCTGTCAGGGCTGGCACTGGTGCTTGTTGCACTGAAGGGGGACGAATACCTCCATGCTGTGTGTCTTCTGACATGTCCCACTTTATTTCCACCTTGCTCTTTTTCCCCCCATAGCTCGGAGCTGGATTCTGATTTTAACAGCGACTCGCCGAACTCTGAAGTGAGCGAAGGATGGACCTCGCTGCTGGAGTCCCCTGCCTGCCCGAGCCCCATCTGGAGGTGGGCATCGCTCACCAGGAGCCCTGGGGTGCTGGAGGAAAGCCCCAAAACATCCAAAGTTGCCGATGGTAAGCAGCGTCCTGACCTGGGGATGCTGTGGCCAGGTTGTACCCATTAACAGTGTCTTTTTTAGGGGGGATTTCTGTCTTTTGGGTGCTGTAGCTGAAACAGCATTTCTGTGATGCAGGGTAACCTGGAGTAGTCATGCCTCATGCTTTGCTTGCAGGGGTAGAAGTAGTAGAAAGTTTGGACGTTATTGGCAGCCAATGCAATATTTGTAGTCTTGCCTAAGCAAGGGTGACGTTGGGAGGCACTAGAGAGCTCTGCTTGGTTCAACTTGTATTTCTATCAATAGCTGCTTAAAACGTTTGCATGCAGTGAAAGCACGAGGAAAGGATATAGGTAGCAGGGAAGTGGGGAGGGGCTTAGGAACAGTTTGCCTCCCCATGGAAACTCCTTTCTGGAGCTGGAGGAGGTCAAAACTAAAAGATGTGCTAAAAACAGCTGAAGAAAAAGTTTTGCAGAAAATAGACGGCCACGAGCATTCGTTTCTTCCCATCTCCCACCCCCCCACATCCATATATGCATTTTTTAATCCAAATAGAAAAGAGGAGATTTCAAACAGCAATTTAAATTGACTCTTGAATAATGAAGCCCTTGTTTAGAGGGGGGGGGGGGGGAAAAGACAGAAGCAAACCCCAAGAGGTGCCCAGCAGTGTGTGACCCTGTGCAGTCACTGAAGGATTTTGTCCTTTTTCCTCCCCAATTTCATGTTCTCCCCATCCCTGGCTGCTCACGTCACCTTCCTCCCTGCCATCACCTTCCTCCCACCATGCCAGCCAGCTTCTCTAGACCTTCATGAGCAGCCTGTCTCCAGCTCCACATCCTCACCCAGCTACTTTACAGCATCCTTAATAAGTTCTTACCCCTTCAGTCTGTCCCCCCACCTGTCCCTCTGCCTTTCTGCTCATGCTGGCTTTGCTGAGCAAAGAGCCAGTGCTGGTTTGGGGCCCAGTGGGAAGGGTTTGCACCACCAGCTCTTGGCCTTCCAGCATCTTCCCCCCCGTCTGCCCATAGCCCCCCAGGCTGGGTGTGCACTGCTCCCTCCCAGCTGCTAGGGCTGGGGGACTGCTCAGGAAACTAAACCCCCCTGTTTGGTTTGTTTGGTTGGGGGATTTTTTGTTTTTTTCTTTTTCTTCCTCCCCCCCATCTATTTTTGCTCCCCGGCTTTTGCTGCATTAGCTGACCGTCTGTCTTTTCTGTTTCTGTTCAGCACTACAGAGAGCCAACAGTTTTCACTCCACGGCATTAAATAAGTATCAGAATTGGAGAAGAAAACTCCAAACGAGTGAGTAAAGCGTGAGAGGCCGTTGTTTCTTCTATTTGTACTGCCTTTTGTTTTCCTGTCTCTTAAATGTCTGTTTCTCCTTCTTTCCTTTAAAAGTTTTGTATTTTTGAGTGACTAGATGAGAAAATAGAGATCAAAAAATGCAACAAATACCTCTTCCATTTTCTTGTCCTGAAAAGATCAAATTCCCTTTCTGAGTGACTGTTCCCTACCTTACTACACCCACCAGCAAGTGGCATCTGCTCTAATTCTCCAGCCAAGAAAATGCACCCCTGTCTCCAGCCCTACCTGTGCCGATTGCTTTTGATCAGGTGCGATGATAGGTCTGAAATTTTGAGCATCACTTGTTGGAAATGCTCCTGGAGGTGCCTATTCACACCCACCTACAGGTGCTCTATCACCTCTTTCTTGTTGAAAAAAACAGGTGAACTTTCTGGGTCATGGAAAGACTACTAGGCCATCCCAAGAGGTGAGCTGGTGAAAACACGGGTTACTAGTTCTTGTCCTCTAGCAGTTTTCTTGGTTTGGGCTGACCCCTTTCTGCCCGTGGGAATCGCACAGGAATTCAGCGATTTCAGTAGCGATTGGGTCTGTGCTCAATTCACTTCCAAAACACAGTGCAGTCACTCCTTGCAGCCGGGGCTGCATCTAGGGAATCCTTCTGGGCTTTGGTCCCAAAACAAGGCAGCCATCCCCACTCACATCTCTGCTGCTCATAAGAGGGCCGCCCAGCAGCCTCGGCACAGCCTCTGCGAGTGCGCACGGTGCCTGCCCAGTCCCTGCTAAGGACTCACAGGTACCTGCCGGGATTGATCGTACCGGTATGGGAGCTGGGTGAGCTCACCAGCATCCCAAACCCTCTCAAAACTTGGTTAGAAACACAGTCGTATTTGTTAGGCTGGGGTGTTGACAGCATTAAGTATAAAACATGAATGTATGGCAGTGGAAAGAAGTGATTTGTACACGTGACCGAGTGCCGCGGTTTCCGGACAGTGGGTTTTGGGGAATGGTGGTGACAGCCACTCTTTAACCCTGCCCTCAGCTGCCCTCTGCAAACGAGGGGATTTCTGCTGCCACTCAGAGTCCCGGTTGCCTTCAGAGAAGTTAAGGGCTCCGCTCCCAAAACAAGCAGGGTCTCTGTGTCTGTTATGGGACCAGCATTCAAGCGGAGGCCTCATGGCTTGCTTGGTTCGAATGCACAAACAAGCTTCAAGCTTATTTGCAAGTACCCACTGCAGGAAGAATTTTTCTGTCTCAAAAGAGGAGACAAGCTATACTTCTCCATCCTGGCACCAGGCTCCCCTCCGAGTTGGATGCCCGCAGGTACACAGGAGCGTTGTCACTGCCGACCCTGCGGTGCCTTGGAGGCCCCCGGTGCCACACATCTGGGATAACTCAGTCAATCTCAGTAGAGGATGCATGGGGCTGTTTCACAGTCCTGAGAGGATGCTCCCAGCCAAGCTCTACTTCAGCAAACCATCCCCTGTGACGGGCTGTCCCCAGAGAGGCAGCTGTGGCAGATGGACAGGCAGACAGGCTGTGATGGGGCTGCTTTCCCTGGGACTCGCTGTGCCTGCGAGGCTTCTCTGGAGCAGCCTCTTGGGATGTCCCACCTGGGGGAAGGCCGTCCCCTGCCCGGACGGGGAGGCAGAGCAGGGTGCCCTCAGGCTCTCCTGGCATCCGTGTCAGCCTCGGGGCTGTCTCTCAGCACTGTACAGCATTTGAGGGGTGGCTTTATGATCAGGTGTTGGCTTCACCAAAGGCTTGGATTTAAATGCTTGCCTTAAGTGATCTCAGTTTTTAAAAGGTAAAACTAAAATGATACTTATTCTAGGTTTGAGGGGAAAAAAAAGAAAGACTGTGAAAGAGGAAAGAAGAGCAGACTGGGGGTCACTCTTAATTTGGACTCATTTTCAGCTTGTTCCCTGCAAGTGTATTACTTAATCATTTGCCAATTAATTTTCCTGTCATTTTATTAAAATCTTCCGTGTGCCTCCGAAGGGCTCTAGAGGGAGCTAAAAGCCTTTGAGAGAGAAGTAACGCACTGCATGAATTTGTAGGAACCTCAAGTATGCTGTTAAAATGAGGTGTAAAGAACATTCAGCATATACTGGGAACAGAATAAAGGCATTTTTTACTCTCTGGAGGAACACTGTAAATTTTAGTTTCTATATTTAATCCACTTAATATTTGGTTACAAGAATTCATATGATCATCAGTCACATGAAAGAAAGATCTGTCTCCTTTTCAGCCTTATTTCCCAAAACGCATATGTTTCATAAACAGCACAAGGTACGTGGCCAAGGAAAGGAAATCAGTGTCATGGTTATATTGGCTGAAAGGCTCAGAGCAGGATATTACCTTTCAAAATCTTTAATCCCCGTCACACAGCCACAGGGAACACTGCGCTCTCAATTTATTTTGGTCAATTTGAATACCTTTTGGGCCAAGCAGGTTGTGATAGTGCCCCAGGGAACTTGTTTTAAAAATCCTGTTTTGAATGGGAAGCTGCAAATACACACAGACACAGAATCACAAGGGTTGGAAGGGACCTCAGGAGATCATCTAGTCCAACCCCCCTGCTAAAGCAGGTTCTCCTAGAGCATGTTACACAGGAATTCATCCAGGCAGGCTTTGAATATCTCCAGAGAAGGAGACTCCCCAACCCCCCTGGGCAGCCTGTTCCAGTGCTCTGTCACCCTCAGAGTAAAGAAGTTTTTCCTCATATTCAACTGAAACCTCTTATGTCTCAGTTTGTACCCATTGCTCCTTGTCCTGTCACTGGACACCACTGCGAAGAGTCTAGCTCCATCCTCATGACATCCACCCTTAAGATATTTGTATGTATTGATGAGGTCCCCTCTCAGTCTTCTCTTCTTCAGGCTGAACAAGCCCAACTCTCTCAGCCTTTCCTCGGAGGGGAGATGCTCCAGTCCCTTAATCATCCTAGTTGCTCTCCTCTGGACTCTTTCTAGGAGTTCCTCATCTTTCTTGAGCCAGTTCTTAATCCACCTCAACACGGGTTCAGCGTCTTGGTGGGAATGCATCTGTTATATCTGGGAAAGAAGCAAGCTGTGGCTTTGCACGAAGCGATGTTCTCACATGTGCAGGCCTTGTCCTTGTAAGCTCAGGTATGCCCACAAGAGCTGTATTGGGAAGTGGTTCCCCCCACAGGCACGTGCCACTACCCTGCAGACCCCTGGGCTGTGGGTTTTAAGCCTTCATCGTTGTTATGGCTGTCACTGCTGCAGCAGCAGCTGCATTTCTCCTTGGTGTGCTGAGCCATGACGTTTGCCCGTGTCAGGAGGCAAAGGGCTTTAGTGGGTCAGGCTAAACCCCCCTGGCTCACTTACATAGATAACAGTGTTTTTTCATCCTCATTCTGGATTCTCATCTTTTCCCATGGTTAATTCGCTATGCAGAATAAAAAGGTTGGTGTGCGTGGGTGCGAAAGGAGCAGCATTCGTACTAGAGATGGAGAATTGGGGTAGGGCAGGGGTGGGCTGTGAAAATGAAGATGGAGTAGCTCAAGTTTGACGCTGCTTTCTTAGAGGACCACCACTGGACTTTCTCAATGTGTCTGAAATTATTTGAAGGGTGCTTTTTCTCTTTCTTTTCCCCTCCCCTGAAAACTCATTGCAAAAAGATATGGAAAGCAAGACCAGCAGCAGACCAGTCACGGTATCCCTTTAACCAGGTGACAAAAGCTGGATTTGTCTCATTTCAGCCCCTCATTGCTGGTCTCTATGGGAGTTCCTTAATGGACTCCAGCACATCGTTTCCCCCCACTCATGTTTAACAAATTGCATCAAGATTGGGAATGTGCAGGTGAGACACTGAGAGGAAAGGAAAGTTGGCCTCCCTCCCGGGCTTGCCTTTTCTGAAGGCCACATGCAGGAACTGTCTTCTCTCTCTGGTGTGTTGCTTTTGTCCTTGTGCAGTTTTTAATCCTTACGTAGAAGAACCAAAGTTTGCTTTGGGAACCTTTGTGGGTTTCAGAACTAATAATTGGGTTTGGGAGTTAATAATTCAGCTATAAATATACTTGTCATGTTAAAGCTCAACGTGGTAATATCTTGGCTCTAGGATATTTTACTTCTGTCCAAAGATTATTTATTATGTAAAATTCTCACAGGCACAAATATGTTAGAGAGCACTCCTGACTCCCTTCAGGTGCAGGTTACATCCCTACTTTTGCTTCCAGCAGGTCTAAGTCTGTCTGCGCTAGTTATGGTTCAAGACCTTTAGCAATTACTTACCTTGCCTGATCCTGGGAGAGCCCCCAGTGCACTGCCCGTTGGCCTGGCTTGGGAAACCGCAGGATCAGTTCTGTCCTTACTGCCTGCAGGTGGTTGCATTTCGCATTTCTTTCCCATTCTGATGGACAGCCCTCTCGGAAGTCATCCATTTTTTTCATTTCTTGGAACTACCCAAAGCTTCAAAAGTCACTGGTTGTTTTTACTGCCTCTGCTTTTAAGGCCTGAAAGCCCTCTAAAGAGGACTGGTTTTCCAGAAAGTTTCCTGGAACTCAAAAGCTGCTCACTACATCCAGCCAAAAAGTGGAAGCAGTTCAGGTCCACCGCTGAAAATGTCAACATGTGTTTGGCACAGTGTGCGCACACATGTGAATGAGGCCATAAACTTCATTACTGTAGGTCAGCTCTTCAGGTACAGCTGTATCCAGATGACTTTTTAACTTTCTGCTCTCGTTCTTTAATTGCAAACTTTATTTAAGACAAAAGCAATACAAATATGATGGTAGCAATTGTGTCTTTGGCAGGTTTCCCTCTGCTGTCCGGCAAGAAACCTGGGCTACACTGGCAGGACAGCTCAGGCGGCTGTCAAAGTGGTCCTGGAGAGGTTCACTCCCAAACACAGGTATGAAGGAGAATTGTGCAGAGCAAAATGAGTGTAACTACTGTTGGGGCATGTCTGCTCTCAGCAGGCTGGCTGAGCATTCTCCTCTCTTTCAAATAGCTTTGGTTCTCACAGTAACCAGGAAAAGTTGGAGTTACGCCAATGAGGGAAGAGACTTGGGTGCTCTGATTGATATAACCATTCCCAAATCATGCAGCTAAGTGGCATTTGCTTTCTGTGGGAGTCCGACCTTGATCACACTGAGCGTTGGGCATTAACCTGTTATATCAGCCAACGTGTAGGCACCATCACCCTGCCCTTCTCTCACAGCATGGGGTTTAGCTGCCACTGGGATTTCTTCTGTGCCACAGTTTCTGCCTAGAGGAGAGGAAACTCCCAAATCTCTGTGCCCTGGCGCTCCTGAGCTGGCTGTTGGTCTGCCCATGTTGTTGTAGGGCTGGATGGAAATGTGTGGTATGTTGGGCAAGGCCAGGTAGCAGCAGTGGTGGGGTGAGAGTGTATCGCATCCAAGTGGCTTAAATGCCGCTTGATCGCTGTGCATCACTGGGTGAAAGGCAAGTGCCAGCGCCGGCCTTGGAGAGCAAATCTGGGAGCCGAGGTGAGGGCTCACATAGTGCTGGCCATAGGAAATCTGGCATAGGGAACCGGGAGATTTCAGGCCATTACAGCCCTTAGACATAGCTGTGCCTGTGTCTAATATTTACCCCTTGTATCCAGTGGGCAGAAGACTTCTTTTCTTAATTTGCAGCAGGCACTTGGCTTCAACACCTCCACAGCTCAGGAGCTTCGTTAGCTTCCTTCAGGACCTAGGATTTCCATTATATTTTTGGCCTTTTTTTTTTTTTTGAAGGCTGAGGAAGGGTGGGCCTACTGTAAGCGCAGCACTGCAGCAGGAGTTATGACTGACTGTCCCAAGCAAAGGGCAGCACGTTCCTTGGACTCAGAGCTGGGTGGAGTGAGGACCAGTCCACATCCTCCATGTCCTAGCCCGTTGTCCTCACACTTGAGTTAAACATGATTAAAATTGCTTGACCTCAGATCTGTGTTAGAAAAAAAAAAAATAAAAAAAATCAAGTCTTCCATCTCCGTGGTGGGAGTTGAAATCCGGTCCAGGACAATAGGGGCCAGGAAGGGAACGTCCCGGGGGAGCGGAGCTGCACAATGCTGCCGGGCTGTGCTGTGCTCAAGAGAGGTGGCTCCATCCTGCAGCTCCCGCTCTATAAGCAGTACACAGCGGCCTTTTTCTTACTCTAAGGAGAGAGGATGAAGAGGGTGTTTATTTGTTTATTGGTGTTTCTCATGTATTTTATCTGAGATCCTGGCCAATATTAATTTTAGTCATCAAATACAACTGTGAAACAGGGAGCAATCATTATCGCCTTACTTCTGATGCTTCTGGGAAATGAGAAGTCAGACAGATTAATGGCTTCACCCATGTGAATTTGGGAATCTGGCACATAAGTAGAAACAGGAATTAAATCTTCTCACCATCCGTTATCACATAACACTGAGGATAAAATGCCTCCCTCTTAAGAAGAAAAACCTCTAGTTCTAGTCTGCTGGCAAGACAATGTGGACATTTATCCTTGTTACTATCTCCAGTGGAAGAGTTTGGTGGCTAGAGTAATGAATTTAAATATTCACAAAAAGAAAAATAATCATAAGAGAGAACTAAGTGAATTTTTTAAAACTACTGCCTTGCATTTTACAATCTCTTCTGGGTCAGTCCGTTCATTCCTACCTGTGCTATGTAAGCATGCAATATTACAAAAGCAGTTGGGGAGGATGGATCGTGGCCCCTTGTGCTTGCTGGAAACTCTGAGGTGATGCAACTGGAACACACATGGGAGAATAGAGCAGATCTTTTGTTTATTTTCCTGTAGACAGGACTGCTTCTTTCTAAGGAAAATATTAAAGGCAATTCATAAAGATATGACAGATTCTTAGCATGAATAATATTATTTTTAGACTATTAAAATTTCCAGCAGTATTAGCTCTCTGCTCCTAGAGAAATATTCGCCCTTTAGGGAGAAAAACTTTTCTTCTTATTATCATTTACATATACATGTGTCTCTATATGTGTATATAAAGTAAATATTATTATATATATGAAGTATTATGTTAAGATTGAAATGGATTCAAATATTATATGAAATAAAAGATACATTAAACAATATTTTTAACCACTAAAATAATCTTTTTTCATGCACTTCACAGTTGGCGTCTTACAAGAAACCACCAGAAGTTACAAGAGGGCATTTCAAACCCTACAGCCCACTATTTCAAAGAAAAGAAAAAGCCAGAGAGATGCCTGAAGACATCCGCCTCTATGTGCCACATTGTCCTTTTCAGACCAGCACCAGAGGTTCTCCATGGATCCTTCCTGGGAATGGGACACTGGCTGCTGATTTTTCTGAGCCTGAAGATACAGGTGGTGATACTGGGACATACACAGCCCAGAGCTGGAAGGAAAAAAACCCGAGATATACCTCCGAACCAGAAGATTTTAACGGGAGGACAGAGGTGCTGTCACCTCTGGATTTGAAAGAGAAAGATGGCAAAAATACAAGGCACCCAGAAGAAAAGCTTGGGCAAGAATTAGAGGAAAAAAAGAGGCTGGTACTTTGTACTCAACAGCAACCCTTGTCATGTGATTCAAACAGGATGGACTTAGGTGGAACCATTCCAGAGTATCAAAACAAAGGAGTGCTGGGGACTTCAGAGGACAAGGATGCTGACTGGACAAAAGACCTGTTCAAACTATCTGGTTGTTCTGCGCCTCTCTTATTTGCAGATGATGCTCCACCAGCTTTGCCAGTTGACACAAAAGATGCTCTGAGGGGTCCAGATGCAGTTGCCAGGGAGCACACAGCTGGCCAGCCAAAATCACCACTGAGGCTCATAGCTAATGCGATCAAAAAGTCCATTTTGGAGCCTCTAACCTCGTCTCCAGAAGGACTAAAACAGGACTCGGACAGCAAAGTCAAAGCCGCTTCGGAACAAGCTTTCTTCAACTTCCCCAGTACTCCAAGCTATTCGCTAAGCCAAAGGAACAGTAACAATAACAGAATAAATAACACTCAGCCACAGAAGCTTAAAGTAGGGGAGTGGGCAGGACAATATTTAGGAAGTGAGAGCCTTCTCTCAAATCCATCTAATTTTTCTGTTTGCTCTGAAGAGAGATCTCCAAGGGATTACAGCGAGGAGGTATCCTTCCCAGCCTACAGTCCTCACACTAGGCCTTCCAAGATGACCAGTATACCTCAGAAATCATATTGCACCAGGATGGAGGATGTCCCAGGACTCCTGGAAAAGTTTACCTTTAAAGAGATTCCTCCAGGGGCTCCGATGGATGACCTATTTATCTGTAATGAAAAGTACCCCATTCTTTCATCTCCAGAACCCAAGAACACCTCCAAGGACAATCTGGATGACTCTGCACAGAAGGGCAGTCTTGGGTTGCTCTTTGATAGACTGAGAAGTAAAGTTCATGACAGAGAAGGGAATTCCTTTGTGTCATCTCTGCCTTTCGTGAAGGACCGTTCTCCAGAAGACGGGCTATGTTATCCTTCCACAGGTGAGGGCATGAGTGGAATTAGTCATTTCTGGTAGTAGCACTTAACATTTAAAAGACCTGCTTGTGATCATGCAAACACACATTTGTTGTATACTATGTTTAATTTATAGTTACTTTCTACATAGGAAGACTTTTTATAAAAATATTTTTTGGTTAAGGTTTAGGTGTTGCTTCTGGTTTAAAGGAGCAGAGCGGATTTGCACAGCACGCTGGACCCAGGTCTGAGCTGCTGCTCGCTGCTGTTCAGCTGTGTTTGGGTCAGGAAAAGGTACTCGCTGAGGTGGAAGGGAGCGGTGTGGCAGGGTGGGATGCGGTGCAGAGCAGCTGCTGCTGGGACACCAAGCATGTGGTGGAAGGGGGTACAGCGGGCAAGCTGAAAGATGGGCACTGAAAACTCCAGTACAGCACAGACTACGTTTGCTGCCCTTTCCATGAGGAGCTTGGAGACTGAAGCAATATGTTTGCAATAGTAAGAAGCTTTGCTTTGTGCATGTGCTTTCTCAGCAGGTGTCTCTTCAGCTCTGCTGTCATAGTGCCCGAACTGTAGCCATAGTTTTGGGAGCTTTGCGATGTCATTAATATCCCCTTGTTCTTTTATTTGAGAGGAGATAGCACCTCATTGACCTACTCTGACCTATTTGTGAGTCTATTGGAGCAGTGATTAAAAGGCATCAATTTTCATGTTTACTTGCAAGAACAAGGTTAGTATTAAAATTGCAGAGAAGTCTAAGAAATATTGATGTCAGAGCAATCTGAGTAATCTGAGCGTAGGCTCACAAAGAATTAAGTGCAGCACAGTTTCAGCTATGAAATATGAGGTATGAGAGTTGCACCCACCTGTCTTTCTCTGTGATCCATCTTTCCACTGGCCCACTGCAGAAAGTAATTTATTTAACTAAATAACCTATTGAATTTTATTGACATACCTGTTTGTTTCTTACTTTATTAAGTTGCAACCCAAAGTGTAACCCCCAAATTGCCACTGTACTGCGGCATCAAAATAAGTCTATGTAAAATGGGAAGTCAATAAAGTGTTCCCAGTGAGCTGCCAGATCCTTTTTGTGTCCTTTCTGCTTCAGAACTACTGCATACTGTGAGGGAAATACATAGTATACAAGAGACTTGATCTGAAGCTCATTAAAATTGATAGAATAGCTCCTGCTCTCATTCCTGAATTTCTGGATTGGATTCTTGGAGCATCCTTTATCTAACAGCTCGCAAAACCAGGCATCACCATTGAGCCAGAGGATGCGAAGGACTGCACTGAAGCCACAGATAGTTGTGACGTTCACACTTGTCACACTGTGGTCTTAAATGGAAGGCTTTTTCTCAGGCTATACCTGGTCATGACCCATCAACCAAGCCAAGCTGACTTGTTCTTAACTAAATGTATTACAGGAATTGGCATGTTGTGTTCCTACTAATGGGAAAAGTTCTTGTTAGGTTTGAATAATAGTATACTTTATTTATGTTTTAAATATTTTGGAAAAACATGCTGGTTTAATATGTGTTGCATTCCCCTGCTGTGCAAGCCAACAGAGGAATTATTGAATTACTATAATTATTTAATATAGGCATTGTTCAGAAGAAAAAAATGCAGTTTTGATCTAGCCATTTGCCCAGTAATCTGTCGTCTTCAACGTTTCAACATTGCAGCTCCCTGAACTTTTTCAAATATTCATATTTGAGTAAATCAAACTGGTAAAGAGCCAAGGCCTGCTTGGCTCTCTAAAATGACATTTCTGTCTCATATTGGCACTTGACTGAAGCCCAGGCTTGGCAAACTTCAGTCATGAACTGATGATGAGCTTTAGCCCGCATTACATGTCATTATTTTTCTCTCTTGAAATTTACCATAAATCTCATAAGATATCTTTTCTTTAAAGAAAAAAAAATACTTGCAGCACCTTGCAGAAACCCATTTAATGAGGCTCTTTCTCATATTCCTCTTGGCTCTTTGCTGTAGGGCTTTTCTATCCTATTTGAGACCAGACAGGCTTGTTCTGTGCAAGTATGGCTGGTCTTATGTTACGCTGGTGTTTTCTTCGTCAATGGGCTGTTGGCTTGTGGAACCAAAGAATGAGCTGGTTGATAAAAGTCCATGGGCTTGAGATGAGACTGGACAAGCTCATTGAAGAGAAATCAACTGGAGATTAGCCAAATGTTTAGAAACCACTTCCAATTCAGAAAGCTCCTGAACTGAAAAATGCTTGGAGGCTGGGTGAGTTCTAAGGGGAGGAATCACATGTGACTCCTGCCTAGTGCCTATAGCATTCTCTTAGACATCCACTGCTGGAGACAGACTGGAAGGACCTTCAGTCTCACCCTACACATCTACTTCTACGTTATGTTGCTCATCTTTCCCTACACCTTACCTCTGTTACTTCATCTGCAAATACACGTCCAGATGTCTGTCTTACGCTGATGACTTCTGCATTTCAGACCCAGGTGTCTGTCCAACCTAAAACTATATTCTGTCCTTCTGTCATCTCCTGCCAAGTGTTGAGCCACCAGCTGAAGCTCAGCATGAAAAAGCAGAGATCTTAATTACTCAGCAGCAGATTGCCTGTCGCTCAAACTTACACCTGCAGTGACACCTTCCATATGGGTCATTCCAGCTTCTGATACCCAGACCTGGTCTAAAGGCTTTCTGGCTAACTCTTTCTGTTTTGTAAGAGCTTTTCCTCAGAGTCACTTGGAAATTTGGGGCTGTGCAGAGATCCAGCTGCACAGCCAACCTGTGTGGTACCTAGACAAATCTTACTGAAGTAATGGGGGTTCATGCACTGTTTTCAGTGAGAGATTGGTTTTAGAAAACCAAAAAATCCTATTTAAGTTTGCCTGGAGAATATACAAATGTCCCCAGATAGCCACACTGGAGTTTCCAGGTGCAATTCCAGATTTTTTATTTACTGCACAAATACCTTTGAGGCTTTTGTCCTTTGATTCCTCCTTTGTGTTCCAACCTGCAGTTAAAAACAAGAGTAACAACTTGATCAATGAAATCAATCCATCAGGTGGTTAACTGTTCTCTCCTAAACCTACTTGCCCTTTTAAAATTTAAAAAAGAAGCCAAAGTGCCATGTTAGTTATAGATACTAAAAATCATTAATACCACAGAAAAACAGCAGTAAAGAGAGAGCTAAGCCGGGTTGCATGAGAGCTGCAGTCAGCAGTGTTCGTAATGAGGCGCAGTAGTGGATTCGGGGTTTAGGTTACTTTTGACTTATAGACCTTCTGAGGACCAGCCCATGGAGGTGGCTGGTTACTGGCAGATGTTTGTGACTCCGGGTTTGCTTCTTGATAGCAATGGAGACATGGGAGGAATATTTCTGTGCCTGACAAAGTAGGGATCGTGTGAAAACATTCCTAGATCATCCCTTAGATGAGATGAGAGTTGTTATAACTCAGTTTGTGGCTGTGTGTTGTTGATATGGCTCACTTCATTAAGCAGGACAACCAATTCAGCTGATGAGAAAGTTAGATGTGTTATGAACTCACTTTGCTGGTTTTGGACACTTTTAGATTGAAAAGGGATTGTTTGCAAATATTTCAGGTTCTTACATGGTTCCCATCACTGCATCTTTGTACCACTGAAAGTCTGTGTGTTTGCAATGTTCTTGTTAGGTAGGACACTGTTATCTTGGTGATTTCATATTTTAGAAGGGGCACTGAGACATTACAAGATTAAATCACATGCCTAAGACCATATGGGAAATCTGTGGAGAAGCAGAGATGCGAAGCCAAACAGCCAAGACCACTCTTGATTTCTACTGGCCTTCCTTTTCATCTCCTGCTTCATGCCAATTCCCCTTTGGTTTGGAACACCGCTGCCCCAAGAGATATATGTGTAGCTTTGCCTCTCTCTTTCGTAAAACACTGAAGTACTTAAAGTGGTCATGATTAGCTCCAACGACTTTATAAAAATATGCAATCTTGGACACTTACAGAGGAAGCCAACAGATTAATATAACATTATGTTATAAAATCAGTTCCTGCTCCAAGACTTTCTGTGTATTTAGACTACAGTCATTACTGTGACCCAAAAACACCCCAGGAAAGGGAGGTGAGCTGTGACATGCAGAGTGACGGCAGTGGTGGTTTTCCCTATAAATCTCCAGGACAATCAGCAGTGCTCTTGCGTCCAACAGAAGGTATCACCTTCTTAACCTCTTCATATGGCACCTCCCTCTTTGTTCAGATGACCTCAAGTTTCCTAGGAAAACCAGTACCTTAGGGGGTTCTCAAAAGCACTGGACTTTGGTCCAGTTGATCCCTCTGAATACAGCAAGGGTTCTACCACTGATGGCATTCAATGGCAGTGCTCTTAGGCCAAAGCAAAGTGTCTTTGAGACCCAGCCTTGGATTACCAAGCTGAAATCTTGGGACCGAACTGAACTGGCCATAGGACAGAATTTTAATTTTATGGATGTAATTTTTCTTATCTCTTATGCATATGAGGATACCAAGTCCAGATATCAAGAATTGGAGGTTTCCGCCAACTTTGTACTCTGAAGCGTATTCTGTAACACTGTCAGATTTAATAACAATAATAATTAATACTTAGTTTCCTGTGATTTGACAGCTGTAGATCAGGTATGCTGGAAAGGTTTCTTCACCAAACTCCTAGTAGCTATGGTGAGGTAGAAATCAAGAATAGATTAATAAAGACTTCAGAAATATTTATTCCTTTCCCCTTTATAATTAAGAACTAAAACTATGTCTGACCATTCCTAGTGATGCAAAGCCATGTTAGCTAGGAAAGAAAAGCTCTAGTATAACATATGTTAATTTGGAAATTAGGGAGACACTAGAGTACTTAAGAAATAAGTAATAAATAACTCCCATTTTGAGGGAATGAGGTGGCCAGAAAGAGAAAGACCAAGTCTAGAAGAGTTGAGTTAATGTTTGGAAAAAAAACATATGTTTTTGAGATCTCTTCTGTAGCTATTGAGCTTTAAGGCTTGATATATTTGAAGTAGGAAAAGTATTATTGTCTAACATTACTATTGCTGTTCTAAGTTTCTGATTTAAATGAACCTGTAAGTGTAAAAGTCCCTATGCTGAACATTTTTATATATGAACTCCTTGTCCAAATCCTCACAGCTGGCGGTGCAATTCTGCCTATCCCACCCCTTTGAAGATTAATGTTCAGTCATCTGTAGTAGAATGTACAGATGCTGTAATACCAAAGAATGGGGGTTTGTTTGGTTGGGGTTTGTTTTTTTTCAAAAACAGAATAAGCTTGTGGTATTTCTTTCTAGCTCTGCATAAAGCAAGTTCATTCAGTGAGGTAATTTCTTACTATGCTTGTTATAGTTGTTTTAAAGTTGAAATTTGCATTTGGGGTACATTTTAAAGCATATTTCTGGTCTCTTAACAAGGAAATAGCCGAAGAAAAATAGCTAAGCAGAGCACAGAGTGGCTTCCCTTTTAATTTTGAAAGAAATGCACTGTCCCACTGTTTCTATATCCCTGAAATGTGGCAGGACCACACATTTGGGAGCCAAAAAACCCCAGTATTTCATCCCAATTCTGTCAATCTTTGCTGTGTGTTTCTGGGCACCTCCTTGGAGCAGCCCGTGCTTCAATTATCTGCATGGTATTAGCAGAGAACATCAGTGCTGTGAGATGTATATGCAATAATTGTGACAGAGACCGTAACTGTCAATGCGCACAGGTAGAGCCATCAGGTGCCTCATCAGTGAGTGGTTTCATGTGGTCCTGCATCCTGTAGTTCTTGGGTGGAAACGATGAAGGACGTTGCTGGTTGCAGTCAGGTGGCTGTTGTCTCACAGAGCTGTGGGTACCTGCATCCCTTGAAAGGTTGAGCTGTTTTGGAGCAGTCTAAATGGCTTTTCTCTGCAAATACCTGGCTCTCCATAGCAGTTAGGCATTGGGAGGACTGTGGATGTTATGAATCTGTTCTGTGCACAGACATCGGCTTCCTTGTGCTCATGAGATGGCCCTTTCGAGTCCTTGGGGAAGTCATTGACCCTCTTTCTGTCCCAGAAAGGCAAACAGCTCTTGAGTCACACCCCCGAGGAGGAGGCAGGTGCCCTTGTGTTACAGCAGGCTGCTTTTCCTCTAGACCTTGTAACACTTTTTAAATTATTGATATCACTCAAAGAGGAGGACATGGGGAAGCAGTCACTTATTCCCACAGCTGAGAGAAGAAAGGGAGCATGTAATTGTTTGTGTTTCCAGCCCTGCCAGGCTGTAAGGTTTGCCGCTTGCATAGTATGGAATTTGATTTCACCAGCGGCCTGACCGCAGGGTAGTTACTGCAAACTTTTGGTTGCACAGTGAAAATCAAGGTAGGCAAGTTTACTCCTCAAAACAAATAGTACCTGTGATACCCCCATGCCTTCCTCCATCTGGTGTGCTAGGAAGGGCTTTACAGCTGCTTGTCCCTGCCGGGGGCAGAGATGAGACACAGCTGGATTCGTACTCTTGTCTGCAGAGCGTGGGGCTGTGCACGGCACCGGTGTCAGCCCAGCAATTGTGAGCCATTGGAGAGTCCCCAGCAGGTCAGGGAGCAGGATTTGTGTCCCTCCTCCAAGTGCTGCAGGGGGGGAGGTGTTGGGTGGCAGCCTGGGCAATTCTGGAGCAAGGGAATCGCCCAAGAGGCTGGAGACCCACCTGGCATTGCTGCCAGGGCTATTGGCCCTCCTGCTGCCTGAGGACTTGTCCTGCAAAAAGGACAGCAGGACCCAGGTCTGCTCCACTGGCCCCTCTGAGCTTGCAGCTTCGTTGACACAAGGACTGGGCGCTTCTAAAACTGAGATTGCTGAGAAAAATCAGAATTTCTGCCTTAAATTACTTGGATTTGCTTTCGTTGCTTTACCACCTAGGATGAATGCGTTTCATGGATCCTGATCTTAAATTAGATTTTGAGACAGAAGTCCTACTTCAGGACTGGGATCCAGGACAAGTCAAAGAAGAAACATTGCTGAGAAAAATCAGAATTTCTGCCTTAAATTACTTGGATTTGCTTTCGTTGCTTTACCACCTAGGATGAATGCGTTTCATGGATCCTGATCTTAAATTAGATTTTGAGACAGAAGTCCTACTTCAGGACTGGGATCCAGGACAAGTCAAAGAAGAAACATTTACACTGGGAGAATGGGAAGTGATTTTTAACGTGAATACAACTTGCACATAGAAAGCCAACTGTTACCTCACAGATACAAAGAAAAATGGCACTGTTAGCTTTAAATAATGTACATTTCCAAGATGTTGCCCAGCTGTTAATCATTAACCCTGTAGCAGGTTGAAGTGTAGAGACAGATGTTTCAAAAGCAGTTTTATTTTCTGAAATACAGAGAATGAAGCTATGAATTAGACAAATTAAGAAGAAATTCAAATATTTACACCCAGTTGAAACAAGATGCTGGAAAAACAGGCATGATAAAATTGCTGCAATTAAATGTAATTTAATTTATAATTCTGAAAGCATGCTTCTTCCAAAGGCAGGCTTTGAGTTTTCCTTATGGAGTGCATTGTTGTGATGTATGGATTTTCCTGACTTATTATGGCATTTTAATCAACAGTTCAATGATGTGATAATATTCCTAAAGCAGAAAAATAAGTGACGTTTGTTTAGACATAATTAATGAAATATTTATGTTGCATGAGGCTGTGTGATAAAGCCTTGTTCTCTTAGTCCATTTGCTTCTGATTACATTTGTGATTTTTTTTATATGACCAGACATTCTGACGCCAACTATTTTACACTGAGCAGATGTCATGTAGTAAAAATGGGTGCCAGATGCTACAAGCCACATAAGGGTAATTTGTTTAAGAGCTGGCTCAGACTTTTTGCATTCAATTACACCGTATAGTGAGCCTTATACAATCATTTGGGTAATATGGCTAACTTCAGATATACATTTTAATGAATGTTGAGTGTGTTGAGAACAGCATGCTACATGCAGGGTGCTCAAGGAATTAATTTATTTGTATGTAATACCTGAAAAAAATCAAATATACCCAGACAGAGTTTTTGACAGGGATCAAAAATTTAATTAATGCCGCCAGCCAAATTTCCAAATTGCTCTAGGTGCTGCTGATTAGAACTCAGGGCAGGTGCAAAGTGTCCAGGTAAGTAAAGGAACAGTATTTTTTGCTTCAATGACTATTTTGTTCCTGCATTTTAGGATGTGAACACCTACCTGTCAGGAAACAAACTACTGAGTATTCCAGTTCTTCCTCCGATGATGAATTTGAATCCAAGCCTTCATTAACACACAAGGTAACCTTGACTTAGAAACGGAAAGATATTTCCTCAGCTGGACTGTATTTAAGATCGATCATAGGATTTTGATCTAAAACACACTGCAATTTCTCAAAGTGGGGACGGGAATGCTTTATCAGTGGAGGTTACATGTCAGGGAGAGAAAAATACATTAAAACTCTTTAAGACAGATGAAAATCAAAATTTCTGTTTCCTCCTTGGATCTGTAATTCCCCCAGGTTACACCAACGTTGACAGAGAAGGTCTTAATTTGACAAGCAGACATGTTTCGCTGAAACCACTTTGAAGCTGCATTCTTAAGTGGCCTTAATATGTAGCCCAACAAGCAAACTATTGAAAAAATTAAACCAAACAGATGCAGATTTCCCTTGGGGAAATACAACTTCATTTGAGAGGCACTACAGGCAGGTTGCATGGAAAACGCTGTGTTTATCCTAATCAGCACGACTGCACGAGCCACGAAGTCGCACCCAGAGCCCATATGCCAAAAGGGCCAGCTGCACGCTGGGGTCTCCAAGCCCTGCCTCGGTTCCTGTGCTAGCAGGAGCGGTGGGGTTAAAGCACCACTGAACTCTCGGTACTCGGCTCTGATTTGAAGAAACAGAGATTTTGGTGCCTGCATAGCTCATCAGAAATGTGTTTACCTCTTTCCTGTGGAGGGAGTGTCAGTAAGTGGAATTAATAGTACAAGGTGGCCTTTTGATTTGTTGCCTTTGAGGGGAAAAAAAAGAAAGCAAAGCAAGAGGCTGCCCACTGAAAAACAGCCGAGCTGAAAGCTAAGAGGGGCTTTGAATGGAAACCCAGTTGCACAGCTGCAGAGGAACCAAAGTGCCATGAGGCAGAAGTGCAGCAGCACGTACCGCCAGTGTCTGTCAGGGTGTGCTGAGATGTCAGAATTCATCATTTGTCTTTCCTGTTACAGGAAAGACAATCTATAGTAAGATAATATTATGGTGAATTAAGTAAAGTTTAAACAGAATAGAGAAAAGAAGGGAGATGTGGAAGAAAACTGAATGGGAGCAACTCTGAACATTCAGGCAGCACAGGGACAGGCAGAACCAGGCAGTGGGGAAGACGGCTTGGTGAGAAAAATTTTAGTGGCTTCCTGGCTTGTTAGGTTTTTTTAATCGCCTTCTCTATGATGCTCATATATTCTGTCTCCTCCAAAATGGGAAAACCGCAGCCTTGAAGCACTTCCAGATAGCTTGGGTCAAGGGCAAGACGGAGGAAGCACAGGCGATTCCCTCGGCCAGCCCTGCAGCACGTGCTGCCCCTCTTGCCCAGCAGCAGTGAAAGGTGCCCCGGGGAAAGGCAAAAAACCTATGTAAACTGATAGAGAAACAGCCTTGGGGAAGGTTTTGTAGGGCTTCAGGTAGTCTCCTATGATGGCTATTTCTTTTGAATGTGTCTCTTTTACTGTGTTACAAGCGATCCAAAGTGAATTTTAGTACTTAGCAGCTACAGCAATAGAAATGGGTTGAGTTTCCTTAAACTGGTGCTTCCCAGTGCCTATGCCAGGCTTGTTCCCTGATCACGGTGGTGTCTGCAGAAGCCATGTATATTGGTATGTTGTATGTAGTCAACTTTGTGATTTGGGCATCTTTTATTGATAGACACAGGTCACACTCACTTAGGGTTGCAATAAGAGCTCATAATGATTGAAAGTCAATGTAGGCAAATGCATGAAAATATTCCTGCATGAATATTTTTATTTGTTAGGTTGTCCCAAGCACTCTGCAGTAGCTTACCTCACTTCGAGTAGGGAAATGGGATTAGATGATCTCCAGAGGTCTCTCCCAACCTCAATGGTTTTGTGATTGTGGGGAAGGTGTAAGAAAACCTGTAATGGCATACTTATGCTTTGATTGCCTTCTCTCTCTCATAGGCAAAAAGGACTCTCAGAAGGAGAAGGAAGCTGGAGAAGGAGACAAAGCAATTGATTAAACAAGAGGAGCTGAAGAGGCTTCACAAAGCACAGGTGAAAACGTAGCTCCCAGATGTCCCATTTGTTTCCTAAGAGTGACTAGCACGGACAGGGGGTACCCAGTGTGGGCATGCACCTCTCCTCGCTCCTCACTGCCTTCTGTGTTGACATCTCCCCTAAACATCAAGAGCAGGAAGATGTGTGTGGCAGGGCTTTGCCACTCTACATGTGACAAACCCGCCGGTGCCCTAGGAAATCATCATAATTTTGTAATTGTGGATGAAAAACAAAAGGGAATAGTGACTGGCAATAAGAGAATAATGTAGTGAAGAGGGAAAGAGATTGAAAAGGGAAATAATATCAGCCCCTGAGAATGTAAGAAATTCAGCTGAGGGTACAAAACCACAGTGATGGTTTTTGTTCTCTCTGCCGTAACGGTGGAAGTCAACTGTTTTCTTTCTTAATGATGGACAGTCACTTTACTTTTTATAGGCCCTGCTCTTTGGAAAATGCTGGAAAATGCTCTAGACCCTGCTAATGTTTTATTATTTCCAGTTACAGTTCAAAAATTTGGGAATGCACTTCTGCACAACTTGATCTCAAGCTGTGTTCTCTCAGATGTCAAAATTTTCAGGTTTATCTATTTCACTTACCACACATACCTATCTATATGCATATATACATATACAACTTAATGGCTTATGTGGCCATTAGCATTTTTTTGTGTGTGTCTGTACTGTAGCGTAGGACAGAGACACCTGAGCTAGATTTAATCTCACTAATTCAGGTTGTAATAGTAATCAAGATATGGTAGGAGGGAGAGCAGGCTTTTTGAAGGCAGAGCTGTACATCATCTTCTGTTGTATTACTGTAGCAGGTGGATAGTTTTGGATGGAGCTTCCAACTGCTATTAAATTAAAAAAGAAAACTAATAAGTTGTTCTTCAGATGTGAATCTGAAATCTCTGGTTTTGTAGATATCACTGCTTTTGAAAAATGTATAGCTGAAAAGGAGAGAAATTTTGTGTTTGACCCAGACAGTGGATTTTAGAAAATGCTAGTATCTAGCCATTACTATAATCCATGACAGAATAAAACCTATGGGAAAGAAGAATAGTATCTTATTTAATCCAGAGTAAGAGCAACTATATTATAGTTTTTATCTGAGAAGTGTAAATTATCTCAAGGTAAAATTAGATGCATACCTGCCTTCTCTTACCTTACTGCTTTGTGGAAATAGCCAAGTCCAAACCTGTGAACCATCTTTCGTGTTTGTTAGGCTGTTCCTGAGGGCTCGGCTTGGTACACCCTAACCCAGCCTGAAATGAGAACTGCTGAGCATCTCTCTCTGACAATTCAACCTTCTAAGGTTGTATTGGGTTTGTGTAGCAAGGTTTTGGTAGTGGTGGGGCTACAGGGGTGGCTTCTGTGAGAAGCTGCTAGAAGTTTTCCCTGTGTCTGCCGCTGGCCAAGGCCAAGCCAATCAGCGATGGTGGAAGTGCCTCTGTTTCATGCCTATTATCCACATGGCACCTCTGAAAATCTTATTTAAAAGAGGATGGGCCACTGAATGTAAAAGTCCTTCCTGAAGTGCCACTGAATTATCACTGCCTAGCTATTAGATCCTTTACTCCCTGTGTCAAAAGCTTGCAAAATATAAAAGCAAAACAAACAACAAAACCCCATGGACAACAAAATAGCTAGCAAAGCTTTCTAGTTGTAAACCTTCAATATTTATATGAGCTTTATTCATGTAACATCACAGAATATGTGCCGCCGAATGTGTGAGGTATTGACTTTTCGCACCTTGTGGGACACAGAAACATGATCTCTGTTTTACAGCGGGAGAGCTAAAGTTCAGAAAAACTGAGGCTCTTTTAGTACCTATGAGACTTACCCACATAAAAATGTGGATAGATACCTAATGGAATTATTAAATTGCTTAGGCATCTAATTCGCTCAATGAGTTTGCAAGTCCCACGACTCCTCCGAGACCTTTTCAAGCTGTTTCTCTAGCGACTGAGCCCATCTTTTGTCTCTGAATTTTTAAGCTATGTCTGTGGCTTTTATATCATTACAATTGTGCAGGCAGTCCAGCGCCAACTTGAAGAATTGGAGGAAAGACAAAGAGCTCTGGAGATTTTTGGTGTCAAACTGGAGAGAGAACTAAGAGGAGAATCAGGTAAACAAAACCCTGTGTGTCTGGTTGTGGTGGTGGTTTTAACCTTTTTCAAAGCGGAGGGATTTTAATGACTGTCATAGGAATAGAGTTCAGTGCAAAATCGGAAATGAAACAATAACCGGAAGGATAAAAATCATCGTTTACCCTTTTCCTCAAACTCTGTTAGCTCAAGCACCTTTATGCTGAATGCTGCAAATTTTCTGTCGGTTATCACAAATTTGGAATTATCTGCCTTGTTGTTGGACCCAAATCTTCTTTTTTTTTTTTTTTCCCCACCCATTTTTAAAAATCCCATCCTGAGCTTAATTTCTTCTTCTGGAGGGAACCAGTGAGGTTTCCAGGAGCTGTATCTCAGTTACCAAGCCAGCAGCAACCCGTGCCTAGTAACAGAGTCCTTAATGACTTCTCCCGGAGTGTGAAATGCCATTAATATGATTAGAGCCGGTGGCCATGCTGTAACAACAGCAGCATGCAGGCACACAGACCCAAACCACACTGCTTTCCCCCCAGTGAGTGGAAGATATCAGGGATGTTGTCCTGGCCCTGGTTAGAAGCAAGGTTTTCACTCACCCGAACCATCAGTCCCAAGCACGCAGGACTGCAGTGTCTTCCTGCTGTCCCAGCCTTACCAGTGCTCCCCAGCATGCATGGGGTGAAGCTGGGGAGACCTCCTGCAGCGGGGCGGGGCATCCAGGGGCCCCTGCAGGCTCAAAATGGGGACGGGAGCATAAACGATGCATATAAGGGACTTCAGAGGGGGCTGCGGTTCTGTGCTGAAAGGACTCCAGGGAGGCGACAGCCGGTTTGCAAGCGCGTCTTTATTTACCTCTGTTTTAGAAAGCTGAACCTCATGCATTCATGACAGGCAGTTGCACAACGCTGAAAACCTAGATATGTTTTGGCACCTGATCTTGTTGTCTTAGCTAGGCAACGCAGCAAAATCTCTCTATGCTGGCTTTTTTAATGCCATATTTCTTAGCAGTTATTGCTCCTATTCTAACACTGAACTAATTAGTTCAGTGAGACAGCATTTGTCCAACCTTTTATATTTATTGACTAATTTCCTATAATTGATAGTGCTAGCCTATTTCAAATGTTATTTAGAAGGCTAGCAACTTTTTTTTTCCCTTAAATGAAAAAATAACAGTTTCTCAAATGGCACCTACCTTACTGCCTATGAGAAAGTTTGCCAAAAAGACTTTGAGGATTTGGAGTGTTAGCTTTTCTTTCTTTACTGCTGGTTTGTGTAAGGCTGGATGGTTTTTTTGAAATGTCAAAAATTGAGAGGGACAAGAGGCTTATAGCTCTTGGGATAGACACCAAATACCAGGATAAATGGCCTAGAGCCACCTCTTGTTTTTGCTGTTTTGACAATCGCATTTCCTAAAGAAGGCTGTCTGCCAACAGATTGATGCTTCTCATTCTCTTCCCATCCTTAGTAATTGGATTGCCCTCATTAAGGTGAAAGTACTATTTTTTCTCCCTGTTGATTGTTTGCGTGTAGGTGGCCAGTTACAAATAGGGCAGATACTGAAACGTAGGATGTTGCTGTGTCTCAATAGCCCTTCTGGTGCAAAAGCATGAAGCTGTAGATTTTCCAAACAAAATGTGAGTGCTTTGTTGCTTGTAATAACATGTGCATAATGATGCAGGAATCAGTGAGTTTAATATTCTGTTCAACCGTCTTAAAAATAATGAGCATTATCGTTTAATGAATGACCAGTGTTTATTAGGTTAAGTTGTATTTAAGCAGGTCTGCGCTTATGCAATTCAAGTGATTTAATAGGTATTATTAAGGTAATTAGAAAACGATCACAGTTCAGCAATAATATTGAGCTGCAAAGGCTGTGAATAACCAAATTTAGAGACAAGCCCGCAAACACTAGTCTTCAGTGACATTTATGCAACTCTCCTCTAATAATTCTGTAAGCCTGGGATGAATGGCCCCTTTGTTAGGGGGAGTTATTCATTAGCTCCTCAACTGAATTAGGACAGAACATGCGTGGGTGCAAAACAACTGCCATGAAGACGGATGAGCAAAATGAGGCTTTGATGATCTTCTAATTGTAGTGATAACAATTCATGCATTTAAAAAAAAAAAAAAAAGAAATAATATCAGTCCTATGAATAATTTTTCACGCCCGTTATTCCCTTTATTCTGGTTCAAAATACCAAATAATAAATCACTGATGTACCGTCACTTTGTTTTCCACTGACATTTGTGGAGGCTTATGGAGATCTTCTGCCTACAAGAAAATACAGAAATAAAAGTCTTGAAACATGTTTTCCACTGAAATTAGCATTAACTGATCAGTTGACTACACAGCTCATGAAGAATGATGATAAAGAAGAAAATCTGTGTTGAGAGAACGTTAAGAAATCTCTCTGTGTTTTGGAAGGTAAACAAATATCAGCACATGTTCCAGCTAGGATTTGATTTCATATCAGCATATCCAGGGTTTCCCAGAACTTTCAACAGAGTCGAAAGAAATCAGTTGAAAGCCTATAGGAATAAGGAATTATGAGGTTTAGCTGTTCCCCAAAAGGCTCAAACTGGCCGAGCCCCCTTTACTGTGTGACTGCTGCACAGAGGGACAGCGTAGCGTCACTCTGGAGAACAGAAGGTTGAGTTTTGGAGAACAGTGTTCATTAAATACTCCTCTGCAGCCTCTCATGCCCTCAAATGTGATGAAAATAGAAATAGCTACAATGTAATTAGAAGAATATTTGACTTTCAAATAGGATCTGGGTTAAAGGAGATTTGAGTAAACCAGGAGGGAAGTTTTCCTTTAGCAATGCTGTAAGAAAAAGCTAGCGTGGCTCACAACACACACTCATAAACTGTTTTCCCTCTAGCCTTTAAAAAGATCTGTTGCACTGCATTATGCAAAAGACTCCATTGGCTTGTTCTGCCCTTGGAAGGCATAAAATGCTCCGTCAGACTTAAATAACTATTAACATTATTATTAACTAACATTTGAAAAGCTCAGGGAAAAAAATGCCCCTGGGGACGCCTGGGGGGCATTCTGTGGGATGGAGCAGGAGGAAAAACAAGGGCTTGCACTGAGGATTTTGCTAAAAAGAATGGCATTTTTGCAAAGTGCATTACTTTTTACTTGCCTCAATCAACCTATGATACACAGTCTTTTATTAGAGTTGTAGAGATTTTAAAGTGTGAAGAGGAAACATAAAAAAAAAAAAAGACAATTTTTGCCTAAGCAAGAAAACAGCAAAAAGGCAATAGTAACCCTCTGTTTATGTGCAGGACATGCATACCTGCAACTGCAATGTTTTTACTGACAGTAAGGTAGATCACATTTTGATGGTAACTTCTGATGGTGGCATACAAAGACCTAATACTGAATACTAATGCTGTATCCCTGCATTGGATTCGTGAGAAACCACCATTGGCATGTCCCAGTGAGAACTGCTCCAGCAGTCACTCTGAGAAGACAGTTTTTATCACCACTTGGTGACCTGGAAGATCCCACAGGAACACAACCATTACTGCCAAGTTTTAATAGAATCAGGCAGAAATCGGACAAGGATTGCTCTCTCCTGCTGCTTTACCCTCCCGTTTTGTGGTAACTTCACATTGGGGTCAAATCCTGATGAGAAATCGCAGAGCTGCACCCAAGCCAGCATGACTCCTGTCCTCAGCATGGGGCCCATGTAATTCCTCCTATCCTGGCAGGAGGTGACCCGGGCTCTCTGGGAAGACAGTGCCTGGTGAAGGCACGCAAATGGGCTGGTGATCCCAAACACACAACAATTCCCCTCCTGCTCAGGAAGAGTGCAAAAGGGCTGCACTGGGCGAGATCATTACTGCCTGAAGGAGATGGGCTTTAAACTGCTGTTCTTGAGTGGGGTCAAAGCCTGGCTGTGGCATTGAAGTGAGGGAAAGCAAAAGCAGTAGAGGCAAGAGGGTAATTCCTGGGGCCAAGAACAAAGCGCATTTCAAAATGACAACAGAAAGGCATCCAAAATGCTGCTGAGCTGTCCAGGACTCTGGCTCTCTCTGCTTGGTAACCTAGTTTAACAATACTCTTGTAATTATCATCTCTGGAGCTTGACCCTGAAACCTTTGGGCTTAAATTTCAGCGCACTCGTCATCTGACATAAAGGTGCAGTCCTCTTAAAGCAGGAGAAATCACGTAAGTCTCCATCCACAGAAAATAGCCAGGCTGGTTTATTGAGGTTTTATGCGTGGTTATCTAGCAGCGTGATGTAAGGACTGCGGAGGAGAACGCTGTGCTCCCCCACCTGCTGGCAGCACCTCCTTTTGCTTTGTCCCAGGTCTGGCTGCCCCTGCCTCTAACGCGTGGTGGCAGCGTGGTGGGGTGTGCAACTGCCACGTGCTGAGGCAGGAGCACGGGCTGGTGGCTGGGTCTGTGCTTCTGAAGGGGTCAGCGTGTCACCTAAATTGTTGCTTCAACCTGGAGGAGTGCAAGATATTTGCTTCCTACAAGTGATCACTATTTTGTGGGGACAGCGGGTGGGCAGAGCAGACATTAAGGGTTTGCAATGCCATTGCTGCTGCTGTAATTCTGCATCAGAAGGTGGTGGGGTGGTTTTGTTTTGTGAAGAAAATGAATGGAAAATGTGAAGTGATAAGCGTGTTAAAAGGACAGCAAGGAAAAGAAATACATATGTGCTCTAACTTGCCACTTGAAAACAGCCTGGGGTTCTTCATTGCCAAAGATTTTTGTACAGATGGCATTTTAGGAGCAGTAAAGGCCTTCACCTGGTGAAAGAGAAATCCGTCCTGCTCTGGAGCAAGGCAGAGTCAAGCTGTGAGCTCTTCGGGAGAAAGACCATCTTGTGTTTTGTGTCTGTATACTGCCTACCAGTGGTGCCCTGGCCCAAAACCACCCAGTGATAATAGATTTGTGCTGTCCCACAGCCTTTCCCATCATTCAAAGCAGATGCAGCTTTAGAGGCCAGCCGGCAAGTGAATTTGTAGAAGATTTGATTGTGTGTCTGATGCCCACTGAAAGCAGGGACTAAGTTGATACTTGCCAGCGTGTACATCCTGAAGTCCAACTGTGTTAATGGGATATCCATTTATACATACAGTTCAGCTGCTGGAGTCCAGTATCAACAGAGAAACTATGTTATCAGAGGCAGAACTAAGAGACACAAGAAAGTCTATATGATTATTTGAAAGAAAAAACTTTAACTTCCAAAATAAGTGTTTTTAAATCTAATTCATCTTTAACTGCAATAAACTACAACATTCAACCAAATGTAGACAAGAATGTTATATCTGTTATACCCAGACATTACCGATGTAAGTTACATACAGCAAAAAATCTATATTTGAAGTCACCTAGGCTTGTAAGTGAGGACTATTTAAAGTGAACTTAAGCGGTAAGAGCATTGGAAGGAAAGGATGTCAGAAGACGGGATGTCATCCAGAGAGACCTGGACAGGCTGGAGAGGTGGGCCTGTGTGAACCTCATGAGGTTCAACAAGGCCAAGTGCAAGGTCCTGCACCTGGGTCGGGGTAACCCCCAGTATCAGTACAGGCTGGGGGAAGAAAGGATCGAGAGCAGCCCTGCCGAGAGGGACTTGGGGGTGCTGGTGGATGAAAAGCTGGACATGAGCCGGCAATGTGCACTGGCGGCCCAGAAGGCCAACTGTACCCTGGGCTGCATCAGGAGAAGCATGGCCAGCAGGTCGAGGGAGGTGATTCTGCCCCTCTACTCTGCTCTGGTGAGACCTCACCTGGAGTACTGCGTCCGGCTCTGGAGCCCTCAGCACAAGAAGGACATGGAACTGTTGGAGCGGGTCCAGAGGAGGGCTACTAAAATGATCCGAGGGCTGGAGCACCTCTCCTATGAGGACAGGCTGAGGGAGTTGGGCTTGTTCAGCCTGGAGAAGAGAAGGCTGCGGGGAGACCTGATTACGGCCTTTCAGTATCTAAAGGGGGCCTATAGGAAAGATGGGGAAGATCTTTTTAGTAGGGCCAGCTGTGACAGGACAAGGGGTAATGGTTTTAAACTGAAGCAGGGTAGGTTTAGACTGGATATAAGGAGGAAATTCTTTACAACGAGGGTGGTGAAACACTGGAACGGGTTGCCCAGAGAGGTGGTGGAGGCCCCATCCCTGGAAACATTCAAGGCCAGGTTGGATGGGGCTCTGAGCAACCTGATCTAGTTAGTGGTGTCCCTGCTCACTGCAGGGGGGTTGGACTAGATGGCCTCTAGGGGTCCTTTCCAACCCAAAACATTCTATGATTCTATGAAAGCTGGTAATGCACACTTAAGTCTCCTATTTTAAACAGATTCAGGCACAAAGGATGAAACTCAGATGCTACATGAATGGTTTGAGCTGGTCCTGGAGAAGAATAAATTAATGCGTTATGAGTCTGAGCTCCTCATTATGTAAGTAAGGACAAGCATTAGTACTGAAGATGGGGAAGGGAGATGGGAAAAGTGTACTCATGATACACCTGAACACCTTGCTGCATGCTGTAGTTTGAGACTGTTGTGGAATAAACACACCCTGAGTGGCTGTTTTGAGCACAGACTTTCAGTTGGGTCCTCCTTGTCCTTCCCTCTTGCAGCGGTTCAATTATTTCAATCCTACACGATACTCTAAGCCAGCATAGCGTATAGATGCTCTGCCCCTACATAATGTGGGTCTGATGAACACTCGGGCACTTTTTTCTGCAAAAGAAAAATAGTCTGACATGCTTATCTCAGTTTTTATTGGACATAGGAGAAAAGATGTAGGAATTCACTACAGTGATGAAACAAGCAGATACACCAAGCAAATAAAAAACGTCTCAGGTGCCACTGTTTGTGGCTGATGGAAACAATATTGGCTGTAGCTCCCTTGCCTCCTTGGAAACACACAACAGATAGGCAGAGGTGACTCTCAGCTATTTTCCCTACTATTTCTGGGCAACATGGGAAGGCAACGAGAGCTGCAGCAGTCATTACTCAGCCCTGGATTTCACACCAGTGCAGGCTGCTCGTTGCCATTTATCATTTCCGTATCACTCAACCCCTCCATGCTGTGTGCAGAGCTGCAGCCCAGCCACTAGCTTCAGCTGCACCCCAATTTCTCCCCAGCTGTGCTGATGCTGTCAGGGGCCAAACCTTTTCTTTCCCCTTGGATTGTCATTGGGTGTTGTGGTAGCGATGCTTCCTGCTCACACTGTCTGCAAAGCAGAGTTAGAAAAGCAACAGCAGGCTGCTTTTGTCTCTGCAGGACACAAAATGCTGTTGTCTGGATGTGTTCACATGCGTTAATTCCCTTGCCTCAGGACCCATTCCTGTGCAGAGGGTCTGGGAGGGCCCTTTGTGTGCAGGTGTGTTCCGTCCTATCCAGAATTACGTTGTGGGTGCCACCAACAAAGCACAGCTGGTTAAAGCCTTACATGTTGGAGTGGATGAGGGAGCTTGATCTGATACATAATGCAAAAGCTGGCAGTGGTACTTCTGGCATTGCTGCGGCAACGCAGGCACAGGCAAACCTTTTAGCCTTGACTGCCCACGAGGAGAAAATACTGGATAAACAGAACACAGAGTATCTTGGTTGAAATAATATTCACATATATTTCTTTACTGAAAAAAAAGCTTATTCTTTAACATACTTATTATTGTACCTAGAGCCCAAGAGCTAGAATTGGAGGACCACCAAAGCAGGTTGGAGCAAAAGCTGAGAGAGAAAATGGCCACTGATGGTAAGTCAAAGGGAGGAGCATGCTTGAGCCCACAGTGATAGACCGTGCCTGTATGCACCCCTGTTTGCCCTAAAAAAGGATGAGAGTGGCTGAGGCTCTTCCTCCTGTGCTCTTCTGCGAGTGCAGCTCAGCCAGCAAAATGCAACTTGTGGGATCTTCTCATCTGACTTCTAGTGAAGACAGCTAAGCTAACCTCCCCGGCTTTATGCTGAGCTGGCTCAGAAGCACTCGCACATGTGTATTCCACTAATTGTGCTGTGCAGGCAGCAACATCCAGCCAAATGTGCAATGATGGGCAGTATTGGAAGGTAATTTCTTCAACCACCTGAACACAAAAAAGGTTATCTACTTTTATGTTAACTGTAGCATTACTGGTTACCACAGTATTTTGGAACTGTTTTCAGGTCCTTGGGATTACAGTTTGGGCTTGTCTTTTCAGTTGGTATTAGAAAAGGGAGCATGGGAGGAGGAATGCAGGGAGAAGGGGGGTTACATAGCACTGAATGCCCGAAAGTATCCTGTTGTGTTCTAAGAATGTGGATTGTAAGCGACAGCAGTTTTCAATACATTTTCTGAAAGACGCTTTCCATTTTCTTACAGAAGGTTGGGCATTTTACCTTATAAACCAAATTTGAACTCCAGCCTAAATATTTTTATAAACAAGTTTCCTACCCCTTCCAGTCTAAGTTTTCTAAAAGATCTACTCTATATATTAGGAGCCTTACTGGTCAACTTTAAATGGCCCAAATGCAGGAGAAATTTTCCCTGAACTGTAACATGAAAAATATTAACTGCTATTGACTTCATTTGTCATTGACCATGATATTAATTCAAGCTGTTAAACAGTTAAATGCCAAGTGTGACAATAAAGTGATCTGGATTTTAACTCTCATTTTGTGATCTTTTAGACAGCCTTAAAGATGAGATGGATCTGAATAAGGAGGATGAAATTTTTACTGAAATGATGAGAGTGGTTGAAGAAAGGGACAGACTCGTGTCTGCCTTAGAGGAGCAGAGAATGAAAGAAAAAGCAGAGGACCAGCACTTTGAAAGCATTATATTGTCTAGAGGCTATCAGCTGAGCAGCATTTAAGCAGCCACATGCAAATAAATATGACTTCAGCAATATTCGTAATCATGGAGATAGAGTCTTCTGAAAAATGAAGGAATTAAAATTTAGAACCAGTTTATTTGGGAAACACATTGCTCTGTTATCAAAAGCTCTTAAGCAGTTCCTTTGCTCATACCGGAGTGAGTCATCCTACTACCAGCTTAAAGGATCAGCGGAATACAGAATAGGACCGAATTTACCTGTCTGATGGGCATCAGGGCCTGTGAAGGGGAAGTCAGAGCTCTGTTGTTTTCTTGGAATTTTATTTTAATGCTGAAAATAGAGTTTCTGAGAAACATGATGACATCATTTAGTATTTCTGAGACGGCATTACTTTCCATCTGTTTGCCTGAATCTGTATGTGGTTTTGTTAAGATTTTGGCACAGCCAAGCCATGGTGAACTATTTAAAGGCTGGAAAGCAAGTATCTTGTATAAAAATAAGGTTAGTTATTATTTCTGGTGGAGGAAGGGTCGTTTGACTAACAACTACATATAAGCAGTCATTAAAACTACTATAAGTGCAGTGTCAGAAATTAATTTTCCAGGTATTTGTAAGTTTTAGTGCACCGTGTATTTTTGAACAAGTAGTTAAAGCAATATTAAATCCCTACATTTTGTAAAATGGTAAGGGACTATTAAAGGGATGACTACCCTTAAAACTGTTACATGCTCAAAAAAGCTTTTGTATGTCACAGATTAAGGTCTTTAAAATACGCTGAATGATAGCTTTAAAATTGTAATTCAGGCCCAATTAGTATATATAGGGTAGGCTTTACAATTGCGTGATAAAATACACCACAAACAGTATCACGGCGCATGATGAGTGGTGTAGCAGTTAAAAATCTCCCTGGGAATAATTCCTTAAAAGGATTGTAAAAATGTTAAGTTTATAATGTCAACGTTTGATAGAAAATATTGGGGGTATATTTAAGCAACATTTATCTTGCTGCTTAAGAATATATGCATATTTTTGCTTGAAAGAAACATCTCCTATCTTTTTTTGTACATGAATTTATAGATATTGGCAAAGCAGATGTACAGAAATTCTCTTTAGTATTCAGTGTAATTTAAGTACTTTCTTAAATCTGAGATAATTCTGATATTTGAGATTGGTAGTATTCCCAACTGTATGTATGATGCACTGGATTTTCAAAGTGAAAAAACAAGGAGAAACTGGAAGACTCTTTCTTCTTGACTATCATTTTACCTCATGCTCTGAGAAGATTTGATGTTCTTGTTATTTCATGAATGGTGCTAGTTTGCAGCAGTTGCCTATGGTACAGCCAAAGCTAGAAGCATTCCTGTTACAAAAGCTTTAAACTAAAAAAACCCTCTTGGTAAGTACTTGGTAAACATGGTAATAGATGCACTGGATCCTGTCAGAATAATTTATGCATTATCTTAAGTTTTTGCTGTATTGCAAGAAATTGAAAATCCCCTTTCTAAGGAGAAAAGCAAGATTTTACTGTTGACCAAAGATAAATAATATACCTCTATTGGTGTAAAGAATATTCTATTGTTCTGCAATATTTATGTATTTATATTTATTTATTAGACTGTTTAACGAGCATAAGAGTGTCTGAGACACCAGTGTCACTCCCAGGATCCCCTGCCAACCCCAGTGTCACCCCTTGGATCCTCTGGAGCCCTGTCACTCCCTCCCATCACCCTAGGATCCCAGTGTCACCCCCAGGATTACCCACCACCCCATGTCATGCCAAGGGCCCCCATGTCACCCCCATGTCAGTTTGGATGTTGTCTTTGATTTTCATTGATAAATGTGTATTTCTAACAGCTATGTATAGGTAAAAGCTGTGCACTGTAGAGTAGATAGCTTTATCAATTTGGTAAATAATTAGCAATAAAATATGAATTAAGATATTTAAACAATGTTCTTAGTTACCATAACTTGAAGGGATACCCTTAAAACATAGCTTACAGGGCTTTAACAATATAATTTGTCTTTCATCACAGTGGAAAGACATAGCAGAATCATTGAATGCGTTCCAAAATTACCATCGGATTTTTTTCTTTATGTCATTCATAGGCTAAGCATACCTTCAGATTACGTTTTTATTGAGATGGATTGCAGGGATTGATTTTTTAAACTAACTATATTACTTAAGATTGACACAAAGTACGAGCAGGCAGGGCAGCAATAAATATTTTAATTTTCTCTGTTGAGATGTGCTGGTATTTCCAGTTTTGTGGAGAAAATTTCTGGATTTTATCACTGTTCCCAGAAGCCTCATGTAATCCCATAGAATGAGACTGTCTAGAATATCTGTCACAGTTTTCTGTAGAAAACGGAGAGTCATAATGCTTTCAAGGTATTTTTAATAAGTTTAAAGCAACCTTAATAGTGCTTTGCACAGGAGGGGAATTCAGCAGAAGCCTCCAGTTTTATCAGTCAAAGATTGTTTTTTTCACCTCTACAATCTAAGAAGTCCATTCACCTTAGTGTTGGTGCCATACGAAGAGGAAGGGCAGCCTCAGAGAACTATGATGCCCTTAGTCCTGAAGAGGAGATTGCTCTCCTCTACCATGGTCCAGCCTGCTTGCCCAGGGGAGATGGACACATGACAATCAGCCAGATCAGGTTGCTCTCAATTGTATAGAAGCCCTGAGATTTCAGTTTAAAGCAAATACCTGTTTGGCCATAAAATCAAATGCGAAAGGGTGCTTTCCTTTTAGCTCCAAAGATTTGAGTTCTTGAGAGTATTAGAGTCAACAGAAGCTGAGAGCCATCAGCGTTTTATGGACCTCAAAAACATTCGTTGCTAAAAAGACACTTTTCTGGATGTCATGTGGTCATCACACATGCTCCACTCAAAAACGTGTGTCCACCCTGGGGTAGAAAAATCTGTCAGGCTACTGTTATCCTGCCTGATATTAAGTACCTCACAAGATTAGATCAAAAAATGAACTTTACAAGTGATTTAGAAAAATAATAAACTCTTTAGTCATTTAAAGCAGGTCTTCATATATCATGAGAGTAGAGAGGAGGGGGGGAAAAAACAGAAGCTATGTGCACTGTTCACAGGTCAATTTAACATGGTTGGCTTGTATTAGAAACGTATTTAAACATTGGTTTGATTATGAGTTGTCTTGCTGCTCAATCTTTTTTGTAAATCGACTCACTATCTTGTAATAGATTTGTTCCTTTTTAAGTGCCTGGCGCTGTCATTTTTGGGTATAATGTGATGTGCTGGAATGTATTGACTATGTCTAAATGGACTAGATGTGAGCAATTTTCTATTTGAAAAAATAAAATTATATCTCACTCTCTGAAGTCCCTGAATCATTTCCATAGCAATTTCTCTCCACTGATATCTACAATGTAATAATATGTGTCTAGAAAAGATCTATAGGTAAGAAATTATATCAGTCTTAATTCATATACTGGTAAGTAAATCACACCATCTTGCAGTTCACAGATTCATTTTATACTTTAGGAATAATGACACCCTGAAGTAAGAGGACATTCGACTGTACCTTTAACACCAGAGGTTGCAAACTCCATGAGATCAACAACTTCCTTGCATTCTTACATAGGAATTCACCACCTAACTTCCTCAGGCATGACATACAAATTAGAACAGCTCCTTGAAGACTTGAAGGAAAAGTGTCACTGCATGGGTGACTAAGCACTGGTGATCAAAACCTTAATTGCTAATTTTCAAATTCCACTAACTTTACCTCTACCAGGTGATCTCATTTTGTTGCTTTCTACTAGTGGGAGAGCCTTGCAGAGCAAGACAACGTGCTGCTCAAGATGAGAGAAATGGATAAGCAAGATTTGGGCTTATGTTAGTGCCTGCACCATTGTCCCATGCTCAGTGACTCTGAACTGTTGGACAGTTCTCTCCTCTTCAGAGGACAGATGGACAGCTGCTTCTCTTCAGAGGTCAAGGTAATTTTTGGCATGTTTGAACTGATGTTTTTCTTCTCCTGTCATGTCCTTTCCCTTCCATCTCGCATGCCTCAGAGGCAGATGGGAGTGGTGGTGACTCCTCTGATGTAAGTTCTCAGGACTGCACAGGAATTAGCTGCCTGCTGAGTTTATTGGAAGTAAAATGTCAAACTTTTATCCGTGTTCAAAACCTTGCAACCACATTGACTTCTCCAGCTGTTGACAAGCTGGCTGAGGACTTCGATGTGGGCAGAAATGCCACCGTAGGAATTTACTGAGGCTCCCCTCCTACTCACAGCACACATACACCCCTACCCTTGTCCCCTTTTCAAAAGATTGTAGGTCTAAAGAAACTCAATTGGACAAGAAGTTCAGGAAAAGGATTTTGTAAGCCATTGACTCAAGACCAATCCATTTGCCCCCAAGGTAAAGGAACTGATTTTTAGGGTATTTGGCGAGGTTTCTCTGGGCATAGGCAACAAGCTTAGAGGTCTTGTGCTTTGAAGCCTCTGCTTTTTAGCCCAATTCATATCTGATTTCAACCAAGAATTTCACTTTAGCTTAGTAGTCTCTTTCAAGAAAGATACACTCTGTTTTCTTTCTTGCTTGAGCGAGTAACAGGATGTGGCTTAGCAGATTGGAGGTTCTGTACATCTTTCAAGGCTTTGCTACTGTTAAGATCTAAAGCTGTCCCTGCTGGGTTTTGCATGGACCATACAGTTTTTTGCATAGTTTAGCATGAGGGCTTTGCCATGTTAGCATGCAAATACTATCCCTGCAGTCTTCATGGCAGCCACTTCTCATGAACCTAGATCCTGGCAAACACTTTGTCATTAGCGAGGTATTTGTTGGATTTCCCCTAAATCTCTTTGCCTGATATTTATGAACAGATTGTGGTTTCTTCTGCTGGTTCTAATGAACTATGAAAAGAGACCTGGTGGCCCTGCGTGCCAGCAATGCATGCTGGAATATTCATGTAACACAGATGTACAAAATTACAGGCACAATTGAAGCTTATTAAGAAAAATTCCCCCCCCCCCCCCCCCAAAACTATCTCAAGAAGACCAGACGTAAATGCAAGTAAATTTGGCCAGGTATTTATAAATAACTGATTGATGGAACAACATGTTATCAGAAGCACCAAATACCAGGATGGTGTTCTCATCTTACTGAAAAGTTTTAAACCCACTTTCTTTCCTTTGAAACTTTCCAAATAATTAATCTGTGTGACTGTATACATGTTATCTTTTGTCTTTCGTGTACGTTTTTCCTCATTGCATCTTAGCCTATCTTTTTTGCTCCTTGATGTACAACAAAATATATATTGTACATTTTAAGAATCTGGTTGGAATTACTCTGATACTTTTATGAAACCATGTTAATTTATTATTTGTTATATTATTTATTTATAGAGAAGATTCTTATCCCAAAGAAGTTACAAGATGAGTAGAAAGCATAGCTCTGTTTTAAATTCCAGCATAAGCATATGCTTAATCTTAAATTCACCTTGTGAGCTGGCAATAAATTTACCCTCAAGTGCGAGTTCTGGATGATGGTGGGAATGAAAATTTGGAGCCCTTCGACCCCTGATACTGATGCTTTCTGCTGTTACAGCAGAGCCACATTGGGATGATCAGTCAGCCCTGGGCCTGTCTTATAGGGTCTGAAATCATGTGCAGCAAAGTCCTTAGGGACGTATAAACTTTCTTGCATGGGTATGGAATAAGAGATGTGGGTGTACAAATGCCAGCCAGGTGTGGCTGTGCTTCAGCCTGCTCCCTGCACTGCCTCTCCCAGCATAGCGCGGAGGTGGCCGCTGCCTGCAGCCATGTGAAGAGGAGCGGGGCTTCCTGGTGAAATTCAAAAAATCAGATCTTTCTGGGGCACTCTCAGGAAAATCCCAATCAAGAAATAGATGTTAAACATCTGCAAAGTAACTTGTACAGAAATGCCTTCGTTCCTAAGCAGGCTCTTTTAATGTGCTGTTAACTATTACTCTGGGTGGGGCGGGCACAGTTCCGCAGTTAACTACACAGAATTGGCAGGTCAGTAGAAGGCTGACCGCAAATATTTAGAAAAATAAAGAGGGTAGACTTTGGTCTTGTTCTGTTCTTCCTGAAGTCAGTGAAGGGTGTTACTGTAGGCAATCATGACAATAACAGTGGGTTGATAAAATGTTTTTGAAAATTCCACTTCCACTCTTTAACAAGGAAAATTCCACAACACTCTTTAACCCTTTTGACAAGGCTAGAGGAGAGGTACACCTGGGAGAAAAATAGTTAGAGAAGACTCCAAGACAAATGAATATTTATTGCACAGCCTCAACCAGCTTGGCTGCCGCAGTGGTCTGTCTTACTAGCCTAGCCCATGGCAGGTATATTATGTATGCTGCTGCCTCTTCCGCCTCATTTGGGAAGTAAGACTCTGCTCATGATGATTCTGAGTCCCGTAGTAAAAGAAATAAAAACCAGGTGTGCACAGACAAATATGCAGGTGAATAAGAATTATTTGAGTATGTGGATTTAGCCTCCTTTTATTGTCCTGGCAAAAGTATACATGTGATCAGGATACAATTGATTTGAGCTACTGGTTGGCTCATTGGTAGGAACAAGGTGCTGACAGGGAGCACGGTGAGAGGTCTCGTGGTCTGCTCCAGATTTCTCTATGCCAGATGCAGCGGGGCCAGCCCGAACAGCAGCCTGCTGACTACCGTGTCCTCTGCATGGGATCGTGGAGCATGATCATGAAGTATTAAAATATCAAATGTAAAGCAGAGAAAAAATCTAGCCAAACAAAAATCCCCACTGAATTTACATGCAGCTTTTATTTGTGGTTAAAATACTATATAAATAAGAGCTAGGCATTTAAAATCGACATTCCTGTGTCTGCCATGACTTAGATCTTGTCTGTATCTATATAAGGCCTTTTACACTGAATGCAGTATTAATTTAATGTTGTATGTCCATATGTATTCCCAGATCAAAAGCAAAAAAAGTAGCATATGTAGTTGTAAACTTAAGATACAGGGAAAAAAAAAAAAAGTTCTGACTATCCTCAAAGAGAAACATCATAAGTGGAAAAGCACTGCAATAATGTTATACCCAAGGAACTGCAAATAAATTCTGAAAGAAACCCATAAAAAAATCCCAGTAAACTTAAGTCTGTCTGTTGCTTTAGCATTAATACTTAAAGCACACAGTATTTGTGTTTCCAGATCTGATAAATTTGATTTAAAACACATTAAGTTTAATTTAAAATTTATTTTGTCCTTGTGATGTGAAACACTCATAGCTCATGAGGCTATTAAATACGTAATTTTGCACTTGCCATTAATTTGCATATGCTGAGCGTAGTGAAATAGGAAAGAAAGATGCTGGGTCTTTTCAGCTGTCTTGTGTGAGACTTGGCAAATGCATGTTGAATTCTGACTTTCCTGCACTGCCCAACCCTGTTACTGTTCGTGAGGTATCTGGCTTGTGCTTTCTGCCTTTAACACAAACTTAGTGGTACAAAGGCAAGCACACTTGTGCTTGCCAAAATGCTGTCTCTGCTGCTGTGCCCACAAAATCCTATACTGACATTGATGTAGAGCATATGGGTCCAAACGGAGATTTAGTTGGGGCATTGCTCTGTTTGTAAATGCCACAGATTGACGTGTGTATGAAAAAGGGCTTGACGTATTTATTTCTCCTCCTTTTGAAATAGTCTTAATGTTCTTAAAAATTATTCAAAGCTGTCCATGTCCTAATCCATACGTTGTGTGAGTAGCACTTCCGTAAAAATGTGTGAAATTCGGACTGTTCTGTAGACAACAGAGACACAATTGGTGCTACGAGCCAGAGAGCAAATGGAAGGGAAGGAGAGATTGTGCCCAGGCTTGGGCTCCTTCCTGCTTTTAACTGATGGCAGTATGGATGAAGAAAAGTTTTTCTCCAGGGCATATACTAACTGCATGCAACAAATACGCATTGATGTCTACCCCTCATCAGCTAACCAATGTTACCGGCTTGTAAAAACACAACAATTATTAGCCGATTTAGAAATATCCTCATGGTAATTTCATTTCACTTATTATGCCTAATAGATAGCTAGATATTTGCATGAAGTGTGTGTGGCTTTTTGCCTGAATTGTTAATCGAGTGATTAAGTGGTAAGTGAAAGTAGTGCATCCAGACGACATTAATGCTGTTCCAGTTCTGGGTGCCTCCTGAACCAGTCACAGCAAATTATCTGTTTTAAAGCTACTTCTCTCTTAAGCTACTCATCTGCAAATCAAAGCAGGACTGGTATAGGCAATCTATCATGCCAAGTCACCTTTCTTTCCCAGTGGCTTTTATACTGGTCTGACTACAGCAGTCAGTTTCTTTTGAAGTGGATACAACGATGCCCTGCCACCTCTGACCACAGAGGTAGCCAAAAACCTACAGGCAGAAGAGCTGCTTTGCAAAATGTGCTCAAGACTGAAACGTATGTAGTAAGCTTGGCCTTTAACTGGCACAAAACTGTTTCATAACACTTTATTGCCTCATTAGTTCTTTTCTATCAGTGCTGACCATAGGGTGTAGAACCATCTGCCTGCAGCTGCGACCCCCGCCATCCTTCCAGAGCCTTCACTTACAAATAGTCGGGGATGAATTGAGCTCTCTGAGTCCTGGTCCTGCCTGTCCCTACCTGCATTTAATTTTTGGCACCTGCGTTAACTAGCACTCGTGTGTGTGATCACCTACATTGGTGCGTTTGACCAAGCAGCCTGACGTAGTGGCTGGCTCCACCGCAAGGCAGTTCAAAGGTGGATGGACCATGGGGAGTGAGGTACTGTCCTGTGCCTCAGTGTACAGCTGGCCACCCAAAACGCTGTGGGTACCCCTGCTGGGAGGGGAGGGTGGCCTTCATACCACCCCAGCCCTCTTCGAGGCCCAGCCTAGCTCCTGCTGCCAGGCTTTCTTCTTCCCGGGGCTGTGTGAAACACCGTTTTCCCGAGCCGGAGGGACCAGACCCCACGGGCAGGTAAAAGGAGGACCATCGGCCCATGGCTGAACCCCCTGATCAGGGGCGGCCCTGGGGGGGCCTTGGGCTGGGGCAGGGGGTGGGGCCTTGGGCTGGGAGGCTGGGCGAGGGCGGCGGCATGGGGCTGGGAGAGGGGGCCGTTGGGCTGAGGAGAGGGGGCTGTTGGGTGGCCCTTGGGCTGAGCAGAGGGGGCCGTTGGGCTGGGGCAGTGGGTGATGTGTGGCCGTTGGGCTGAGGAGAGGGGGGCGTTGGGCTGAGGGGGCCATTGGGCTGGGGCAGTGGGTGATGCGCAGCCGTTGGGCTGAGGGGGGGGGGGCGGGGGCCGGCGGCGGGAGCCGTGTGAGGGGAGCGGGCCCTCCCCGGCGGGCGCCGAGCGGGCGGGAGGGCGGGCGGGAGGGAGGGAAGGAGCGGGAGAGCCGGGAGAGCGGAGCAGGAGCTGCCTCAAATGCTTGAAATAATTCCGCTTCCGTTCAGAGCCGGGAGCAGCCTCCCACGGCATCGGGGCCTCGGACCCGTCTCCTCCATCCCCGAGCGCCGGCGGCGGCTGGGCCATCATGGCAACCTCCCCCCAGAAGTCCCCTTCTTCCCCCAAGTCCCCCACCCCTAAATCTCCCCCGTCCAGAAAGAAAGATGACTCCTTCCTGGGCAAGCTCGGCGGCACGCTGGCGAGGAGGAAAAAAGCCAAAGAAGGTAAAAATTACAGGTTTGCACGTTTCCTGGGAGTTACCTTAAAATGCGAGGTGTGGAGGGGGGAGGAGGAGGAGACGGGGAGAGGAAAAGGCTCTGGGGAGCGGGAGGAAGGGGCTGACTGGGGAAGGACGTGCGGGGTGGGGTGGGCAGGCAGGCGAGCAGCGAGGGAGGAGCGCCGCCGCCTTGTCCCCGTGGCTTCGCCGGGACCGGGCGGGGGCCGCGGCGCCTCTCCCCGGTGCCGCTCCCCGGTGCTAGCGCGTCGCGGCGGAGAAACGCGGGAGCGCAGGCGGGCGCCGGCCGGGGGACAGGAACACCACCCACACACCCACCCACCCTCGCCGCCGCTAACGGCCCCCCGCGCGGCGGGCTGTGCGCTGCGGCCGAGGCTGGCTCGCCGCACCGCGGGTCGGGCGGCGGCGGGGGGGGAGCCGCAGAGCTCGGGCCGGGTGAGGGGTGCCCCCCGCGTGGGGGGTAGTGCTGAGCTTGTACCGGTCAGAGAGGGCAGGGCAGGACGGCCCGGGGTGCTCGGGATGGAGAAGGGGGGTGCTTCCTCGCAGTAGGTGAAGCACTCCGGCGGGCGAGGGCCGCGGCGGCCTGCGGGCCTGCCAGGCCTGCGGGCCCGAGCGCCTCGCAGCTCAACGCAGCTGGGGTGGGCCTGGGGCTTGTCCAGGTTGTGGGCGCTGCACGCCTTGGCCGTGCCTTGTAGCCTGTCGGGAGTACTTGCCTTTTGAGTTGTGGTGAAAATACCCACAAACTTGATGCTCAAATCCTCTTTGACTGGTAACGTGTTGCTTTGTATTAGCGTACAGCATGGTCGATACACATGGCTGTGAGAAACCAGCGTAAGGCACACAACTGATTTAATATTTGCAATATTAGTCATTCCTCAAAGGCTTAACCTGATTGTTCTTCTACTGAGCAAACAACCTTTGCCTCCCAACAGTTGGGGATGGAAGAACACCGAGCATATACAACAATCTGGTTCTTTGTCCATACATATGAATTAATATCCACCCCGTACTGAATCGGCATTTTTAAAATCCCATGAGACAGAGAATTGGAATTTAACCTCACTCACCCCTCATTTTCACAGCTGATGTTAATTTAAATATGATGCAAATAGACCCAAAGTAACAGTCACTTCAGAACAGTTTTTAAAGCAATGTTCATTGCTTGCAAGTGCGAGGAAGGGGTATCATGCTCGACAGACCCTTGCTTCTGATGTATATGCTGGTAATGAAACCAGGTACAGTATTGCAGAGTACCAGCAGTGCTGCAGGCAAGGATGATACAACATTGGCGAGTACAGCCTCTCACTCTGTAACTATCACATCATCTTTCTGAGATGCATGGCCTTGCTTTTCAATTAAAATGCATGTTGCATGAGTATGCTCACATTACTTGGCTTTTTCTGGTCATTGTAGATGGTCCAGAAGTTGATGAAGTGGTAAATGATGGCAAACTTAGTTACCCAGCTTGTTACATTATTCTGTTAGGGTATTCATGAATATTAGCGGCATTGAACTAGCAACAATTCTCTGCGATGAGTCTATATTGTAGGTATGTTTAGAGGTCTTTAGCCTATTCGTAGTAGATTTAGTATGTTCAGTGCTATTATAATTATTAAACAATGCTGTTTTCCTCAGTGACAGATATTGTTAAGTCACAAATCTCCAGCAAACTGAGACAGCAGTTACTTTTACCCACAATCATATAATCTTACAAAAAGATGTGTTCTGTGAAATCATATTTCTTCTCATTGCTTCTATGTCTGTATTAAATGAGTTGACTAAAACCTGCGCTTGCCATTTCATTATCTCATCATATTGATATTTACCCTTCTGAAATTTTGGAACTGGTTAGTGTTGTCCTTGTCCTTTGTGTTTCCCAATTTTCTAAAGTCTTTTTAAAAGTAACAGTGGTTTGGAAAAATTTTTTGTAACTTTGTGAGGAGTTGTTATTTGCTGATGGAAGAAAAAGTATTTTATTAATTCACCTTAACATCCTTCTTACTTCTGCATGTATTTATCACATTTCTTCAGTGGAAGCATAAATAGTGGTGAGATTGATGCTATGCTGTCTTCCTTGTTTGTTTGTTTTTAGCAGATTCAGATGGCTTCAAAGCTGGTAAATCCTCACTGTGAAGCCTGTCCTCTTCATGCTTCCTAGTCTTTCCTGCACTAGAAATAAACTAATGAGCCACCCTGTTTCTTGCAGGCTGTGACACACATAGGTTCCATCTTAAGTTATGCTGCCATGGTTTGTATGGCTCCAGGTGTATTTGAAGTCTAGCTAGGAGCTTCATATAGGCACTCAAATTGCTTGTTCATCTAGGCTCTGTTCTTTGATTTTTTTTTTTAAATTTTTTTTTTTTTTTTCCTACTTCAGTCTATGCAGTGGCAGGCTTCCTGTAGAGACAGGTCTCAGTCATAGGAGTGCACATGGTTATTCAACTGTTAACACACTGAAACACATCAGAAAATGCTCAAGTATAAGTCATAGGCATTTGGAAAAAATCTTTTTTCTGCTGGCCACGTTAACACCTTCAACTTTTGTAAACTAGAATGAAGTACTCTTGGATGGCACCTTTACTCTTTCTTCATATTTTTGGTAGAACATCGGGATCTATTCTCTAATCCAATTTGTTAGTCAAATACAGATTTCTACCCCATTTTGTTGTGAATGTTTATCTCTTATCATGTAAGGTCTCTAAATATGATGAACTGTTAGTAACTCTTTAGAAATAATGCTGTGGTTTTTTCTGTCTTGGGTATTCATTTCTCCTTTTACCTACTTAGTCTTGTGCTTTGTGATTTTAATATTCCAGTAAATCCACGTTCTGAATTTCACCTGTGTCAGTATTTCTTCATGAAGCAACAATTCTGGTTATTCCAATTTATGGTTATCTTTATGCACGGACCATAGAACAAGTATTTTTCTCTTAGATGAATGTAGACTATGCAGAAGATGCCTCTGTCATCCCAGTCTCCTGATCAACTGGATTATAGATCTGGCTAGAGCTACTATGGCTTTTTTTTCAACCTGCACACCCTCAGGGGCTACCAAGGGACTGCTGCACACACACCTCTGTTTTGTTTATCTGCTGTGCGCCCCTCTGTGTTAAGCCAGACCATGCTCAGGGTGCACACCTGGAATCAAAAACTCAGGAGCATACCTGGGTTTTACAGCTTAGTAATAGGTCAAGAAATTCAGTGGGACTTGGTGCGCTTACGATAAATAAAGGGCAAATGAAAATGTCTCTATCTTTCACTTGGTATAAGTTCTGCTGTTACATAGAGGACAGAAACTTACTGATTTATTTCGGTATTTTACCACAAGGGCCAAGAATTAGTGCTTTTAAATAATGCAAGAATGTTTTATCTGTTGTAAGGACTATACTAGTTACATTTTACTACTATCTGTGTTATACATGTAGTTAACTTGTGGATGATATATGATTATACATATATTATTTACATACATTTCGATCATTGTCAAAATGCTATTTTTATATATTGCAACAATAGAGCCAGTGCCAAAATGCTCCACCAATGAAAATCCATTAAGATCTGACATTATGGTGAAGAATAATGCAGATTATTTATAGAGTAGTCTATGTTGTGGATGTAGTTTATAATACAATATAAAATGTTTTTCTTGTAATAACATTAATTTTTATATATTAATATATATAAAGATATATAGTAAGCCTTTCCTTATGAACTTCAAGGTTCTTGGCAGTGATAAGTATTCCACTCATGTTAGAGATGAGAATATTCTAGACAAGTGAAGTAAATTCTCTAATATCACAGTAAAAGTTGCTGACCAAAACAGAGAGAATAACCCGAGATATGGTTACTTGAGATATGGCACATGATGTAAGCAGGGATTAGTCATACCTTAAGACATATGTTAATCTGGAAAATACATTGTCATTAAATATTAAAGAATATTTCATAAGATCTGAAATTTGGAGCTCAAATTTGCATATGTAATCATCTGTCATGTAGGGGCTTAGCCTGGTTTTTGTTTACGGTATCTCATTGCCATGGGTTTAATTCAGGGTTGAGAACATTGTACTTTAGTCTTTCCTATGAGAGCATGAGCAGCTGCATCTTTAAATAGTGTACAAATTCTGTTATGATAATAAAAATTGCAAATGACTAAATATGTTTAGAATTAATTATCGTTAGCTTTTTATCTTACAAGAAAACTGAGAGATAATACTAAAATATTTGATGACCTGTTTACGAGTGAACTGTCATATGCAAGAATTATTTGTAGTTTATAGTAATCATAGAATCATAGAATGTTTTGGGTTGGAAGGGACCCCTAGAGGCCATCTAGTCCAACCCCCCTGCAGTGAGCAGGGACACCACTAACTAGATCAGGTTGCTCAGAGCCCCATCCAACCTGGCCTTGAATGTTTCCAGGGATGGGGCCTCCACCACCTCTCTGGGCAACCCGTTCCAGTGTTTCACCACCCTCGTTGTAAAGAATTTCCTCCTTATATCCAGTCTAAACCTACCCTGCTTCAGTTTAAAACCATTACCCCTTGTCCTGTCACAGCTGGCCCTACTAAAAAGATCTTCCCCATCTTTCCTATAGGCCCCCTTTAGATACTGAAAGGCCGTAATCAGGTCTCCCCGCAGCCTTCTCTTCTCCAGGCTGAACAAGCCCAACTCCCTCAGCCTGTCCTCATAGGAGAGGTGCTCCAGCCCTCGGATCATTTTAGTAGCCCTCCTCTGGACCCGCTCCAACAGTTCCATGTGCTTCTTGTGCTGAGGGCTCCAGAGGTGGACAAAGGGCTCCAGGTGAGGTCTCATCAGAGCAGAGTAGAGGGGCAGAATCACCTCCCTCGACCTGCTGGCCACGCTTCTCCCGATGCAGCCCAGGGTACAGTTGGCCTTCTGGGCCGCCAGCGCACATTGCCGGCTCATGTCCAGCTTTTCATCCACCAGCACCCCCAAGTCCCTCTCGGCAGGGCTGCTCTTGATCCTTTCTTCCCCCAGCCTGTACTGATACTGGGGGTTACCCCGACCCAGGTGCAGGACCTTGCACTTGGCCTTGTTGAACCTCATGAGGTTCACACAGGCCCACCTCTCCAGCCTGTCCAGGTCTCTCTAGATGACATCCCGTCCTTCTGGTGTGTCAACCGCACCACGCAGTTTGGTGTCGTCCGCAAACTTGCTGAGGGTGCATTCGATCTCGCTGTCTAAGTCATTGATGAAGATATTAAACAGCACCGGTCCCAGTACGGGCCCCTGAGGGACACCACACGTCACCGGTCTCCATCCGGACATCGAGCCATTGACCACTACCCTCTGGATGCGACCATCCAACCAATTCCTTATCCACTGAACAGTCTACACCTCCAATCCATAGCTCTCCAATTTAGAGAGAAGGCTGTCGGGGGGGACGGTGTCGAGGGCTTTACAGAAGTCCAGCAAGATGACATCCGTTGCTTTTCCCTTGCCACTGATGCTGTCACATCAGGTTCCATCCCTTTCATTTCTGAAAAGTGTTCAGAGACTTAACCACTCCATGTATGCTACTGGAGGATTCTAGTCCTTATCTAGCAGGACTTGAGATCCACGGTGGAGCTCACTGTATTAGCAAAAATCAACTGCAAATTCAAATTTTTTGTAAGCTCCATACAGCAGTCTGCATTGTGTACTAAACATATCTTTATACAAGTGCAAGGAGAGAACAGAATACCTTTTTTTTTTTTTTTTTTAGACGCAGGGTTGTGTGTTGTGTTATCTTATGAATTTTTCATTGTGGGTTCAGTAAGGTCATGTATGATTGTCCTCCTTGAATTTTCCTGGCCTGGCAATTATAGGCACAGAAATTTCACTCCTCCTAATAGCTTACTGTAGTAGAGAATCTTTAGAATTGGTCCCTGACATGCTGATAAATCAGTGACACATTTGGGAATGGAGACTAAAGTTCAGAATTGCTTAAATTATGTAGGAGCAGATGGGAAACAGACAGTGTGGACCCGTAGATTTGGTAGAGAGCAGTTACTGCTCATTGTTGGGGCTCGGTTCATTTTCCAATAGATATGACATCAATTTCAGTAATTTGACTTCTCTGCCTAGTTTATTTGATGTTGATCAACAGGAGAAGAAATGAATTTTCTTCTAGCTTCCACTTACGATATTTCTTCTTTTAATATTTTATGTCTTGTTTTGATTTCATTTTGGTGTTTGAGGTCACAGTAGGCCATATTCTCTGTATTGGGAAGAGTATGTTAACAATGTAAAGTATTGTATTGATTGATTCTGCTATTTCTTGATAATAAACTTCAATTTCTTAATCTTTACTTTGTTGCCATCATGCATTTCACAGAACAATATGAAATTAGAACAAATTAAAAACACAAATTAAGAATAAATGTAGGGTGATGAGAGCTTTTTGAGTGTTTTAAGTAAAATTTTTGTCTTTCTGGAACCCATGATTAAATGCCTTGTTGTGTGAGGTTATGCGTTGGTCTGGCTATGGGCATTTTACTATGAAATAAATGTATTTCTTGGTATACAGGAAGTGATGTGCTGGATTTTAATTGACATATTTGAATTATTTTCTTTGGACCTGCTTCTCCAACTTCTTTTTGAGTAGAGTAATGCACTACTGGTGCAAAGGACTATTTTTTTTTGTTGGTAGACTTGTTTTGCTTGCCTCTTTCTCATGTGAGAGATTCTAGACTAGCTTAAATGCTTTGCAGGCTTTTTCTTTTCTACTGCTCTCACCTGATGCTGTATTTAAAACACAAAGCTGGAAGAAGAAATGATACACACCCTACCATCATATTTACTAATACATAGTGCAAATGATGAAAATGGGCCACTGACTGCTAATTTCATACTGGTGCTTTGAAGACTGCATACAGTGTTTTCTATGAAAAGGAAATGGCATGGAAAGGGCTTTATCATCACTCTTACATCAGTACTTTAGAATTTCTATCTTTTACTGCAGCATATCAGTACATCGACCCTAGGCTTTCTTGTGCCATCAGAATAGCTGAACAGCTGTTTTTGATGTCTGACATAATGCACTTTACCTCCAACCTTAGTGTGTACCAATCAAAATGTGCTTACAACCCTATACACTGCGTTACATATTCCCATGTCCCTGGTGTAATGCCACAGGCACATCATGGACAGCTGCATAGCTGATGCTGGATCAAACCTATTAGTACCACCACTGAAATAATTACTGCCTTGGAGCCAGTTCTGTTAAGTAGATAAAATACTTCCGTTAAGTGGAAAAAATGTGGAAAGTGAAAAGAAAAATACAGGGAAGACTCACCTGCTTTGTTTGTTGTCATTGCATTGCTATGAGCCTTCTGTACACATTTACAGCCTATGAAAGGAAGATAAACTACTCAAGAGGAGACCATTGCTGTTTTGTTTCCATCCTTAGAATCCAAATTTTCAAGGGATATCTGGGGAGGCCTCTCTGCTCTGAATGTTGGAGGGATTGCTCGGTAGAAAGAAAGATAATTGCCTTTGAGATGCCTCTGTCAGCGTAGACAGAATATCCAACTGTTGCTAATGCTGGGATGGCAGTAGCCCTCCAGAGGCAACTCTCAGGCACATATGTAAATGACAGCTCCAACGTGCCTGAAGCTCTTTGTGGTCTGTCAAGCTGTGCTAAGCTGGGTTTGTGCAAGTGGAAGAGTAACTGCTGTAGCCTTTGATAGCTTTTGGGTCTGCCTTTCTTGCCTTCCTGCCTCTGCCTCCTCTTTCCACAAGTGCTGCTCTCTGCAATACACAGAAACTTATCAGCACTGTTAGCTGTGATCTGTAAGACACTGTTAAGCATCTATTATTGTTTATATGTAGCTAAATCGAGGGCCATGTCCTATTATGTTAGGTACTATATTTTCACAGTGTGAAGAGCCCCTGCATGCAATAATTTGCAACCTAGAGCTCTTTATGTCTTGCATATTTTTCTGGCGTTTTTCCTCCTGTAATCCACATTTTAACATTATTTCTGGCATTTCATTTTTTCTAGGACTCATGATCTCTCATCAGGAATTTTATCTAAAGCATTTTCTCATTGGTTTTGGTGTGGTTTTTTTTTCTTTCTTTCTCTCTCTTTTTTTTTTTACCAGGCTTTGGCTCTGGTTGGTTTGGTTCAGAGAAAAATTACCTGTTAATGCATTTCTGAATCTCAGAAGTCACAGATAATTCCAAACTTATTCTAAAAAAGTCACTGTTTTAACCAAATATTCATGTAGGGCCCAGTCCAATTATGCTTGGTCCATGTGTTTCATCTACAGCAATTAAATGTATAGGAATGTTGTGAGTCCCAGATCCCACATTTTTGCCAGGCCAGGTTATTGAGTTTATATCCAGAGGTAGCCTGTCATGGTAGAGCTGAGCATATCAGTGTCTGCTTGTCCTGGTTTTGGCTGGGATAGAGTTAATTTTCTTCCCAGTAGCTGGCATAGTGCTTAGTTCGAGAAGAATGTTGATAACACACTGATGCTTTAGTTGTTGCTAAGTAGTGCTTAAGCTAGTCAAGGACTTTTCAGCTTCCCCTGCTCTGCCAGGGGCACAAGAACCTGGGAGGAGGCACAACCAGGACAGCTGACCCCAACTGGCCAAAGGGCTATGCCAGACCATATGACATCATGCTCAGTATATGAAGCTGGGGGAAGAGGAAGGAAGGGTGGGGCGTTCGGAATGATGGCATTTGTCTTCCCAAGTAACGGTTATGCGTGATGGAGCCCTGCTTTCCTGGAGATGGCTGAACACCTGCCTGCTGATGGGAAGTGGTGAATGAATTCCTTCGTTTGCTTTGCTTTCATGCACGGCTTTTTCTTTACCTATTAAACTGTCTTTATCTCAACCCATGAGTTTTCTCACGCTCTTCTGATTCTCTCCCCCATCCTACCGTGGGGGGAGCAAGCAAGTGGCTGGGTGGTGCTTAGCTGCTGGCTGGGGTAAAACCATGACACTGCTTTATGTCAATGTCTCCTAGCATGTGTATCATATAGGATTGTAAAACAGGATATGTAAAATGCACTGACAGCATTGAGATTAGCACAAGACAGCACTGCCAACCTCTCCTCTGGTTGAGAGAGGTGGCAGAGGAGCCTGTGGTGGTGTCTCACTGGAGGCGGGAGGACCCATACATGAAGAAGGGGATGTATGGATGAAGAGGACACAGAACCTGGCTCTCCTGCCTTTTCCCACAAGAGCACCCTCAATCGTTAAGTCCATCCAGTTGCTTTTGAACTAGAAGTGAAACAGAGTTTTTTTTTTTCCCTCTATGCTTGATTAAGTTCTGAAACTTATTGCTATAGGCTGTTTTGGATGCCAGAAATATTTTTTAAAAGGGAAGGGGGCTAAAAATGGGTCTGGGTGGATTCTAGTTGAAAAGAAAAAATATCTGCGGTGGCCCACATGTGAATCATGTAGGCCATCATAGACATTTCAGATTCAGAAATCATTAAATACCTATCATGAAATGCACAGCTATTAGGAAGCTTATACCAAGGGAAAAAATTATCTTGGTTTCCTTTTCCCTGTCTGTATTGTTAAGAATGCATTTCTGTCAGGGGCTAGGACCCTGGACTTTGATCTGCTGTTCTGATCTAATACAGCTCTTGATTCTGTTGTTCTCTGCCTGCCTGTGGCCATAGAGCCACTGAACTCTGTCTTTGCATTTGACTTCCAAAAGCAGCCTTGGGTAATATGAGCAAGTTAGCTGTTACAGGCTTTTATTTCCTGTGTTTTTCCCATGTAAGCAGTTTCTTCATTGTCTAAGCCTATAGGTTTCATACAGGATGAAACTAAACACGCATGGAATGGGTTAAAGGAAGGTGGGTGGTGAAGGGGAGCAGAGCAAGGGGTCTGGCTGCAGATACCTGCTGCCCTCTGAGGTGCTGCCGGGCTGGGTGGAGGGACAGGGCTGGAGGGTAGGGGGAGGGAAGATGTCTTCTGTAAGGCTGTGTCCATCCCTTCCTCTCCTCTTTTCAGCAGCAGCTGCTCCCCTCCTCTTCTTGCACTGCCTTGGTCACAGCAGTCACTACTGAGCTCTTTAGGGTACTGTGAGCAGACATGGATGAGGGTGCTTGGTGGTTTGGCATTGCTTGTTGCTACAGCAGCTGTCACCCATCTGTGGGGAAGGGGTGGTGGCCACAAGCTGCCAGCTGGACTGTGCTGTCATAGAGACTGACAAGCTTGGGTTGCAGAATTACTGAATAGTTAAAATTGGAAGGGACCTCTGGAGATCATCTAAAGTTTCAGGTGTCTGATGGTTCAGGATCTCAACTGAGGGAAAGTGGGCTGGGCTGGTCCACTAAGCTTGTACCTTTGTCTGGGCAGGTGTGATGAAGGCATGGTGACAGCATACTGTCAGTTCTTTTCAGTATCTGCTGTAGTTGGCTAGATGTATAGCAATTATCTAGATGAAAGGTAAAAAAGATTAAAGTGGTGAAATAAAATCAGCATTAAACAGGTGGTTGAAGAGCCTCCAGTGCTTCCAAATTACAGGACAGAGCCATGGAAGGAAGAAAAAGGTAGCTAGAGACCAGCTCAGACTGATTTACCTTTATTTCAATGTTGATTTCTTTCTTTACATCTCCAGTTTTAAAATATGCTATCCCTGATATCAGACTCATAAAAACATGCATCCAGTCTTCAAGTGAAGGTGGATATAATCAAGTGAAGCTGTAGAAGAGAGTAAATACGAAGTTCTCATTTTCATCCTCAGGAAAGTGAGCATGCTGTCAAGAGAATCTGTAATTTTAGAACTCCACCATTTCCCTTAGCATTTAAGGAATCTGCCCTGAAAGTAAGAGAAGACCAAGAGACCAAGACTGACAGTGAGAGAAGCTCTTGCTGGGTTTGATTACTGCTTGTGGGGTTCTACATCTTCTGAAACCCCTTAGCTTAAAGGCAGCTTCTTGCAAATGCGAGTCTGTGCTTTTGTGAATCTCTCTTGGACAGAATCTCTGGGATATATCCTACTTTTTCTTTTGTCTAATGCCTTCCGCAACCAGTAAACCATGCCCTCCCTGCAGACCCAATAGCTTAATACTGGGCTCTCTGCCTTTCTCACTGAGGTTAAGATAAGGACAGTCCAGTTCTTTTGTTACTTCACTGTATCTGAGATCAAGTGCTTCCTATTAACTTAATCCACAGAGTTCTGCAGTCTTTTTCAGCAAAATGCTGATGTTGTTGAAGGTGAAATCAGCAGTTGTAGGGGCACAGTTCTTTGCAAAGTGAAGCTTTAGAAAAGCAGTGGTTGAGGTGTACCTAAAATATTATTGCTTTCCCGTATGCTGCTTCTGTCCTCTTCCTTTTCCTCCCCACACCAGTTCCTATTAAAATGTATGGTGCTGTTGACTTGTGTCCCAAATGATAAGCTATTTTCTTAGCTGCAGCCAAAACCAAAAAGAGGTGACCCTTGAAAGAGCAGTTAACACTGCACTACGTGCAGTCTGCTGTGCTGAGAGCAGTGTGATGCCATTTTGTGTGAGAGAGGACGAGCAGGAAGGCAGAATATTTTGTAGTGCTTCACATTTTTATTTGCAGCACTTCCAAATGCAGGGCTGGGGTGGGGCTGAAGGCTTAGCTTGCTCTCTGTGTATTCCTTGTGCCTTCTCCAGCTCATAGTAGTTCTGTAGCAAGTCACTGTAGCAAGGCACTCAGAGCCTTGCTCTTCATATGTATCGTCATACATTTCTGTTTGGTGTGCTAATACTTACTAAAAGATAACATTACTTGGTTTTAATACCCTTGTCCCTCTTGGGATTGGGTGTGTATGTGTGTGTTCAGTGTGCCAGTGAGTTAACTCACTTTGGTGACCAGACTGAAATACAAACAAAAGATGTCTTGGACCAAAAGCAAAATCATCAGCCTTATGTGAATCCTTAGCCTACCACGCAACTACCCCTTGACAACCTGTGCACAGGCCAGAGAAAACCAAGGGCCAGAAAAAAAAGAGATGGGGATGTGACTGGTCAAGAGTGAGTTGTATTGGCAGAGCTGTATTAGGAAGATTAGCCACCATCTGTTCACCCTAATCCTGCACCTGGCTCTAGACTGCGCCACTGTTCAACCAAGTGGTGATCGTACTGAAAATATTAAAGAACTGCAGGGTTAAGTAACAAGGCTCTACAGTCTCCCAAATATTCTGCTTTCCTTTTAGTTTTGTAGTAGTCCCTGTGAAATAACTGCATATGGTGCTATAAAATATTCTTATAATATATGTGGACTTAATACAAAATTAAAGAGAGCACATTGGTCATGAGTGAGTGATACTGCTTTTCTTTTAGTCTTGATTTCTCTTCATATAATTTCTTATTGATGTTTGTATTAAGCACCTCATCTCTATCATGGCTGACAAGATCTTACTCATCTTGTTTTTCTTAGGTAATTATTTTTGTAAAAGAAAACACCTGGAATATATATTTCTGTGAGTCAGTCTTGGTAGTTGTAGTCATGGTTAAGTCCTTTTGGCTTCTCTGATTTCTGTTTAGCATAGAGCTGATTCTGTTCCTTTCCTGTGGAGTGATAGAGCAGTCTGTGGCACTGACCCAGTGGTGGGTGAGATTAACCTATTCATAGTGAAACCTATGAAATTCCATTTGGAAAAAGGGACTTTAGTCAGGATGGTAGGAGAGAGGGCGCAACAATTGTCAGCGACTAGTGCTCCCTTTGAAGTCTCTGAGCAGAGACAGAAGGCCGTGGTAGAGTGAGGAGCAGCTGTTTATCTCCAGAATGGTAGTGGTGTCCCAGACAGGAAAATACAATCTCATACTGCAAAAGCTTTGAAAGCATCAAAAATCCTAAATGTGGTCTAAATATTATAATTTCCTGAATGTTTCTTTAGTAAAGGTTTCATCATTTTTTAATGGAATATGTGTTCACAAGAAAATCTGTCACCACATCTTTACTGAAAGTCTCATGTAGTACTTGAATCTCTTTTGCCTGCCTTTGCATGCAATAAGACAACTTTTAAGTGCTCTAATTAGAGCTGGCCTCTTGGCTTTGGTGGCTGCAGCAGAGCACAAGCATACAATTTGGGTGAAGTTAACTACGCTAGAAGCAGGATAGAGAGAGGGAGATATGAAATTACTTTTTTTATACATGTTTTTCTGTATTATCCTTTGAAGATACCAGCATTTTCCACTACCCATGTTTTTTTGGTCATTTTCATATAGTACTTGCCTGTGTTTGTGTCTGCTAAGAATAGATAAAGCTCCATGTTCCCAGTGATGTTCAATAGGTAGACTTCAACAGAGCCCTTTCAGATAGTGTGCAGGTAATGACTGCTGGGGTTTTTTATGTTAGGACTTAATACTCCAGCTTCTCATTTACCGCAGAAGAAAAATATAAGTTGCTTCTCATTGCCTGGACATGGGCTTTCTGGCCTTAGCTTCTAAGAGGTGCACATTACTATGTCACTGCTGTCCTCCCGGTTGTGCCTGTACTTCCTTAGCTCATGATTGATTGTTTCCCTGGAATTACACCGTCAAAGACTTGGGTGTTAAGCAATCATACGGCTATGGTGGACCACCTTCCTGGCCCAGCAAACAAGCAGGCATCATACTTTGCAAACAGACGGACAGGGGTACAGGCAGCCTAGAGAACACGTGTGCAGCAAGGGTGGGTGTTAAGGTCAGAATTTCCCAGACAAGAATGTCTAAATTGCTGTGCCCTACTTATCCAACTGTGAGCTGGATTAATGAGAGTTTAGACAGAGAAGTACTTTGGGTACATTCAGTGGGAGAAGAGAGAGATGTTTTCTTTTGTATCCGTACAGGTGGTCCTTTTGAAGCAAGCCAAAATAAGCTTCCTCACCTGGGTAACGGCCTGAATAGGTTGGCAGGGTGTGAATCCATTTTCAATGTGTGTAAAGAAAAGCATAACAGTTTGCCAGAGTACAGCCTCTCATTTATTTTTTTCTTAACAAGTTTCTTCTTCAACTGTCAAGTTAGGCTGAGGCCTAATAGTTTTTTTTTTTTTTTCTTTTAACCGTAGGCGGTTCTAAAGGAGCAAACTATTAATAGTGAAATATTGGCTTAGAAGAACACTAATGCACAGGGGATTCTAGAGCAAACGAGGCAATGCTGTCAATGGTTCAGATTGTTCTTAATTACAATAATGGCATTATAGGAGCTGCAGTTGCTGTCGGGCACAAAAGAAGATAATGATAATGTCAGAGTGCTCAGAGTAAATGCAGTATAATGTATTGCAGTACTGGATTCAAAAGATGATATGCCTAACTTGTCGTCAGAGTGCATGAAGAAGAAGAATGGTAAAAGGCCAGAACAGTTTTTGTTGTAACTATGTAGTTCAGGGTTTTTGTGTTGGGGTTTTTTTGGGGGTTTTTGTGGCCCATGCTTTCAGGCTTAAGAAGAAATGTCAGGTCTTGTGTTTAAATGATGTGTATTAATTTTATTAGAAGGTGTGATCACATCCTGTTCTCCTCTCCCCCCTTGGAATAAAATCACCCTTGCTTAGAGAAGGAAAGGAAATACGTATTGGCTCAGTACTCTTGTACCCTCAATACATTTGATGTTGATCCTGTTAGAATGAAAGAACATGAGTATGGTAGATCTGGCCCTGAGTCAAAATTTGCCCCAGGAGCCCCTGGAAATATGTCCAGATCTATTTGATGCATGTGATCCCCGTTTTATAATGAGACAAAAAAAATTCAACTCTTGAGTTTTGGGGATGTTTCGAAGCTGGATTTGGATTTTATGGCTAGAGTCCAAATCTGAACTGTAACACTTGTAAACATTTTAAGGCCGTATGCTTTGCACTCTAATTCATTACTGTATAGGAAGAGGCTTTACTGTTTTACTGCAAAATAAAACATGCAGCAAAGCAGCTCATGGTCTTGGATTCTTGTTCCTGCTTTGTTATAATTCTCAGTTATAGGTAGGAACAGGTAATAAACTGTAAGGTAGTGGTGGTGTTCCTCATTATACCATGAGTGTTCGAAGTGACTTGGTGTCTTGCATACTTCCTAAAAACTAACCGCAGTGGTGGGTTGGATTGCAAAAAAAAAATCAGTATCCAGTTGATTTGCGTCTTTATTATTTTGTTCATGTTTAACTGACTTGAAACAGTTACTCACAAATGAAACAATTTTACAGAATTCGAATAAATATTTTTAGGAGTTGTTGTCTCATGCACAGAATGCCAGTATGCTTTGTAAATAAACATTTTCCTAAATGGACAGCAGGGTGCAGGTGCTCCATAGGGCACAAGGTGGCTCCAGTTCACGAGGAAAGCTGGCGTGAGCTGAGTAAGTGCCAGGAATTAGTTCACAGGAATCAGCTAGAAGTGTGTCAGAATGGAGCTCAGCATTTTGCGGTATTGCAGGTCTGATATTTTGAATATGAACTGAATCTTAATGGGTCCTTGGAAGAAGACTGTGTCTAGTCTTAGAGTAGGACTAGTAAATTTAGATTGCATTTTGCTTCTCATCTTTCATTTTTGAAGGAGTTACCCCAGTGGATTTTATCAGACGTTCTGAGCTAAGTTCCTTTTGTCCAAGTAAAAGGTAACAGTTCTATGTGCAGAACAGCATTCCCAGGGTAAGCTACAGAGAAAACAGAGCTGGTGTGTACACTAAGAGCAGAAACGTAAAGTAAGCTAGGCAGAGGATAAAACAGAGATTCAAAGGGTTATGAGAAAGGTTTTTATAAAGCAGGTCACTAAAATGTAATGGGTAGGGGAGAGAACAGAATAAGTTGCTAAGAAAATCCTGTATTGTAACCAAACTTAATAGGAAATTCTCTGTGTCATGCCATCTACTTGGGGCAACTGAGGCAGAAAAAGGTGAATTGAGTTGATTTACTCCTGATCTTTTGCAGGTTAAGAAGTGGAAATGAGCAGCAGTCTCCTAACCTCAGTGTTTAGTCTTGCTCCATTAGATAGCGCTTTGTGCCATTCACAGTTTTTGTTGTTTTTTTAACTCTGTTGCATGTCAGTACGGTTTAATTTTAATATTAAACTGAACTTTTAACTGGGATTTTTCACTTTTTTTTTTTTTAACAACTCATTTGGTGTTCAATTTTTTTGTTTGTGTGAACTAGGCAGAAATTTTCTGGATTTTGCATTTTTTAATTTGCTTTACATATTGTTGCACCAGGCATTATGTTAGATAAATATATGACGAAATAGCATTTCTTAACATGATCTTCGCCTCTATCCCAAAGAAGGGAGGATTTGGTTAAGAGGTTTAAGCTGGTTTACTTAATAACAGTTTTCTCAAAGTAATGTCAGGTGTTAAAACAAATTAAAAAATCTAACTTTGCCACATTATTTATTTTAAAAATGTTAAAGCTTGTAGTTTTTCTCTCTAACATCTAATGTTAAATATAGCAAAACAGATTAGGTACAAGACCTATGTAGAGTTAATATTAAAAATAGTGCAAAGCACCATTTTGACTTAGTGGATTCTCTGTATTTTCAGTTTTCCCAATGAATTTTATCAGAAGTTAACTGTAGGCATGATTACAATTAGTAACTCCCCATATTAGATCTAATCCCTTTGTTCTTCATTCAGACAGGACTCCCAGTAAGGTCAAAGAAAGTTTTGACTGAATAAGGAATACAACAACTGGCTCTAGCTTTAGTACATATAGGGCCAGATTGTGGGTTACAGCCAGCTTAAAAGTGTACAGCTCCAGTGATTCCAGATCTTGTGCATAATAGGCAGATCCTTCATACTGTTATGACAGTACTTTATTAACATGTCAAATACAGAAGAAAAAAACCTGACAATTTTATGGCTGCTCAGAATCTTATTAGCATGTCTTAATGTTTTGTGTTAGCTGACATTATGCAAATATGCCTTCAAAAACATTTCCCTGTTTTCATGAGAGAGTGAAGAAAATAGAAGTAATCAAAAATTGGAATTAAATACTCGAATAGTTTGGCCAATTAATAAATCTGCAGTTGCAGAATAGAAGGTCTGTGGGCTGGAGCTGGCTCTTAACTTAATGTTAACTTACATTTAATTAGCCAGACCAGATGGAAGCTGGCTAAGCTTTGCATGAAGGCTTGTGGGAAAAAGACATAATCTTCCATTTTGTCAAAGGAACTAATACCACAGATTAAAGGTCGGTGTTCTTTTCAGAATTTAAAGAGTGGATGCATAGTGGCTGACGGCAAGAAACAGCGAGGGCACTAACAAATTAGCTTAACCCCTAGATGACTAGTATAGCAGCTCTGCTTCATTTGATTCCCCAGTTCAAACCATTGGTCTCCAGTTTCAGTAATAAATCCCAGAGAGATAAGAATGTCTATGAATTTTATTCTTTTGTCAGGAAAGTAGTCGTATGTAGGCAGTAAGCATGGATAGAGAGATGAAACTCTGGGAAAGGTTTTCTTACTGAACCGAGTAAAAATTCATACTGTTCAGATGCTAAGCACTTGGGATCAGTCTGACAAACCACTTAATTCCTCGCTTAACAATAAGCATGCAAGTAGACAAGTCAAGTAGACAAGTCAAGAAACCATTCATGTGCTCAAAGAGGTGCATACGTGGATCAAGTCAGAGTGCACAGAGCTTAAGGACTAAATCAGGCACATACTATGTTAAGGCTTGAAAATGTAGTGGAAAGAGTGAAGTGGATCTGTCAGACTGAACTGTAAGCATAGCTGCAAGAAATTACACATTTTAAAAATGAGGAAATTAGAGTCCATTTAAAAAAAAGAAAGAAAGGAAGGGGTTAGGTTTATGCTAATTGTTTGAGCATTTAACCAGTCTTTGGGGATAATTCCTAGTGTTTTCAGCAAGGTAGGAGAGAGTTCTTTCTGAAGTGGAGAATAGTAGCTTACACAGCAAGAAAACAAGGAAAACTTAGCATTGCCATGAAACATCAAATGCCACATAGCTTGTGCAGAAAGAAAGGTAACCCTCTGCAGTAGGTAATTATTATAACTTTGGTCTGCCATCTTTGTGTTTACAGTGAAATACTTATGCAAAGGCTAGCTTGGGAAAGGAGGCTGGGTAATAAGCACCAGTTTTTTGAATCAGGTTTATGTCTGTGTTCATGTCCAGCACTGGGGAATTAGATATCTGGTGGACTTTACCAGCTGAGATGCAGGCACCGGTAGAACTGGTAAGTGTCTTTTGGACACCCACATGCGTACAGGGTCTACGTGCCTAAACAGCTACTTAAGTTCCCACAATGTCTAATTCCCTGTTGGTCTAACACAATGTATTTTTAAACCCTTAAAAACAAGCCTTTCAAAACATTCTGGAGCTTGCTTCTATTTTGTAAAACTTTTTTGCTACTAGTCATCTTGCCTAGTTTGTCACATCTAAACTTTCCCATAGTGGCCAAAAATCCACTACCATTTGACAGTTCTATCACTCAGGTAAAATTATTTGGATGAGATTGGGTCAAGTTTTAGGAAGAGCAGAGTAAGTTGCAAATCTCTGTTAATAATCTGTGCTTGCTCACAGTCCCAGGAGAGAGGGCTAGGGAACTGAATGAGCATGAAAAGTCTGCAACCTAGTTATGATTGCCTTGTGTAGATATGTATTCGGTATGCTGAGGTGAGGAAATCTGTTTACTGTAGCATTCTTTGAGCATGGATAAACACAAGACTTCAGCCCTGCACACTGCAAGGTGCACGAGTTTAAAAAAAAATAATTTTAGGGAGGAAAGCTTTTCTACTGT